>CM061139.1:40830963-41430963 GCA_030789695.1 Scilla litardierei | reverse complement strand
GTAGGGTGTGGTTTTATCGAACTCAGGGAGGTGGATGGCTTGAATGGCTACTAGCCTCGCCTAGGTTGTGTGAGAGCTACGCGGATGATATGGGTGGAAGTGTAGACATATAGGAAAGAAATAAAAAGACAAGAAAAGAATACCTGCTAACACGGGCTAGAGCACTCATGACACTTGGCATTTGACTTGACCCAGTGTGAGACATTGCCCCAAAAGATGGTACCCAGCGTCCCATGGGCCCGATATTCCGGTCGATGCCCAGTACGCTAGGTCAACCCGGTTATGGACGGTGGGCATTCCCATGTCCATGAACACCGACCGCAACTAGGAGCATTAAGGCCACAATGATAACTCCCAACATTTCATCCAAGACGTTTCCATGCGTGAGGACTCGATGTCAATGCTAGGGGCGTGAGCTGTGACTAGGGGATCAAACGCCAGTTTTATTTCCCCTTGGCCCGAAGGTCAGAGGTGGTCTTTCTCCCGCTAATGATAATAAAACACCCCCGCGTAACTCTAATGGCCAAATAGGTCGAATGTGATTTCTAGTAATACATCAAAGCGGATATTGACATGACAAGACACCGGACCCCAATCCCCGACACACTAGTGTGTCGCCATATGAATTGGACTCAGATTTCTAGAAATCCTCATTGACACATTCCATCAAACGCATGCCATGCAATCAAGTCAAATGTAAAATCCCAAGCATCAATCCTACTCTAACCCATATTAGTGTTCATCAACAACTGCTCAATGATAAAGAACATGATAGCAATCAATGAATCCAAACAAACATTCATCATCAAGAAAAATGAAAATAACACAAAACAATGAAAATAAGAGAAACGATACTTATCTTGCAATTGAATCACCAATCCGTTACAAGATTTATTGAAGTAGAAAACCTAATCTAACCTACCCTAAAGCTCCCAAGAAAGGGGAGAAAAACTACTGAAAAAAGGAGGAACTCCCACAAGTCATGCACAATCTCATATAAATAAGCCCCCACAAACCCTTGACAGGTCGGGTCCAAAAACCCACTAAAACTGCTAAAACAGGCCAACCCGATCGGGTGGAAGTTCTCCCGATCGGGTGGAAATAAACAGAGACTCAACTGCTGAAAATGGGCTCAACCGATCGGCCACCCAGACACCCAACCGATCGGGTGAAATTCAATTCCAGACAGCTCCCAATTTCAGCACCCAGATGCACTCAGAAAATTACAGAAAAATGTAGAAAAATCGGATTTGGGCATGCGACCTATCATTGGAAAGCTAACGACGATGCCGATGCTAAAAAATAAGCGATCACCCAAAATCCCTCTGGAATGATAGCAGATCTTCAATGAATGCATCAGCAGTGCATGAAAGAGGAAGAAAAGGCCACCCGATCGGTTGAAGTGTCAACCGGTCGGGTGAGTTCTTCCTCAAAATGACCCGGAGAGATGACCTAATCGGTTGAGAAGTCAACCCATCACGTGGCTTTGGCACACAAAATAGAGAGCACTGACGGGTTCACCCGATCGCTGAACCGATCGGGTGAGCTGTTCTTCACTTTAGCTTCTGCCCGGGGTCGGATATATGTGCACGAACCGATTGGGTGGGTCTATCCAACCGATCGGTTGAAGCCCTAAATCTTCAAATCCTTCTTTTTGGCCATCGGATCTTTGCCGTATACGTGCACTTTGGTCCCGACACGCAAGGTTGACTCCAGAAGACGCCGAAATGCCGATATTTACCTGAAATACAAGCAATATATCCAATAGTCAATATGAACCAAAATGTGATATATACAACCTGGAATGAGATGAAAAGCATATGAAAACACGATAAAGAGCATGTGCAAAAGGTGAAATATGAACACGCGTCACCGTTGCCGGGGAGGAAATCAGCTTGATATTGATTTGATTGTGTATCTATTTGACTATGCGTATAAAATATATATAAATAAATGGAAATTTTTACCCTCCACCTGTCTGCTCTTTGTTATTACTAACCATCTTATCTAGTTCTTCTATTCTTGGTATATCCAAGTGTAACAGGAGTAACGATGTGGATGCCAGACAGAACATACTCGAGCAACTTTGATGTCTCGATAAATAATGAGGCTCGGATGGGAGCACAAAACCAATTTTTGCATGTTATCGGGAGCTACGGCATGTACGATCTTCCAGGGCATGTTGCAAGCATTTGCACATATTTTTCCAGTCCATATGACCCAACCCAACATACCTACAACCATTACCTGATACACTCACATCCAAGTCCTCCACCATATTTTCCTCTACCAGAAGCAGATGGAAGCCTAATAGCTAAAATGAAAAATTTTATGGGGACCCAAAGCTTACCTGTCGTGCCCTCCCTCACCATTATGACCTACACCCCTCCTAACTCGATAGCCCAACCATTGTACCAACCATATGTGCATCTTGACCAACATTTATGGGGAGCGGTCCTCGACACCACACCACATATAGGAGATCATTTGGAAGGACCATTAGGGTCAGAGATATCCACTACTGCCTTTCCATGGCTTGGTGGAGGAGAATCAACTTTTTCGGTTGAGGATGGTCATCGGCCCGACGCATCGCCGGCTACTTGCATAGTGGGAGGTAATTTATCTAAGCATAAATTTTTATTTCCTAATATATTTAACCCCCCTTAAGCAGGTGATACCATTAGCACACATCGTGCCGACGACATCACCCAGAGCTACGCCCCCGCAAAGAATGAGAAATTTGATGGGACGATAGCCAATCTCGAGGGACTCTTGACCCAGTTTCGAATAGAAATCCTTGAGGTTTCGCGGGCAAAGAGGTGACGCCTGAAGCCGAAAAGCCATCGTCGGCCTTTTTCTTTCGTTAGGTCCCCGAGCTAGAGCCATGCACAAGCATTGAGGAGACTGCGACGCACATGCATATTTTTGAGGAGTACTTTTGCTCGGCCACAAATGCGATGATATACCTCAGCAGGCCCAAGCCATGTTCTCTTCCCCTATTTGTGCTGCAGCCACTCCCCATCTCGCCAAAGCTCGAGCATCGGTACCATATCTTTCTGGGAGATTTCGTGAACCCTGAGCACTCCTTTTCTGAATCTTACATTTCATTTCATTCATTCTTAGATTCAGATTTTCCTGACACAACGTGCCTCCCACAGGATATTGATACACATGTATCGGAGGCATGCTTGGTTGCACTAGCACCTGAACATCCTGAAAATGAGAAGAATGAGGATGTGGTCACACCCACCTCTGAGAGTAGTGAAATTCCTCTAGGGAGTATTTGTCAATTTGATTTAGAGTTTTCTACACATTTCGACGACTACATCTGGATAAATTGCGTTGGGGTAAATAATTTTTCTCAATTGGCCGACACAGCTCATTCCTTGTAGGTTTTACGTGGACACCTCCAAGGAATGCGGGGAGCCAATGAAACTCGTGGAGCAAAGCTTCTAGCTAAGCCACAACAGCAGCAGGAAGAACATATTCATGCACCAATAAAGATCAGAGATCCACCTTTTGAACTTGTGTATCCTAATCTAGTAGTGTTGATAGTTTACTTGCTTTCTAGTTTAGCATTTTAATAATCTCGTCTCCTCTCGATTAGCGATAGGAGCGTATTAGTTTGTAGTTTTACTTAATAAATCCCTTCATCTCTCATCGCCTCACACATTTTCTTTTCCCCACTTAGCTCAAAATTTTCCATTACCTCCCAAGTACACATTAGTCCATATTTGTCACATCACTATCTTATTTAGGGCCATACCTCATGCTAGCTTGGGGGAGACTCGCCCATGCTGTCCACACTTTTCCCTTTGACTTAATGATATCACATTGCATCCCCATTTCACCACACCCACCCTCCCCTACACATCTACCTCCCATAGCTCATGGTCCTCAAGCATTGAGGAAAATGCTTAGTTTTAGCTTGGGGGAGAGGCATTTCACACCTAGCTTGGGGGAGGTATCCACTTTTCCGTTTATTTTTCGAAATTTCTGTCCCCACTTCAGTTTTCCTTTTTTCCTTTTTAATATTTTTCGCTGAACTCTAGGGAGACGATCTCTCTAGGAGAACCAATCTCCCGCATTTGTTTTGTATATGCTTGTTAAAGGTCGATTATTCTGCATACACTGTTATTTCCTTTAAGTGGCACGTCTTCCACACTCCCCCCATTACGATTTCATTTCTAATCATTATCCATGCGTGATATAGAGCTAGCTCCTTATCTCATTTCCGATAAGATGGTCTAGTCGCTTACTCAACCCCTTTTATCACGCAACCTTAGGCCTCCCCGATTGCATAAGGTAAGCTCAGCCTCGATAGTGTTTAGTTTTTGATTTGGAACGTTTTCCCCTCTACCATAGTGTTGGCATGTTTAAAATAATAATAATAATAATTGTGAATACAAAAAGAGAAGTATAAAATAAATGTACCAATCTCCCTACATCATCGAGTAGCTGGGTCTCCGGGACTCAGGAATCTCTAAAATTCGCATCGAAAGATGAGGTTTGGGGGAGTGCATGTAAATAATGGCTTCTAGGTGATTCAAGAGAATAGGCCTGAGGGGTCACTCTTGATCCAATGCCCTAGACCCTTCTGGGTCAGGAGTCATTGGCCAAAATCTCGTCACTCGAATTGCCTAAACCTTAAAAAAGAGAGAGAATAAATGTGTATTTTCATTCATGAACATGCCTGCTACCATGGTATAATGGAAACAACCATGTCATCCCAAACTCAGGAGAGACTTAGTCTCTACCGCACCGTGAGTCTGCTCTTCCTAAAGTTGTTAAGCCCCAAAATAAGGCCATGGCCATTGTTGTTTAGCCAACGGCTGACCATGCCTTAAGCTTGCCTCACCTCGAGGAGGGACCAGTGGTAGTTTCCAAGCATAGTGAGGGCTTGAGGTGAGGAGGCTAGCTATTTAGGACATGACGTTCACCTTTGTGGTCAAGGAGACTGAATAGGAGAGCAGTCTCCTAGACATTGATGCCAATGGGATCGTTGAGGCTATACCACTGTTTCAGAGTGTTTTCTCACTACAAAGCGTTGACCGTGGAGAGCCCGGTCAACGTGGTCAAGGGGCCCGCTTTGGGTCCCTCGGGGGCTTCGAATCGGTGCAGAAGGGGCGAGGGGAAGCCTCGGCCCTGGATGAGACGCTCGGCCTCAGACAGGTGTGCTCGGCTACGGCTGGTAGGGGGACGAGGGGTAGCCTCAGTCGCCTGGGTAGATGTACGGCCGACGGGTGGCGAGGGAGAGTCTCGGACCCGATTAGGACGCTCGGCCTCGGCAGGACGTGCTCGGCCACGGCAGGCTGACGGTGAGGGGAAGCCTCACTGTCCGGTTGATCGAGTGGTCGGAGAGGGGCGAGGGGTAGCCTCGGCCCGTTGATCTGCTGTCCACCTGCGCAGACGAGAACGCTCGTCAGGGGGCCGGACCTTGGTTCCGGCCAAATCCCCTCCTATGCCTAAGTCAGATAGAGATCTGAGAAAGAAGGCCCGGCGGAGACGGTCTGACTCGTGAGGAGATCGTAACGGCGTCTCTCGGCGCGAGTGGGGGAGGAAGGAGATGAATTGGGGGAACGAGGTCGTTGATGGAGTACCTTAGGTTTTGTTACCTGAGATGCGGTCCCTTTCTTCGTCCTCTTCCTGGCCCTTTTATAGAGCTCCCGCTTGATTGCCTCCGGCCCACGTCCCACGCCCGCCATTGATCGTGCCCCATCAGTCCCCCCTCGTCGCCGCTCTCTCCGCCATGCCAGCACCTCCCCATTATCGCTATTTAGTGGTCGCGCGTCCGGGGGAGTGGTTTTCGCAGGAGTGGGCGAGCGACCAACGGGTTATTGGGGCCGGGTCGGATCGACGTTCGAGAAGGTCCCTTGTAGGGCCTTTGTCGAATGGGCTTTGAGGACGCCGATGGGCTTTTGACCAGTAATCGGGCTCTTGGGCTCGTGCTTCATGGGTCTCGGTCAAATAGGCGTAACAATTGCCCCCATCGGTCGGGTCGATCGGCCTCGGCCGGTTCGGCTCGGCCGATGTGACCTCTGCCGTTTTTGACGAGCTCGCCAGTCGATGCCGACTCATTTATTAGTCGTCATCATGAGTTGGCCCATTCGATACTTTTAATGCGCGGGTCCCGAAGCGCCGTCGGCCTTCGGATGCTGACACGTGTAGCGGCAAGCCTATCCCCGCCGCTCGCGGAGTCGCCTTAAGTTCGAGAAGCCGAAGGGTTCGTGAGCCGCCATTGGCGGGGTCGATCAGCCTCGGCTTGCTCAGATCACCCGTTGTGCCTCCTGGGATTCCGAGCGGCGCTTTAATCGAGGCGAGGCCATAAATGCGGGTCATGATGAGGCGGATCGATTGGACTTCGACTGGCGCTGGTTTCGAAACGCCGCCAGTTCTTCGAAGCCCGCCGCGCGTTCTTGTCAGCCGCTTCGAATTCACCCCTGCGCCCGGTATATAAAATCCTCAGCCGCGTTGATCTCCACTTCTCTCTTGCTTCTCCAGGTATTCAAAGCTTTCCACAACTCGGAGTTTCCTGTCGCCTTCGCTTCCTTGCCTTCTCCAGACTAGTCGAAAAAAGGTAATTCCTCTCTCGCTTTCACCTTATGGCTGCCCTTAGGATAGGCGGTTCTGGTCAAAGGGCAAGGGATCCTTCGGAGTCCAGGCGGGGTGAGCCCCGGCTAGGGGGATCAGGTTCCCCCGCCGGGAGTCGTTCTCTTCAGGATAAGGGGAAGGAGAAACTTTTTCCAGACTACGCCCGTGATGACGTGGCGTCGGCTTAATGTGCCCCCGGTTGTCCTCCGTACGCCGTCGAGGACCCCTCCTTCGGTGGCCGCGGAGATCCGGGAAAGATATCTCTGCTTCCCATATGAGGTTCGGGTTCCATTTGTCGACGAGCGGGTTTGCCTTCCGAGGGGCAATGAGATCGACGTCTACGTCGAGATGTTCCGCCTGGGTCTTCGCTTCCCGCTCCATCCCTTCTTCATCCAGGTCATGGAACATTTCACAGTGTCCCTGTGTCAGTTCGCCCTGTGTTCGATCGCGGTACTGACGGGCTTCGTAACGCTCTGCTATACCCGTGGTCTGGAGCCGACTCTTCCCCTTCTCTTCCACTTTTACCAGGTCCAGACGGTCGGTCCAGGGTCATGGCTGCTACTCCGAGCTCGTTCGAGGAGGGAATGCCTGATCGGGTTCCCCGCTGGTTAGGGGATTGGAACTTGGATTATGTTTTCGTGGTCTTCTTGGGTGAGGCCCAGATTCTAACAAGCTGGGGCAGTTCTGTCCATCCTCGCCCGTCGTTAGTTCTCTCGGATGCCGACCGGGCAGCCGCTGCGCTTCTGTTGGCTCTTCCTTTGGAAATGAAGTCCATCTGGTCTTTGATGGACGATCTACTCCTGAAGGCCGTCTTGTGGTCTCCGGGTAGGTCACTTTTTCATCCCCGGATCGCCCTATGACTCATCCTGATTTCGGTCTCCTTTGCAGGGATGGCTGGCCGCGAATTCGTCCGTGACGTCGACGAGCTGATCCGTCGTGGAGCCGCTCGGAGCCGAGGTAGTACCTCGGGAAGGGCGCCTCGGAGGACCGTCGAGGAGGAAGTGTGCCGAGCCGAGCCTTCCGTGGGTAAGGTGGTGGCCGCGCCTCCTGCCTCTTCTTCTGGCGATCCCCTTCCGGGGGGCGAGGACGGTGCGAGGCGGAAGCGTTCCCCTCCGGCGCCTTCGGAGCCCCACGGTGGAAAGAAGAGGAAGGAGGACGTGGATCCCTCCGGTTCGGCAGGTTCGGCGCTTCCCGTGGCGACCGCCGGGGATCCTTCGATAGCTTTGCCAGCCACCCCCCTCGCAGCGTCTTCGCCCGTATCACCACGGGTCGGGGCCTTGTTGGCGAGCGACTTGGCTTCGATCGTCGTCCCTGGGAGTTCGATGTTTGCTGACCGAGCCTTGGCCCAGCAGGTTGCCGAGGTCTCCGTCCCTCCCCAGGACCGCAGCCTCCTCAAGAAGATCCCGGCCGACAAGATGTCGGATTCCTTGGTCTGGATCCTTCAACAGGTTCGGTTATCTTGCTATCCTCTCTTTCTCTTTATCCTCTTCTTAGCCCATGTCTCGTCTTTTCAGGGTTCAGCGCTCGCTGTGGAGTTGCAGTGTCGAGCCGTCCGCTTGAGGGAGCTGGAGGAGTCCTCCGTGAGGGCTCAGGAGCGGGCCGGGGCGGCCGAGGTGGCCATGATGGAGGCCCAGATGGAGTCTCGGCGCCTCACCCTCCATGTGGCTGCGTTGGAGGGACAAGTGGGTGACCTCGAGGGAAAGCTGGGGGATGCTCATCAGTCGGCTGAGGAAGCGGCGGAGTCGTTCCGCCTGGAGAGGGAGGAACTTCAGAGGGAGTTGTCTGATCAGCGCCAGGTGGCGCGGCTCGCGGAGGAGGTGGAGAAAGGCATCGTCGAGACCCTGGGGAAGAAGATCTTCGAGGTTCTCTGGGAGGCCTTCGGTAAGTATGTAGACATCATCGCCCCCCGGATCGTCGAAGTCGTCCAGTCTTCCTTCCGGGAATGTTCGGAGCGCGTTCGGGAAGCCCCTCCGCCAGTCGAGTCCCCTCGCTCCGAGCAGGGCGAAGTGCCTGAGGATGTGTCCTCTCGAGCCCGGGCCCCCTAAGCCGTCCCTCCTGGCCTTATCCTCAAAATTTTTAAGCATCCGCTTCGCTTTGGGCCAGTCTACTTGAAATGGATCCCTGGCCATCACCTTCAGCCCCGCGGCCAACAAATGCTGGTTGCATGGCCGTTAGCTTGGGTCACCTACTCCGGGTCTTTTGTCAACCAATTTTTCTTTGTCGGTGTCGATCTAGCTTTTGTTGGTGATGAACTCTGTCATTTGTCGTGAGTAGATTGTTTGTAGGGCGTTCCCTTCGCCTTGATCCCCTGTAAATAAGACGCATTTTTGTACTCGGGTTAACTATTATAAATGAAATCGACTTACTTGGATTTCTTGTGTGCTTTGCGTTGTCGCCTTGTTCTTGGCTTGGGAATGGACGAAACTGGCGTTGGGGATTCTCCCCAGACTTATGAGCGCAGGGGTCAGTCAACGAGGGCAGAGCTCCTCGGCTTAGGACCGGTCGGCGTCCGTGCCTGCTGGGGGAATTGCCCCCAGACTTATGAGCGCTAGATTCGGTCGGCGAAGGCAAAGCTCCTCGGCTTAGGACCAGTCGGCGTTCGTGCCTGCTGGGGGAATCGCCCCCAGACTTATGAGCTCTGGAGTCGGTCGGCGAGGGCAAAGCTCCTCGGCTTAGGACCGGTCGGCGTCCGTGCCTGCTGGGGGAATCGCCCCCAGACTTATGAGCACTGGAGTCGGTCGGCGAGGGCAAAGCTCCTTGGCTTAGGACCGGTCAGCATCCACGTCTGCTGGGGGAATTGCCCCCAGACTTATGAGTACTGGAGTCGGTCGGCGAGGGCAAAGCTCCTCGGCTGAGGACCGGTCAGCATCCGCGTCTGCTGGGGGAATTGCCCCCAGACTTATGAGTGCCGGAGACGGTCGGCGCGGGCAAAGCTCCTCTTCCTCCTCCAGTGAGGCGGCGGTCCCCGGCCTTTTGCGTTATTGGCGACATGTCAACTCCGTCGGGATTTTAAGTAAAGACAATAAAAAGAATGCGTTTGTACTCTCATGGGTCCTGTCGGACCGGTACATTTGGAGGAAACGGAAAAAAGGAAATGAAGCTTAAACAGAGGGATGTAAAACTAGATAACTCCCTCATACTAGGCTGCCACCGGGGGGAGAGACGTTGCCTGCTTACTCTATGATGCGGAGGGGGCCTTGGAGGGTGTTGATCTTATTTCCCTTGTCTGGCTGCGTGGAGGTCCCTTCTCCGTAGGCCGGTTCGTCGGCCTGATTCCTGGCGTGCCCTCGGCTCATCAGCTTCTCAATGTCCTTCTTCAGATGCCAGCAATCTTCCGTGTCATGGCCATCGTCCTTATGGTACTTACAGTACTTCTCCCGGTTCTTCCCGCCTCTTTTAGCCTTCGGTGGGGGGCGATCAGCTCGCTCTTCCTTCTGTACTTGGGCGAGAATGGCGTCTGGGGTGGTATCCCTCGTGCTTTCTCCCCGCTGCCTGTTCCTCTGCCTCTTCTCGGTCCGGTACCCTTCGGGGCTAGCTCGTCCGCCGTCGCCACGCTTGGTCCCTCGAGCGATTTTTCCTACATCCTCGGCCAAGGCCTCCTCAGTCAGCATGAACCGTTCGGCCCTTGCCATGATCCCGGGGAGGTCCTTCGGGGGGTCGGTGTGTAGGGACTTCTTGAGGCCCCTGTGGCGAAGCCCTTTCTTAAGAGCCGTCTGGACCACCAGGTCGGGTGGGTTGTTCACGTTTAGCCTTTCCGCATTGAAGCGGCGCATGAACTGTCGTAGTGGCTCGGCCGGGCCTTGCACTATGTTGAACAGATGTTCAGCACCAGGTTTGATCAGCCTCCCCGCCATGAACTATTTGCAGAACAACTGGGCGAGTTGCTCGAAACTGTCGATGGAGCGGCCGGGCAGGCTGTGGTACCAGATCCTCGCCGCTCCCCTGAGAGTAGAATAGAAGCCCCGGCAAAGCAGGTCATTGTCAGCTCCCTGGAAAGCCATGTCCCCCTCGTAGTCCATCACGTGGTGTGCCGGGTCTTCGATTCCGTCGTACTTTCCCAGCACCGGGATCCTGAATCGAGAGGGGACCCGGGCGTCGGTTATTCTCCGTGATAGGGGACACCGGTCCCCGTGGATGCCTCCGAGGATGCGGTATTCGCCTGCTTCTGGGTCGTTCGGGGGTGGCGGTAGCACCGGTGCCGGCGGGGCTGGCTCCGCAGCCTTCGCCACGCTGGGGGTCGGGCTGACCCGACGCTCCCGACTCCTCCTGCGGGAGCTCCTGCTCCACCGTGATCGGTCTCTTGAGTGGTGTCGTTCGCTTCTCCTGCGGCGGGACGACCATGATCGACGAGACGATGCCGTCATCGATTCGCCGTTCGTCCCTTCGGTCTCTCTTCGGCTCCTTTCACGATAGGGCGAGGAGGCACGTGACCTCGCCTGACGGGAGCCGAACCGCGTGAACCGACGCTCTGCGTTCGGTTTCCGGGTCCCGTGGTCGTCGACCACCGCGGACCGCAAGTGCGGGGGACCCCCCGCCCATCGGTGGCTATCGTTCAACGCGCCTCCGTCGGATGGCGCGGGGCCGACAAGTTGCTGTACCGTCGCGACCAACGTCTGGAGGCTCGCGTTGGTCTCCCGAGCCAGGGCACGGAGCTGTCCCTGTGTGGCTAGTTCTGAGCCATCGGTCTCTTCGGTTGAGTGGGCGGGGTGGCCGTCGACGTGCGTGTCCTCGGGGTTGCCATTAGATGCGCCATTCCCCTCCTCCGGGATGGGGGTCATGCGCTTCCTTCCATTGCTTGCTCGCGCCATTGTAGGTGTGGTTTGCTTCTTCGTGGGACAGTCTCGGTTCCCACAGACGGCGCCAGATGTTTCAGAGTGTTTTCTCACTACAAAGCGTTGACCGTGGAGAGCCCGGTCAACGTGGTCAAGGGGCCTGCTTTGGGTCCCTCGGGGGCTTCGAATCGGTGCAGAAGGGGCGAGGGGAAGCCTCGGCCCTGGATGAGACGCTCGGACTCGGACAGGTGTGCTCGTCCTCGACTAGTAGGGGGACGAGGGGTAGCCTCAGTCGCCTGGGTAGATGTACGGCCGACGGGTGGTGAGGGAGAGTCTCGGACCCGATTAGGATGCTCGGCCTCGGCAGGACGTGCTCGGCCACGGCAGGCTGACGGTGAGGGGAAGCCTCACTGTCCGGTTGATCGAGTGGTCGGAGAGGGGCGAGGGGTAGCCTCGGCCCGTTGATCTGCTGTCCACCTGCGCAGACGAGAACGGTCGTCAGGGGGATGGACCTTGGTTCCGGCCAAATCCCCTCCGATGCCTAAGTCAGATAGAGATCTGAGAAAGGAGGCCCGGCGGAGACGGTCCGACTCGTGAGGAGATCGTAACGGCGTCTCTCGGCGCGAGCGGGGGAGGAAGGAGATGAATTGGGGGAACGAGGTCGTTGATGGAGTACCTTAGGTTTTGTTACCTGAGATGCGGTCCCTTTCTTCGTCGTCTTCCTGGCCCTTTTATAGAGCTCCCGCTTGATTGCCTCCGGCCCACGTCCCACGCCCGCCATTGATCGTGCCGCATCAGTCCCCCCTCGCCGCCGCTCTCTCCGCCATGCCAGCACCTCCCCATTATCGCTATTTAGTGGTCGCGCGTCCGGGGGAGTGGTTTTTGCATGAGTGGGCGAGCGACCAACGGGTTATTGGGGCCGGGTCGGATCGACGTTCGAGAAGGTCCCTTGTAGGGCCTTTGTCGAATGGGCTTTGAGGACGCCGATGGGCTTTTGACCAGTAGTCAGGCTCTTGGGCTCGTGCTTCATGGGTCTCGGTCAAATAGGCGTAACAACCGCAAATGAGCCCAGTAAGATCGTCCATTGTAAAATACAACAAATTCCGAGCTTATGTTCTAAATTCCTTGTTTTTCTTTCTTGCCCAAGCTCAAGAAGAATTGGGCTACTTTTTCTACGGTTATGTTCTATGAAAAGGGAGAGCCTATGCTCTAGCTCGGGAAATTCAGCATCTACGGGAGCTGGCCACACTGGGAGCAGAGGTCGATGGCTTGGAAGTAGTTGAAGCTCACACCCCAGGGCGTAGACTACTGATGAGGAGCTCATAAGGTTGAAGATGGAGCTCCTGAGACTGCAAGAGGCAGAGGTGGAGTTCAGGGGGAATACTAACCTGGCCCACTTCCTAGACCTTAAGCTTTAAGACACGATGATTTAGTTGTAGCAAGTTCACGAAAATGAGGCAGAGCTATGGAAAGGGTATCGTGAGTCTGGAAAGACCGTTTCTTGCCTCAGACAATACATAGAAGAGAGGGATGGTTAGGTCGTCAAGCCACAAAAGGATCTGAAGATATGAAGAAGAGGTCCCAAAGAACAGGAAGCCGAGGTGACAGAGGCTCGTTGTGCTGAACTAACGAATACTCAAGTCCAGGCGACCAAGTTGGCCAAGGCAGCCAAAGCAACAAAGGCCCATCACATCAAGCAAATGGATATGGAGGCTTAGGCTGACGTCTCCATCGATGCATTGGTGCAGTATGTAAGGTATGCATTCCTAGAGATGCACCCCTCTTATGTCGACATCTTGTTGTTCCTAACTACTTAACATGTTACCTCTGCGTCTACTGCTGAGACTTCTGTTATTGCCAGACCCTCTACTGTTGTTTCTAATTAAGCCCTCGACAAAGCCCCCAAGGAAAGGAGCCCATCATGAACGAGAGATCTAGTTAGAAATCTTCCTTCGGGCATAATTTGTAGAATTGTATCTTTTGTGTAGTTATCTTTTGCTTGTATGCTGCATAGATTGGACGAACTGTGTAGAGGATCAATTGCAAACATGGTTCAAGACCCAGAGGTCAGATCAATAGGCTCATACATGTGTCATGGGCTTGTTAGGCTCGATATGACTAGATTTGAATACCACCCGATTTGAGAGCTTAGAGTTACAGTAGCATGACCTGTGCCAAGCGCTGCTTGCCTACACTAGAACCATAAGGTTGGTTTCAATGTAAGGACCCCAGCCTGGGCTGGGGGCTTACTGAAGGTAGATGTTGCTTTGTTGAAGAAAAATATTGCTTGCCTGCACTAGGACTCTAAGGTTGGTACCAATAAGGGCCCATCCTGAGCTGGGAGATCTTTTTAGACATGCATTGACCAAGGTCGAGCACCAAAGGTCGGAACTAGGACCCTCCGGGGAATTTCAACATCGGTGTTTGGACATAGCATTGAAGGGTTTTCTATGTCCTTAGGGCTATAAAATCGACGTTCGGCCTATGTTGGGCGGATGACGAAAGCAAAACAACGCAGTGAAAAACAACTTAAAACGATTTTAAGTTAAGCCCTAAAGAAATAAACCATAGTCAAAATCTCTACTATTTCGGGGTTGGGTCCGACCAGCCCCTAAAGATAGACCTATCAATCTATTGTAATTATAAATGCATGATTATTAAACTACATACATGTCACTTCGCTACCACATGAAGGGTCGTTTCCAGCAACATGTCTTTAATCCCCAAAGTGATTCCCCGTGTTGGGGCTGAGGTGCTTCTCCCTAACTGAACCATGTCTCGAAGCGAGCAATCCCCTTGTCATCGAGCTAACCACGTGCTTCAGAAAGGTTCACCTTGAGTGGATCCTCTGTCAAGACTTCGGATCCGAGTCGAACTCCTTTATAGCTTTGCTAGAGCCCGATCAGGAGCAAGGAAGAAGAAGGAAGAAATATGGAATATTAATTAAGCTGGGATCCAGGCTTGCTCACGTTTATTAGAGCTACTCGGGTCTGGAGCTTGGTGCAAGTTTCAAGGAAGGGGGTTGGCCACTATTTATATATGCGGCTGACCCCTCCCCTTTTCTCCATATCTGATGTGGGACTAAAAGTTTAGAAGGAAAAATTAATTTTTAGTTTGTCTTCCACGAAGGCCAAATTTTAACAAATTTTTCCTTCCTCGCCGTTGAGCTTTGCAAGTGATATCATATAATAAATCGAAGAGCAGTTAATGATGAACACATAGAAACAAACGAGGCTCAATCCCAACTTCGTTTGACCCATCAAACGATGCCCCAAAGTTGGCCAAAAATCACTTTTGGATGGAAAAATCCAGTCGCAAAAAAACATCGCATAGGGTTCATAACCCTAGCTGTGTGGCCCACTGTAGGGGCCCCACCATCCTGGTATGTGCCCAGGCCAGCTGGGCACGTTCCGTTCACGCGCCCTGGTTGGGCACATGCATGGCACATGCCCAACTTGGGGGCATGCCAAGAACGGGCCCGCAGGGCGCATGCCAAGCATGCCCAATGCAGGGCACATCTGGTGCCCTTGTGAGCGCCAGTGCCTCTTGGCCCGGTCGAATGGGCCGGGCTTATATCAAAGGGGCCTTTGTGCCCCTTTCTTTATTAATCTTGGGCCTTTAAGATTATTTGGACATTTTTGTGCCATATATGCTCCTATTTGGGCCTTCTTGGAGCTGTTTGAACACATGTTTCGTCCAGGACATTCTCGAAACCTTCCAATGTATTTATTATTTAAAATACGCTCGCAAACACTTTACGACATATTTAAATATTTGTGCATCATATGCAATAAATCACACATTTTTAATATTTGCTTGTATGGCAAACCTTTTGCGACATAATTAATTCCTATACATCCAATGTATTTTCTTCCTAATTCTACCTTTTAATTGATGAAGGTCTCACTCTGTGTGAGATCCTATAGCCTTACCATACTACATGTGGGACTCGAAAACCCAGACAGAAGTGACCATAAGTAGTTGGTGACGTCCCTGTTGCGGAATTATCATTATGTGGTTAAGTCATTGACTTGAGTATTGTCGAGACCACCATGACTATGTCTATGATGAATACCGTAGTTTTAGTCCCTTCATCATAACTATGTCACTAAGTCAAGCCTAGGGTTGGTCAACTGTCAACCCTAATAGCTTAAACTCGTTTAGTCTCCATCATTCTTTAGTCTATCAATATTGGACTTCTTCCAACATACTTTGGCCAAAATTTTCACTTAAGACCGAACCAACACGTGCGACACCAACTCCCCATAAACGGGAGAGACGAATCCTCTCTTGGTCATTACTCTCCATGCATGCTTTAAGTGTCACCCAACCAAAGGCTTTTCGACAGGCATTGCCTCGAAGCTAGGTTAGATATCAAAGTGACACCGTTCACGTACAGGTTTGTACAATGACCTCAAGTCGAAGGACCAACTTGCCTATCATCACTGAGAATTATCACGAACAGATTAATTAATGTTAACCATATGATAACTCGCGTTGGGTCGTTTAGTGAACTCATTCTCCAATGAATACTTGTGTCTCGTCTCCGACTTTGCCAATTCGAATGACCATGAGATCATCGTCGCCACTCCATGGTGAAGACAAAGACACAATGGTCTATCAGATGTATCGATATCCTTTTCTCGAAGCATCTACGACCTTGCATAATTTTAGACTTATGCTACGAACAGTCAAGCAATTCTCCATGATCGAGATCCTTATCTCGATACTTGTTTGACCTTGCATCAAGTCACAGAACTTTACCTAAGTTCTAATCTAGACTACATTATAATTAACTTAGATAAATTCTTATCAAATAGCTTACTGTTATTTCGAACAAGATGTTTGTACATATACACAGAGATAAATTGCCTTGAGCGCATACACATCTCCCAACAAGCAAGACCATGGGTCAATTGCCAGATGTTGATGCTGTGACCTCCAGGGAGCCTCGCCAGTAGAGTTTAGATGTAGCATGATTATGGTTCGAGTGCCAGAGGTCAGTATTGGGGCCCTCGAGGGAGCCTCACCAGCAGAGTTTGGATGTAGCACGACCGTGTTCGAGTGCCAGAGGTCGGTGCTTGGGCCCTCAAGAGAGCCTTGCCAGTGGAGTTTAGACGTAGCATGACAATGGTTTGAGTTCCACGTATTCACTGGGGCCCTCAAGGAAGCCTCACCAGTAGAGTTTGGATGTAGCATGACAATGGGTCGAGTTCTAAAGGTCGGTACAAGGGCCCTCGAGAGAGCCTCACTAGGATAGTCTGGACATAGCAAAAACATAGGTCAAGTGCCAGTGGTTAGCACTGTGGCCCTCAAGGGAGCCTCTCCAATGGAGTCTGGACATAGCATGACCATGGATCGAGTGCCAGAGGTTAGCACTGGGGCCCTCGAGAAAGCCTATCTTGTGGAGTTTTAGTAGCATGACTATGGGTCGAGTGCTAGAGGTTGGTACTAGGGCCCTCGGGGGAGCCTTGCCAGCAGAGTTTGGATGTAGTAAGACCATGTGTCAAGTGAAATAAAGGCCTTAGCCTAGGCTGGGGCTTAGTTTTTGCACGACCTAGGTCGAGTACTGCTTGATAGAATTAGGACCTGTGGGGTAAGACATGTAGGAGCCCCGGCCTGGGCTGGGGGCTAGGCAAGAATAATGCAAAAAAAATTGAGCTCGAAAAAGTAATGCTTTTATTGATCTTGAGTAGAGTACGTTGAAAAGAGCACCTTTTTTAGATCATCACTTTGTTGGAGATCAGTGATAGTACTTCCAGAGGTGTTCAACATCTCAGGGAGCAAGAAGAATGCACAACTTCTGAAGCTTTATAAAGAAGAACTTCTTTTTAAAGATTGAACTTAATACATCAAGGGGAGCACCTTTTTGAGTACTCTGCTAAGGATCAGGGGTAGTACTTCTAGATCAAAACACCCTCCAGAATCTCGAGTTCGTAATCCCCTGAGCTGAGGACCTCTTTGATGCGATAAGGCACCTCCCAGTTCGGCCCTAGTGGTTGCATACTCTTCTCGGTCCCATCTCCTATGTGAAGGACTCGTTTAAGGACCAATTCTCTTTTCTGGAAGCATCTGACCTTGACCATTTTGTTGTAATACCGAGTCAAGGCCTGTTTGTAAATGTTGGCTCAGATCTGAGCAGCATCCCTGTCACGACCCGCTTCCCTAAGATGGAGGCGAGACGTGAAGAGGTCCGCTCGAGAGTGGAGCTGTGAAGCCCCAAACCCGATAAGCGTAAATAAAACATAAGCAGGTCCCTGTAACCATAACGGAACAACAATAATAATAAAAGGAGAGACTGAAATAAAAACTTCACATCTCAAATATTGTCCAACATAAAAATAAGTTCAACATCCAGAAAAGCCACCAGGCTAAAAGAAAAGAGTCTAAGGGCCCAGAACAAGGCCAACAAAAGCATCAACATAACAAAGTACAGGTGCTACGCACCGATAACAAAATAACTGTTTAACAAAAGTAAAGCACAACGAAGACACTAGGACTGGTCCCCAGTGTCCACGTACTCCCCGTCAAACACGGGCTCGGGCTCGGCGTCAGTAAATACCTCGTCCTCAACAAGGTACTCAGGCTCAGGATCTAACATGTGTCACCCAAAAGAGCAAAGGGGCACATGTCAGTAAGTCTAAAAGACTTGGGCAAGGAAACTGAAAGTAAGGCAACTAGCAACCTAGCAGTTTAGTATGCAAGACATGGCAGTTATAACATGAGTGCACAATTAAGACATGGCAAGACAATTTGTACTTGAGAGCAATCATCGGGACAAGACAAGACAAGAGTAGCCAAGCCACTATCAATTCCAATCAATTCACTATTCACGTTGTTTTGTAGATGTTTACACCTTACAGCTGAATGGGTTCACATTCGCTGATTGGCCGCTTAACAACTACCCCACCCCAAAGAATTTACGCCTTACAACTGCAGTTGCTGATCAGGCAGACTCCCAGTTGAATGGTCGCTTAACTCTTACCCCCAATACCCACACGTAATGGAGCCTGGGTCCCCGCACAATGAACTCAGCTAGTGAGCCTGGGGTTGCCCGCACAATGAGCTCGCATTCTTAAACATTTGGCGTAGGAGCACCTAGCCGGAAACAAGCAATTCGGGCGTTGGCTATCAACCAACACATGGCCCGCTTCTGGAACACGAGCCAGGAACACAAGCATTCGTAGCAACGCTACGCAATCACAAAAGCACTTAGAGAATGCAATGACATGACAATTAATTCGCGTACCGTTAATGAAAAGTAAACATGACATGGTAATTGTGCAACATGCTAAATGTCGGAATTAGCTTCGTTGTCAAGCTAATTCCCCAATTTGCGCCTAGGCGAGTATCATTTCGTCGCCTAGTCTCTTTTACGCCTATAACAAGAAAATGGCCTAAACATGGCCTCAACCCTAAGTGGCAAGTTTCACTTGCCTAGCATCGGGGATGACCACCACTTCGTCACACGGGTGCCAATCTACGGGGAAATCACTGTTATGGGGGAACAAACACCAAACAACATGATATATGTTAGGGTTTCATAAAAATATAAATAAGTTATAAAAACAACGGTAGATCGATTTCTTACCGAGAGGAGGCGGAAGAAACACTCCGGGGAACCCTAGGATCAGATCTGGAAAAGATTGGGGAAGTTTGGGGAAACTAGGGTTTTAGGGGATTTGGGGATTTTGATGGATTTGGGTGAGATTTCGGGGAAGATGAGAGGTAGATAGAGTGAATGGATGGATTGGATGATGGATTTAGGGCTTGGAATGAAGGATTGAAGCTTGGAGGAAGATGGGGGCTTAAGGGGGAAGATTTTAGGGTTTTGGATCGTGTTGAGGGAGAAGAAAACGTTTGGGTTGGGTTTAAATAGGCTAGGCTGACGGCTGCCCAGAAATTAGGGTTTTAACACTGGTTAGTCAGTCAAAGAACAACCACTGACCGACTAGTTTGGCAAATAGTCGGTCGGTCGACCAACGCAGACCGACTAAGTGCAAACAGTAACTCCTGAACGAAAATAGGATTTAGAGTTAGTCGGTCCATGAACAAATACTGACCGACTAGTTTAGCATCTAGTCGGTTGATGAACGTTCTTAGACCGACTAAGAGTAAACAGTAACTGATACAAAAATAAGATGATGAGTTAGTCGGTTCAAGAAGCATTGCTGACCGACTAGTTTGCAACCTAGTCGGTCAACCAACGTTCTTAGACCGACTACCGATAAACAGTAACTCCTGAGAAATTTAGAAAGCTCACTAGTCGGTCCAAGAAGGATTGCCGACCGACTGGATCGTCATCTAGTCGGTCGGTGCCCCTTCTTATACCGGCTAATAAGCACCCAAAAGTTCCGATACGGAGCGCGGGGCCCCGAGATCGATTCCTAAGACTCCTAGGCTTGATCTAACAGTTAGATACGACCGTTATGAAGTCCGTCACGAGTGACATACTTCGAAATCAACGATCCTAAGGAAGAAACGAGAAAATACGACGAATCGATCGGAAATGAAAGCTACGGAGCCGAAAACCACACAAGAGGAGAAAATCCACCAAAACATATATTATATTATAATAAATACAGATACATGAAAAGCAGTCGTTACATCCTCCCCAACTTAAGAAAAATTCCGTCCTCGGAATTTCCAAATACTCACGAGTCCAGAAACAAAAGTGGGAAACGCTCTCGCATCTCATCCTCATTCTCCCAAGTAGACTCTCCAGGTGAGCCGTGTCGCCACATCACCCTCACAAGATTGACAATCTTGTTCCGAAGTGATTTCTGACGCCTGTCCAGAATCTGCACTGGATGCTGGTCATACTTCATATCGGGGCGAACGGTAATCTCCGAAAAATCCACCATATGAGAAGGATCACTAATGTATCGACGAAGCTGTGACACATGTAAAACATTGTGAACTCCTTCCAAAGATGGCGGAAAGGCCAAGCGATAAGCTACCTCGCCAACCCTCTCCAAAACGTCAAATGGTCCAATGTATCGCGGGCTCAACTTCCCATGCTTCCCGAAACGAATCACACCGCGATTCGGGGAAATCTTCAAGAACACATGGTCGCCCGGCTGAAACTCCAAAGGACGACGTTTAGCATCCGCCCAATGCTTAAAACGGTCCTGAGCAATTCTCAACCTCTCCCGAATATTCCTGACGATATCCACGGCCTCCACGATAATCTCAGGTCCCAATAACTCCCGATCACCAACGTCATCCCAACTCAATGGCGATCGACATTTCCTCCCATAAAGAGCGGCGAAAGGCGCCATGCCAATACTCGCCTGGAAGCTGTTGTTGTAAGAGAACTCCACCAAATGCAGATGGTCATCCCACGAACCCTTGAAATCCAACATGCACGCCCTCAGCATGTCTTCCAAAATCTGAATCGTCCTCTCGGACTGGCCATCCGTCTGCGGATGGTACGCCGTGCTGAAACTCAGACGCGTACCCAAGCTCTTCTGCAAACTCTGCCAGAACTGAGATGTGAACCTCGTGTCTCTGTCAGACACGATACTCACGGGGACTCCATGAATTTGCACGACCTCCTGCACGATTCACGTTACATCACTATCCAAACTAGGGAAAAGAAATAAAAACGGAGAGTAAAAGAATTTTACCTCCATATATCTCCTCGCTAGTGCCTCAGTGGACTGTCCCACTCGGAATGGAATAAAGTGCGCAGATTTGGTCAATCGATCTACGATCACCCAAATCACGTCATTCTGCTTCGGACTCCGAGGTAGTCCAGTCACGAAATCCATAGTGATGTGTTGCCACTTCCACTCCGGAATCGGAAGCGGTTGTAGCAACTCGGCCGTACGCTGATGCTCCGCCTTCACTTGCTGGCAAACCAAGCACTTGGCTACACTCCGAGCCACGCTTCTCTTCATACCATGCCACCAATAATTCAGACAAAGATCCTGGTACATCTTGGTGCCACCAGGATGCACAGAATACGGCGAACTGTGTTCCTCCACCATCAGCTCCTCTCTGATATCCCCAGCGGGCACACACAACCTGGCTCCAAACCTCAGCGAGCCATCCTCATGAATCAAAAAGTCAGTCCGCAGACCGGCTTCCACCTGCTCCCGAATCCTTACCAGCTTCGGATCCTCAGCCTGGCCAGCCATAATTCGATCCACGATCGTCGACTGTACCTGCATGTACATCAACGACGAAGCCGCCCCAGGAAGAACAATCTCCACACCAGACTCGCCTGCTGCAATCTCCACTGCGAGGTCAAAATCATCACCGCTGGAAGCCTACTCAAAGCATCCGGAACCACATTCACCTTGCCAGGGTGAAACTGCAAATCAATCTCATAATCCGCCATAAGCTCCAACCATCGACGCTGTCGCATGTTGAGCTCCTTCTGAGTGAAAATGTACTTCAAGCTTTTGGGATCGGTGAAAATCTTCACCTTCTCACTCAGCAGGAAGTGCCTCCAAATCTTAAGAGCAAACACAACGGCAGCCAACTCCAAATCATGCGTCGGGTAATTCTCCTCATGAACCTTAAGCTGACGAGACGCATACGACACAACATGCCCGTGCTGATGCAACACACAACCGAGACCCTTGCCAGAAGCATCGCAAAAGATCTCAAATCCACCGCTGCGATCAGGCACAACAAGAATAGGGGCACTCGTCAACTTCTCCTTCAGAACACCAAAAGCACTCTCACAATCACCCGACCAAACATAAGCAACATCCTTCCGCGTCAACCTGGTCATCAGCTCAGCAATACGATAAAAGTCCTTAATGAATCGCCGATAATAACCAGCAAGTCCAAGGAAACTCCGAATCTCAGACGCCGACGACGGAACAGGCCACTCCCTGATGGCCCGAATCTTCTCGGGATCCACAGAAATACCATCTCCAGTCACCACATGCCCGAGAAAAGCAACTCGATCCAGCCAAAACTCGCATTTCGAAAACTTAGCATACAACCGATGCTTCCTCAAAATCTCCAACACCGTCCTTAAGTGCGAGGCTTGCTCTTCCTCCGACTTCGAATAGATCAGGATGTCGTCAATAAAAATAACGACAAACTTATCCAAAAAGTCGTAGAAAATCAGGTTCATCAGATTCATGAAAACTGCGGGTGCGTTAGTTACACCGAAAGGCATAACCACGAACTCATAGTGTCCATACTTCGTTCTGAACGCTGTCTTCGGAACATCATCCTTCTTCACCTTCAACTGATGGTAACCACTCCTCAAATCCAATTTAGAAAACACCCTCGAACCACCAAGCTGATCAAAAATATCATCGATGCGAGGCAACGGGTATTTATTCTTAATGGTCACCGCATTCAACTCCCGATAGTCCACGCACATGCGACGCGAACCATCCTTCTTCTTAACCAGCAACACTGGTGCTCCCCACGGAGTCACACTAGGATTAATATAACCCTTCTGCAACAGCTCATCCAACTGCTTCCGCAACTCTTCCAACTCTGCAGGTGCCATACGATACAGCGCCTTCGAAATCGGCTGCGCACCTGGAATGAGATCGATAGAAAATTCCAAAGCTCGATCAGGCGGCAAACCAGACATCTCCTCGGGGAAGACGTCGCCAAAATCTCGCACCACAGCTGGCCACTCCAGCTCCATCTACATAGCCACAGCCTCCACTGGCCTGGCCCGAAATCTGACAGGACCAAGCGAACTGCTACCACGACTGAACTCAAACACTGGATGTCCGGGAATCTCGAACACCACCTTCTTTCTCCGACAGTCGATCGTAGCATAGAAGCTCGCAAGCCAGTCCATCCCAAGAACGACATCATAGTTGATGATGTCGTGGACAATGAAATCAGCGAAAAGCTCATGTCCACAGACCACCAACGAGCAAGAATTGCAACCACGATGCACCGAGACCACGCCATTTCCTGTAATGATATTCCAACTCTTTGGAAGAGGGGACGTCGAGAAGGAATGCCTCTCCACGAAGCTCCGAGAAATAATGCACATCGATGCACCAGAGTCAAAGAGGACTCGTGCAGGAAATGTGCACACCAAAACCACACCTAATCAATCAATTAACAATCAAACCCTATTCTAGCAAACAACCATGTTCAAGCAAACAACATAACCTAACAATCAAACCAGCTAGGAAAGTAACAGCTAGATTGAGGATTACCTGCGATAACCTCATCCACAGCCTCGCTCTCCACAGCGGTCATCAGAAAAGCCTGCCTCCTCGGTGGAACAGCCTGCCGAAAGGCCTGTCCCTGCGGAACAAGAGCTGCCCCACGACCAGCAGGAACAGACGCTCGCTGCTGCAACGGCTGAGCTGCAACAGGAGCCCTCCGCAGCTGATTCGCATGCCGACAATCCTTCGCGACATGGGAAGCATCACCGTAAACCAGACACTGGCCCAAAAACTTCCGACACTGATCCTTGACGTGGCCAGGCTTGCCGCAGAAATGGCAGAACTTCAGAATAGGCCCTCCTGGCCTCTTAAATTGAGCTGGCTGATTAGGCCTGAATCCAGGTCTAATCACAGCTCTCGCCTGTTCCACAGGCCTCTTCCCGGCACCAACCAAAGATCCTCTCCTCTGATTCACGAGCAGCTCCTGCCTCTTGGCAGCGACCAAAACCTTCTGATAAGATTCCCGGTCAGAAGAGGTCACAAAACTCTGGAGCTCCGAAGCAAGCCCCTGCAGGAACCTCTGAGCTCTCTCCTCAGCGTCCTGCACCATCTTTGGTGCAAACCGACTCAGCCTCATGAACTCCTGGTGGTACATGTCCACCGACGAGTTCCCCTGCTTCAAATCGATAAAACGCTGCAGCATCTCTTCCCTGGCAGCCTTCGGGAAGAACTCACCATCAAATCTAGCCTTGAAGGTAGCCCAAGCTATCGGCCCCACCAACAACTTCTCCTCCTCATCCCACCAATTCCTGGCGTTATCCTTCAGCTGCCTCTTAGCCAAATCAACCCATCCAGCCGGGGTGATCTTGGCCATCTTCAGATTGTCCTCGATGTTCCGAATCCACTCATCGGCAGCCAGAGGACCCTCAGAACCATCAAAATATGCGGGACCCAGCTCCCGAAATTGCTTCGCTCTTGGCTCAGAGCGAGGGGCATCCGGAAGAGCCCGGGCAGCATGAGCAAGTGGGGCATTCTGGACTTGCAGAAGCACGCCCTGCTGCACTTGCATCATCTGCATCATCAGCCGCATCATCTCACCACTGGTGGGTTCCCGCTCAGGCTCCTCATCATGAGGAAGCGCACCGCTGCCCCGACCACGGGTGAAACGCCGTCCTGCCATCTAATGACACAGAGAACGAATCCAATTAGACTCATTGCTTATGACTTCGGACGTCGAACTTAATTTATTGGACATCTAATATTATTATCATCATTCCAAAAATCGTAGGTACAGAAGGACCTGCATGGGCCACCACTAAAACCTGTCACGACCCGCTTCCCTAAGATGGAGGCGAGACGTGAAGAGGTCCGCTCGAGAGTGGAGCTGTGAAGCCCCAAACCCGATAAGCGTAAATAAAACATAAGCAGGTCCCTGTAACCACAACGGAACAACAATAATAATAAAAGGAGAGACTGAAATAAAAACTTCACATCTCAAATATTGTCCAACATAAAAATAAGTTCAACATCCAGAAAAGCCACCAGGCTAAAAGAAAAGAGTCTAAGGGCCCAGAACAAGGCCAACAAAAGCATCAACATAACAAAGTACAGGTGCTACGCACAGATAACAAAATAACTGTTTAACAAAAGTAAAGCACAACGAAGACACTAGGACTGGTCCCCAGTGTCCACGTACTCCCCGTCAAACACGGGCTCAGGCTCGGCGTCAGCAAATACCTCGTCCTCAACAAGGTACTCAGGCTCAGGATCTAACATGTGTCACCCAAAAGAGAAAAGGGGCACATGTCAGCAAGTCTAAAAGACTTGGGCAAGGAAACTGAAAGTAAGGCAACTAGCAACCTAGCAGTTTAGTATGCATGACATGGCAGTTATAACATGAGTGCACAATTAAGACATGGCAAGACAATTTGTACTTGAGAGCAATCATCGGGACAAGACAAGACAAGAGTAGCCAAGCCACTATCAATTCCAATCAATTCACTATTCACGATGTTTTGTAGATGTTTACGCCTTACAGCTGAATGGGTTCACATTCGCTGATTGGCCGCTTAACAACTACCCCACCCCAAAGAATTTACGCCTTACAACTGTAGTTGCTGATCAGGCAGACTCCCAGTTGAATGGTCGCTTAACTCTTACCCCCAATACCCACACGTTAAGGAGCCTGGGTCCCTGCACAATGAACTCAGCTAGTGAGCCTGGGGTTGCCCGCACAATGAGATCGCATTCTTAAACATTTGGCGTAGGAGCACCTAGCCGGAAACAAGCAATTCGGGCGTTGGCTATCAACCAACACATGGCCCGCTTCTGGAACACGAGCCAGGAACACAAGCATTCGTAGCAACGCTACGTAATCACAAAAGCACTTAGAGAATGCAATGACATGACAATTAATTCGCGTACCGTTAATGAAAAGTAAACATGACATGGTAATTGTGCAACATGCTAAATGTCGAAATTAGCTTCGTTGTCAAGCTAATTCCCCAATTTGCGCCTAGGCGAGTATCATTTCGTCGCCTAGTCTCTTTTACGCCTACAACAAGAAAATGGCCTAAACATGGCCTCAACCCTAAGTGGCAAGTTTCACTTGCCTAGCACCGGGGATGACGACCACTTCGTCACACGGGTGCCAATCTACGGGGAAATCGCTGTTATGGGGGAACAAACACCAAACAACATGATATATGTTAGGGTTTCATAAAAATATAAATAAGTTATAAAAACAACAGTAGATCGATTTCTTACCGAGAGGAGGTGGAAGAAACACTCCGGGGAACCCTAGGATCAGATCTGGAAAAGATTGGGGAAGTTTGGGGAAACTAGGGTTTTAGGGGATTTGGGGATTTTAATGGATTTGGGTGAGATTTCGGGGAAGATGAGAGGTAGATAGAGTGAATGGATGGATTGGATGATGGATTTAGGGCTTGGAATGAAGGATTGAAGCTTGGAGGAAGATGGGGGCTTAAGGGGGAAGATTTTAGGGTTTTGGATCGTGTTGAGGGAGAAGAAAACGTTTGGGTTGGGTTTAAATAGGCTAGGCTGGCGGCTGCCCAGAAATTAGGGTTTTAACACTGGTTAGTCGGTCAAATAACAACCACTGACCGACTAGTTTGGCAACTAGTCGGTCGGTCGACCAACGCAGACCGACTAAGTGCAAACAGTAACTCCTCAACGAAAATAGGATTTAGAGTTAGTCGGTCCATGAACAAATACTGACCGACTAGTTTAGCATCTAGTCGGTCGATGAACGTTCTTAGACCGACTAAGAGTAAACAGTAACTGATACAAAAATAAGATGATGAGTTAGTCGGTTCAAGAAGCATTGCTGACCGACTAGTTTGCAACCTAGTCGGTCAACCAACGTTCTTAGACCGACTAACGATAAACAGTAACTCCTGAGAAATTTAGAAAGCTCACTAGTCGGTCCAAGAAGGATTGCCGACCGACTGGATCGTCATCTAGTCGGTCGGTGCCCCTTCTTATACCGGTTAATAAGCACCCAAAAGTTCCGATACGGAGCGCGGGGCCCCGGGATCGATTCCTAAGACTCCTAGGCTTGATCTAACAGTTAGATACGACCGTTATGAAGTCCGTCACGAGTGACATACTTCGAAATCGACGATCCTAAGGAAGAAACGAGAAAATACGACGAATCGATCGGAAATGAAAGCTACGGAGCCGAAAACCACACAAGAGGAGAAAATCTACCAAAACATATATTATATTATAATAAATCCAGATACATGAAAAGCAGTCGTTACAATCCCTTCTCTCATCAGGCAAGTTTTGTTTCAAGGATATAGCTCGACTATTGGAAGCTTTGTCAAAGTGCCTCACCTAAAAGGTTGGGAGACCACCTCAACTAACACCACAACATTGACTTTGAAGGCTAGGGCGAAGGGAGTCTTGCATGTGCTGGTTTTTCTGGTGGTTCGGTATGCCCATAGCACGTATGGGAGGTGCTAAACCCAAGCTCCCTTCTTTGCACCCAACTTCTTCTTGATCATCTTCTTGATATCTTTATTGACAGATTCGACCTTGTCGTTGCCTTATGGATAAGCAGGGGGTGAGAAGTGGTGTTGGATGTCATACTGCTCGCACATTTGCCTTAAAGGTGGTATTGTCGAACTACGTTCCATTTTCAATGATAATAGAGTGCAGAATTCTGAACTGCCATATCAACTCTTTCCAGATGAAGGCGGTGGTTTTCAATTTCATCACGGAAGAGAGTGGACCTACCTCTACCCACTCATGTAGTAGTCTATGGCTTTATTACATTTGTGGCTCCAGCTCTCCCCTTAGACAAAGGTCTGATTAGGTCAATCCCCCATTTTACAAATGGCCAAATAGGTGTGATGGAGGCCAGCTCTTTCAGATGTAGCCATAGTATGTTGAAGAAGCGTTAGTAGGCATGGCATCGCTGGACGTATGATTTGACATCCTGCTGCAATGTGGTCTAGTAGTACTTGACACGTAGGATCTTGTGCATGATAGACCTTGTAATAACCCTAATGTCAAAATACATGAATTAGTACGTATTTTTGAACATACGTGTACTTATGAATTTTACTAAGTATTTCCATAATTTAACCAAATTTTTGTGGCGAGTAGATTATTTTTTAATGATTTCTAATCACCATTTTGTTTTAATTAAATGGAGTACATGAAGAGAAATACTATTATTGAAGGGGGTCTCTTGTATTCTTGTTATATATGCTAATTATTAGAAAATAAAACTCAAAAATTTCTAATAGCTACACCTCATGGTTAGAGGTGTCAACCCCAACATTAACCCCACTTAATTTTTAGCTAGGTGGCAATCAAGGAGGTGTTTGAGGGAGATGATGAGGTTAAGTGAAGGATTAAAAAGTAATTTTTTTGAGAAAATCCAAAAAGAAAAAAGAAAGAAAAGTTTGGAAGAAAAGAAGATCTCTCTCTGCCGCTCCTTCCCCAGCTCACACACATAACCCCCTTTGCTGAGGTTTGTTCCTCAACCAAATCAAACGAATCCAAAACCCTAACTCTAGTAGGAAGAAGGAGCTAAGCTTCAGAGGGTAATTGATATGCTCATATTTTACAATTTATTTTTGCATCTTTTCATGTCATATCGATTGCCCATATTGCATATTTCGACCTTAAACGACGATTTCTCGATGAATTTCACTATTTAAATGTTTTATTGGATTTTCAGAAAATATAGAGAAATCAGTAGCAAATTGGAGCTATGAGTATATGTGCGCATGCCGGAGCATCAGTGGCTAAGACGCTGAGGGGCTTATGGTGCTAGAAGAGAAGAAGAAGCAAGATGAATAGAGGAGAAAGAGAAAGGATAGAAGAAGGAGAAAGAGTTGAAGAATCAACTCACTCAACCGAGTGGAGAGATCCGCTCGACTGAGTGAGGTTGACACCAACCGAGCCCAATGAGAAAAGCGTATCAAAGTCACTCGATCGAGTAAGAAAACTCACTCGATCGTGTGAGACTGTCGACCAAAACCTGAGACTATCGGCCAAATCCACCTCCTCCCAGAGCAGTCTACTCAGTAGAGTAGAGCTTTCACTCGACCGAGTGAATCAGTCACTTGACCGAGTGAAGAGAAGAAAGAATGCTGATTTTTGATAGCTGCTACAGAAATCCCACTCGACCGAGTGAAACGGCAGCCAGAATTTGGAAAGTTAGTTATAACTCGGGGTTTGGGTGATTGGGTTGGCACTTTCAAAGGTTTTTGGACTAGTATAAATAGAAAATTAGGTAGCCATCGCAGAGGGAGGCGAGGCGGCTAGAGACAAGGAAAGACTTGATTTTTATTTGCTTTTGCTATTGATTGGATAAACTAGTTCTTAATTTTCTCTTGTTAATTTGAAGCTTCGGAGAACATCGATTTGTCTAAACTTTGATCTATTTATATTTATTGAATATTTCTTGTTTAGATCTCTTTGCTATGATGATTTAGACCTATAATTTGGATATCCTAGATTTGGTGCACAAGAGTGACCAAAGCTAACATCTTTATTATATTTCTATGATTATATTCATCTGAACGACGGTAAGATGAGTACGAACTATCATAATCTAGATTCGAACTCACGTTGCACGATAGTGGACTTGAGCAAGAATTGAATTATATGGTCGATCTTAATGCTAATAATTCAACTAGGCTTGCACGAGAGCGAGGCTCTAGCTTAAGTTATTTTAGACTAGTGTAGCACGAGAGCGTGCACCGGTCCATACCACAGTTGCGACAATTTCACCTGAAACCAAGAGTTAGTAATTAGGAGTTCATATTAACGTTGAAACTCGAAAATCTATTATGGGGATTCCTTAGTCCTAGACATCTTTATTAATTGAATTACAACCGACATCTTTATACATTCGTGACACACATTCCAACACCAACATTCACAATCTTTGCTACATATAGACAACCAAGATAATAAACACAGTCTCCCTGTGATTCGATACCTACTCACCACTTAACCATGCTCTTGTGGTAAAACTACACTGTTTTCCTCTCAGTCAAGTGAGCTGACACCAAGCCGGCCCAAGGAGCACAGCATATCAAAGTCACTCGACCGAGTGAGAAAACTCACTCGATTGAGTGAGACAGTCGGCCAACACCTGAGACTATCGGCCAAATCCACACCCTGCCAGAGTAGCCTAATCGGTCGAGTAGCACTTTCACTCGACCGAGTGAATCGGTCACTCGATCGGGTGAAAAGAAGAAACAAAACACTGATTTTTAAGAGCTGCTGCATAAATCCCAATCGACCTAGAAGGGAATCTCACTCGACCGAGTGAGATGGCGGCTAGAATTTGGAAAGTTAGTTATAACTCGGGTTTTGGGTGATTGGGTTGGCTGTTTCTTAAGTTTTAGGACTAGTATAAATAGAAAATAAGGTAGCCATTACAAAGAGAGACGAGACGGCTAGAGACAATGAAAACTTGATTTTTATTTGCTTTTGCTATTGATTGGAGAAGCTAGTTCTTAATTTTCTCTTGTTAATTTGAAGCTTTGGAGAACATCTGTTTGTCTAAACTTTGATCTATTGGTTTTAATGAATATTTCTTGTTTAGATCTCTTTGCTATGATGAATTCTATTGCTTCCATGAATCTTATTGCTTTGATCATGTTGATTAGTGAGTAGTTTCTTTGCTCTATGACAAAGGGATGAACCATATAAATCTAAGATTTGATATGTGAAATTTATTGAAACCTTGTTGCTAAACCTATTTTAGGGTTAGATTATGGTCAATTGACTACAAATAGACAGGGATTTCTACTTATATCTTGAGAGCTCGAGGGAGGATATTCATATATAGGAAGCCCTAGACATTTGATTTAGACCTATAATTTGATATCCTAGATTTGGTGCATAGAGTGACCAAAGCTAGCATCTTTATTATATTTCTATGATTATATTCATCTGTACGACGGTAAGATGAATATGAACCACCATAATATAGATTCGAACTCATGTCGCACGACAGTCGACTTGAGCGAGAACTGAATTATATTGTCGATCTTAATGCTAATAATTCAACTAGGCTTGCGAGAGAGTGGGGCTCTAGCTTGAGTTATTTGAGACTTGTGTAGTGCGAGAGCATGCACTGATTCACAACACAATTGCGACAATTTCACCTTAAACCAAGAGTTAGTAATTAGGAGTTCATATTCACGTTGAAACTCAAAAATATATAGTGGGCATTCCCTATTTATAGACATCTTTACTAATTGAATTACAACCGATAACTTTATACATTCGTGACACACATTCCTACACCAACATTCACAATCTTTGCTACATCTAGACAACCACAATAATACCAACCGTCTCCCTATGATTCGATACCCGATCACCACTTAACTGTGCGCTTGCAGTAAAACTACATTGTTTTCTAAGTACATCAAAACACGATCAGTCATCAAGGAGAAGAAGGGCCCTAGAATTATTGAAGACAAGATCAGGTAGGATCTTAACTAATCTAGTTAGGACGTAGTTTAGAATCACGTAAAAATTAATTTTTTTTCGTAGCTGAAATTGAAGGTAGGAAGAGACCACACGACCGAGTCATGACCGTTGGTAGTCGTGTCATCACCCACACGGTCGAGTTATGACCATGTGGAGGTCGTTCCATCCTTAGTGGAGTCGCACGGTCGTAATACTACGGATGGTCGTGTCGACCCTATTAACTCCTTAACGCATCGCCTTAGGTTTCAAACGAACGAATCGAACTTCAATTAACGCACACGGTCGTGTAGAACTTGAAACGACCGTGTGGCTTATTATTTTGAACAATCGTATTGCAGGAGTTCAAACAGTCGTGTGGACCTTCTTACACGACCGTGTGGGGTTACATCTTGAACTCTGATTAATACTGCCTCACACGACCTTGTGAGCTAGACACATGGCCTTGTGGTTGTGATGTCAATCCCGAATTACTCTGCACCACACAGTCACGTGGAAGAAACCACACGACTGTGTGATTTGTTTTTCCTAATCCCATCCATGCCACTCCACACGACTGGGTGGAGAGCCTAAACTGCCGTGTAGCCATACCATTTCTAAGTTTTGATAGAACTTCAATTTTATTTACATTGCTGTTATGTATGCTTCACAAATGGCACTTTCTGGATATTAATCATATAATAATCTATCATTCAGTTCTTACGCCAAGGAATCCATGTTAAATTGTGAATATCATGTTATCACTCATGATTATATATGCAAGATAGACAAGCATGTTATCCTTTGCTTTTGTGAAACTTTGTATGAAATTGAAAGTGAGAAAGCAATTTGAATGGAAATGTTGAATAGAGATGTTCATATGATATGATGAAAAGGAAACGTGAAAAGTGAAAGCGATAATGAAATCGCTAAAAATGAAAATTGATATGAATTATTGAAATTAAGAGTGAGATGAGAACAAGAGACTAAAGTCCTCGATCCATTTAGAAATGGGTGAGACTTTAGATATGGGTTTGGGGGGAATACGTGTAAAAAGTAGGCACTAAGGACTGGACACAGATTTGATTCTCACTCGCACTCCTGAAAGGGAGAGTTGGCTAGAGTTAGAGATGCCGGTGGTGTACTCGTGATGCACCATTGGGTAACTGATGGTTTTCTCTATTTGACCAAAAAACCGAGAATTGTCTCACTCCCAAAAGGGGGAGTTATGAGAGGCCCCTATAATGCTTGTGTCACAGTTTGGGTTACCACTTTTTACCCACCCTGGGTGAAGTCCAGCTCCTTAAGTGTCATACGTTTTACACAAGTTCCTAGAAATTTAAACTGATACCTTTTATATAATTGCATTAATACATGAATCCACTATCTTATGTTGACATGCTTTCCAATTTTACTTACAGCTTTCGCATGTTATGATGTGTTTCTTTATGCATAGTCTGTGGACACATTTACTTCTGTAGACCACCTCTTTAAATAAGTAGTTCGGTTCTAATCCTAGGTCCTACCTAGTTTAGTTAGGTTTCCTACTGGGTCACGTGTTGGCGTGTCCCGTCTACATTTTTCAGGTTCAGAGTTAGAGACGCCAGAGCAGACCTATGTTTAGCATATTACTCCATCTTCTGAGGTACAAATGGAGACCGATGTAGATTTTGTCCACATAGAATTTCCTGGGGTAGACTAGGGAGTGTGTTCTACCGTGTGTGGGCCCTTTTTGGTTTCTCTTTTAGGGTTAGGGTTTACTTTTGGATTTTCCCCACTTTTGTAATTTTTGTACCTCTGTACATTTGAGGTTGTATAATGTACTTTTGTTATATGATACAGTTTAGTATTTCCTTTCAATACTTGTGGATTTTAAATTCTATGGGAGCATTGTACTATACTTTACTTTCTATGCTATTCCAGTATATCTAGTGGCATGCATGACTAGTTTTGTCTAAATCACAATTAAATGCCAGTTAGTATTTGGACGTTAGGGCTTGAAGTAAGTGTCTAATTACTACGGCGGCCTAGTCAGCTACACATATTCCGTATTTGGGAGGGCGGGGCATGACAGACCTGCTTCCGTATAGATTCACACACACACACACACACACACACACACACACACACACACACACCTTCATGTATCTCCTCCATCACCAGTTGGATCTCCTACTTCTGGAGGCATCTCAGTAGGTGAGAAGAGTAGAGCCACTGGTATAACACATCGTCAAGGAGTCATTACCTTGTCGATCTATGCATTAGCTTCCTGGCTTCGATTTTATTTTCTAAGAGAGTCTGGTGGCAAATGTATTGAATGCTGGGGTCCAACTACATTGATGAAGATGACCTTGAAGTAGTATGGATGAGCGCTCCTTTAAGCCACATTGGGTGCTGCAGTACCTCTATTGGAATGAACTTGATGACATCTTCAATCCACGTGGAAAGTCGGGCTAGTGAATCAGTAGTGGTATTCTGAGCCCATGATGTGCTCCACCCAAGAGCTTTAGAAGCATGCATGTAGAGCTCAAATGATCTTCATATATGCTAGGAGCTCCTCTGTTCTAACATGGTAGTCGTCGTTGACCTGGTTGATGATGAGTTAGAAGTTACACCAAACTACGATATGGTGAGCATCTACTTCCTTACCCAGCCAGAGCCCCATAGTAAGGGCCTCATACCTATCCATATAGCTGTCGTTGACCTGGTTGATGTCGAGTTATGAGTCACACCAGACTACAATGTGGTGAGCACATACTTCCTTACCCAGCCTTAGCCCCACAATGAGAGCCTCATACTTAGTTGTGTTGTTGGATACCTTGAACTTGAATCTGAGGGCATAGGGAATGTGGATGACCTCAAAGTTTATTAGAATCATGTTAGCTCATGAAGCTAGCATAGTGAAGAAACCGTCAACATAGATGATCCACACTCTACAATCTTCCAGCAGGTTCTGTAATGCTGACCCAGGATGGTAGGTGTATTCTATGATGAAGTAAGCCAAGACCTGACCTTAGATGGCAGTCTGTGGTTTGAATTGAATGCTAAACTCCCCAATCTTGACTACCCACTTGGCGACCCATCCTGACGTGTTTGGCCTTTATGGTACTTGACATAGTGGGTAAGTCGTCAGGACCACGATTTAGTGCACTTGGAAGTAGGGTCTAAGCTTCTGAGTTGCCATGATTAGTTAGAGAGCCAGCTTTTCTATTTCTAGATATCTAGTATTTGCATCCAGGTGAGACCTGTGAAATAGTAGATCAGTGACTGTACATCGTCTTCTTCTTGGATGAGAATCAAGCTGACCACACTTCTGGAGATTGTGAGGTGGGAAGCAGTGACTCCCTATTTTTCGGCTTGGCTATGAGTGGAGGTCGGCCCATGTACTCTTTGAGTTGGGTGAACGACGACTAGAACTCCTCCATCCATTGGAAATCCTTCCCTTTCTTTAGGGCCTTGAAGAAGGGAAGGCACTTGGCTGTCACCCTGAAGATGAACTTGTTGAGGGCGGTGACTGACGTGCCCCCGGTTTGCGAGCGGCAAATGGCCGGGGGACCCACGTGATGGTTTAGATATTTGTAACAGCAAGCGCACGGTGTTGTAGTGTGGCTTGGGGGTCGAACACAGGGAGGCTAGGATGTGCTTGTGTCAAAGAGGACCGAAATCACCCTATGGGTGAGCTAGCCCAGATTGAATGATGGGTTGTCACGGTAAAGGAATGCAGGGTATAGACAATAAGAAAATAAAATCCGGGACTTTGGTTTCCACCCCAACGAGCGACTCTCACCGATACGGCCTACGGGTAGGATGGCGATCAGAATTAGGGTCTAATGGTGAGACGTTGCCTCTAAAAGTGGTACCGACATCCCATGGGCCCGATATTTCGGTCGGTGCCCATGATGATATGCCGGACTTCCCGGGTTCGATCAGTGGGCACTCCCGTGTCCATTAACACTGATCGACTCCGGGAGCACTAAGCTCGCAAAGATAACTCCCAACGTCTCATCCTGTCGCTCCCGCACGCTAGGATTCGGCGTCTACGCTAATGGCGTGAGCTATGGCTAGGGAGTCAACCGCCAAGTTTATTCCCACTTGGCCCAACGGTCAAAGGCGGTCTTTTTCCCGCCGATGACAATAAAACATCCCGCGTAACCGTTAGATTCCTAATCCCTATCGATTTCCTAACCCTATGGATGCATCGGGAAGAGCCCCCGAAGGGGTTTCCGCCAAAATCCCAGATTTGGGAACTACTCACAAATATTCATTAAAAAGCGATCTAAACGAAAATGAACCGTTAAAATCATAATCAGATGATAGGAATGCAAAGGTAGTAAAGCAATTAAGATAAAACTAAAGTTTAACAAAGATCCGAAAACTTACAAAAACTGGGAAATTACAACCGTCACAAAATGAAGAAAACAGTAAAAAATAACCAAATCCCGAATCTGCGAAACCTAGGGTTCTATTTATAGAAAACGACATCACTCGATCGGTTGACAAGCCAACCGGTCGGGTGAGCCGCTTCACAAAATCACAGCGCAATGCGGGGGTTTCACCTGGTCAGTATGAACCGGTCGGTTGGAACTTGGTGCGGTCGGTTGGATCTTGGTGCCGACCGGTTGGATCTTGGAGTGGACCGGGTGAGGAGATCGGTTGGAGCTCCGAGTCTTGGCTGTTGAAATTCAGCTACAGGTGAACCTATCGGGTGAAGGTCACCCGATCGATTGGAAATCAGCTTCGAATTTCCAGAGACTTTAAGCTTTTGACCCGGTCACTGAACCGACCGGGCGACTTCTCGTGAGCTCCAAGCTGCGTCTGGGTGATGCACGCGTGCATCACCCGATCGGTTGGAGATGACCAACCGACCGGGTGAGGGGATGAAAGATGCAAGCTTCGTCGTTTGACCCCCTGAATCACGCGTGACTCCTCCCGTTGCTCCGGGGACACATGATATCATCGTTTTACGTCCCAAATGCCAGCAAACTCCTGCAAAACATGAAAAATACGGAAAAGTGAAAGAAAACAAGAAAATACAAGAAAACACGAGAAAACAAATAAAAGACGGCGGTAAATACGGAAAAACACGGAAGAAAACGCGCGTAAATATATGAAATATAAACACATGTCAAAATCCCCCAAGCTGAACTCTTCCTCATCCTCGAGGAAGACGAGTGAGAGTAGGAGCTCGGAGGGAAAAATAGAGAGAAAGAGAGAAAAAGAAAACTCTATATCCTAGGTCGCCCGTCAGGGCCATCAAAATCAAAAACGATACACCAAGCAAGCAAACGCCAAATCACATCACTAAACCTAGGAATACGAGTCCAAATAAGTGCCGTGGGCCCACGCGGTGAAGCGCGAGTGAGTGTGGCCGTGCGCTAGCAGTCGGTGTCGCTATCTACGATGTGCAATAAAGCTCGATATACACAGACCCAGGAAACGACCCAAATACTGATTCGAATTTGAAATTGCGGTGAATATTAGTTCAAGCATGCATGAGAAGAGTATAAGAATAGAAGCGTATCATGCGTCGGGGACTCCACAACTAGGGTTAAGGAAATCACACCACTACAGCCAAGATACTAGCTAAAAAGTTCCTAATCCAAGTGTTTTCGAAACCGATGGGGGATGAGATGATGTGGAGAAGAACACTCGGTGCAAATTCTCGCCTTCCCTTTATTCTCGGCAAGTAGGAAAATATTCACACGTGAATTTTTTTGGGTATTGGGCATTTGTAAATTTTTTTTTGCTTTTTTGGCTATACAAAAATTTTCTTTTCTTTTCTTTTATTTTTGGGTTTTTCTTTTATTTTCTCTTTTTTTTTTGGATTTTTGGGTTTTTGGCTAAACACATGTGTACTCTCCCAAGTGGGAGAACGGTACACGACGAGGGGATTTGTACCAAGTAAAACAAAAAGAAGTCGGAATCTAAACACTTGGGCAAAGGAAACTATTCTCGCTAAATAGAGCATGTGCTAAATGGGTTATCCTAGTCCTTAATTGTGGAATCCCGACACATGCGAAATGAAGTACACAATATATATATATATATATATATATATATATATAGCATGCAGAAGCAGACAGGGGAAATAAATACCGCATATTCAAATCGAAGCATGATAATCTAGGGGTCATTCCTTGACAGGTATATAAAGTAAAATCACAAAGTAGAAGCACACCACACGGTTAGGCACGACACACGACTCCCAAAAAAGCTAAGTGGACCCACGATGCGTGAAATGCAAGAGGACTCGAAATCCTAGGGTTAGTGAATGTGATGCCAGGTGCTAGGTGTGTGTGATTTTTTTGGTGATTCATCATAGGGTTCATCTCTAGGAGAAAGAGACAAAAAGAAGAGGAGAAAAAATAAAAACACGATGAAAACGACACAAAAACGAAAAAGAAAAGACTCAAATGACGCACAAAGTGCGACTCCCCCAAGCTGAATCTTGCATTGCCCTCAATGCAATAAGAGTGAGTACGGGGAGGGGCAATGAAAATGGGGGGGGGATGCACCGACACAAAAAGAAATGAAAAACGAGGAAAACACAGATACGAAACTGAAAAATAAAGAAAAATCAAAATCAAACCACACGACACGAAAATCGAAATAAAACCACACGACACGACAAAATAAAAAGTAAAGACAAGCACACACACAAGAAGAAAATAAAACACGACAACACAGCAAAACAGACTTCCCCCAAGCTAGACATGACAGTGCTAGCAAATAAAATGTGATCGTGAAATGCATAAATATGCAAGGGGGGAGTCAAAAACAAACAAAGTGAAATCAAAAATCAGGAGAAGGTGAATCCTCGCCCTCCTCGGAAGAGGGTGTGGGTGGGTGGGTGGGGGAAACAGGGGGTGTGCGGAGAAGCGGGGAAAGAGGTGGAGGAATAGTGTAACGACCACTTTTCGTTGAACGTTGTTCGTGCACGTGCTTTTGGCCGTGCACGTGTTCGTTTTATACTTTGTTTGTTTGTGAACACTTTCGGGTGAGATGTCGTTGTGAACGTCTCTGAGAGTATTAAATAGTGGCACTAATTTGGAACGACGTTTCTCGAGTCGTTTTCCCACAATTTAAACTTACTCGATGAGACGTGACGATTCTCACTCTTGACGGGAGACGTTTCTATTTTTAGTTTCGTCGTCCAACGTCGAATTTGAGATCCGTCTTCTTAGTTAGCTCACATTCGTCGTTACGATCACCCCGATATTTATTTTATAATTTTTGGAGTTTATTTGACCACTTTTATAATTTTTACAAGTTTTATATTATTTTTAATAATTAAATTATAAATTATTTTCGGCCAAATAAAATTTATTTGAGTTTTAAACGGTTTAAAGAATTTTTGAGCCAATTTCCAGCTCATTTGGACCAGGTCAAACCCTTGGATGAGTTGGAGTAATTGAATTTCAAATTTTAAATCTTTTTGAACTTCTAATCCTATTAGATTTAGCCCTAGACCAAGTCAACCCACCTATACTATATAAGCAACCCCTAGCAAGACCTATTTTCCAAAGAAATTAGCCCTAGCCTCTTTCAAACTTGAAATTGGACGTTGCGACGAATCGTCGCAACGTTGCGACGTTCAGCCCCCCGCACGACCGAGGAAAACGCCTCCGTTCCCCCGCTCCGACCGAAGGCCGCCCCCGCATCCATCGCCGTCCGCACGCTGCAGCAGACGCTCACGCCCGTTCCCCCGCTTGACCGAGAGGAGCCCTCGGTCTGACCGAGGCCCCGCTCCGCACATCGCTCCGCACCGACCCCCGCCTCGTCGCCCCGCTCCGCTCCGTGTCTGACCGGTCGCCCCGCCCGCTGTGACCGAACGCCCGAGCGCTGCAATGTTGCAACGCTGCCCCGCCTCGCATCCAAGCGCCTGACCGAGGCTTCCCATCGATCTGACCGAGAAGCGACCCCGCACCAAGCACTGCACCGCAGCCGCTGCAGCCCAAACGTCGCAGCCCCCGCATTTTGAGCGCACGACCGAGAAATCTCTCCGCATTGGCTGTGTCCGACCGACGGCCACTCTTCGCAACCCCACATCCGTCGCACCACTTGCCTCCGTGGGCCCCCCAAGTTCTCCAGAGTTATTGTGGGTTCCCCAAAGGTCCCTAGGACTACTGTGGGCCCCACTTTGGTACGTTCTCTTCGACGACTTGCCGCGTACGACGTCGTCGCACGTCGTAGCCGTCGTCGCACGTGCTAGCTTTGGAATCTGGAATCGTCGCACGAGTTATCTGCTCTGAAATTTCCAGCGAGGAATCTAATTGGAATCTGGACTTGGAGCGCGATCTTTTATTTCAGCCCCGGTGTCGCTACCCGACGCCGGTGTAGCTTTCGCGTCGTGTTGAGGTAACGTTTTGCACCCCTAGGACCCCAACCAATTTGCATGCTAACCAAGACTAAAAATCAGTAATTTTAAAGTATTTTAAATGTTTTATAATTCACTAATCAAGATTAATAAAACGGATGTAGGCCGGTGGACTTGTGCACGTAGGAATCGTGACTTTGGACTCGTTGGACGGTGTTTTCTTGACGTGATAGTTGCAGGCAAGTGAAACTTGCCAACTCTTGTGTAGGGCCATGTTTTTAGGCCACTTTCTTGTTCCTAGCGTAAAAGAGACTAGTCAGTGAAATGATAGCTGGCTAGACGCCTACTTGATCTAGTTTGACAACGAAACTAGATCCGTCACCTAAATGATCTAGCTTGACAACGAAGCTAGATCCAACCCCTTAAACTTGTCATTCATGCATGCTAAACTGTCACGTTTACTTTTCTTACCTGTACGCTTTACTACTTGCCATGACATGTCACCCATGCATTGAATGTCGCATTGGTAGCACACGCTACACTACTTGTACTTGTACTCCCTTGACTGGCTAGGTGCACCCCTAGACCAGCAAGGTAAAACACTTCCTGGCTCGTGTTCCAGAAGCGAGCATTACCGTTCAGGGGTAAGGCCCTGGCTCGACACACGTGGAGGGGTAGGGATAAACGTTCACTTGAGCTTAGGAGTTGGCCCGCGCAGCCACTCTAGCCAAAAGATGGAATCTCTGTGCACGAGGTGCTTACTTTCCTTGTCTTGTACTTGTCTTGTGAATGTCATGCCATGCTCGTACTTTACTTTACTTTACTTTACTTTACCTGCTGCACTCATTACTTAAACTGCCATGTCATTACATCATGCTAGAACTGCTAGGTTGTTTTACTTGTACTTTCAGTTTCACTTGCACAAGTCTTTTAGACTTGCTGACATGTGCCCCTTCCTCTTTGGGTGTCACATGTTAGACCCTGAGCCAGAGATAGTTGTTGAGGTCGAGGTGTTGCTGACGCTGAGCCTGAGCCCACGTCCGTCGAGGAGTTCGTAAACACCGGAGACCAGTTTTAGAGACTGTTGGCGTTGCTGTTGCTTTAGGTTGCTGCTAGATGTCGGTGCTTGCACCATTACTTCGTTTCTATACTTTGTACTTTTGTTGGCCATGCTGGGCCTCTTTTAGACTCTTTCATTTTAGCCGGTGGCTTTTCTGAGATGTTGAGATTTATTATTATGGATATTCTGATATGTTCTTTTGTCTCTTTCGTTATTATTATCTTTGTTTCGTTTCGCGTTGCAAGGACCTGCAGTTTAAAGTGATTGACGCTTATCGGACTTGTGGCTTTGTAGCTTCAAGTCTGAGCGGACCTTCTCACGCTTCGCCTCCACGTTGTGGGAAGCGGGGCGTGACAAATAGGTGCAGCGGTGGTGTGAACGATGGGAGGAGTGTCGGTGGGGGTGGGTGGTGGTGGGTGGACGACGATCAAGGCAGTGGTGAAAGGAATAGAAATGGGGGGAGAAGATGTGATGTTGACGGTAGTGGGTGTGGGTGGGAGAGACTTGGACCGCACCGGCAATTTCCTGCGGTGCACATATGATGTGACGGTGGAGGAGGTAGAAGGTGGTGTGGGTGTGATGGAAGTGGTCGGGAGGGGGGAAGTGGATACCGGGATGGGAATAGATGAGGGAGGGGGAGATGATCGCCTAGGTGGGGGTGGGGGAGGTGAGGATGGGTGGAATGGTGGAGGAGAAGAATGTGGTGGGGGATGTGATGGAGGTGGGGATGTGTGGGAGGGTGGAGGAGAAGATCGTCGAGGTGGTGAAGGTGGAGGTGGTCCGTGGATGTGAGTGAGAAGGCGAAGAATGGCGGCCACGTTCTTCTCAAGTGCGAGGAAACGTGGGTGAGTGAGAAAGGAGGACGGTGATGGGTCCGAGGAGGCAGAGGACATGGCGAGATCGTGGATGGCAGCGACCTCCCTCTCAAGACCAAGACGGGCAGAGACCTGGCGGCGACCAAAGGATGTGGACTGACGTGAGGCAGAATGGTGCCGACAGGTAAGGTGGAAGTAGTGCCAGCGGTGGTGGTCATGTCGGCACAGGAGACAAGGCCAGAAATGGCCGCTAAGAGGTGCTCAGAAGTGATGGGGCCAGGAGCAGAAACAGGGCGACTCGGGCCAGCCCCCATATCTCCCCGGGACGCAGGAATATCCTGCTCTCCTAAGTGGGCGTCAGGGGAAGGAGGTCTACGTGTGTCAGGGGGAAAGAAAGGAAGGTGCAACCCCTCAAAGAACTCAGGGTCGGGCGGAAAAGTCCAATCCGCCACGATAGCCACATTCATGCGAGCGGGGTTGGGGAGAATAGTGTAGGGGCGAGGGGGGGGGGGCGTAATTGAATTTGAAACGACCGTCGGGGCGGGGCTTAATCATGTGAATGTGCCGCAGGACGTCAAGATCTAGACGTGAGGGTCCTGCGGCGATGGGAAGACCACGGGGGATATGGATATTAAACGGGGGGTAAGAAAAAATGATAGTGATAATGCCCCCACAGCAGATTTTGCCCTTCGCGGCCCTGCTAATCTCGAGAAGCTTATAAACAAGCCAATCGCCAGCATGGACAGGGACAACCGGGGCCCTGAAACTAACTCCATCATCATCACGAATAAAGGGGAAAGTCATGGCCCAGAGAATAAAAAGATCGGGGATAGTCACGGTGACTGACTCATCCCGCGGGAAAATGCAGATGATATGATCCTATGGGCCAGACGAAATATGGGATGGATGATGGAGGAGGCCTTGGCCTTACCCCGGGGATAGCGGCAGAGTATGGTGAGGCGGAACCAGAAATTATCGACGTCAAATTCCGGGGGATATCCGTAGTCACGGATAGCGTCATTCCCCAGAATATGGAAACCAAATATATCGCAGATGGTGTCTAGGTTTGTACGAATGGTTTGGTTACGCACCCGAAAAGTGACAGTCGACCCCGACTCACAAACGAGGGAGGAAAGGAATTCTAGGGTGAGTGATGGGTAAGATACCGCAGAGGCATTAAGGAAGGCCAACCAACCTAGATTAGCAAAAAGAGTCTCGACCTCGGTGAATACACCGAGGTCGACGAGTGATTGGGAGATGGCAAACTTGGTTGATAAATGCCCCCGAGTGTCAAGTCTGTGGTAGAAGTCTTTCTGCTCTTGGTTCCTAAATATGTATCCATGCGGGCCCAACATGGGGTCCACAGGGGGAATGATAGGTGCGGGAGGGGCAAGTGTCACTTCGCGTGTGCGGGAAGGAGGACGTGTTTGTTTACGTCTCTTACGAGATGGTTCTTCCTCCCGCAAGATACCTTTTCCTTTATCTCTCTCCCGGGCCATGTGTGTATAGATGATGCAAATGGGTGCAAAATACTATTAAAGTGCACACACACGAAAACCAAGCAAATCAAATATTAGGGTAAAAATTGAAATTCGAGAAGTGGAACGAAGTTACCCCGTAGCAATTAGATCTCCCCGCTTGTAGATGACCCAATGCCGTGAAATTGGAGAAGTGTGGAGCCGCGGCACTCTTCTTCGGCAAAAAATTCGATGGTGGATGTGGGTGTTGGGAATTAGGGCTAGAAAATAGGAAATAGGAGAGGGAGAGAGGGGAAGAGATGGAGAAATGCGAGGGGGAGGTGGAGAGAGAGACTAATGGAGGATTTGAGGTTGTGGGAGAGGGATTTTGGCAGTCGGGTGCTTGGAGGAAGGCGAAACGACGGAGAAACGGTGAGATCGGGCGAGGGTTTGGGAGCGGGTGGGTCAGGGGTATTTATAGGTTTTAAGTCGAACCGATCGGGTGATTTTTCACCCGATCGGTTGACCCTAGGTCGAAAAATTGATGCTGAAGAAACGCTACAGGCGACCCGATCGTTTGAGAACTCAACCGATCGGTTCGCCGCTCCACAGATTTTCCCGAAAACTCAGAGTTTTTCACCCGGCCCCTCAACCGGTCTCGCATCTTGCCACCCGGTCGGTTGATGAACTCTGAAATTTTTCTGAGAGTTCCCCCAGGTCACCCGGTCTGCTCACCCGGTCTCATCATTCTCCACCCAGTCGGTTCATTTGGTGACAGACACGACCGTATGCTTATACATCCCAACCGATCGGGTGAGAACTCACCCGATCGGTTGAGGCCTTGTTTTCTGCAAAACCCAAAAATCACCTAAGTTCCTTCACGGAAGTTGTTTCGGCTGGATTTATTTATAAAAATAGAGAAAAATAAAGTAGAAAAAGTCCTAAAAAACGAAGCAAAAGTTTAGGACATGGGTTGCCTCCCATGAAGTGCTTTTGTTTAACGTCGTTTAGCTCGACGCCCGTTGATGATTTTCATGGTGGGCGGTATGGGTGATGCCCAAAATCCGGCATCTCTTCAGCTCCAGAGGTTGTGGCTATCTGTGTAGTCAGCAGCTGTAAAGAGATTTGCTCGACTACCCTCCCTTTGTTGACAGGATCCGGGGGCTTCTCCCTCAAATTGGCGTCCACCGCCATCTTTTTTAGGATCTGGACCTCATCACCGGTGAGGTCCATGGGTTCTTTTCCTTTTCTCCTCGTGGGAGGAGACTTAGGAAACCCGGGAGGGATCACATGTTGCGCGACCGCCTCATTAGCCACTTCATTCTTAGGGGAGCCAACTTGCTCTCCAAGGTCCCCAAAGCTATCGGGGGGATTCCTCGAGAGCGCTTCCCAGGCACTCGTTTCAACAGCTCTATCTTCTTCATTCTCTAGCACATTGATACTAGGATCGTCCGGGGGGTTTGGATGCTTCATTGACAAGCCTAAGTCAAATTCGACTCTTTCTTGGCCCACATTCAGGGAAAGCTTCCCATTCTTTACGTCTATCAACACTCCTGCGGTTACCATAAAGGGTCGTCCAAGAATAATTGGTGTATGCTTGTCTTCTGGCATGTCCATCACCACAAAATCAACTGGTACATGCACCCCTTTCACATCGACGGGGAGGTCGTCCACTACTCCCACCGGATACTTGACCAAACGGTCAGCAAGTTGCAATGTCATGCCGGTGGGCTCTAAATCTCCCATCCCTATTCTCTTGTACAATGATAGGGGCATTAAGCTGACGCTCGCACCAAGATCGACGTGCGCCCTCTGGATTTGCACTTCCCCAATAGAGCAAGGGATGGAGAAACTTCCGGGGTCCTTTAGCTTGGGCGGATTTGCACGCTGAATGAGAGCGCTGCACTCCGCCGTTAACACGACCTTTTCTTTTTTAGATCCCCGTGTCACCAAGTCTTTCAAGAATTTAGCATAGGAGGGGATCGTCTCTATGGCCTCGAGGAAGGGGATTTGTAAACTCATATCTTTCACCATGGCAAAGAATTTGCCATACTTCTCATCGATTTTTGCCTTGGCAAGTCGTTGTGGGAAAGGCACAACGGGCTTGAATACCTTCAAATTCCCTTCTTCTTTCTTCTTCTCTTCTTCGGGGGTTCCCTCCGGAGCCACAAATTTTGGCGACGGGGCACCGTCGTCATTAACCTTTTCAATTGGCCGCTCAACGGCCAGTGGTGCTTCCGGTTCTTTGGGCGGCACTCTAGTAGGAATTTGTGTACCGCTCCTCAAGACGATGGCGGAAACGTTCTCATGCTCATGTGTGAGCGCCAAGGTCCGATTTACCCCCTAGGATTCACCTCAGGCTGTGGCGGTAATAAATTCTGCGGTCTCTGAAGGTTCGCCACTTGCAACCCCAGCTGGGTCACCTGATCAGTGAGCACTCTTTGTCCCATCTTCAGCTTCAGATTAATTTTCTTCTGGTTGGCTATGTATTGAGTCAAGAGGGACTCAACCGGAGAAATGGCCCTCTGTTGGCCGTATTACTGCTGGACGGGCTGCAGATTCATAGGGGCATATTGTTGATACTGTGGTGGTGGTTGTTGCTGCTGAAACTGCTGCTGCTGGAACTGCTGCTGGGGCCTAGCCGGCTGATAAGTCTGCTGTTGTTGCTGAGCCGGCTGTTGGTAAGGTGCCCGGTAGCTGAGGTTCAGATGATTCCGGTTGTTGGGAGAGTAGGCTGGGTTTGAGTTGGTTCGTGGTGGAAATGGCGCATTCCCCGTAGGATTGTAAAACAATGCGCTCGCCTGATCCAACGGTGGTGAGATGTCACCACCGTCGAACTCTCCAAAAACTTCGGATTCTACCGCAGCAATCTGTTGTGAACCGGCGCCACCGGCTCCTACCATCAATGCGGAGATCTGGGTTGACAGCAAGTCAAACTTGCTTGACAATTTGTCGACGTCTTCCACTCTATGGATGCCCCCAGACCTTGGTGTGGCTCTCTCGTCACACCACCGTTAATTGTTGGATGCCATATTTTCCAAAATTTGCCCGGCATCTTCTTCGCTTCTTGACATGAAGGACCCTCCAGTCGCGGCGTCCATGGAAGAATTTAAATCGTCCCTCAGCCCATTATAAAATAGATTTATAATCTGTCACTTGGGGAGCTCATGGTGGGGACATCTTCTCTGCATCTCCTTGTATCTTGTCCAAGCCTCATGCAAGGACTCGTGGCTGGCCTGGGAGAAGGAGGAGATCTCACTCCTCAGCTTCATGGTCTTCCCCGGGGGAAAGAACTTCGTCAGAAAAGCATTGAAGAGCTTGTCACGCCCCGCTTCCCAAAAATGTGGAGGCGAGACGTGAGAAGGTCCGCACAAACTTGAAGCTGTGAAGCTCCAAGTCTGATAAGCGTAAAAAAACACTTATTATGGCAGGTCCTTGCAAAGAGAAACGAAACAACGATGATAATAAGGAAATGAGACGACATTTTATTGAATCTCCAAATGTCCATAAACAAATTACAATATCACAGAAAAGCCACCAGGCTAAAGGAAAAAGAGTCTAAGGCCCAACATGGCCAACAAGGTATAACATACATACAAAGGTGCCACGCACCAACAACAAACAGCAAACCTAAACAAAGAAGTGAACATGAGCGGTCTTCAAGACAGGCCCCTGATGTTCACTCGCCTCCACAGCAAACATCAGCATCCGCAACACCATATCCCCTGCAACAAAGCTCTGGCTCTGGGTCTAACATGTGACACCCAAAAGAGAGAGGGGCACATGTCAGCAAGTCTGGAAAGACTTGTGCAAGGAAACGGAAAGAAAGGTAAACTAGCAACCTAGCAGTTATAGTATGATGCATGACATGGCAAATATAGCATGGAAGTGACAAGTAAAGTGAAGCATAAGTAGCACGTAGCAAGTATGGCATGGATAGCAAGTTTTGCAAGTTTAAACACGGACAAGTACAAGTCAAGTAAATCACGTAAAATGAACACGTCAAATGAACACATCGAGTAACAAGTGGTAGTTGTGACATGTATTGTCAAGTAACAAGTACAAGGGATCACCCACACATGGATGCCCTATTACCCGCAGGCTGTAGTCATGTACAAGGGATCACTCAGAGAGTGCCCTATTGCCCGCAGGCTGTGTTCACGCATCAAGTACAAGGGATCACTCAACGAGTGCCATATTGCCCACAGGCTGTATTGAGCTCGTCTTCTGGAACACGAGCTAGAAAGTGTATTTAACAAGTATGGCGTAGGGGTGCACTTAGCCGGAACAAGTAGCACTAGTATGTAGCGATGCTACGCAATCACGATGAGTATTCAAGTATGCAATGACATGAGCAGATATTCGCGTACCGTTAATTGAAATTAGACATGACAGGCAAAGTGCAATGGTATGAACAATATTCGCGTACCGTTTATTTAAATTAAACATGGCAGTTAAAGATGGATGGATGACATGAACAGTTAATACGCGTACCGTTTATTGAAATTAAACGTGACAGGCGAAATGCAATGACTTGAACATATTCGCGTACCGTTTATTTAAATTAAACATGACAGTTAAAATGCAATAGCAGTTAAGGATGCATGGATGAAGGTGACGGACCAAGCTTCGTTGTCAAGCTAGGTCAATGGCGTCTAGACGGCTATCCTTTCACCGTCTAGTCTCTTTTACGCTAAAGCAAGGAAATGGCCTAAGACATGGCCCAAATCAAGAGATGCAAGTTTCACTTGCCTCACGCCAAGGAAGATGATCAACGAGGCACGCCACAAAAGTTATCTACGGAGAAACAATCATCAAACAACATCCACCTAGTTTATTATTAGGGTTTCAATAAAATCACAAGAAGAGTTATGAGAAAACCAAAGGATCGAACCCTACCGTATAGAAGCGGAAGATCGATGCCGAGCAAGCACGGTAACGGAAGAACGATCCGGGGAAACCTAGGGTTCAGATCTGGAAATGGATGGAGAAGTTTGGAGAAATAGGGTTTTGGGGGATTTTGGGGGTTTGATGAGATTTTGAGGAAGATGAGAGGTAGAATGTGTTAAGGGAGAGTTTGGATGATGGATTTTGGGCTTGGGATGAAGGAATAAGGGTTTGAGGTAGTAGGGGGCTCAATGGGGGAGAAACTAGGGTTTTGGGTCGTGAGGAAGGAGAAGAAAATGTTTGGGAGGGGTTTAAATAGGAAGGGCTGGCGGCTGCCCAGAAATTAGGGTTTTGGCACTGATTAGTCGGTCAGAGAACAACCACTGACCGACTAGTTTGGGAACTAGTCGGTCGGTTGACCAACGCAGACCGACTAAGTCCAAACAGTAACTCCTGTACAGAAATAGGATTTAGATTTAGTCGGTCAAAGAACAACTACTGACCGACTAGTTTCTCATTTAGTCGGTCGACGAACGTTCTTATACCGACTAAGAATGAACAGTACTCGACTGCACAGAAGAACTAAGAATTAGTCGGTCTGAGTACAAAACTTAACCGACTAGTTTAACAACTAGTCGGTCGAAAGATGAACTTAGACCGACTAAACAGAAACAGTAACTTAAGTAAAATTAATCCAAGGAACTAGTCGGTTTGAGTAGAGTTGCCGACCGACTAGATCTCAATCTAGTCAGTTGGTTCCCCTTCTCGAACCAACTAAGATGCACTAAAAGTGCCGATTCAAATCGCAGAGCTTCGGGAAGATTCCTATGGCTTCTAAGATCACTCTAACTCTAAGATATGAGCGATTTGAAGCTCGTCACGAATGACTTACTACGAAATTGACGATCGAAGGAAGAAGCTAGAAAATCACGACGTAACGATCGAAAGTGAAAGCTATGGCGACGAAAACCACACATCCAAGGAGAAAATCCACCAAGCATATATTTTAATATAGATAATCCAATTACACGAAAACCAGCCGTTAAAGAGCTTCTCCCAGGTGTTGAATGTGTTGGGGTCCTTCCCCCTAAGCCACAGCTTGGCCTTATCTCACAAGGAGAAGGGGAACAGCTTCAGTCGGATCGCCTCAGTTGTGACACCATTAATCTGGAAGGTGTCACATTTCTCCAAGAAGGAGTCTAGATGCTCGATCGGGCTCTCCATGGGTGCACCCGAAAACTGATCCTGCTGGATCCACGTCACCAAAGATGGCTTAAGCTCGAAGCTTTGGGCCGTAATAGCTGGAGGACGGATGGCGGAGGTGGACTCGATGGAAGGCATCGAGTACTCCAGCAGGGACTTGTGAGGCGGGGTGTTCTCCCCCATGGCTTCAGTATCCTCTCTTCTTCGCTTCTCGGCGGCCAAACGCCTTAGGGTGGCGTTTATCTCTGGGTCAACGGGGATCAAGTCGTCGAGACTTCTTGAACTCCTGCGCATGAAAACAACAAACACCCGTGAAGCGACAAGTGGGAAAGAAACAGATAAGATAAGAAATAAAAATAAAAATGAGAAAATAAAAAGAAAAAGGAAGAATGCGAAAATTATCGCGAGGTAGGGATAAGAGCTAGACACTAGGGTTCATGAGATCCTAAAATAACAAGCACGTTGCCTCCCCGGCAACGGCGTCATAAACTTGACGTGCCCCCGGTTTGCGAGCCGCAAATGGCCAGGGGACCCGCGTGAGGGTTTAGATATTTGTAACCGCAAGCGCACGGTGTTGTAGTGTGGCTTGGGGGTCGAACACAGGGAGGATAGGATGTGCTTGTGTCAAAGAGGACCGAAATCACCCCGTGGGCGAGCTAGCCCAAATCGAATGATGGGTTGTCACGGTAAAGGAATGCAGGGTATAGACAATAAGAAAATAAAACCCGGGACTTTGGTTTCCATCCCAACGAGCGACTCTCACCGATACAGCCTACGGGTAGGATGGCGATCGGAATTAGGGTCTAATGGTGAGACGTTGCATCTAAAAGTGGTACCGGCATCCCATGGGCCCGATATTCCGGTCGGTGCCCAGGATGATACGCCGGACTTATCGGGTTCGATCAGTGGGCACTCCCGTGTCCATTAACACTGATCGACTCTGGGAGCACTAAGCTCGCAATGATAACTCCCAACGTCTCATCCTGCCGCTCTCGCGCGCTAGGATTCGGCGTCTACGCTAAGGGCGTGAGCTATGGCTAGGGAGTCAACCGCCAAGTTTATTCCCCCTTGGCCCAACGGTCAAAGGCGGTCTTTTTCCCGCCGATGACAATAAAACACCTCGTGTAACCGTTAGATTCCTAATCCCTATCGATTTCCTAACCCTACGGATGCATCGGAAAGAGCCCCCGAAGGGGTTTCCGCCAAAATCCCAGATTTGGGAACTACTCACAAATATTCATTAAAAAGCGATCTAAACGAAAATGAACCGTTAAAATCATAATCAGACGATAGGAATGCAAAGGTAGTAAAGCAATTAAGATAATACTAAAGTTTTACAAAGATCCGAAAACTTACAAAAACTGGGAAATTACAGCCGTCACAAAATGAAGAAAACAGTAAAAAAATAACCAACTCCCGAATCTGCGAAACCTAGGGTTCTATTTATAGAAAACGACATCACCCGATCGGTTGACAAGTCAACCGGTCGGGTGAGCCGCTTTACAAAATCACAGCGTAATGCGGGGGTTTCACCCGGTCAGTATGAACCGGTCGGTTGGAACTTGGTGCGGTCGGTTGGATCATGGTGCTGACCGGTTGGATCTTGGAGCGGACCGGGTGAGGAGATCGGTTGGAGCCCCGAGTCTTGGCTGTTGAAATTCAGCTACAGGTGAACCGATCGGGTGAAGGTCACCCGATCGGTTGGAAATCAGCTTCGAATTTCCAGAGACTTTGAGCTTTTGACCTGGTCACTGAACCGACCGGGCGACTTCTCGTGAGCTCCAAGATGCGTCCGGGTGATGCACGCGTGCATCACCCGATCGGTTGGAGATGACCAACCGACCGGGTGAGGGGATGAAAGATGCAATCTTTGTCGTTTGACCCCATGAATCATGTGTGACTCCTCCCGTTGCTCCGGGGACACATGATATCATCGTTTTACGTCCCAAATGCCAGCAAACTCCTGCAAAACACGGAAAATACGAAAAAGTGAAAGAAAACAAGAAAATACAAGAAAACACGAGAAAACAAATAAAAGACGGCGGTAAATACGGAAAAACACGGAAGAAAACGCTCGTAAATATATGAAATATAAACGCACGTCAGTGACCCATCCAGTGATGAATTGGATTTCCTTCATCCTGGCAAGGGACTGAATGTTAACTAGGGTGATGATCTTCTTTGCGTTTTCCGTAATTCCTCAGTGGCGGACCATGAAGACTAGAAACTTCTCGGAGGCTACGTCGAAGATGAACTTGCTAGAATTAAGCTTAATGCAATACCTATATAGTATGTCAAACATCTCATCCAGGTCAGTGAAATGGTTAGTTGTGTCCAGAGACTTGACCAGCATGTTGTCGATATAGATCTCCATGGTTCAGTCGATCTATTCAGTAAACATTTTATTGGCTAGTAATTAGTATGTGGCACATGATTCTTTAGCCCGAAGGGCATTACCTTGTAGCAGTGCAGCCCTCGATTTGTCAAGAAGGCTATGTGCTCATGGTCTGGTGTTCTTGACCGCAAGTACACGGTGTCTTCTTGTAGTATAGTATAGGTTGTCAGTCTCAGGGAGGCAATTGGTATATGTCTCAGGCTACGGTTTATATATGAATGTGTTAGTTATGGGGTGATCCAAGATTTTTTGTTGTCACATTTGGCTCTTTTAATTACTAATAATAAAAGAAAAACTAAGGCGCCAAAAGTCACCACTAGGGTTCGTTGGGTGTCGATACTAAGTTGTAATCCTTATGTTGGATTTGGTTCTTTGGGTAAGATTTTCGAATCTTGAATGTGAAATCATAGCCAACTATCGATGGACTACTTATATAACGTGTCTCATGCTTAGCACCACTATCTTGGATGACCTTGCACGTGACACGTGCATTACGATCGAAAGTTTTTTCCAATCTCCACTCATGTCACTATCGTGAGTTAGAGCTCGATCTGTGATGTGATGGCTCTTGATTGATGCTACTATCGTAGTTTTTCAGTTCGGGGTATATGGCATCGGTGGAGACCCTAGAGTGAGTGCCACTATTGTGGATCACAAAGCCTAGGATAATCCACTAATGACCCCAATCAAGCCTACATGGCAATCTCTAGGCAAGTGCCACTATCGTGGATCACAAACCCTAAATGAGAACCCTATAAGCTTGGATGAATAAATCACATCACAGCCCTAATCAGTAATCCAACCTAAAAATCATGTCTTTAGCATCTAAACCGTAAAATCCTAGGGTTCATCTATTAGCCCTAGATAGAACTACTCACTAATTATAAAAAAACAAAAAACAATGATAATAAGAACATTGAACTTCATGGCAGCAATTTATATTAAAAACAATAGAGATTCAATAGAAATAGGGAAGAGAATTAATACCCAACAAGAAGAACTCAGAAATCTATTAAAAAAATTAAGAACCTAACAAGAAATCCAAGTTTTCCAAGCTTAATCTCCTATCAAAACCCTAATCCTAGCTCTAGAAATTAAGTTGCTGCTCAAAACTGACGATACACTGATGATAAAAACTTCATTCTAATCCTAGGCTACTATTTAGGTTTACATACAAATGGGTTTTACCCAACAAATAAAAAAACACAATAAAAAGTCATCCAACTGCTGGCGACCCGGCCGACTTGGACCGAGTAACCAAAGTACTCGGTCTGAGTAGCCCAAACTACCTTTGGATCTCGTTCTAGTTTAATACTCACTCATACCGAGTCATAAAGGCACTCAGTCCGAGTACCAGTGGCTCGAAAATGGTCTTTTGCATGCATTTTTGCTTGGATCGAGTAGCTAAGTTACTCGGTCCGAGTGCTCTTTTAGCTCAATCGTTACACCTACTTGGACCGAGTAGGCAAGCCTACTTGGTCCGAGTAGACTGGAAATACTGATGGACTTGGGCATCTATCAACTCTTTGCTTCTCTTCTCCTTCCTTCATACTCTTCTCCTCGAATCTTCTTCTCCACCTTATCACATACCTAGCAAGCCATGCCATTGATGCTCCAGCTATCGCAGATGTGTCCATATATTTGTTTTGCTCCAAATCGCCTCGAAACTCCTAAAAATGAAACAAAAGCTCCGAAAATCATATAATCCAATAATCGATCAATAAAGCGATAAAAACGAGTTTCAAGCGAACATAACGATATGGTATGATGCGATAAAAGTATATAAAACATGGACACATCAAAATCCCCCAAGCTTACCTCTTACTCGTCCCCGAGGAAGACGAATAAGAAGTTTACCGGAGAATAGAAATAATAAAGTGAATGCAGTAACACTTCAACCCCCAAACATGCAAGATAAATTCTTTTTAATTGAATTTTCATAGATGAAGATAGTAAATTCAATTAAATTTTGAAATCACCGCACTAAACCCTTTCGTGAATCCTAGAAATCTTCAACCTCGCCATTGCCTTATTCTATATAGAAAATGGGGTAAGGATGTCGGATTTTTCTTTTTACAATCGTTTTTTTTGGCTATTTTGGGTTTTTTCTTTTTCTTTATATACACGAGATGAACTCAATATATATAAAAGGCGGCATACGCATCCCAGACCAGACGATCTTAGGGCATCGGATTATGAAGAAGCAATCGAGTCTTTTATTTAGGATTTTTTGAATTTTTTTGCATCTTTTAATTTTATTTTGATTTTTTAAATTTTTTTGGGATTTTTGCAAACTCACGTACACAGATGGAATGTAAAGCATGATCAAAGATCATTATTGGCTGCATACAAAAGAAAAAGGAAAAGATAGAATTCGTGACATGGCTTAGTACGTATCAGAATCTCTAAATAATGCTACTAAAGTGTACTGGGTTATCCAAATTCTTTTTGAATTACTAATAATTATGAAAAAGTATCGTTGATCACACAATCATGCATTTAGTCATTCAATCTTCAATTGAATCATGCAATTTCAGCTTAACTGTTTCGAGAATATTTATCGTGGAGAAATGAAATCAAATTATGAAAAAGCATCAAGGAATTAGCTTTAATTTATTACAGCACGGAGTTCAAATTAAAATCCATCTTATATTTTCAATGAAGCATAATAGAATCAGAAAATGCTATGTGAGTGTGTAAAGAAATTAGTTGAGTGTTCATAGCTTATAGTGTAGTCATGGGAGAATCATATCTAGTCTAAAAAGAGAGAGAAGAAAATAGAGAAAAAAAAGAAAAACATGCATGCAAGCATTCAAAAGAGAATAAATAAAATGATGATGCTAAAAAGAGAAAATGAGTGGAAAATGGTAGAAAAAATAAAGAAAAAACGAAAAATAAAGAAAATAAAAACCAAAAGCGATACTCCCCCAAGCTGAACGTAGCAGTGTCTTCACTCTGGAGAACAATAGCCAGTCGGATGGTGAAATGAAAGGGAGGTGTGGGTGGGTGAAAAGAAAAATACAAAGAAAACAAAGTAAAGTCCTAAAATGAAAAAATAATAACTGAAAAATAATCCTAATGAAATTATATGATCCTAATGCCTAAATGCAACACGCACACAAATGATGCAATGATATGGGTGCATCAAACTACGCTCTCCCCTAAGCTATCAGAAGCGGTGCCCTGAAAGTGTAGATAGTTGGGTACAGAAAAATAGGGAAGAACTGGAGAAAACTCTGAACTCAGACAGCGGCACCACCCTATAGACGTGGTGATGTGTCCCACAGCTGCAGACCAGGTGTGGCATCAGATGGTGGTGCTGGTGGTGTTGGACACAGAATGTCCAGAATAGAGCTAACATCGCGCTAAATCCCCTACACTGCATCATGATAGGTAGAGACTACCTTAGTGAGGGGGTCAAGCTTCACCTCACGGTGGTAATCTCGGTCTCTACCGTAATAAAACGTGCATCAGTGGTGTGGGAATGGCCAGATGAGCGGGCACCACTAGGTTTTCCCCTCTCCTTATGTGGTCCTGCATGTGCACGAGGACAAAGAATAAGCTCAGGGGAGGGCGATCTATATGTGGGCTTAGGTGTAGATACATGAATGTGTGGTATCTCAACAGATGCCGACATCGTGGTGATAGAGGTGGGGACAGATACCATGACGCGGTCATAAAATACGACAAGAATGGTGGGTGCAAGAGCGCTGTCAGAAAAAGGTACAGATACTATATGTGCATACTCGTCAGACGCAAATACAAGGGGTAAAGAATTGATTGATGTAGAAACAGCAGATGCACAAACACCCACAAAAATGGGTGGTATAGATGATGATGCAGGCAACATTATCTCAGGGGTGGTGGTGTATATTACTCTCTCGAAACTTTTAGCAAGGGTAGTAATCAGTACGATCGTAGGAGCACTAGCAGATGTGGGGACAGATGTGCACGTTGCAGGAATAGACGTACACGCGATTGAAACTTAAGCGGTGGTGGTATGGGGCTCTACAGGCTCTATGGGCTCTCCCTCATCGCCACTCTCCCAATCCTATCGCACTCTACCTCCTCCTCAATAGCCTCTCCCTCAGGCTCAAGATCACGAATGGCAGGGATAGGCTCAGCCGGAAGAATTCAATCCCTAGGAACCACCTCGATACGAGTCCTATCAGGGCTCGACAGGATCATGTGCTGCTCACGATTGGGACCCACAAGATAGATCTAGTGTCGACGACCGTGGGGCCTAATAATTTGCATCCATGCAAGCACGTTTGTCGTCAAAGTAGTGGGCCCAGGAGCAAATGCAAGATCAACTGGAAGATCTAATCCTAGCATGAGGGTCAGAAGAGTGTAGAAACCACCACAAAATATATTTTTCAAAGAGGAGGTTATGGATAGCAAGCAATCACATAGCCAACGGGTTGTGTCAGAAAGGAGGTAAGGGTGGAGGGTGCCGTCATCATAAAGTCTGATGGGCCTGGTCATCCCCTTCATGTGGATCAACTCAACAGTGGAGATGGTGACAGGCACATGCCTACAAAATAAGGTCGTAGCTAAATGGCACTGAGCGTAGCAGACACATGGATGTATGATAGATAATGAGTTCGATTATTTGGGGTTTAAATGGGGTAGGCCAATGATTTGCGGCCAGTAGCAATCAAAATAAAAAGAAGAAGTATCAGTGTCCAGTGCATAGGCTAGATGAGGATCAGGGATGGGAGGCTAGATAAAGAAGGCTTAGAGCATGTCGTAGGTCACCTTTACGTCATGATCCAGGAGCCCGAATGAGATACCATGTGGAGTTCTAAAAATAGAGCTCAACGCCTCTAGGGTGAGACGAACGTAAGTGTTCATCGTCACCAACAAGATTCCTCCTAACCTATAGCTTGGTAAAGCCTACGAACACCCTCAATCAATCCTAAACTTTCTAGGACAGAGATATCAGTAAACTCGGTAGGGATGATAGGATGCTTGGATATGGCCTTAAACTTATGACGGTGTGTGTCATCCTTAATTGTGATGTAATACGTCTTAAAATCACCCAAGGGGGTGGGGGTAGGGGTATGGGTGTAGGCTCACGTAGGGGTGGAGATGGTGTGAGTGCACATGCCGGCTGAGAGGAAGAAGCTTCTGGATCGTTGGTCCTTCACCTGTTAGTCGGGGGTTTTCGACCCCGTTTTTAGTCGGCGTAGCCAAAAATGATGTGAACGAACATGCAAACATGAAATAAAATCCGTAAAAATAATACTCTTGAGTAAAGAAGCCAATGTATTGATTTTTTTTGTAAAGCAGAGCGATCGTTCGGAAAGCGATGGATTCGTGTGACACCTAAAAAGAAAATTCTCCCCCAAGCTTGGTCGAAATCAATCTCCAAGTCCAAATCAATGTCTCCCTAATTTCAATTAACCTACACAACACAAAGAAATCACGAGAATAGTCGAAAATTTTAGACATAAATCAAGATTAGGGCTAAAATTAAGAAAAACCGGTGATGGGGGGAGAGAGAGAGAAGGGGAGAGAGAGGGAGAGAGAGGGGGAAGAGAGAGAGGGAGAAAGGGAGAGAGGGGGAGGGGGGGGAGAGAGAGAGAGGGAGAGGGAGAGAGAGAGAGAGAGAGAGAGAGAGAGAGAGAGAGAGAGAGAGAGAGAGAGAGAGAGAGAGAGAGAGAGAGAGAGAAGTGAACCAAGGGAGTGGGCTGGGAAGGGGGTTAGTGTGGCTGCCGTCGGTGATTTGAGGTGGAGGGGGTGGAAATGGTGGCTGCCGTCGGTGATGGAAGATGAGAGTGGGGTGGGAGATCGAGAGAGATAGAGATTAGAATTAGGGCATGGTGAGGCACTCGAGTCGAGCTAAAGAAATTCGACCCGAGTCGCATAGACTTTTGTGTGGGCCCCATTTCTTTAAGTGGTCACCTGGTCCGAGTGAGCTAGGCTACTCGGACTGAGTAAAAAATTAAACAGGGGGTGAAATTTGAGTGTTTTGAGGACACTAGCACTCGGACCGAGTAGCATGTTCACTAGGTCTGAGTGGAAATAGAGGCAGTGGGTTGATTTGGCCTTGTTCTTGCCGATTTATAGACTCGGACCGTGTAGCCTTACTTCTTCATTCCCATGTGGAGTTGCTACTCTTCTCCTCTCATATTGAATTTTACTTCATCTCTTCATTGTTTTGGCTCCTCCCTTCATCGATAACTTGCTCCGAATTCAACACTTCAAAAAAATTTATATTTTGTCAATTTATAATTTTTAATTGTGTTTAATCGTTTTATGTCAAGTTTTTGAATAAATTAAATAAAGAAGGAAATGAAATTTAAAAGAAAGAACTCGGGTTGCCTCCTGAGAATCTCTTGTTTAAGGTCATAAACTCGACCCCTTCTGATTTTTATTGACGCTTCAAGATGTTTGGCACAAGGGAAATGCACTCATCGTGCTTCCCAATTAGGCCATGAGGTAGAAGTTGGCCTATGGTATCAGGCGGACCTTCAGCGGTCGCATCATCTGTGTCCGTCTTCGATTGACGCTTCAAAGATGCCTGATGTGTCCATATTTTTCACCCTTTTACTGCAAGATTTCATAGCATTTTCATCGTCCAAATTTCACTTTTCTATACTTTATCACTCATTTCACGATATATTTGATTCTCGTATAGATTTGTGGATTTTCAGGAACTTTGGAGCGATTTGGAGATATATTGGACCATGGATACATCTGAGACATCCGTAGCATCCATGGCACAGCCTACAAGGTGCCTGACTTGATGAAGAAGAAGATTTGAGGAGGAGAAGTGAGAGGAAGAAGAAGGAGAGCTAGACGAGGAAGCTTCACAATATATACAGCTTTACCCAGTTACTCGACCGTCCACTCAGCCTAAGTAGCTACAACAAAGGAAGCTTCAGCTCCCACAACAGCGTTCGAGTTTCAAAGTTCACTCAGACCGAGTAGTCGAGCTACTCGGTCAAGTGAACGCATGGCAACACAATATTTTCTAGAGCAAAGTCGAGTCCAGAACTCGACCGAGTAGACCCAATTACTCGGTAGAGTAGGTGATGCAAAAGGAGAAGATTTCAAGGACTTAGCCGAATTTGAAGAGCTTAAAGCCACTCGACCGAGTAGCGTTGCTACTCAGCTGAGTCAAATATTTAACAGAGTGAAGATTTTGAGGCTCCTGACGCTTCTAAAGCTCGTCCAAGCATACAATGCCACTCGATCTAGCAGCCTTCCTCCCGGTCGACTCACATAAGAAACAAAGTGACTTTTCCAGCCTAAGCTTAAGGCTCTGTAGCTCGACCGAGTGGGCCATCCACTCGGTCCGAGCAACCAACTCCCTCAGGCGAAGGATTAAGGTGCCTACGACATGATGATGCCCTACTCGGACCAAGTGGCATTGTGTAACGACTGGTTTTTCATGTATTTGGATTATCTATATTATATATATGGTTTGGTGGATTTTCTCCTTATGTGTGATTTTCCGTCTCCGTAGCTTTCATTTTCGTTCGTTTCGTTGTGATTCTTTAGCTTCTTCCTTAGATCGTTGAGTTGGAGTGAGTCATTCGTGATGAGCTTCATATCGCTCATATATTATAGATAGGTTGATCTTAGAAACCGTAGGAATCTTCCTGGAGCTTCGTGCTTCGATTCGAGACTTTTCGTGCACTTTAGTTGGTTCAAGAAGGGGGACCAACCGACTAGATTCCAATCTAGTCGGTCAGGAACTCTACTGGAACCGACTAGTTCATTAAATCAATTATTCAGGAGTTACTGTTTACTCCTAGTCGGTCTAAGAACAACCACCGACCGACTAGATGTGAAACTACTCGGTCAGAACTTGCTCTCAGACCGACTAGTTCCTTTGATAAATTTCACTTAAATTACTGTTTATCGTTAGTCGGTCTAAGAACATTTTTCGACCGACTAGGTTACAAACTAGTCGGTCAGCCATTGTTCTTGAACCGACTAGTTCATTGACCATTTTGACGACCGAGTTACTGTTTGCTCTTAGTCGGTCACAGTTGGTCGACCGACCGACTAGTTCTTAAACTAGTCGGTCAGCAGCTCTTCTTCGACCGACTAATTGACCCCGTAACCCTAGGTTTCATTTCCGTCGCCGTTTCATTTCCTATTTAAACCCTTCGATCCTTTTACTCTTTCTTCATTCTTCTGAGCCCATTTCTTCCCCAAATCGTCCTCCAACATTCTCCAAGCCATTTCTTCTTCCCCGGAGCTTCCCTCTCGCCATCCTTGCGCCGGCCACCTCCCTTAGGCCGCCGGCCAACCCCAAAACCCCCTCAAATCCCAATTTCTCCAGATTTTCTCGTCATTTCCAGATCTGAGCCATAGATCTTCGGATCGTTCTTCCGTTGCCGTGCTTGCTCGGCATCGTTCTTCCGCTACGATACGGTTAGTGAATTGATCCTTTAATATTCTCTTAACCCACATGGTGATTTTTTGTTAAACCCTAATAAAACTGGAATGGATGTTGTTCTGATATTGTTTTGCCATGGCAACGATCTCATCTCCGTAGTTAACATTTTGTGACATGCCTCGTTGATCGTCATTCTTGGTGCCAAGCAAGTGAAACTTGCCACTTAGGGTTTTAGGCCATAACTTAGGCCATTTGCTTGTCGTAGGCGTAAAAGAGACTAGGCGACGAAATGATACTTGCCTAGGCGCATATTTCAGGATCTAGCTTGACAACGAAGCTAGATCTGACTAATTTTAATTATTTGCACTTGCTTGTCATCCATGCATCTTATCTGCCATGTTTAAATTCAATTATCGGTACATGTCATGCTATCCATGTTGATTGTTGCATACGTAGCACATGCTACATTACTTGTACTACTTGATCCGGCTAGGCACCAGCTTGCAGCGGGCACAACCCTATGCCAAATACACTTCCAGGCTCGTGATCCAGAAGCGAGCATTACGTATTCGGGGGTAATGCCTTGGCTCGATACACATGGAGGGGTAGGGATAAGCGATCACCTGAGTGTACGAGTTGGCCCGATCAGACACTCTAGCCAGAAGACGTAATCTCTGTGCACGACGTGTTTACTTGATGTGATTTACTTGACTTGTACTTGTACGTGTTTATACTTGTAAAACTTGTCATCCATGTCATACTTTCCACTTGCCACTTGTTACTTGCACTTTAACTTACTTGTTACTTCCATACTATACTTGACATGTTATGCATCATACTATAACTGCTAGGTTGTTAGTTTACATTCCTTTCAGTTTCCTTGCCCAAGTCTTTTAGACTTGCTGACATGTGCACTCTACTCTTTTGGGTGACACATGTTAGATCCTGAACCTGAGATTGCTGCTGAGGACGTGGTGTTCGCTAACGCTAAGTCAGAGCCCGCGTTCATCGAGGAGTTTGAGGACACGGGAGATCAGTCGTAGAGACTGTTTGTGTTATTGTTTAGACTGCTTTAGTTATCGGTGCGTAGCACCAATACCTTGTTCGTGTTGGCTTTTGGTTGGCCATGTTGGGCCTAGACTCTTCCTTTTACCTGGTGGCTTTTCTGTGATGTTGACTTTTGTTGTGGACAAATTCTGAGATTGGTTAACTTTTATCAGTCTCCTTGCCATATTATTATTATCTTTGTTCCGTTTGCATTTACAGGGACCTGCACATTTTCAGATTTGACGCTTATCAGGCGTGTAGCTTCACAGCTCCATGTCTGTGCGGACCTTCTCACGTCTCGCCTCCATTTTTGGGAAGCGGGGTGTGACAAGTTTTGTTGGTGGCACCTGCAGGTCCTCTTCTATAACTGCGATTACCGGAATAACGATAATAATATTTGTTGTCCACAAATGAAAATTTCAACATCCGAGCCATAAGCTATGAGTCTAATTGTTTCGTTTTCTGTGTCATTAGATGGCAGGAAGGCGAAATACCCAAGCTGGTGGTGGTGTGCCCCCTCATGATAAGGAGCCTGATCGGGAGCCCACCAATGGGGAGATGATGCAGATGATGCTTCAGATGATGCAGGTGCAGCAGGGCGTGCTCCTGCAAGTCCAGAATGCTCAAGTTGTTCAAGCTGCTCAGGCAGTTCAGGAGGCCCCTTGTTCCGAGCCAGGAGCGAAGCAGTTTCGAGAGCTGGGTCCTGCATATTTTGATGGTACTGAAGGTCCTCTAGCTGTTGACGAGTGGGTCAGGAATATTGAGGACAATTTGAAGATGTCCAAGGTCAACGAAGTTGGCTGCGTTGACTTGGCGAAGAGGCAGCTTAAGGATAATGCCTGGAATTGGTGGGATGCTGAGGAAGAGCTATTGGAGGAGCCGATATCTTGGGCTACCTTCAAGTCCAGATTCGATGAGGAATATTTTTCGAAGGCTGCCCGGAGAGAGATGTTGCAGTGCTTCATTAATTTGAAGCAGGGAAGCTTGTCGGTGGATCAGTACCACCAGGAGTTCACCAGGCTGAGTCGGTTCGCACTGAAGATGGTGCAGGATGCTGATGAGAGGGCTCAGAGGTTCCTGCAGGGACTTGCTTTGGAGCTTCAGTGTTTCATGTCTTCCTCTGATCTGGAGTCCTATCAGAAGGTTCTGATAGCGGCACGGAGGCAGGAGCTGATTGTGAACCAGAGGAGAGGACATGTTGTTGGGGCTGGGAAGAGGCCTATGGAGCAGGCTAGAGCGGTGGTTAGGCCTGGTTTCAAGCCTAATCAGTCGGTGCAGTTTAAGAGGCCAGGAGGGCCTATTCAGAAGACTTGCCATTTCTGCGGCAAGACCAGGCATATCAAGGAGCATTGTAGGAGATTCCTGGGCCAGTGTATTGTTTGTGGAGATCCTACCCACACCATGAAGGATTGCTCGAAGTCGAAGCAGCCTTGGAGAGCAACTGTTGCAGCACAGCCGTTGCAGCAGAGAGCGCCTGTTCCTGCTGGACGTGGAGCAGCTCTTGTTCCACAGAGGCAGGCCTTTCAGCAGGCTTTTCAGCCGAGGCGGCAGGCTTTTCTGATGTCTGAGGTGGATAGCATGGCTGTGGATGAGGTTATCGCAGGTAATCCTCAAACTAGTTGTTCCTTTCTTAGTTTTGTTTGTTAGATTATGTTGTTTGCTTGTACATGATTGTTTGCTAGAATAGGGCTTGATTGTTAGACTGTTTGTAGGTGTGATTCTGGTGTGCACATTTCCTGCACGAGTCCTCTTTGACTCAGGTGCGTCGATGTGCATTTTGGCACGGCGCTTCGTGGAGAAACATTCCTTGGCGACATCCCCTCTTTTCAAGAGTTGGAATATCGTTACAGGGAATGGCGTGGTCTCGGTGCATCGTGGTTGCAATTCTTGCTCGTTGGTGGTATGTAGACATGAGCTTTACGCTGATTTCATTGTCCACGACATCATCAACTATGATGCGGTCCTTGGGATGGATTGGCTTGCGAGCTTCTATGCTACGATCGACTATTAGAGGAAGAAGGTGGTGTTCGAGATTCCCGGACATCCAGTATTTGAGTTCAACCGGGGTAGCAGTTCGCTTGGCCCTGTTAGATTTCGGGGCCAGACCGGTGGAGTTTGTGGCTATGCAGAGGGAGCTGGAGAGGCCAGCGGTAGTACGGGACTTCGATGACGTCTTCCCCGAGGAGATGTCTGGATTGCCACCCGATCAAGCTCTCGAGTTTTCGATTGATCTTATTCTGGGAGCGCAGCTGATTTCGAAAGTGCCCTATCGTATGGCACCCCCTGAGTTGGAGGAATTGGCAAAGCAGCTGGATGAGCTTTTGCAGAAGGGTTATATCAATCCTAGTATGTCTCCGTGGGGAGCACCGATGCTGCTGGTGAAGAAGAAGGATGGTTCGTGTCGCATGTGCGTGGACTACAGGGAGCTGAATGTGGTGACCATCAAGAATAAATACACGTTGCCTCGCATCGATGATATTTTTGATCAGCTTGGAGGATCGAGGGTGTTTTTGAAGTTGGATCTGAGGAGTGGTTATCATCAGCCGAAGGTGAAGAAGGAAGATGTTCCGAAAACGGCATTCAGGATGAAGTATGGACACTACGAGTTTGTGGTTATGCCCTTCGGTGTAACCAACGCTCCCGCAGTTTTCATGAATCTGATGAACCTGATTTTCTACGACTTTTTAGACAAGTTTGTCGTTATCTTTATCGACGACATTCTGATCTATTCAAAGTCGGAGGAAGAGCATGCCTCGCACTTGAGGACAGTGTTGGAGTTTTTGAGGAAGCATCGTTTGTATGCTAAGTTTTTGAAGTGCGAGTTTTGGCTGGACAGAGTTGCTTTTCTCGGGCATGTGGTGTCTGGAGATGGTAATACAATGGATCCCGAGAAGACCAAGGCCATCAGAGAGTGGCCTGTTCTGCAGTCAGCATCTGAGATCCTCCTTGGACTTGCGGGTTACTATCGGCGCTTCATTAAGGACTTTTCCCGTATTGCTGAGCCGATGACCTGATTGATGCGGAAGGATGTACCTTTTGTTTGGTCGGGTGATTGTGAGAATGCCTTTGGTGTTCTGAGGGAGAGATTGACGACTGCCCCTGTCCTTGTTGTGCCTGATCGCAGTGGAGGATTTGAGATCTTTTGCGATGCTTCTGGCAAGGGTCTCAGCTGTGTGTTGCATCAGCACAGGCATGTTGTGGCGTATGCTTCATGTCAGCTCAAGACTCATAAGAAGAATTACCCGACGCACGACTTGGAGTTGGCTGCTGTCGTGTTTGTGCTCAAGATTTGGAGGCACTTCCTGCTGAGTGAGAAAGTGAAGATCTTCACCGATCACAAAAGCTTGAAGTATATTTTTACTCAGAATGAGCTCAACATGCGACAACGTCGATGGTTGGAGCTCATGGCGGATTATGAGATCGATTTGCAGTATCACCCTGGTAAGGTGAATGTGGTTTCAGATGCGCTGAGTAGGCTTCCAGCGGTGATGATGTTGACTTCGCAGTGGAGATTGCAGCAGGATTTTTGCGAGTATGGAATTGAGATTGTTCTTCCTGGGGAGGCTTCTCCGTTGATGTGTATGCATGTACAATCGACGATCGTGGATCAGATCAAGGCTGGCCAGGCTGGAGATCCGAAGCTGGTGAAGATTTGGGAGCAGGTAGAAGCCGGTCTTCGGACTGACTTTTTGATTCATGAGGATGGCTCGCTGAGGTATGGAGCTAGGTTGTATGTGCCAGCTGGGGATATTAGAGAGGAGTTGCTGATTGAGGCACACAGTTCGCCGTATTCTGTACATCCTAGTGGCACCAAGATGTACAAGGATCTTCGTCTGAATTTTTGGTGGCATGGCATGAAGAGGAGTGTGGCTCGGAGTGTAGCCAAGTGTCTGTTTTGCCAGCAGGTGAAGGCGGAGCATCAGCGTACGGCAGGGTTGCTACAACCGCTTCCGATTCCGGAGTGGAAGTGGCAACACATCACTATGGACTTTGTGACTGGACTGCCTCGGTGTCCGAAGTAGAATGACGTGATTTGGGTGATCGTAGATCGATTGACCAAATCCACGCACTTTATTCCATTCCAAGTAGGACAGTCCACCGAGGCGCTAGCGAGGAGATACATGGAGGTAAATTCTTTTACTCTCCGTTTCTATTTCCTTTTCTAGATAGATAGTGATGTAACGTGAATCGTGCAGGAGATCGTACGACTTCACGGAGTCCCCGTGAGTATCATGTCAGACAGAGACACGAGGTTCACATCTCAGTTCTGGCAGAGTTTGTAGAAGAGTTTGGGTACGAGTCTGAGTTTCAGCACGGCGTACCATCTGCAGACAGATGGCCAGTCCGAGAGGACGATTCAAATCTTGGAGGACATGCTGAGGGCGTGCATGTTGTATTTCAAGGGTTCGTGGGAGGATCATCTACATCTGGTAGAGTTCTCTTACAATAACGGCTTCCAGGCGAGTATTGGCATGACGCCTTTTGCCGCGCTGTACGGGAGGAAATGTCGATCGCCATTGAGTTGGGATGACATTGGTGACCGGGAACTGTTGGGACCTAAGATGATTGTGGAGGCTGTGGATGTTGTCAGGAACATTTGGGAGAGGCTGAGGATTGCTCAGGACCGTTTTAAGCATTGGACGGATGCTAAACGCCGTCCTTTGGAGTTTCAGCCAGGCAATCATGTGTTCCTGAAGATTTTCCTTAATCGTGGTGTGATTCGCTTTGGGAAACGGGGGAAGTTGAGCCTGCGATACATTGGACCGTTTGACATTCTGGAGAGAGTTGACGAGGTAGCCTACCGCTTATTCTTGCCGCCATCTTTGGAAGGAGTTCAAAATGTTTTCCATGTGTCGCAGCTTCGTCGGTATATCAACGATCCATCTCATGCTGTGGATTTCTCGGAGATCACCGTTCGCAAAGATTTGACGTATGACCAACAGCCAGTGCTGATTTTGGATAGGTGTCAGAAGTCACTCCGGAACAAGGTTGTCAATCTTGTGAGAGTGATGTGGCGACATGGCTCGCCAGGAGAGTCTACTTGGGAGAGAGAGGATGAGATGCGAGAGCGCTACCCAATTTTGTTCCCGGACACGTGAGAGTTGGGAAATTTCGAGGACGTAAATTTTCTTAAGTTGGGGAGGATGTAACGACTGGTTTTTCATGTATTTGGATTATTAATATTATATATATGTTTTGGTGGATTTTCTCCTTATGTGTGATTTTTCGTCTCCGTAGCTTTCATTTTCGTTCGTTTCTTTGTGATTCTTTAGCTTCTTTCTTAGATCGTTGAGTTGGAGTGAGTCATTCGTGACGAGCTTCATATCGCTCATATCTTAGAGATAGGTTGATCTTAGAAGCCGTAGGAATCTTCCTGGAGCTTCGCGCTTCGATTCGAGACTTTTCGTGCACTTTAGTTGGTTCAAGAAGAGGGACCGACCGACTAGATTCCAATCTAGTCGGTCAGAAACTCTACTGGAACCGACTAGTTCATTAAATCAATTATTTAGGAGTTACTGTTTACTCTTAGTCGGTCTAAGAACAACCACCGACCGACTAGATGTGAAACTAGTCGGTCAGAACTTGCTCTCAGACCGACAAGTTCCTTTGATAAATTTCATCTAAGTTATTGTTTATCGTTAGTCGGTCTAAGAACATTTTTCGACCGACTAGGTTGCAAACTAGTTGGTCAGCCATTGTTCTTTAACCGACTAGTTCATTGACCATTTTGACGACCGAGTTACTGTTTGCTCTTAGTCGGTCACAATTGGTCGACCGACCGACTAGTTCTTAAACTAGTCGGTCAACAGTTCTTCTTTGATCGACTAATTGACACCGTAACCCTAGGTTTAATTTCCGCCGCCGTTTCATTTCCTATTTAAACCCTTCGATTCTTTTACTCTTTCTTCATTCTTCTGAGCCCATTTCTTCCCCAAATCATCCTCCAACATTCTCCAAGCCATTTCCTCTTCCCCGGAGCTTCCCTCTCGCCATCCTTGCGCCGGCCACCTCCCTTAGGCCACCGGCCAACCCCAAAACCCCCTCAAATCCCAATTTCTCCAGATTTTCTCGCCATTTCCAGATCTGAGCCATTGATCTTCGGATCGTTCTTCCGTTGCTGTGCTTGCTCGGCATCGTTCTTCCGCTACGATACGGTTAGTGAATCGATCCTTTAATATTCTCTTAACCCACATGGTGATTTTTGGTTAAACCCTAATAAAACTGGAATGGATGTTGTTCTGATATTGTTTTGCTATGGCAGCGATCACATCTCCGTAGTTAACATTTTGTGACGTACCTCGTTGATCGTTATCCTTGGTGCCAGGCAAGTGAAACTTGCCACTTAGGGTTTTAGGCCATACCTTAGGCCATTTGCTTGTCGTAGGCGTAAAAGAGACTAGGCAACGAAATGATACTCGCCTAGGCGCATATTTCAGGATCTAGCTTGGCAACGAAATGATACTCGCCTGAGGTTGCTGTTGAGGACGTGGTGTTTGCTGACGCTGAGTCAGAGCCCGCGTTCATCGAGGAGTTTGAGGACATGGGAGATCAGTCGTAGAGACTGTTTGTGTTGTTGTTTAGACTGCTTTAGTTGTCGGTGCGTAGCACCAATACCTTGTTCGTGTTGGCTTTTGGTTGGCCATGTTGGGCCTAGACTCTTCCTTTTAGCCTGGTGGCTTTTCTCTGTTGTTGAATTTTGTTGTGGACAAATTCTGAGATTGGTTAACTTTTATCAGTCTCCTTGCCATATTATTATTATTATATTTGTTCCGTTTGCATTTACAGGGACCTGCACATTTTCAGATTTGACGCTTATCAGGCGTGTAGCTTCATAGCTCCACGTCTGTGCGGACCTTCTCACGTCTCGCCTCCATTTTTGGGAAGCGGGGCGTGACACATTGCCAATTGGTCGAGTAGGGCGGTGGTCCAATAGATTTCTGGGCCGAGCTTGTTCATTTTGGCTAATTTTTGTGGGTCCCACCCACTTGTGTATAAACATCATTTATTCCTTAGATTAAAAAGTCTTTTAAGACTTCTTTTTGGAGAGTTTTAATTAGAGTTTAGATGAGTTTTCTTCCCGCCAGCGTTATTTAGTTTTGAAGAAAAGATTGGATCTTTGGTAATTGTTATTGCTGATGAATCCTGGATCTTACATTTCTAAAGTTTACTTCTTCTTTCTCATTGGTTTGGTAACGTTTTCTCCATCTCTCCATATTGCTTTGATGTCGATTATTACAATAATGATGAATATTTCTATTGCTATTGTTTTTATTGCTCTTTCTATGGATCGTGAGTAGTTCCTTCTAGGGCTAATGGATGAGCCCTAAGATCTTAAGATTTAGATGTAAAGTTACGATTTTTATGTTGGTTTGGTGAATAAGAGATGTGATGTGGTTGATCTATCCAAGTTTATAGTATTCTTTCTTAGGGTTCTTGATCCACGATAGTGGTACACATCCTAGATATTATTCTATAAGCTTAATTAGGTTCATTAGTGAATTCAATTGGAATTCGTGATCCACAATAGTGGCATACTGATGCATGTTCATATTTCACCTTTTGCACACGCTCTTTATCGTGTTTTCATATGCATTTCATCGCATTCCATGTTGTATATATCACTTTTTTGGTTCATATTGACTATTGGGTGTATTGTTTGTATTTCAGGTAAATGTCGGCATTTCGGTGTCACCTGGAGTCAACCTTGCATGTCGGGACCAAAGCACATGTATACGGCAAAGATCCGATGGCCAAAGATGAGGATTTGAATATTTGGAGCTTCAACCGATCGGGTGGACAGACCCACCCGATCGGTTCGTGCACGTGTATCCGACCCGATCTGGAAGCAGCAGTGAAGAAGACCCCACCTGATCGGTTCAGTGATCGGGTGGATGCCGCAGTCTTCTCTGTTTTTGAGTGCCAAAGCCATCCGATCGGTTGGGAAGCCAACCGATCGGGTCATCTCCTGGGGTCATTTTGGGGAAGAACTCATCCGACCGATTGACACTTCAACCAATCGGGTGGCCTTTTCTTCCACTTTCGTGTACTGATGCTCATTCACTGAAATTGGGAGCTGTCTGGAATTTGACTTCAACCGATCGGTTGGCTATCCACCCGATAGGTTCTGGTCATTTTCAGAAGTTTAGAGTTTCTGTTTTCTTCCCCCGATCTGTTGAACTTCCAACCTATTGGGTGGCCCCTTTTGCAGCAGTTTTAGTGGGTTTTTTGGACCCGAACTGATTGGGTTTTATGGGGATCTATAAATATAAGAGGGGGCACAACTTGTAAAGTATTCTCTCCTATTTTTTCAGCAGTTTTCTTCCCCTTTTAGGGGATCTTTAGGTTAGGTTGAATTAGGGCTTCTACGTCATTAAGTCTTGTAATGGATTGATGATTCAATGGCAAGATAAGTAGTTCTTTTCCTATTTCCATTGTTTTGCGTTATTTTTATTGTGCTTGATAGTGAATGTTTGTTTATCCATTTTATTGCTTTCTATCATATTCTTCACCATTGAGTAGTGTTTGATGAACCCTAATATGGGTTAGAGTAGGATTGATGCTTTGGATTTTACATTTGACTTGATTGCATGGCAAGTGTTTGATGGAATGTGTCAATGTGGATTTCTAGCAATCCGAGTCCAATTCGTACGGAAACACACTAGATGTGTTGGGGGTTGGGGTCCGGATGCTTGTCCTATCAAGATCCTCTTTGATGTATTGCTAGAAATCACATTTGACCTAGTTGGCCATTAGGGTTACGCGGGGGCATTTTATTGTCACTGGCGGGAGAAAGACCGCCTTTGACCGTCGGGCCAAGGGAAAATAAAAATGTCGTTTGATCCACTAGCCACATATCACCCCCTAGCGTTGACATCGAATCCTCGCGCATGGGAACGGCTTGGACGAAATGTTGGGAGTTATCATTATGGCCTTAATGCTCCCGGTTACCGAGGGTGTTGGACATGGGAATGCCCACCGTCTGAAACCAGGTAGACCTAGCGTATCATCCTGGGCATCGACCGGAATATTGGGCCCATGGGACGCTAGGTACCACCTTTAGGGGCAATGTCTCACTCTGGTCAAGTCGAATGCCAAGTGTCATGCGTGCTCTAGCCCGTGTTAGCGGGGATTCATTTCTTGTCATTTTTTATTCTTTCATTTCTTCACTACTAACTCTTATTATCCGCGTAGCTCTCACATAACCTAGGCGAGGCTAGTAGCCATTCAAGCCATCCACCTCCATGTGTTCGATAAACCCGCACCATACACTAACCGTGCACTTGCGGTAAAATGACACCGTGCCCAAACCGTAAATGGGGCACCGGTCAAGTTTTTGGCGGCGTTGCCGGGGAGGCGTTCGGTTTGATATTAGGTTAGCTTGGGTTCGTTAGACTACGCAAAAAAAACAAATACAATAACCAAGAAATTTCTCCCCCACCATTATATTATCTTTTTTATTCTCTTGTACTATTGACACTCCTCTCTAGTTTTATTATTTTTGTTGTCCAGGTATCTTTGTTGTTACCATGTGGAGACCAAATTTCTATGCTCAGATGGGAGGCTATGATCCTTATTCATTTGTGGTTTGTTAGATTTGTGGGATGGCAGTGCACGTGCTTAATGATTGCCCATTTATGCCTGAGAGCCTCATTCTAAACCAATGCCAAATATTTTCCCACAACCTTAGCCCAAACACTTCCCATCCATTTCCTCAACCTTATATCCCTCCACCACCACAAGAAAAATCAAGCCTTGAGTCTCTTCTTGAAAGTGCCATGTTTAACCAAGGCCAAATATTGCAAAACTTTATGGTACCAATCACCGAGCCTACACCGAGGATATAGGATAGAGGAGAGGATATACCCATTTTCATGGTTGAGACCACCATCCCATTGGCCACCATAGACACATCTCATGATGATGTCCCATTTTTCCAACACTACCACTTGGATGACAATGCATTTTTTGATGATGATAGTGAGGATGGGGTGATTTCTCTAGGATCTGTGGGAGAGACTTCTCATCTCGATTTGGATACCCCACATGAGTCCTACGAGAGCACCAAGGAGACTACAGAGCTTATGCATACCGGCGAGGAGGATGTGCATGAGGATGCGAACGCCACGACCACATACGAGTGGTCTGCTCCACATCTACCTCCATTGTCATCTTTGTTTTTGCTTCTTCCTTGGTTTGTGGTCAACCACGATGATGTCATTTAGGACGTCGGGCAGATGGTGGAGCATGAGTATGTCGCCGAGGGGAATGTGCATGAGGGCTTGAGTACAATGGTCCACTTCATAGAGCCTGAGTCACATCTACCTCTACCATCACTCTCCACTTCTTCTGCGGCTAAGCATCTACTTGAGCATATTGCCCCTATTCAGGGAGATTTTCATACTCACTCTCACGCCACATTTAAGTCTCTCTTTTCACGTCCTATTTCTTTATACTTATATGTTTTTGACACACCATATCTCTCGCATGACACATGATCAACTTCCCCTGAGGTATGCTGCGGTGTGTCACCACCCGGAGAACCACTTATCTTGGAAAGCGAGGATTTGGTCATCACTAGTATAGAGGATAACGACCCATTCTCTGGGAGTATTCGTCACCCCTTTATTATTTTTTCATCTTATGTTAACGATTATCTCTGGGATACATTTATTTTGGGAAATAATTTCTTGCCATGGACTAATGCACCTCGTCCTTTCCAGGTCATAGGTGGACACTTACTAAGGATGCTTGGAGGTGCATTGCTTGGGTCCATTGGCACACGTGGTGCATTGCTTCTGGCGGAGCCACATCAGGAGCAGTTAGAGCAGCTACCTGTCCCACTCCAGATTTTGGATCCGCCAATGCTAAGGTGTATCCTAATCTAGTAGTGTAGAAATTTACCGCTTTCTAGTTTAGATTAGAATAAGCTCGTCTCCTCTCATTAGCGAGGGGAGTGTATCTAGGGTTTGCTTTTGCATCATAATAACCCATCATGTCATGACCTTCTATCATTTCACCCCAATCACCTTATCCTTGGTCTTTTGGCATTTTTCTTGGCACCGTTATCATTTTTCTCCATGAGACCCCTACCACTTCCAAAGTGTGGTGATGCATGTTTTACCTATTGTTCACTCTCCCTTTTATCTTTTATGCCCCGTATCGGATTTTCATATCTTTGGAGGATAGCTTATACTAGCTTGGAGGTGAGTATCACCCATAGTCATTTTTGTTTAATGCATTTTCCCTCACATTTTATCTTTGTCCTCTCATGATTGATCTTATTACATTGAGGGAAATGCAAGATTTAGCTTGGAGGAGTTGCATTTCAGGCATGTTTCGTTTGTTTTCTTACATTTTTCACCTTTTTCATGCATCAAAAATTTTTCTTTTCATTTTTATGCATCATTCCCATCATTCATTTTTCTTTCTCCATTTCATTCTTGCCTCTTTCTAGAGATGAACCATCAATGATATTTTGCCACTCATGCTTCACTTTTCGCATTTGAGCACCTTTTTCCGTCACGCTATTTCTTTGATTATTCAATGCTCATATATGTGTTTTGCCATCTTTTGGGTTTATTTGCTATATTCCAAGATTGTTGGTTGTGGTTGTTTTTAAGGCATACTTCTAGCTATATATCATATTTTACTATGCCACTCTATTTGAAGTTCCTAGATTTTCACGCTTCACTTCCAAGAAACGATTATTTTACCATCATACCCCCGTGCTTTTAACTTTTGCATGAAATATTATATGTGTACTCTTATCGCATGTGTTAGCTACCTTTCTACGGGATTAGGATAACCACACCCTTGTTCTATGCTTTAATTCATGAAGGATTTTCTTGCCATGTTTGGATTTCTCAAAATTTCTCTTTTATTTTACTTTGTATATTCCCCCTCGTCGTGCATCGTTCTCCCATTTCGGGGAGTGCACACCTTTCTACATAATTTTGTATAATGGTCCTTTGGAGTTCTTCGTAACCCGACGCCCTAAAGTCATCTGGATTGGGATGCGTAGGCCACCCTTACATTCCATTGCGATCCCGGAAGTTTGTAAGACAAAAATATTAAATTAAAAAAACAAAGAAACAAAAAAAATATAAACCATTGTATATAGGGAAGGCGAGAGTTTGTACAAAGTGATCTTTCCACATTTTCTCCATCTCCTTTTGAAAATACAAGCAAGGTAAGAAAGTGTTTCAAATATCAAGAACGACAAGTGTGTGTGTGGTGATTCCTTACATCCTAGAGATTGATAGCTATTCACATGATTCATATCTATTCTTTCTTACTTTGTGCATGTTGGGTATCTCGTATTCACCGTTTGGAAGATTTGATAAGAATTTTGAGCTTCCACATATTTGGGTATATTATCTACTATAACATGATATGATAGCTTTACCTTTGCCAATGTCACGCTTCTATCTCTTTTGTGTTCTATTGATATGAACCCATGATGCGTTATTATGAGATTGAATTCCTGATTTAGATTGTGATAAGCTTTTTGACATGCGTTTATATTTTATATATTCACGCACGTCTTCTTAGCAATTTTTCCTTTGTTTTCGGTGTTTTGTATCCATTATCTCGCGATTTTTAGTTTTCTTTCACTTCTTTGTGTTTTTGTGCCAATGCAGGAGAATGACATCGCTGGGGACATATAAAGAAGATATCATGAGTCCCCAGAGCAACGGAAGGTGTCACGCGCGATCTCGAGGGCCAAACGTCGAAGAATTCCATATATCAACCCTCAACCGATCGGGTGGACAGAGCCACCCGATCGGTTAGTGCACGCGTATCCGATCCAGACAGGAGCAGAAGTGAAGAGTAGCTCACCCGATCGGTTCAGCGATCGGGTGAATCTGACAGAGCTCTCTGTCTTTTGGAGCTGAATTCCAACCGATCTGGTGACATCTCACCTGATCGGTTCATCTATAGCCAAGATTGCCCATTGACCGGTGCCCCGTTTACGGTTTGGGCGCGGTGTCGTTTTACCGCAAGTGCACGGTTAGTGTAGGGTGCGGGTATATCGAACACATGGAGGTGGATGGCTTGAGTGGCTACTAGCCTCACCTAGGTCGTGTGCTAGCTACGCGGATGATATGGGTGGAAGTGTAGAAATAAAAGAAAGAAATAAAAATGACACAAAATGAATCCCTGCTAACACGGGCTAGAGCACTCATGACACTTGGCATTTGACTTGATCCAGGGTGAGACATTGCCCCAAAAGGTGGTACCTAGCGTCCATGGCCCGATATTCCGGTCGGTGCCAAGCACGCTAGGCCAACCCGGTTCCGGACGGTGGGCACTCCCGTGTCCATAAACACCTTCCGCAACCGGGAGCATTAAGGCCACAATGATAACTCCCAACACTTCGTCCAAGCCGCTCCCGCGCGCGAGGACTCGATGTCTACGCTGGGGGCGTGAGCTATGGCTAGGGGGTCAACCGCCAAGTTTATTCCCCCTTGGCCCGACGGTCAGAGGCGGTCTTTCTCCCGCCAATGACAATTAAACACCCCCACGTAACCCTAATGGCCAAATAGGTCAAATGTGATTTCTAGCAATACAATGAAGCAGATCTTAACAGGACAAGCACCGGACCCCAATCCCCAACACATCTAGTGTATGGTCATACGAATTGGACCCAGATTGCTAGAAATCCCCATTGACACATTTCATCGAACACGTGCCATGCAACCAAGTCTAATGTAGATTTCCAAGCATCAATCCTACCCTAACCCGTATTAGGGTTCATCGAAACTACTCAATGGTGAATAACATAAAAACCAACAACACAAAAGACACACAAACTTTCACCATCAAGCAAAATAAACACAATACAAACAATGGAGAAAAAGAGAGGAGAATACTTATCTTGAGTGAATCGTTGATCCCATACAAGACTTATTGAACAAAATACCTAATCTAAAACTAACCTAGAACTCCCAAGAGAAGGGGGGCAGAAGCCCTAAAAACTGAGAAGAGATCTCCCTTCAGTCGACCAACTTCGAGTATTTATAGCCCCACTTCGAAACCCTAATGGTTTGGGTCCAAACCCGCAGAAAAAACGTCACCCGATCGGTTGACAGGTCAACCGATCGGATGATCCGTTACAAATAGTAAACAGAAAACGGCGGAGCTTCACCCGGTCAGATGAACCGGTCGGTTGAGTTCTTGGGGTGACCGGTTGGATCTTGGAGCTGTCGGGTGAAGCGATCGGTTGGACGCCCGTGTCTTCAGCTCTTCAACATCATCTACAGATGAACCGATCGGGTGAGAGTCACCCGATCGGTTGGCATTTTGCTCGAAAAAACAGAGAACAGCCCCCCGCTGAACCGGTCTGTGAACCGGTCGGGTGACTTCCTTATGAGCTGCGGCAGAGACCGGTTGGTGCACGCGTGCATCACCCGATCGGTTGGAGAAGACCAACCGATCGGGTGAGGGGCTGAAAGATGCATACTTCGCCGTTTGACCCCCTGGATCACGCGCGACTCCTCCCGTTGCTCCGGGGACTTGAGATATCATCGTTAAACGTCCCCTACACGGTCAATCTCCTGCAAACACGGATAAACTAAGAAAAGTGAAAGAAAACGGGAAAATACACGAAAACGGATAAGAGACGGCGGAAAAACACGAAGAAACACAAAAGAAAACGTGCGTGAATATATGAAATATAAACGCACGTCAAAATCCCCCAAGCTGAACTCTTCCTCGTCCTCGAGGAAGACGAGTGAGAGTAGGAGCTCGGAGGGGAAAAATAGAGAGAAAGAGAGAAAAAGAAAACTCTATATCCTAGATCCCCCGTAAGGGCAAACAAAATCAAACACGCCACACGAAGGAAGCATACGACAATACATAACACTAAACCAAGGAATGTGAGTCCAAACAAGTGTCGTGGTCGTGTGCTAGTAAACGGTATCACTATCTACATTGTGCAATAAAGCTTCATATACACATATCCAAGATATGACCCAAATATCGATTCGAATTGAATCAAGCGGTGAATATATGGTTCAAGCATGCATGAGAATAGAGAGAGAATCGAAACATATCATGCGTTAGGGACTCCACAACTAGGGTTAAGGAAATCACCACACTAAAGCCTAGATAATTGCTAAAAAGTTCCTAAGCCAAGTGTTTTCGAAAACGAGGGGGGTTGAGATGATGTGGAGTAGAACACTCGGTGCAAATTCTCGCCTTCCCTTTATTCTCGGCAAGTAGGAAAAAATATTCACACTGGAAATTTTTGGGTTTTGGGTATTTGTATTTTTTTTCTTTTCTTTTCATTTTGGGTTTTTCTTTTCTTTTCTCCTTTTTTGGATTTTTGGATATTGGGATATATACATGTGTACTCTCCCAAGTGGGAGAACGATACACGACGAGGGGATTTGCACCAAGTAAAACAAAAAAGAAATCGGAATTTAAACACTTGGGCAAAGGAAACTATTCTCGCTAATTAGAGCATGGCCTAAATGGGTTATCCTAGTCCTTAATTGTGGAATCCCGACACATGCGAAATGAAGTATACGATATATATAGCATGCATATAGAAGCAGACATTGGAAGCAAATACCGCATATTCAATATCGAAGCATGATAATCTAGGGGTCAACCAAGGGTAGGTATATAAATCAACATCACAAAGTAGAAGCACACTATAAGCTAGACACGACACACGACTCACATAAAAGAAAAGTGGACCCACGAAGCGTGAAATGCAAGAGGACTCGATAACCTATCGTTAGTGAGTGTGATTATCGATGCCATGCTAGGTGCGTGTGATTTTGTGGCACTTCATCATATGGGGTCATCTCTAGGAGAGAGAGAGAGAACAAAAGATGAGAAGAAAAAAGAAAAACACGATGGAAAACGACTCAAAAACGAAGAAAAACGACACAAATGACGCACGAAGTGCGACTCCCCCAAGCTGAAACTTGCATTGTCCTCAATGCAATAGTAGTGAATACGGGAGTCGCATTGAAAATGGGGGGAAGTTACGCACGGACACAAAAAATGAAAAACATGAAAAACACATGAGCGAAACTAAAAAAATAAAGAAAAAGAAACACTCAAATAAAAGGTATAAAACACGTCAAAAGAACACCTAGACACAAACACACAACAACGACACACGAAAACATGCAAACAAAAGTCGATTTCCCCCTAGCTGAACATGACAATGCAAGCAAAATGATATGATCAATGTGATGCAGAAATATGCTAGGGGAAAATCGGAAAAGAAAGATATCAGAATGCAGGAGAGACAGTCTGATCGTTCTCCTCGGAAGAGGATGTGGGGTCAAATGATAGAAGGGCACGACATGAAGGGTTATTAAGATGCAAAAGCAAATCCTAGATACGCTCCCCTCGCTACTGAGAGGAGACGAGATTATTCAAATCTAAACTAGAAAGCGGTAAATTTTTACACTACTGGATTAGGATACACCTGAGCATAGGCGGATCCAAGATCTGGAGTGGGACAGGTAGCTGCTCTAACTGCTCCTTCTGTGGCTCCGCCAGAAGCGCTGTGCCACATGTGCCAATGGACCCAAGCAATGCACCTCCAATCGTCCCTCGTAGGTGTCCACCTGCGACCTGCAAAGGACGAGGTGCATTAGTCCATGGCAAAAAATCTTTCCCCAAAATAAAAGTATCCCAGAGATAATCGTCAAAATAAGATTGAAAAATAGTGAAAGTGTGACGAATACTCCGTGAGAATGGTTCACTATCCTCTATACTAGCGACGACCAAATCCTTGCTCTCCATGAGAAGTGGCTCTCCAGGTGGTGACACACCGCAGCATACCTCAGGGGAAGTAGATCCTGTGTCCTGCGAGAGATATGGTATGTCAAATATATACGAGTCTAAAGAAATAGGAAGTGAAAAGCGAGACTCAAAAGTGGAGTGAGAGTGAGTATGAAAATCTCCCTGAATAGGGGCAATATGCTCAAGTAGATGCTCAGCCGCAGAAGAAGTGGAGCGTGACGGTAGAGGTAGATGTGGCTCGGGCTCCATGAAGTGGATGATCGTATCCAAGCCCTCATTCACATCCTCCTCGATGATATGCTCATGCTCCTCCATCTGCCCGATGTCCTGAATGACATCCTCATGGTTGACCACCGACCAAGGAGGAAGCTGTGACAGAGATGGCTGTGGAGGTGGATGTGGAGCGGACCCCTCGTATGTGGTCGTGGTGTCGTCGTCCTCACGCACATCCTCCTCGCCGGTATGCATAAGCTCTTTGGTCTCCTCGGTGCTCTCATAGGACTCATATGGGGTATCCAAATAGAGATGACAAGTCTCTCCCACAGATCCTAGAGAAATCTCCCCATCCTCACTATCATCATCAAAAAATGCTTCGTCATCCAAGTGGTAGTGTGGGAAAATTGGGGCATCGGTATGAGATGTGTCTATGGTGGCCGATGAGATGGTGGTCTCAACCATGAAAGTGGGTATATCCTCTCCTAATGAAAGTGGGTATATCGGTATGAGATGTGTCAGAGGCGGTCTTTCTCCCGCCAATGACAATTAAACACCCCCACGTAACCCTAATGGCCAAATAGGTCAAATGTGATTTCTAGCAATACAATGAAGCAGATCTTAACAGGACAAGCACCGGACCCCAATCCCCAACACATCTAGTGTATGGTCATACGAATTGGACCCAGATTGCTAGAAATCCCCATTGACACATTTCATCGAACACGTGCCATGCAACCAAGTCTAATGTAGATTTCCAAGCATCAATCCTACCCTAACCCGTATTAGGGTTCATCGAAACTACTCAATGGTGAATAACATAAAAACCAACAACACAAAAGACACACAAACTTTCACCATCAAGCAAAATAAACACAATACAAACAATGGAGAAAAAGAGAGGAGAATACTTATCTTGAGTGAATCGTTGATCCCATACAAGACTTATTGAACAAAATACCTAATCTAAAACTAACCTAGAACTCCCAAGAGAAGGGGGGCAGAAGCCCTAAAAAACTGAGAAGAGATCTCCCTTCAGTCGGCCAACTTCGAGTGTTTATAGCCCCACTTCGAAACCCTAATGGTTCGGGTCCAAACCCGCAGAAAAAACGTCACCCGATCGGTTGACAGGTCAACCGATCGGGTGATCCGTTACAAATAGTAAACAGAAAACGACGGAGCTTCACCCGGTCAGATGAACCGGTCGGTTGAGTTCTTGGGGTGACCGTTTGGATCTTGGAGCCGTCGGGTGAAGCGATCAGTTGGACGCCCGTGTCTTCAGCTCTTCAACATCAGCTACAGATGAACCGATCGGGTGAGAGTCACCCGATCGGTTGGCATTTTGCTTGAAAAAACAGAGAACAGCCCCCCGCTGAACCGGTCTGTGAACCGGTCGGGTGACTTCCTTATGAGCTGCGGCAGAGACCGGTTGGTGCACGCGTGCATCACCCGATCAGTTGGAGAAGACCAACCGATCGGGTGAGGGGTTGAAAGATGAATACTTCTCCGTTTGACCCCCTGGATCATACGCGACTCCTCCCGTTGCTCCGGGGACTTGAGATATCATCGTTAAACGTCCCCTACACGGTCAATCTCCTGCAAACACGGATAAACTAAGAGAAGTGAAAGAAAACGGGAAAATACACGAAAACGGATAAGAGACGGCGGAAAAACACGAAGAAACACAAAAGAAAACGTGCGTGAATATATGAAATATAAACGCACGTCACCCATCTCATGACCTGATGAGCTCATCCGATCGGTTGGGTTACCGGGTGAAGTTTCTGAAGACTGAAGGCAATATCGACTGTCAGCTTTCCAGATCGGTTGATGCTTCAACCAATCGAATGATCGTATTTTCTATATATAGTGACCTAGGTTTTTCCCAGACGAGATCCCCAATTGTATTTTCTGTCTTTTTGGGATTTTTGACGGCTCAGAATTTATTCCGTCTTGTAAGTTTTCTAATTGTTCTGGAACTTTAATATTGCATTAATACTATTGTTAGCTTCTACTTTCTATTGCTTGATTTTGATTTCAATGGTTGAAATTTGTTGTGATGCTATTTTCGCCATGAATTGTGAGTAGCTCCCAAATCTGGGATTTTGGTGAAAGCCCCTTCGTGGGTTCTCCCTAGAATGACCATAGGATTATGGTTTTGATAGGATTTAGGAATTTAGATGGTTACACGGGGTGTTTTATTGTCATTGGTGGGAGAAAGACTGCCTCTGACCGTCGAGCCAAGGGGAAATAAAACTGGCGTTTGATCCCCTAACTACAGCTCACACCCCTAGCGTAGACATTAAATCCTAGCGCGTGGAAACGGCAGGATGAGATGTTGGGAGTAATCGTTGCAAGCTTAGTGATCACGAAGTCGGTCGGTGTTAATGTTGGATCCTGTCCAAAACAGAGTTAGGATCGATAAATGAAGTTGAGACTTACGCTTGCGTACGCGGCACGGTAGTCTACGAACTTCGCCTTCGGATTCGCCACGACGGATCGAGTCTACTCACGAACGGAGTAAGGCTACTAAATCCACAATCTAAATCTCTACTTTTAGATTAAGAACTTGGATAAAAGGAAGAGAAAGGATTTCTGCAGAGCTTCGCTAGAATGAAGATGCATGCATGAATTTCATGCAAAAGGTGTAAGAAATGGCTTACCCTTGGGTCTTATTTATAGCCCCCAAGGTAGTTATTTTAGGGTAAATTGTTCCTTTGGAACAACTTAATTAAGGTGTACCATAATACATGGCACATTATAAGCTTAAGTTGTACCATATGCATGGTACAACATAAGCTTAAGATATTCCCCCTTTATTAGCCATATGTCGCATGCACTTATGCATATATAATGAGACTTTCCCACTCATCCAGAGATCCTCTCCGCAAGGGAACAGATTCCCTTTGTACACGACTTCGTGTACGCGACGTTCGAGATCCGTATTCCCTCGTACATCCCCCACAAGGGTGTACAAACGTCTTCCATATCCAACATCTCCCACTCACACTTGAGGGGATTGTAAGAGAACGTCTTTCCCTTAGTTCTTTCATCTATCATACCGAGAAATAGACCGTGCGACCGTCATGCGCGTAGAGTCTGTTGTTGTGCACTTGTTAGAGATACACAACGACCTCGAAGGTGCAAAGTTGAGTAGTTCAACGCATACTTTACCCTAGATTATTTCTTCACATTTCTTATACTTTATATTCAACAATTGAATCCCATCTGGATCACAATTGGCTGGCAAGCTTTGAATCATTAAAGTCCAAATGTGAATATGAAATCAATCTTCCTCTTCTTGCGAACCTTCTGATCTTGACTTGATTCGCTTTTCTAACGTGCCCCGCCGAGCCGAATTATCATAGCCCATAAGTAACACGCTAAGATAGCGATCATCTCGTCAAATCTAAAGGAACCAATTGTAGTCCTTGAGGGTAAGAGTTAAGACCCGTATGGCCTTTGAGTCTCACATAATAGCAAACACTATTGCTACTAACTCAGTGGTCGAAATGCATATGTGGTATGAACACGTATTACAACATCACTCCTTTCCTATGGAGAGTATGTCTTAATGATGTTGTACGGATGAAAAGATCAGACACCACAGTGTCTATCTTTTTTAGTCCACTTACTACTCGTGAAATATTCACGGACTCTCATCCTGCATAAGACAGATAGGATTTAAAAATCCTACGAGATCTCTTTCAAATATCCTTGTGATACAGATCTCAGATCTTTTGTAAGCATCCATATGATGCAGATCTTTCATTCGACTATCTTGTTTAAGTCATGACTCTAAATCATTCGTCTAATGATTTTGACTTTAAACTAGTCTCATCTCTATCTTATCCATCTGATAAGATAAGGCGGTTGCTCATGTGAGAGAGCCAACCTTTATCTGTCCGACATACACACAATTCAGCTGAGATTTCAAAAATGTACACAAACATTTCTTAAGAAATTCATATGCAATGTTTGAAAAAGAAATTATTCTTTTATTAAATTTGATCTTTCTTAGACATGGGAATATACATTGGTACAACTCAGCTCATACGCAATCCTTGGGATGATAAGTGTTTATAAAACACATTTCTGGGGATCGCTTTCGTAAGCTGATCCTCTATCAACCCCATGCGTAGATATGTACCTTATGTCTACCTTCTTGGTTTTATCATAGTCTTTTGCAAATCTGCAGTTCCTTTAAGATACTGCATTATCCTCTTAACCGCTTTCCAGTGTTCTTGCCCTGGGTTGGAATGGTAACAGCTTACCATTTCCAACGACAAAACAGATGTCCGGTCTCGTACACACCATAGCGTACATAAGGCTATCAACTGCACTGGAATATGGAACTTTTTCCATAATTTCCTTTTCCTTTTGGTTCTTTGGACACGATTCCAGATATAAATTATCGCATATGCTTATATGAATATCAATGGACTTGCAGTCCTGCATATTAAATCGTTCTAGAACCTTCTTTATATAAGTCTCCTGTGAAAGAGAAAGAAGTTTCTTCGAACGATTCCTTGAAATCTTAACTCCAAGGATATATGCGGCTTTTCCTATGCCTTTCATCTCAAATACTGATGAAAGCCAAGCCTTGATACTCATCACAAAGCCCTTGTCATTTCTGGCTATTAAAATGTCATCTACATATAGAGACATGATAATATACTTGCTTTTAATCCTTTTGATATATACTCAGTTATCTTCATCAAGCATGGAAAATCCATTTGATAAGACAACTTCTTGATATATACTCAGTTATCTTCATCAAGCATGGAAAATCCATTTGATAAGACAACTTCTTGAAATCGTATATACCATTGCCTCGAGGATTATTTAAGACCATATATGGACTTACGAAGTTTACAAACCTTATGTTCGTTTCCTTCTTTTACAAACCCTGTTGGTTGTTCCATATAGATCTCCTCGTCCAATTCTCCATTGAGAAAGGCAGTCTTTACATCCATCTGATGTAATTCGAGGTATAAGCAAGCTACCATTGCCAGAATCATGCGAATCAAGGTAAAACGCACAACAGGTGAGAAGGTCTCTTCGTAGTCTATCCCTTCCTGTTGCGTAAAACCTTTCGTGACAAGGCGAGCTTTATATCTGTTATTAGAGCCATCAGCCTTATGCTTGATCTTGAGAACCCATTTGTTCCCAATTGCTCTATGTCCTCTGGGTAAGTTAACTAAGTCCCAGACTTGGTTAACTTTCATGGATTTCAATTCCTCCTTCATCGCTTCCATCCATTTGTCTTTTGCAGGGCATGATACAGCCTGTTTGAAAGTAGCAGGCTCGTCATCATCTTGTAGTAAAGTCATAACGGTTTACGGAAATTCATCCTCAAATCTTAGAGGAGCCAACCTTGTACGACTACTACGTTGTATTTCAGATTTCTTCAAGTCCTTGTTGACTCGAATTTAGATCAATTCTAATATCACTCCCACTTGGAATGTCGTTAGAATTGCTCCCACTTGGATCATTATTCCCGTATGGAATAGGATAATCGTCATTCGTATAATCCATTGGTGAAGGTTGAAACGTATTTTCGTTTTCACCAAGAATTCTCCCACTCGAATGAGGTAATCCTTCTTGATCATAAATCTCAAATAAAGATAAGTCCTGACTTATCTCGCCCTGTCTTGGAAACTCGTTTTCCAAGAAAGTGACATCCCTCGACTCAAACTCAATTAGCCCACCATTGTCTTCTTGACTAACAAAAATATAACCTTTGGAGTTTTCTACGTATCGTATAAAGATACGTTTCCTTCCCCTTGGCCCAAGTTTGCCATACTTATGGGAGGAAATATGTGCGTAGAATGCACAACCCCATGGTTTCAAAATGTTTAAGTCAGGAGACTTTTGGTTGCACAACTCATAAGGAGTGGAGCTAACTGATTTCGAGGGTACGCGTTTCAAAATGAAAGCGGCCGTCAATAATGCATCACCCCAAAAGGTGATTGGCAAGTTAGCTTGCTCCATCATTGAACGGACCATTTTTCATTAAAGTCCTATGCCTCCTTTCTGCAACACCAATTTGTTGAGGAGTATAAGGCATAGTTACCTGATGTACTATGCCTTTTCATCACAAAGTTCCTTTAAACTTGTTGATTGATATTCACCGCCCCTATCGGTTCGCATGACCTTAATCTTGCGATCTAATTGATTCTCCACTAAACTCATATAGTTTTTAAAGCAGGTTTAGTGCTTTCACTTTTGTGGGATATCAAATAGATATGATCGAATCGGGTGAAATCATCAATAAAAGTGATGAAATAGGACTTCCCGCGTCTTGTCTTGACATTCATTGGACCACATATGTCCGAATGGATAAGCTGTATTGGAACCTCGGCCCTTGTGCCGGTTCCAAACGGCTTGCGACAAGATTTCCTCACAAGGCAATGTTCGCAGGTCGACATTTCAACCTTTGAAACATTGGATAGAAGGCCACGTTTGGCAAGTCTATCTATACGCATTGGTCCAATATGACCAAGCCTTGCGTGCCAACAAATTATATTAGACTCATTAGTCAAAGAATTTGTCACAAGGAAATTTTCATTACATGAGGAAATACATTGTACTTATTACAATAAATCCTTTGAAATACAAACCCAGTTCCAATAAAGGAATTATTACAAAATAGGTCCATATTACAATCATGAAAGAACCAACTATAACCAAGACCCATTAAATTGACCACAGTATTAATATTCCTTTGAATATATAGAATGAAGAGAACATCATAAAGTAGGAGAGTGTGGCCGTTGTCCAAGTCTAGCTTGCAATTCCCAACGCCTTTCTCTACAACACGTGAGTTGTTTCCTACATCGATCCACTTCATTCCATGGTGTATCCGGTGATACTCCACGAAGGACCGTCTGTCCTTTGCTATGTGGTCGGTGGCACCTGAATCAATTATCCCATAATGGATTTAGATTCCACAAGAAATATTGAACTAGAAACACATATGTAACTAGTATTAAAAGTTACCTCGTCCCTTCCACTCGTACACGAACGAGCATAGTGACTGAGTTTGTTGCACTTGAAGCACTTGATCCTTTTCAAGTCTTTCTTCTTGTGCCATTTCTTGTGCCCACCCTTATGTTTGGGTTCCTTGGTAGACTCAGGTTGCTTATTACGTTCATTAGAAGACTTCGAACGATCTTTACGTTTCTTTCCCCCGTGTGAGGAACTAGCAACCATGTGCACTTCTGCACTTGGCTTGGCAGCCGCAAGCCGCTCTTCCTCTAATTCGAGGTGCTTGGAAATGTCGTTGAAGGTCTTGATGCTCTCATTGTGAGTGAGATGCATCTTCATTTGATCCCACCCATTTGGTAGGGAACGTATGACTGCTTGGATTTGTTGCTCATCAGTGAGCACATGACCTGCGTCCTTTAACTCCGAGATAAGGTTCGCCATATGTCGCAGATGTTTCCCCATGGAATGATCTGGACGTTTCTTATATGTATCGAACCTTAAAGTTAAGGCGCGAAGTTTGGACACCGATGTGCCATCGAACTTCTCCTCTAGCTTGAACCATATGTCCATGGCTAGGTCATATTCTCGGAAGATGTGCATTATGTCATCAACCATACTGCTTAATAACGTAATGCGCGCTATCTTATTCTTCCGAGACCAAGCATCAAAAGCTTCCTTGTCTCGTCTGTGTTAGGCCGTAGTGCCCAACTTGGGTTCAATCATTACGTTCTTTAGAGTTTCGAGCACTTCTTGCTCCTCTAAAACGTATTGTATCTTAATGGACCAAAGTTTGTAATTATCGCCGTTGAGTTTTTCACCTTTGTTTAACTCAGCGACGATATTCTTTGAAGCGGAAGACATTTTACTTTTAAAATGCTGCAAAAGACACAAAACCGAAGGTTCGATCAAAACATTGCATAAAAATTCTTAAAATATAACTCCCACTTGAAATGATAATAGAGTATCCCATTTGGATAGTTCTAAAAAGTCAAATCCCACTTGGAATTATATTATATTTGATAAGTTACTTTCGAAAAATATTGAAGATGTTGTTCTAGAATCGAAAAGGTCTCTATGATTCCAATCACCATCTAGAACAACCTTCAATATTCCCCCATCACTTATCAAACAATAGTACTCTTATAGTACTAGCAGCGGAAAACGAGTTTGAAAACGTATTTTTCAGATATAATTCCCACTTGAAATGACAATAGAATATCCCATATGGATAGTTCTAAAATCAACTCCCACTTGGAACGATATTCATAATTTGATAAGTTACTTTCGAAAAATATTGAAGATGTTACTCTAGAGTCGGAAAGGTCACTATGTTTCCAATCACCATCTAGAGTAACTTTCAATATTTCTCCCTCACTTTATCAAATGTTAGTACTCTTATCGTACTTTGCAGCGGAAAAGCATTTTTGAAAAACGTATTTTTCAAAAATTCAAAATACATTGGCTAATCTCCGAAGAGTAGAGCACAACGTCATAAGTACATTGGCTAATCTCCGTAGAGTAGAGCACAATGACTTGGCTAATCTCGCATGAAGTATAGCACTATGGCTAGTCTTCAAGGAGTAGAGCCCAAAAAAAACTTCATTAAAACGTTAGTCCCGTATGAACTAGTCGGCACTGTGGTTAGCCCCGTATGGACTAATCGACACATTCGAGTTTGACCGAGGCCTTTTGTTACCCCGTATGGGTCATTTGGCAAGTTTGCAATCGACCCAGACCTTCTGTCGGATTGGTCGACCAAAAACACTAAATTGGTCGACCAATTTTTGAATTGCAACTTCTTCCCGGCCAGGGCCTCTGCCCTGGCCGGGGCTTGGCCAAGGGCCGGCCAGGGCCTCTGCCCTGGCCGGCCAGGGGCCTTGGCCCCCTCGGCCAGGGCCTCTGCCCTGGCTGAGTCCGGCCAGGGCCTCTGCCCTGGCCGAGTCCGGCCAGGGCAGGCCAGGCCCTGGCCTCTGCCAGGGCAGGCCAGCCGGCCCTGGCCACTGCCAGGGCCGGCCTGGCCGGCCAGGGCCGACCCTGGCCTCTGCCAGGGCAGGCCAGGCCGGCTGGCCTTGGCCAAGGCCGGCCACTGCCGGCCTGGCCATGGCCGGCCATGGCTTGGCCATGGCCGGTCATGGCCAAGGCCATTTGGCATTGGCCGGCCATGGCCCCTTTGGCCATGGCCGGCCACCCCCTTTGAATGGGGTTGCCGCACACATTCCTCCCCCTTGATGGGGTGGTCGCCGGTGGTTATTGGCCGTAGCCAACCCCCTCCGCAAGTGAAGGGGGGGTGCATAGCCTTCATAGCCCATTTGGCCATGGTGCACATGCACCAAATTCCTCTTACCCGATGGAAATGACTACCATCATCTTCCTCGATGAAGCACCCGTTCGTCGATGAAGCACCCGTTCGTCGAGAAATTAGTTATTTCCTAATGGCCGTGTGCCAAAAATGAAAAATAACATACTACGTGAACGGTCGGTTCTTCCCGTCACGGAGAGTTCCTACCATATCCGTAATGATAGGAGACCCTAACGTGAAAAGAACAACCGCTGCGTTCTCTCCGTCACGAAGCGTTCCTACTATATCCGTAATAGTAGGAGACCCATTCGTGAAAAAGACAACGACTCGTTCATAGTTTCGACGGGGCGGCGGTTTGACCGGGGCGAACCCTTATGGCTCTGATACCAATGTTGGATCCTGTCCAAAACAGAGTTAGGATCGATAAATGAAGTTGAGACTTACGCTTGCGTACGCGGCACGGTAGTCTACGAACTTCGCCTTCGGATTCGCCACGACGGATCGAGTCTACTCACGAACGGAGTAAGGCTACTAAATCCACAATCTAAATCTCTACTTTTAGATTAAGAACTTGGATAAAAGGAAGAGAAAGGATGTCTGCAGAGCTTCGCTAGAATGAAGATGCATGCATGAATTTCATGCAAAAGTTGTAAGAAATGGCTTACCCTTGGGTCTTATTTATAGCACCCAAGGTAGTTATTTTAGGGTAAGTTGTTCCTTTGGAACAACTTAATTAAGGTGTACCATAATACATGGCACATTATAAGCTTAAGTTGTACCATATACATGGTACAACATAAGCTTAAGATATTCCCCATTTATTAGCCATATGTCGCATGCACTTATGCATATATAATGCGACTTTCCCACTCATCTAGAGATCCTCTCCGCAAGGGAACAGATTCCCTTTGTACACGACTTCGTGTACGCGACGTTCGAGGTCTGTATTCCCTCGTACATCCCCCACAAGGGTGTACAGACGTCTTCCATATCCAACAGTTAATGGACATAGGAATGCCCGCCGACCGAACCCGAGTAGTTCTAGCGTATCATCCTGGGCATCAACCGGAATATCGGGCCCATGAGACGCTAGGTATCACTCTTAGAGGCAACGTCTCAACACTAAACCCTAAAATCCAATCGTATCCCTATCTGTCGGTCGTAATAGAGAAAGCACATGATAGGGTAGAAACCAAAGGCCCGGGTTCCCTTTTATATCTTACATCCTTCGTATTTCTATTTTATGACAACCTACCGATTGATCGGGCTCGCTCACCCATCGGGTGATCCGGTTCCTTCTTGACAACAAGCATAACACATGCCTCCCTGAGTTCGACCCCCAAGCCACACTACAACACCATGTGCTTGCGGTTACAAATATTTAAATCTGGTATCCCTGATCTCACTGCATATATTGCTAAATCTAGGGGACATCAAGCTTTATAGCACTGTTGCCGGGGAGGAAACATGCTTGTTTATTTTACGACCCGGTGAACCCTAGAGACTAGTTCACATCCTCACCACGCAATAATTTTCGCATTCTTCTCATTTTTAAATTTACTTGGGCATATTGTACATATTCGTTGTATAGGGCTGGTAGACTGTGTCTCCATACCGCCACTCTACTTCTTATCTCTCCATTCATACAACCCGTGCTATTAACGTGCTCTCTGTCTGTGTAGCTCTCTCGCTCTCTCGCTCTCTCTCTCTCTCTCTCTCTCTCTCTCTCTCTCTCCCCCCTATTTTCTTACAGGTTATCTGCTCTACAGCAAGAATGACGTGTGCCGTTTCGGGTGATATCTGGGTACATGCACACTACGTCAGCTGTTTGGCCCAGAGTCTGACAGAATCTGTTAGCGCCTCGAGCATCATATCATTTCTATCAGCTGCGGTAGAAAGTCAAGAGAGGAATCATGATGTTCGACAGCATCCCAACACGACAACATTTTTTCCTCCCGATGTGGTGATGCTTATTGACATGCCCAGTACTGACTTCAGTGGGGGAGAGCTATGCACCTATGGGGATGTTTGTTTGCAGGATCATCAGGCAGAGTTTATCGAATGCAGTGAGCAGGAATCTATCTTATCCCTGCAGACCTCAATAGATCACCCGGGATCTTGGGATCATGAGGAAGCTGAAAGTAGTGGTGGAGAACTATCAACTGTTGAGACCTGTTTTCGCGTTGAAGCTTTCTTCCCGGATGATTATCACGTACCTGAGAAAGACCCAGAGCCTTCCTCCGTACACTACCTTGAGAGGCTTCGTCGTGCGAAACCACGGCTGAAAGTGAAGTTCCGGATGCTAGCATCCAGGAGACCCAGGAAGAAGCCCTTTCATTGGAGGATGCTCAGCTTGAGAAATATGTGTCGGGACCACATGAAGTCGAGATGAAGGAGTTACCTCCGGGATTGAAGTATGAATACTTGGGGGAGAATTCAACGCATCCAGTCATCGTGAACTCCTCGCTACCCGAAAACCAAATGACTAAACTACTAGATGTTTTGAAAAGGTTCAAGAGTGTATTCAGGTTTGCGATTGATGACTTGAAGGGGGTGAGCTTGGGACTTTGCTCGTATAGGATATTGCTTGAAGATGAGCAAGCTTCTTCCATCGAGCCACAACGAAGATTGAACCCCATCATGATGGAAGTGGTCAAGACGGAGATTGTTAGACTCCTACAAGCCGTGATTATCTACCCTATTTCTGACAGTCGTTGGGTTAGCCCGATACACGTAGTTCCCAAGAAGGGAGGAATGACGGTCATTCGTAATGAGAAAAACGAGCTCATATCCACGAGGACCGTCACTGGGTATCAGATGTGCATCGATCACCGGAAGTTGAACAAGGCCACAAGGAAAGATCACTATCCTATCCCCTATATTGATCAGATGCTCGAAAGACTGGCCAAGCACAACTACTTCTGCCTTATGGATGGCTACTCTGGCTTTCTGCAAATTTCCATCCACAATGATTACCAGGAGAAGACAACTTTTACTTGTCCATTTGGGACGTATGCTTATAGGAGAATGCCGTTTGGGCTTTGCAACGCCCCAGCTACATTTCAGAGATTGATGTCTGCAATCTTCTTCGATTACTCCCAGGATATAATGGAGGTCTTCTTGGACGATTTCTCCATCTATGGAATGGAGTTTGACTCGTGTCTCTGCAACCTGACTAAAGTCCTGGAGAGGTGTCAAGATAAAGGACTAGTTCTGAACAGGAAAAAATGCCACTTTATGGTCCAGGAAGGAGTTGTGTTGGGGCACATTATTTCTTCAAGAGGGATTGAGGTGGACAAGGCAAAGGTGGATGTGATCGAAAAGCTTCCTCCTCCACTTAACCTTCGAGGAGTCAGTGGTTTCTTAGGCCACACGGGATTCTACTGCAGGTTCATAAAAGACTTCTCTAAAATTTCTAGGTCATTGACTCAACTCCTCGTGAAGGATACGCCCTTCATCTTCGATGACGAGTGTATGGAAGCTTTCCGCCTATTGAAGTACGCCCTTATTTCCGCACCTGTGATTCAGCCACCCGACTAGAGTCTACCTTTCAAGTTAATGTGCGACGCTAGCGACTATGCAGTTGGGGCCATCTTGGGGCAGAGGAAGGACAAAAATCTGCATGTTATATACTATACGAGCAAGACCCTCGACGAAGCCCAAAGGAACTATACGACCACGGAGAAGGAATTGCTAGCCGTCATCCATGCCATGGACAAATTTCGGCCGCATCTTGTGGGTGCCAAAGTAATCGTGCACACTGATCACGCTGCACTCAAATACCTTTTGAGCAAGAAGGAGGCCAAGCCGCGCCTCATAAGGTGGATTCTTCTCCTCCAGGAATTCGACTTGGAGATCATGGACAAGAAAGGGGCAGAGAATGTCGTTGCTGACCACCTGTCCAGGATGCCTACTCTCGATCCGGATGCTACTCCTATTGACGACTTGCTCCCTGACGAGCATCTTTTCACTATCTCTTTTGTCTGTACTCCATGGTACGCCGACATTGCCAACTATCTAACATGCACTATCGTCCTCCATAATGTGAGCTATTAGCAGAAGAAGAAATTCTTTCATGAGGTCCGGAAATTTTATTGGGACGACCCTTATTTGTACAAGACCTACAACGATAGGGTGATACGAAGGTGCATTCCCGAAACAGAAGCAACCTCCATAATGTCCCATTGCCATGATTAACAGTGTGGAGGCCATGCGAGTGCTTACAAGACCACGACAAAGATTCTCCAGAGTGGATTCTATTGGCCGATGCTTTTCAAGGACACATACGCTTATGTCCAGGCTTGTGACAAATGCCAAAGGACGGGAAACATCTCCAAGAGGAACGAAATGCCTCAGCATTACATTTTGGAAGTCGAGATCTTCGATATTTGGGGAGTTGACTTCATGGGGCAGTTTCCCTCGGCCTAAGGAAATCAGTACATCTTGGTGGCCATAGATTATGTGTCCAAGTGGGTAGAAGCGATAGCTAGCCCCACTAATGATTTCCGGGTGGTGGCCAGATTCTTTAAAAAACAATATTTTCCCGAGATTCGGCGTGCCTTGAGTCTTAATCAGTGACGGAGGGAGCCACTTCATCGAGAAGAAATTCGAAGCTCTTTTGAAGAAGTACGGAGTGCAGCACCGAATTGGGCGTTCATATCACCCGCAGATAAGCGGCCAGGTGGAAGTTTCGAACAGAGAGATAAAGAGCATATGTGAGAAGACTGTGGCTAACTCTAGGAAGGATTGGTCATCGAAACTTTCAGACGCGCTCTGGGCCTATAGGACTGCATTCAAGACTCCGATCGGCACAACCCTTTACCGACTTGTTTACGGGAAGACATGTCACCTACCTGTGAAATTGGATCACAAGGCGTTTTGGGCCGTCAAGAATCTGAATTTCGATGCCAAGGAGGCAAGAAACCACCGAAAGCTACAACTGACTGAGCTTGACGAGATTCGGCTCAACGCTTACGAAAATTCCCGGATCTACAAAGAGAAGTTGAAGCGGTGGCACGACAAGCACATTTTGAAGAAATAATTCAAGGAAGGAGACTTAGTTCTCCTATTCAATTCAAGACTGAGGCTGTTTCCTAGAAAGCTCAAGTCTAGGTGGTCGGGACCATACCAAGTCATCAAGGTCTTCTCGCTTGGAGCAATTGAAATAATGGGAAGAGATGAACCGTTCAAGGTCAATGGGCATCGTTTAAAACATTATGCGATCAGCGAACCCGTAGTCTCTCCGGTCAGAATCTCAACGACCGATGGATCATCTACAAATCCTCCGGATCCGAATTGATCACGAAATGAGGAGTCAAGCTAACGACTATAACCAAGCGCTTCATGGGAGGAAACCCATATTCTAAACTTATATCATTTCTCTCTTTCGAATTAGTGTACCATTTTAGGGAATAAATACTGCTATGGGAATTTTTATCAGGGACTTGTTGATTTTTGTATATGTGCAGAAAATTACCCTCAACCGATCAGGTGATGCATCAACCGATCGGGTGAGCCATATCTGAAGATGGCCATGTATCAACACATCAGCGAACCGATCGGGTGGCACATGTGACTAACTGGGTGGTAGATCGGGTGACAACAGCAGAGCTCTCAGGAATTTTGGTGAAATACCAACCGATCGGTTAGAAGAAGCTGTGATCGGATGGCAGACCGGGTGAAAATTACAGTACTCTCGGGAAAATTGGTAAGCGGTCAATCGATCGGGTGAAATCTCACCCGATCGGTTCACCTGTAGCTGTTAACCAACAATGAATTTTCGAAATCTACCCATCCGATCGGGTGAACCCTTACCCTATCAGTTCGCCTACCCCTTTATACATAATTCCCCTCACCCGACCTCATTCACCTGACTCCCAAATTTTCGTTCGCACGTTCCCTTTCTCCTTCCTCCAAATCGATCCCCTCCATCACTCCCTCCACCCCTAAAATCACACCCCCAACTATTCCCATGCTTCCCCACCATCAAAAACCTCCCATCGACCACATTCAACCGCAAATCATCCAAACACTAACCCTAACCCCAATTTCGAATTTTCTGATCTTGTTGGATTTGCATGCGGCGGCTTCCCAAATCACTACATTGTACAACAGGGGATCAATTGTGGAGTATCTAGCTTGGATTGGCATCACTGCTCGGTAACCTCTTTCCAAGTTTTATATTTCCCCACTTGTATGCAATATTTTGATTTTTTTTGTCCACTCTCTACATTTGCTTTACCATAACTGTGGACATGATCCATCACTTAATTGTTCTTCCCCTATGTCATTAACATGTCTGGAAAGGGAAAAGAGCCAGCATCTTCATCACGCAGACACAACCTACATGGCCCTTTTTCCCATTCCTTCCTTGGCATCAATCCTTCTTCTGAAGAACAAGCTGACTGTTTACACGCCCTTCTTCATCGCCCCATGCGACCTACCCTCTTTGCTGATTGCCCCATGCTCGAATCTCTCGGACTTTTGAGGGGCGCAGCCAAGCTTTTCGATTGCATTGGGTACGATTTCCTTCTGCATGCCCATGCCCACACACACCGAAATCTCACACTCGAGTTCCTCAGTTCTCTCGAAGTGTTCGATTGGGGCTTTAATTTTCGTGCTTTCAATGCCGATTTTTCGATTAATTTTGCCGAGCTTAACAATATGCTGAATTTCCCTCACCCTGTTCAACATCATGGTCGGTCTGATATCTATTCTTACTTTTGGGACGATGGTGTTTGTCAACGGTTCACCCGGTATACCACCTTTCCATCGGGGGCACTTGCCTCCTACATCATACATCCATGTTACCACTTCACACATTGCCTCCTTGCCAACACCATCTTTTCCCGTGTAGATGTATCCACGATGTCTAGGGATGAGCTTTTATTTCTTTATGCCATGTCCCATGACAGAATCCATGGACATGTCCCAGTGCCCATAAACACTGCCCATTGGATCATCCACGAGATTCTATCTGTTAGTCGCACAACTTCTGGATCTATCTGCTGTGGTGGGATGATCACTCTAATCGTCAGTTGTGTTTTAAGGCTGCCACCCGGCATCCCAATTCTGTCGGGTCGAACCCGTATCGATCATGACTACTTGATTGATATCAGTATGTTCACTCCTTTTGGTTGTGACCGTGCATTCTACCTTTATAGTTATGACAACTCTCCTTTTGCCATCCTCCCACCATCATCTTCTGAGCGAATCCCCATTCGCATTTCTCATCTACCGTATGCGTTCTATCCGGATCCTTGGTATTCCCCACTAGTACATCTTCCACCTTAGGAACCTCCCGTTTGGCACCCGTATGTCGGTTCACCTGGTGCCATCATTATCTACCACGATCCACCAATAATTTATCCACCAGTGATCCAGCCCGTTTCCCCTCCTTCTCCTGTCGACACACCCTCTCCTTCGTCCTCACAAGATTCTTTCGTCCACTATTCCCCACCCTCCTCACCATCTCCCTACCATTCTTCCGATAGCAGCTCAGATTGACCTCCCCTTGCCGTTTATTTCTGTATCACATTGATCATATCATTTTCGCTAGCATTGTCATGATCAGCTTGGAGGAAATCGATTTTTGTGCATATTGTCGTGTGATGTCATTGTTGTTGCTTGTTTATATGTGTTCTTTGGATGTGTTTTTATATCTTTCATTTGTGTGTTTCTTTTTCTTTATTTTTCTGTTTCGTTTGCATGTTTTCATGTTTTACAATTTTTTGTGTCGGTGTGTACTTCCCCCCATTTTCTTTGCGCTCCCGTATTTACTACTATTGCATTAAGGGCAATGCAAGTTTCAGCTTGGGGGAGTCGCACTTTGTGCGTCAGTTGTGTCTTTTTCATCGTTTTGAGTTGTTTTCATCGTGTTTTTCTGTTTCTTTCTTTCTTTTTATTCTCCCTCTCCTAGAGATGACCCCATATGATGAATTTCCATGGATCTACGCACACACACTTATCTTAGCTACGATAATCACCTTCACTAACCCTTGGAAGCCGAGTCCTATTGCATTTCATGCTTCGTGGGTTCACTTTGCTTTTATGTGAGTCATGTGTCGTGACTAGCTAGTTGGTGTGCTTCTACTTTGTGATTTTGATTTATATACCAGATCTTGGTTGACCCCTAGACTATCATGCTTCAATTTTGAATATGCGGTATTTTACCTCTACTGTCTGCTTCTCTATGCATGAAATATATATATGTATTACACTTCAATTCGCATGTGTCGGGACTCTACCAATAGGACTAGGATAACCCATTTAGCATATGCTCTGATTTGCGAGAAAAACTTTCTTTTGCCCAAGTGTTTAGATTTCGATTTATTTTTTTTTTTACTTGATGCAAATCCCCTCATCGTGTACCGTTCTCCCACTTGGGAGAGTACACAAGTATATATCAAAAAATCCAAAAGCCCAAAAAGAAAAAAAAGAGAGAAGAAAAATCCAAAAAGAAAAAAAAGAAAAAAAATGTGTATAGCCAAAATCCTAAACAAAATACAAATACCCAAAACCCAAAAAATTTCCCGTTGTGAATATCATTCCTGTTACGACCTAAAGATCGTAGGAATCCGACTCCCGCCCGGATCCGCTAACATACCCCATTAACTCACCAATTCACAAAAGGGCCGCCGCCCCGAAAATCCGGGGCAATATGGAGACGGGCGTGCCTTGCAGCGTTCCCCGAACTGGCCGAGGCGAACAACCACAGCCGCCCGACCCACCGGGGGTAGCGCGCTTGGGGACGCTTGGGTAGCTAAGCCAGGCCTATTGACAGGCACGGACGTATCCTTCCGTACCGGCGGACCATAGCCCATGACCGATCGGGGGGCGCGGCCAGGCCGGACAACCCCCGATCGGAACGACCCACCCGATTCCCCCGAACCGCGGCACCTAGAGTGACACAGCCCGACCTTTAGTTCTTCCCTAACGACAAACAACCTAGGATAAGGACACGACTGACACATACGTCACCCGACCGACTGACAAAGCGCCCCCTGGCAGCTGAGCCATCTGACAGTCAATGCTTTCGGCTCTGACACCCCGACAAAAGTACCCCCTGGCCGTCGCGCCGCCTGACGAAAGCAGGTCAGGCAACCCAGTTCCCGATGTCCTTATCTGGAGTTTTCGCTGACGACCGAGCCAGCTCAGCACATCCAGTCAGCATGCCAGGTCAGCTCCGCCTAGTCATCACCCGTCAGGTATAAATACCCCCTCTCCTCTTACGGAGAGGGGGTTGGAGAATTCTCTCTCATTCTATTATACACACACGAGAGCAAAGGTCGTCCATATCTTTGTTCTCCCACCTATAGCTCGTCACGCGCGGCAGACCCACCGTTAGTCCGACCGGCGTGTCTAGCCCCCATTTTAAGCCCTATTACTGACTTAGGCATCGGAGGGGCTAAGGGTTGAACCCCAACCCTGCCCTTCTGACGAGTTGTTCGTGCTGCAGGAGAGCTCGCCCCGTGACCAAAGTCAGCTTCAGCCCCCTGCCGTCCAACCTTCCTCTGCTGCATCCGGCGAGATTCGACCCCGTGAGCACCACCGGCAACGGGTCCGACTTCTTCATCCCACTAATCACATGTAAAACAGCCTACCTAAACCTTCTTCTCCATATAACCATCGTGCCCTTGGTTCCCCATAATACAAATTCATTGTACGCGAGTTCCACCTCGTAACAATTGGCGCCGTTTGTGGGAACGAAGGGTCACACCCATGTTAGACTCCATGCCGATCCCGCGGAACCCTGACCATGGCAAAGATCCCGTGGGTCAGGAATCGCTCTCTCTACAAATCACCCTGGCGTCGGACCCCCTTCTAGGGACGGGCACCGAAACTGAACATACTTCAGCCCACGCCGTCCTGAAGAGCTTCGAGGCCGTCACTCAGGCCAGGGGAGGCTATCAGACGGCTGGAACGGAGCCTCCGCCCAGCCCCTCAGAGCCCCAGAACGTGAGGCGGAACCTCCACCTTCAGTTCGAGGAGGAGGGAGAAAACAGGGGGCTCGCTGAGGAGATTGCGGCCCAGCAAAGGCTCCTGGAAGAGGAGATGGAAGTGGCGCGGCGATGGAGGCGCCTGGGGGAGGCGGCCGCCGCGCAAAGGCGTTTAGACGAAGCGGCCGAGACCGCCCGAAGGGCCTACCAGGAAGAAGAGGCCGCTCGTCGCCAACTCCGCCTCATCGTCGCGGAGCGCGAGAAGCTAAGGAGAGAGAACAGGAGCAACCGAGAAATCCTTGACGAGACGGCGACGGGCCGGTGGCTTGGGGACAGGCGGGACCCGTTACTGAACAGGTCCCCACCCGGAGGAGGCAGCCCGCATCGCTAGCGCCACCCCTCCGATACCCTACACGAGGAAGCCGTTTGCCGACAACTACGCTTCCTCACCGCCGAGCGCGAAAGGCTCCTTCGGGAGAATCAAGAACGGATGGAGGCCCGAGGAGAGCTGGCCGGGAGGCGCTGGCGCTGGGAGAACCGTAGCCCGCAACCTGTCGAATCCTCGGCCCAAGGAAGGAGCCCCACCAGAAGACCGTCGGACTACTCCCCGGGGACGGAGGACCGTCAGCGGCCGAGGCGCGACCGAAGCCAGACCCCTGAATGGCGGAGAGGGGTTGCGCTGGATCGCCCTACCTATCCGGAGGAGGCCACGCCGCTGGCACAGTGGATCACGTCCGCCCCAAGGGCCATAAGGTTCAAACCCCCTCACTTGGCCACGTACAACGGGAGAGGCGACCCCCTCACTCACATGCAACAATACCGTGGGACGATGGAGGCGCAGGATGTGGACGAGGCGTTCCTATGCCGACATTTCTCCCAAAGCCGGAGGGACACCGCGCTGGACTGGTACTTTGGCTTGCCCGCGAGATCCGTTGGGAGCTTTGGCGAGCTGTCCCACAAGTTCTGCCAAGAGTTCCGGGCCGGGCGGACGAAGAAGAAGCCCTTGGACTATCTCAGCACGATAGTCCAAGGGTAAGGAGAGACAACGGGTGGATACCTCCGCCGCTTTCAGGAGGAGAGACGGGCGGTGGTGACGTGCGGCGATGAGGTGCTTATGCTGGCCTTCAAAACGGGGCTGCGGGCTCGGAGCCTCCACAAATCCCTGCTCCGGGATCCGCCGACCGACTATGAGGCGTTGGTTGCAATGGTGGAGAGGCATGCGTTGGCCGAGGAGACTCTCGGAGCAATGGCCTCATTCCCCCCGGTGAAGCCGTCCCAAGGCGAACCTCGGTCACCCCCTCGGCCGAGGCAAGAAGAGGGGCACCGTAGCCGCGACCATCTGGCCCGACCAAGGCGGGAACCGCCCGGGCCTCGCCCACAAGATCGCCCTGGCCCGGCGCGTGAGTTTGCTCCGGTGCAAGGGCTCCCCCGAGTCATCCCAAGACAAGAAGGCCCCCTACAGGCGCATTACACGCGACTCAATGCCCCCCTGATGGAGGTGCTGGCCGCGGCGACAAGGGCCGGGTTACTGCCAGAGCCTCCCCGGGAGATGAGGACGGATCCGGCGAGGCGGGACCCCCGGAGATACTGCCGTTATCACCGGGACCATGGTCACGACACCGACCGTTATTACTCCCTTAAAAGAGAGATCGAGCGATTGATCCAGGCGGGTCACCTGGGAAACTTCTTCACGGGCAGGCGGGTGGCAGAGGGGGAGAGAGCCCCCCCGGAGGAGGGAGGACGGGAACCGCCGGCGAACCGCGATAAGGAGGAGCCACGCCCCCCAAGGGCGGTCATGCGGATTGAGATGATAACTGGAGGGTCTTCCTCGGCGGGGCGGGCGCCCGTAATCCCGGGGGCCGGAGCCCGACAGGTGATGATGGCGAGCGCCGGCCGCCGACTGAAGCAAAGAAGGACACACCGACCCCCTATCACCTTTACCGAGGAGAACTGGCAGGAGGCACGAAGCCCGAACAATGACGCCCTCGTCATCGAGGCCGGATTGGGGCGATTGATGTCGGCCGGCTCCTGATTGACACCGGTAGCTCCTGCGACATCCTGTTCCTGTCAACGGTCGAGAAGATGGGGTGGGGGCGTGCAGACTTAGAGCCCTGGGTGGGCCCTGTCGCTGGCTTCACCGGCCATGTGATCCCCACCGAGGGAACGATCACCCTGCCCATGACCCTGGGGGAGGAACCGATGGTCGTCACCAGGGAAGAGCATTTTCTCATCGTCGACGTCGCGTCGGCGTATAACGGAATCATAGTGCGTCCATATATGACGACCATCGAGGCACTCCCCAGCCTGCAACATCAGACGATGAAGTTCCGGACCCCGCGGGGGGTGGGACAGGTGCGGGGAGGACGGGAGATGCCCGGAGACCACGACCATACGCCATCCCAGCGTAGGAGCCCGAGGCGGGCCCCGACGGCTCTCATCCCCGACGAGAGGGAGGACTTCTGCGACAAGCGGCCGACCCCGGCCGAGGAAGTTGAAGAGGTCCCCGTGGCCTCGGATGAAGAGAGAACCGTCTCCATCGGGATGAAACTCCCAGCTGCCTTGAGGATGGCCCTCGTCGCCTTGCTCCAGGAAAACGCGGACATATTCGCATGGTCACCCGCCGACATGCCCGGGGTGGACCCGACGGTAATCTCCCACAGGTTGAATGCGGACCCGGAAGCCCGACCTGTTCGACAGAAGAAGAGAAGTGCGGGGGGCGAAAAGAAGAGGGCAGCCAAGGAAGAAGTAGAGCGGCTCCTCGAAGCCAAATTTGTTCGGCCGGTGAACTACCCCGACTGGCTCGCCAACATCGTTCTGGTGAAGAAACCCAGTGGGAAGTGGCGTATCTGCGACGACTTCACCGACCTCAACAAGGTATGCCCGAAGGACAGCTTCCCTCTGCCCAGGATCGACCACTAGGTGGACCAGGCGTCCGGCTATGAGTTGTTAAGCTTTATGGACGCCTTTCTCGGGGTACAACCAGATACCGATGGTGGAGGGGGATGAGGAGAAGACGTCTTTTGTCACCGATAAAGGCACCTACTGTTACACCAAGATGCCCTTTGGGCTGAAGAACGCCGGGGCGACCTATCAACGGATGGTAGACCGAATATTCGGGCCTCAGGTGGGGCGAAACTTGGAGGTCTACATCGACGACATGCTGGTGAAGAGCGGAAGGGCCACCGACCACCTCGCCGACTTGCAGGAGACCTTCCAGAGGGTCCGCAGGTACAACCTGAGGCTAAACCCCGCGAAGTGTATCTTTGGCGTGCAATCGGGAAAATTCCTGGGCTTCATGATAACGAAGCGGGGAATCGAGGTGAACCCCGACAAGGTGACGGCCCTCGTCGGTATGACGGAGCCCCGGACGATCCGGGACTTGCAGCGACTGAACGGCCGGATCGCTGCTCTGGGGCGATTCCTGTCAAAGTCTGCGGAGAAATCGCTCCCCTTCTTCAGGGTCTTGCGCACAGCCTTTGGTGAAGCTAAAGACAAGAGGAAGGTGATCCCGTGGGACGACGACTGCACGCGGGCGTTCGCGGAGCTGAGAGCATACCTGCAGAGCCCACCGATCCTCGCACGGCCGGAGGAGGGCGAACCCCTAGGGTTGTACCTGGCGACCAACGAGGAGGCCGTTAGCTCCGTCCTGATCAAGGAGGAAGGAGGGGTGCAACGCCCTGTTTACTATGCCAGCCAAATCCTCTGGGAGGCGGAGACTCGTTACAGCCCTATCGAGAAAGCCGCTTACTGCCTAATCACCACGGCCCGGAAGCTCCGACCCTATTTTCAGGCCCACCCCATAACCGTCCACACCGGCATGCCCCTCGAAAAGAACCTGAAAAGACTGGAGCGGTCGGGGAGGATGCTCAACTGGAGCGTCGAGCTCAGCGAGTTCGACATAACGTACAAAGCCCGGACGGCGATCAAGGGCCAAGCACTGGCCGACTTCATGGTGGAATGCACCACGGAAGTCCCGCCGGGGGACCGGACGGAGCTCCCATCGGCGACCACGTCCCCACAGAGGATCGAGGTGGGCGAACCCTCAGCGCCCTCCCCGACGACAGCGGGCGAATTATGGACCATCCACGTCAACGGCTCCACAACAGGCTCCGGGACAGGAGCGGGTATAGTCATTCAGACTCCTGATGGATGTTCGTTGGAGTACGCCCTACGCTTCAGCTTCCCGGCCACCAACAATGTCACGGAGTATGAAGCCGCGGTTAACGGGTTGAAACTCGCTAGGGCGGTGGGGGCGACGAACGTGTTGCTCCTGAGTGACTGCCGCCTCATCATCCAACAGATCCTGGGGGGCTTCGAGGCCCGAGAGGAAACAATGAAGCGATACCTGAATCGCATCCAGATCGAACTCCGTAAGTTCAAGAGAGCGGACGTCCAACACCTACCCCGCTCCAGCAACCTCCGGGCGGATGCCCTGTCTAAGCTGGCTTCCTCTTCGGCGGCCGAGATCGGGGGGCAATCTACGTGGAAAGCCTATTGACGCCAACCATTGACGAAGGAGAACTGATGTGCACGGACGTGAGGACGTCATGGATGACCCCCATTATGAAGTACTTAGAGACGGGTGAGCTCCCCGAGGAGCGGATGCTGGCAAAACAGGTGGAAAGGCGGGCCCTATCATTCGTACTTCTCGACGGAGTGTTGTACCGCTGCCGCCGTGCCAATTTCGACGTCCTGCCCTACCTGAAATGCTTGGGCCCGGAGCAGGCTGAGCAAGTCATCCGTGAGGTACACGAAGGCTTCTGTGGAAACCACCATGGCGGGCGCACCATCGCCCACAAAGTAATGCGCCAAGGATACTACTGGCCGACGATGATCCGGGATGCGATACAGTACGTCAAGAAGTGCGAGGCGTGCCAGAAGTTATGCCGGCGAACGACTGCACCTCCGGCCAACCTGATGCCCATCTTGAGCCCGATCCCCTTCGCCAAGTGGGGACTCGACATCCTGGGGCCGTTCCCAAAGGCCTCCGGGGGAAGGAATATCTAGTCGTCGCCGTGGACTACTTCACAAAATGGGTCGAGGCAGAGCCGCTGGCGCGAATCACGTGGACGGACATGAAGGGCTTCATCTGGAAATCCATCATATGCCGCTTCGGGATTCCCCGCTCCATTGTCACGGATAATGGAAAGCAGTTCGATTGCGAAGGCTTCCGCGACTTCTGCTCGGGCTGGGGGATCAAACTCCAGTTCGCGTCAGTCGCCCACCCACAGTGCAACGGAATGGCGGAGGCCGCGAATAAATGTATCTTGAACCCAATGAAGAAGAAGGTGGACGCCGCTCTGGGGGCTTGGGTCAACGAGCTGCCGGGAATCCTATGGTCTTATCGTATCACCCACAAGGCCTCGACCGGGGAAAGCCCCTTCGTGCTAGCATACGGATCGGAGGCGATCGTTCCTGTGGAAATCGGCGAGGAGACACTCCGGCTAAAGCTCTTCGATGAAGAAATCAACGGAGAAGGACTCGGCCTCAGTCTTGAGTTAAGAGATGAGGTACGAGACCGGGCCCTGACCAGCCTCGTCAAACAAAGCCAGTGAATGGCACGGTATTACGACTCCCGGGTGAAACCACGGACATTCAGGATCGGTGATTTGGTCCTCCGAGAAGCCACCTTCCGCCTCGAGACTGCGCAGCGGGGAAAGCTGGCCGCTAAATGGGAAGGGCCCTACACGGTCATCGATGTTGTCGGCCCGGCCACGTACATCCTGGCTACCCCCGAAGGGAGCGAACTGGCCCACCCTTGGAACGCAAAACATCTGCTAAAATTCTACCAATAGTTGTGAGTTTTTCCTTTCTTTACGCGCGATAAACACCTCTACTGGTTTTACGCAACATTGTTGTTCCTACACAAGTTTTGCAGTTCGCCAAAACTCTGAACCTCTGGGGCAGGGCGAACCCTAGCCACCCAAACCAGAGAAGGGCACGGGCCGGGCTACGCATCCGCTCCCCCCCTCAAAACCTCTGGGGCAGGGCCAACCCTAGCCACCCAAACCAGAGAAAGGCACGGGCCAGGCTACGCGCCCGCTCCACCCCTCAAGACCTCTGGGGCAGGGCCAACCCTAGCCACCCAAACCAGAGAAGGGTACGGGCCGGGCTACGCGCCCGCTCCCCCCCTCAAGACCTCTGGGGCAGGGCCAACCCTAGCCACCTAAACCAGAGAAGGGAACGGGCAGGTCTACGCGCCCGCTCCCCCCTTAAGACATCTGGGGCAGGGCCAACCCTAGCCACCCAAACCAGAGAAGGGCACGGGCCGGGCTACGCGCCCGCTCCCCCCCTCAAGACCTCTGGGGCAGGGCCAACCCTAGCCACCCAAACCAGAGAAGGGCACGGGTCGGGCTACGTGCCCGCTCCCCCCCTCAAGACCTCTGAGGCAGGGCCAACCCTAGCCACCCAAACCAGAGAAGGGCACGGGCCGGGCTACGCGCCCGCTCCCCCCCTCAAGACCTCTGGGGCAGGGCCAACCCTAGCCACCCAAACCAGAGAAGGGCACGGGCCGGGCTACGCGCCCGCTCCCCCCCCCCCCTCAAGACCTCTGGGGCTGGGCCAACCCTAGCCACCCAAACCAGAGAAGGGCACGGGCCGGGCTACGTGCCCGCTCCCCCCTTCAAGACCTCTGGGGTAGGGCCAACCCTAGCCACCCAAACCAGAGAAGGGCACGGGCCGGGCTACGCGCCCGCTCCCCCCCCTAAGACCTCTGGGGCAGGGCCAACCCTAGCCACCCAAACCAGATAAGGGCACGGGCTGGGCTACGCGCCCGCTCCCCCCTCAAGACCTCTGGGGCACCCAAACCAGAGAAGGGCACGTGCCGGGCTACGCGCCCGCTCCCCCCCTCAAGACCTCTGGGGCAGGGCCAACCCTAGCCACCCAAACCAGAGAAGGGCACGGGCCGGGCTACGCGCCCGCTCCCCCCCTCAAGACCTCTGTGGCAGGGCCAACCCTAGCCACCCAAACCAGAGAAGTTCAAGGGCCGGGCTACACCCCCGCTCCCCCCCTCAAGACCTCTGGGGCAGGGCCAACCCTTGCCACCCAAACCAGAGAAGGGCACGGGCCGGGCTACGCACCCGCTCCCCCCCTCAAGACCTCTGGGGCAGGGCCAACCCTAGCCACCCAAACCAGAGAAGGGCACGGGCCGGGCTACGCGCCCGCTCCCCCCTAAAGACCTCTGGGGCAGGGCCAACCCTAGCCACCCAAACCAGAGAAGGGCACGGGCCGGGCTACGCGCCCGCTCCCCCCTCAAGACCTCTAGGGCAGGGCCAACCCTTGCCACCCAAACCAGAGAAGGGCACGGGCCGGGCTACGCGCCCGCTCCCCCCCTCAAGACCTCTGGGGCAAGGCCAACCCTAGCCACCCAAACCAGAGAAGGGCACGGGCCGGGCTACGCGCCTGCTCCCCCCCTCAAGACCTCTGGGGCAGGGCCAACCCTAGCCACCCAAACCAGAGAAGGGTATGGGCCGGGCTACGCGCCCGCTCCCCCCCTCAAGACCTCTGGGGCAGGGCCAACCCTAGCCACCCAAACCAGAGAAGGGCACGGGCCGGGCTACGCGCCCGCTCCCCCCTGAAGACCTCTGGGGCAGGGCCAACCCCAGCCACCCAAACCAGAGAAGGGCACGGGCCGGGCTACGCGCCCGCTCCCCCCCTCAAGACCTCTGGGGCAGGGCCAACCCTAGCCACCCAAACCAGAGAAGGGCACGGGCCGGGCTACGGGCCCGCTCCCCCCCTCAAGACCTCTGGGGCAGGGCCAACCCTAGCCACACAAACCAGAGAAGGGCACGGGCCGGGCTACGCGCCCACTCCCCCCCTCAAGACCTCTGGGGCAGGGCCAACCCTAGCCACCCAAACCAGAGAAGGGCACAGGCCGGGCTACGCGCCCGCTCCCCCCCTCAAGACCTCTGGGGCAGGGCCAACCCTAGCCACCCAAACCAGAGAAGGGCACGGGCCGGGCTACGCGCCCGCTCCCCCCCTCAAGACCTCTGGGGCAGGGCCAACCCTAGCCACCCAAACCAGAGAAGGGCACGGGCCGGCCTACGCGCCCGCTCTCCCCTCAAGACCTCTGGGGCAGGGCCAACCCTAGCCACCCAAACCAGAGAAGGGCACGGGCCGGGCTACGCGCCAACTCCCCCCCTCAAGACCTCTGGGGCAGGGCCAACCCTAGCCACCCAAACCAGATAAGGGCACGGGCTGGGCTACGCGCCCGCTCCCCCCCTCAAGACCTCTGGGGCAGGGCCAACCCTAGCCACCCAAACCAGAGAAGGGCACGTGCCGGGCTACGCGCCCGCTCCCCCCCTCAAGACCTCTGGGGCAGGGCCAACCCTAGCCACCCAAACCAGAGAAGGGCACGGGCCGGGCTACGCGCCCGCTCCCCCCCTCAAGACCTCTGGGGCAGGGCCAACCCTAGCCACCCAAACCAGAGAAGGGCACGGGCCGGGCTACACCCCCGCTCCCCCCCTCAAGACCTCTGGGGCAGGGCCAACCCTAGCCACCCAAACCAGAGAAGGGCACGGGCCGGGCTACGCGCCCGCTCCCCCCCCTCAAGACCACTGGGGCAGGGCCAACCCTAGCCACCCAAACCAGAGAAGGGCACGGGCCGGGCTACGGGCCCGCTCCCCCCCTCAAGACCTCTGGGGCAGGGCCAACCCTAGCCATCCAAACCAGAGAAGGGCACGGGCCGGGCTACGCGCCCACTCCCCCCCTCAAGACCTCTGGGGCAGGGCCAACCCTAGCCACCCAAACCAGAGAAGGGCACAGGCCGGGCTACGCGCCCGCTCCCCCCCTCAAGACCTCTGGGGCAGGGCCAACCCTAGCCACCCAAACCAGAGAAGGGCACGGGCCGGGCTACGCGCCCGCTCCCCCCCTCAAGACCTCTGGGGCAGGGCCAACCCTAGCCACCCAAACCAGAGAAGGGCACGGGCCGGCCTACGCGCCCGCTCTCCCCTCAAGACCTCTGGGGCAGGGCCAACCCTAGCCACCCAAACCAGAGAAGGGCACGGGCCGGGCTACGCGCCTACTCCCCCCCTCAAGACCTCTGGGGCAGGGCCAACCCTAGCCACCCAAACCAGATAAGGGCACGGGCTGGGCTACGCGCCCGCTCCCCCCCCTCAAGACCTCTGGGGCAGGGCCAACCCTAGCCACCCAAACCAGAGAAGGGCACGTGCCAGGCTACGCGCCCGCTCCCCCCCTCAAGACCTCAGGGGCAGGGCCAACCCTAGCCACCCAAACCAGAGAAGGGCACGGGCCGGGCTACGCGCCCGCTCCCCCCCTCAAGACCTCTGGGGCAGGGCCAACCCTAGCCACCCAAACCAGAGAAGGGCACGGGCCGGGCTACGCCCCCGCTCCCCCCCTCAAGACCTCTGGGGCAGGGCCAACCCTAGCCACCCAAACCAGAGAAGGGCACGGGCCGGGCTACGCGCCCGCTCCCCCCCTCAAGACCTCTGGGGCAGGGCCAACCCTAGCCACCCAAACCAGAGAAGGGCACGGGCCGGGCTACGCGCCCGCTCCCCCCCCTAAAGACCTCTGGGGCAGGGCCAACCCTAGCCACCCAAACCAGAGAAGGGCACGGGCCGGGCTACGCGCCCCCTCCCCCCTCAAGACCTCTAGGGCAGGGCCAACCCTAGCCACCCAAACCAGAGAAGGGCACGGGCCGGGCTACGCTCCCGCTCCCCCCTCAAGACCTCTGGGGCAGGGCCAACCCTAGCCACCCAAACCAGAGAAGGGCACGGGCCGGGCTATGCGCCCGCTCCCCCCCTCAAGACCTCTGGGGCTGGGCCAACCCTAGCCACCCAAACCAGAGAAGGGCACGGGCCGGGCTACGCGCCCGCTCCCCCCCCCCCCCCCCCCTCAAGACCTTTGGGGCAGGGCCAACCCTAGCCACCCAAACCAGAGAAGGGCACGGGCCGGGTTACGCGCCCGATCCCCCCCTCAAGACCTCTAGGGCAGGGCCAACCCTAGCCACCCAAACCAGAGAAGGGCACGGGCCGGGCTATGCGCCCGCTCCCCCCCTCAAGACCTCTGGGGTAGGGCCAACCCTAGCCACCCAAACCAGAGAAGGGCACGGGCCGGGCTATGCGCCCGCTCCCCCCCCCCCTCAAGACCTCTGGGGCAGGGCCAACCCTAGCCACCCAAATCAGAGAAGGGCACGGGTCGGGCTACGCGCCCGCTCCCCCCTCAATACCTCTGGGGCAGGGCCAACCCTAGCCACCCAAACCAGAGAAGTGCACGGGCCGGGCTACGCACCCGCTCCCCCCCTCAAGACCTCTGGGGCAGGGCCAACCCTAGCCACCCAATCCAGAGAAGGGCACGGGCCGGGCTACGCGCCCGCTCCCCCCCTCAAGACCTCTGGGGCAGGGCCAACCCTAGCCACCCAAACCAGAGAAGGGCACGGGCCGGGCTACGCGCCGGCTCCCCCCCTCAAGACCTCTGGGGCAGGGCCAACCCTAGCTACCCAAACCAGAGAAGGGCACGTGCCGGGCTACGCGCCCGCTCCCCCCCTCAAGACCTCTGGGGCAGGGCCAACCCTAGCCACCCAAACCAGAGAAGGGCACGGGCCGGGCTACGCGCCCGCTCCCCCCTTAAGACCTCTGGGGCAGGGCCAACCCTAGCCACCCAAACCAGAGAAGGGCACGGGCCGGGCTACGCGCCCGCTCCCCCCCTCAAGACCTCTGGGGCAGGGCCAACCCTAGCCACCCAAACCAGAGAAGGGCACGGGCCGGGCTACGCGCCCGCTCCCCCCCTCAAGACCTCTGGGGCAGGGCCAACCCTAGCCACCCAAACCAGAGAAGGGCACGGGCCGGGCTACGCGCCCGCTCTCCCCTCAAGATCTCTGGGGCAGGGCCAACCCTAGCCACCCAAACCAGAGAAGGGCACGGGCCGGGCTACGCGCCTACTCCCCCCCTCAAGACCTCTGGGGCAGGGCCAACCCTAGCCACCCAAACCAGATAAGGGCACGGGCTGGGCTACGCGCCCGCTCCCCCCCTCAAGACCTCTGGGGCAGGGCCAACCCTAGCCACCCAAACCAGAGAAGGGCACGTGCCGGGCTACGCGCCCGGTCCCCCCCTCAAGACCTCTGGGGCAGGGCCAACCCTAGCCACCCAAACCAGAGAAGGGCACGGGCCGGGCTACGCGCCCGCTCCCCCCCTCAAGACCTCTGGGGCAGGGCCAACCCTAGCCACCCAAACCAGAGAAGGGCACAGGCCGGGCTACACCCCCGCTCCCCCCCTCAAGACCTCTGGGGCAGGGCCAACCCTAGCCACCCAAACCAGAGAAGGGCACGGGCCGGGCTACGCGCCCGCTCCCCCCCTCAAGACCTCTGGGGCAGGGCCAACCCTAGCCACCCAAACCAGAGAAGGGCACGGGCCGGGCTACGTGCCCGCTCCCCCCCTAAAGACCTCTGGGGCAGGGGCAACCCTAGCCACCCAAACCAGAGAAGGGCACGGGCCGGGCTACGCGCCCCCCTCCCCCCTCAAGACCTCTAGGGCAGGGCCAACCCTAGCCACCCAAACCAGAGAAGGGCACGGGCCGGGCTACGCTCCCGCTCCCCCCCTCAAGACCTCTGGGGCAGGGCCAACCCTAGCCACCTAAACCAGAGAAGGGCACGGGCCGGGCTATGCGCCCGCTCCCCCCTCAAGACCTCTGGGGCTGGGCCAACCCTAGCCACCCAAACCAGAGAAGGGCACGGGCCGGGCTACGCGCCCGCTCCCCCCCCTCAAGACCTCTGGGGCAGGGCCAACCCTAGCCACCCAAACCAGAGAAGGGCACGGGCCGGGTTACGCGCCCGATCCCCCCCTCAAGACCTCTAGGGCAGGGCCAACCCTAGCCACCCAAACCAGAGAAGGGCACGGGCCGGGCTATGCGCCCGCTCCCCCCCTCAAGACCTCTGGGGTAGGGCCAACCCTAGCCACCCAAACCAGAGAAGGGCACGGGCCGGGCTATGCACCCGCTCCCCCCCCCCCCCCTCAAGACCTCTGGGGCAGGGCCAACCCTAGCCACCCAAATCAGAGAAGGGCACGGGTCGGGCTACGCGCCCGCTCCCCCCTCAATACCTCTGGGGCAGGGCCAACCCTAGCCACCCAAACCAGAGAAGTGCACGGGCCGGGCTACGCGCCCGCTCCCCCCCTCAAGACCTCTGGGGCAGGGCCAACCCTAGCCACCCAAACCAGAGAAGGGCACGGGCCGGGCTACGCGCCCGCTCCCCCCCTCAAGACCTCTGGGGCAGGGCCAACCCTAGCCACCCAAACCAGAGAAGGGCACGGGCCGGGCTACGCGCCTGCTCCCCCCCTCAAGACCTCTGGGGCAGAGCCAACCCTAGCCACCCAAACCAGAGAAGGGCACGGGCCGGGCTATGCGCCCGCTCCCCCCCTCAAGACCTCTGGGGCTGGGCCAACCCTAGCCACCCAAACCAGAGAAGGGCACGGGCCGGGCTACGCGCCCGCTCCCCCCCCTCAAGACCTCTGGGGCAGGGCCAACCCTAGCCACCCAAACCAGAGAAGGGCACGGGCCGGGTTACGCGCCCGATCCCCCCCTCAAGACCTCTAGGGCAGGGCCAACCCTAGCCACCCAAACCAGAGAAGGGCACGGGCCGGGCTACGGGCCCGCTCCCCCCCTCAAGACCTCTGGGGCAGGGCCAACCCTAGCCACCCAAACCAGAGAAGGGCACGGGCCGGGCTACGGGCCCGCTCCCCCCCTCAAGACCTCTGGGGCAGGGCCAACCCTAGCCACCCAAACCAGAGAAGGGCACGGGCCGGGCTACGCGCCCGCTCCCCCCTCAAGACCTCTGGGGCAGGGCCAACCCTAGCCACCCAAACCAGAGAAGGGCACGGGCCGGGCTACGCGCCCGCTCCCCCCCTCAAGACCTCTGGGGCAGGGCCAACCCTAGCCACCCAAACCAGAGAAGGGCACGGGCCGGGCTACACCCCCGCTCCCCCCCTCAAGACCTCTGGGGCAGGGCCAACCCTAGCCACCCAAACCAGAGAAGGGCACGGGCCGGGCTACGCGCCCGCTCCCCCCCTCAAGACCTCTGGGGCAGGGCCAACCCTAGCCACCCAAACCAGAGAAGGGCACGGGCCGGGCTACGCGCCCGCTCCCCCCCTAAAGACCTCTGGGGCAGGGCCAACCCTAGCCACCCAAACCAGAGAAGGGCACGGGCCGGGCTACGCGCCCCCTCCCCCCTCAAGACCTCTAGGGCAGGGCCAACCCTAGCCACCCAAACCAGAGAAGGGCACGGGCCGGGCTACGCTCCCGCTCCCCCCTCAAGACCTCTGGGGCAGGGCCAACCCTAGCCACCCAAACCAGAGAAGGGCACGGGCCGGGCTATGCGCCCGCTCCCCCCCTCAAGACCTCTGGGGCTGGGCCAACCCTAGCCACCCAAACCAGAGAAGGGCACGGGCCGGGCTACGCGCCCGCTCCCCCCCCCCCTCAAGACCTCTGGGGCAGGGCCAACCCTAGCCACCCAAACCAGAGAAGGGCACGGGCCGGGTTACGCGCCCGATCCCCCCCTCAAGACCTCTAGGGCAGGGCCAACCCTAGCCACCCAAACCAGAGAAGGGCACGGGCCGGGCTATGCGCCCGCTCCCCCCCTCAAGACCTCTGGGGTAGGGCCAACCCTAGCCACCCAAACCAGAGAAGGGCACGGGCCGGGCTATGCGCCCGCTCCCCCCCCTCAAGACCTCTGGGGCAGGGCCAACCCTAGCCACCCAAATCAGAGAAGGGCACGGGTCGGGCTACGCGCCCGCTCCCCCCTCAATACCTCTGGGGCAGGGCCAACCCTAGCCACCCAAACCAGAGAAGTGCACGGGCCGGGCTACGCGCCCGCTCCCCCCCTCAAGACCTCTGGGGCAGGGCCAACCCTAGCCACCCAAACCAGAGAAGGGCACGGGCCGGGCTACGCGCCCGCTCCCCCCCTCAAGACCTCTGGGGCAGGGCCAACCCTAGCCACCCAAACCAGAGAAGGGCACGGGGCGGGCTACGTGCCTGCTCCCCCCCTCAAGACCTCTGGGGCAGGGCCAACCCTAGCCACCCAAACCAGAGAAGGGCACGTGCCGGGCTAGGCGCCCGCTCCCCCCCTCAAGACCTCTGGGGCAGGGCCAACCCTAGCCACCCAAACCAGAGAAGGGCACGGGCCGGGCTACGCGCCCGCTCCCCACTTAAGACCTCTGGGGCAGGGCCAACCCTAGCCACCCAAACCAGAGAAGGGCACGGGCCGGGCTGCGCGCCCGCTCCCCCCCTCAAGACCTCTGGGGCAGGGCCAACCCTAGCCACCCAAACAAGAGAAGGGCACGGGCCGGGCTACGGGCCCGCTCCCCCCCTCAAGACCTCTGGGGCAGGGCCAACCCTAGCCACCCAAACCAGAGAAGGGCACGGGCCGGGCTACGCGCCCGCTCCCCCCCTCAAGACCTCTGGGGCAGGGCCAACCCTAGCCACCCAAACCAGAGAAGGGCACAGGCCGGGCTACGCGCCCGCTCCCCCCCTCAAGACCTCTGGGGCAGGGCCAACCCTAGCCACCCAAACCAGAGAAGGGCACGGGCCGGGCTACGCGCCCGCTCCCCCCCTCAAGACCTCTGGGGCAGGGCCAACCCTAGCCACCCAAACCAGAGAAGGGCACGGGCCGGGCTACGCGCCCGCTCTCCCCTCAAGACCTCTGGGGCAGGGCCAACCCTAGCCACCCAAACCAGAGAAGGGCACGGGCCGGGCTACGCGCCCGCTCTCCCCTCAAGACCTCTGGGGCAGGGCCAACCCTAGCCACCCAAACCAGAGAAGGGCACGGGCCGGGCTACGCGCCCGCTCCCCCCCTCAAGACCTCTGGGGCAGGGCCAACCCTAGCCACCCAAACCAGATAAGGGCACGGGCTAGGCTACGCGCCCGCTCCCCCCCTCAAGACCTCTGGGGCAGGGCCAACCCTAGCCACCCAAACCAGAGAAGGGCACGTGCCGGGCTACGCGCCCGCTCCCCCCCTCAAGACCTCTGGGGCAGGGCCAACCATAGCCACCCAAACCAGAGAAGGGCACGGGCCGGGCTACGCGCCCGCTCCCCCCCTCAAGACCTCTGGGGCAGGGCCAACCCTAGCCACCCAAACCAGAGAAGGGCACGGGCCGGGCTACACCCCCGCTCCCCCCCTCAAGACCTCTGGGGCAGGGCCAACCCGAGCCACCCAAACCAGAGAAGGGCACGGGCCGGGCTACGCGCCCGCTCCCCCCCTCAAGACCACTGGGGCAGGGCCAACCCTAGCCACCCAAACCAGAGAAGGGCACGGGCCGGGCTACGCGCCCGCTCCCCCCTAAAGACCTCTGGGGCAGGGCCAACCCTAGCCACCCAAACCAGAGAAGGGCACGGGCCGGGCTACGCGCCCCCTCCCCCCTCAAGACCTCTAGGGCAGGGCCAACCCTAGCCACCCAAACCAGAGAAGGGCACGGGCCGGGCTACGCTCCCGCTCCCCCCTCAAGACCTCTGGGGCAGGGCCAACCCTAGCCACCCAAACCAGAGAAGGGCACGGGCCGGGCTATGCGCCCTCTCCCCCCCTCAAGACCTCTGGGGCTGGGCCAACCCTAGCCACCCAAACCAGAGAAGGGCACGGGCTGGGCTACGCGCCCGCTCCCCCCCCTCAAGACCTCTGGGGCAGGGCCAACCCTAGCCACCCAAACCAGAGAAGGGCACGGGCCGGGGTACGCGCCCGATCCCCCCCTCAAGACCTCTAGGGCAGGGCCAACCCTAGCCACCCAAACCAGAGAAGGGCTCGGGCCGGGCTATGCGCCCGCTCCCCCCCTCAAGACCTCTGGGGTAGGGCCAACCCTAGCCACCCAAACCAGAGAAGGGCACGGGCCGGGCTATGCGCCCGCTCCCCCCCCCCCCTCAAGACCTCTAGGGCAGGGCCAACCCTAGCCACCCAAATCAGAGAAGGGCACGGGTCGGGCTACGCGCCCGCTCCCCCTCAATACCTCTGGGGCAGGGCCAACCCTAGCCACCCAAACCAGAGAAGTGCACGGGCCGGGCTACGCGCCCGCTCCCCCCCTCAAGACCTCTGGGGCAGGGCCAACCCTAGCCACCCAAACCAGAGAAGGGCACGGGCCGGGCTACGCGCCCGCTCCCCCCCTCAAGACCTCTGGGGCAGGGCCAACCCTAGCCACCCAAACCAGAGAAGGGCACGGGCCGGGCTACGCGCCTGCTCCCCCCCTCAAGACCTCTGGGGCAGGGCCAACCCTAGCCACCCTAACCAGAGAAGGGCACGTGCCGGGCTACGCGCCCGCTCCCCCCCTCAAGACCTCTGGGGCAGGGCCAACCCTAGCCACCCAAACCAGAGAAGGGCACGTGCCGGGCTACGCGCCCGCTCCCCCCCTCAAGACCTCTGGGGCAGGGCCAACCCTAGCCACCGAAACCAGAGAAGGGCACGGGCCGGGCTACGCGCCCGCTCCCCCCCTCAAGACCTCTGCGGCAGGGCCAACCCTAGCCACCCAAACCAGAGAAGGGCACGGGCCGGGCTACGCGCCCGCTCCCCCCCTCAAGACCTCTGGGGCAGGGCCAACCCTAGCCACCCAAACCAGAGAAGGGCACGGGCCGGGCTACGCGCCCGCTCCCCCCCTAAAGACCTCTGGGGCAGGGCCAACCCTAGCCACCCAAACCAGAGAAGGGCACGGGCCGGGCTACGCGCCCACTCCCCCCTCAAGACCTCTAGGGCAGGGCCAACCCTAGCCACCCAAACCAGAGAAGGGCACGGGCCGGGCTACGCGCCCGCAACCCCCCTCAAGACCTCTCAGGCAGGGCCAACCCTAGCCACCCAAACGAGAGAAGGGCACGGGCCGGGCTACGCGCCCGCAACCCCCCTCAAGACCTCTCGGGCAGGGCCAACCCTAGCCACCCAAACCAGAGAAGGGCACGGGCCGGGCTACGCGCCCGCTCCCCCCTCAAGACCTCTGGGGCTGGGCCAACCCTAGCCACCCAAACCAGAGAAGGGCACGGGCCGGGCTACGCGCCCGCTCCCCCCCTCAAGACCTCTGGGGCAGGGCCAACCCTAGCCACCCAAACCAGAGAAGGGCACGGGCCGGGCTACGCGCCCGATCCCCCCCTCAAGACCTCTAGGGCATGGCCAACCCTAGCCACCCAAACCAGAGAAGGGCACGGGCCGGGTTACGCGCCCGCTCCCCCCCTCAAGACCTCTGGGGTAGGGCCAACCCTAGCCACCCAAACCAGAGAAGGGCACGGGCCGGGCTATGCGCCCGCTCCCCCCCTCAAGACCTTTGGGGCTGGGCCAACCCTAGCCACCCAAACCAGAGAAGGGCACGGGCCGGGCTTCGCGCCCGCTCCCCCCCCTCAAGACCTCTGGGGCAGGGCCAACCCTAGCCACCCAAACCAGAGAAGGGCACGGGCCGGGCTACGCGCCCGATCCCCCCCTCAAGACCTCTGGGGTAGGGCCAACCCTAGCCACCCAAACCAGAGAAGGGCACGGGCCGGGCTACGCGCCCGCTCCCCCCCTCAAGACCTCTGGGGAAGGGCCAACCCTAGCCACCCAAACCAGAGAAGGGCACGGGCCGGGCTATGCGCCCGCTCCCCCCCCCCCCCCTCAAGACCTCTGGGGCAGGGCCAACCCTAGCCACCCAAATCAGAGAAGGGCACGGGCCGGGCTACGCGCCCGCTCCCCCCTCAATACCTCTGGGGCAGGGCCAAGCCTAGCCACCCAAACCAGAGAAGTGCACGGGCCGGGCTACGCGCCCGCTCCCCCCCTCAAGACCTCTGGGGCAGGGCCAACCCTAGCCACCCAAACCAGAGAAGGGCACGGGCCGGGCTACGCGCCCGCTCCCCCCCCTCAAGACCTCTGGGGCAGGGCCAACCCTAGCCACCCAAACCAGAGAAGGGCACGGGCCGGGCTACGCGCCCGCTCCCCCCCTCAAGACCTCTGGGGCAGGGCCAACCCTAGCCACCCAAACCAGAGAAGGGCACGTGCCGGGCTACGCGCCCGCTCCCCCCCCCCCTCAAGACCTCTGGGGCAGGGCCAACCCTAGCCACCCAAACCAGAGAAGGGCACGTGCCGGGCTACGCGCCCGCTCCCCCCCTCAAGACCTCTGGGGCAGGGCCAACCCTAGCCACCCAAACCAGAGAAGGGCACGGGCCGGGCTACGCGTCCGCTCCCCCCCTCAAGACCTCTGCGGCAGGGCCAACCCTAGCCACCCAAACCAGAGAAGGGCACGGGCCGGGCTACACGCCCGCTCCCCCCCCCTCAAGACCTCTGGGGCAGGGCCAACCCTAGCCACCCAAACCAGAGAAGGGCACGGGCCGGGCTACGCGCCCGCTCCCCCCCCTAAAGACCTCTGGGGCAGGGCCAACCCTAGCCACCCAAACCAGAGAAGGGCACGGGCCGGGCTACGCGCCCACTCCCCCCTCAAGACCTCTAGGGCAGGGCCAACCCTAGCCACCCAAACCAGAGAAGGGCACGGGCCGGGCTACGCGCCCGCAACCCCCCTCAAGACTTCTGGGGCAGGGCCAACCCTAGCCACCCAAACCAGAGAAGGGCACAGGCCGGGCTACGCGCCCGCTCCCCCCTCAAGACCTCTGGGGCTGGGCCAACCCGAGCCACCCAAACCAGAGAAGGGCACGGGCCGGGCTACGCGCCCGCTCCCCCCCCTCAAGACCTCTGGGGCAGGGCCAACCCTAGCCACCCAAACCAGAGAAGGGCACGGGCCGGGCTACGCGCCCGATCCCCCCCTCAAGACCTCTAGGGCATGGCCAACCCTAGCCACCCAAACCAGAGAAGGGCACGGGCCGGGCTACGCGCCCGCTCCCCCCCTCAAGACCTCTGGGGTAGGGCCAACCCTAGCCACCCAAACCAGAGAAGGGCACGGGCCGGGCTATGCGCCCGCTCCCCCCCTCAAGACCTCTAGGGCAGGGCCAACCCTAGCCACCCAAACCAGAGAAGGGCACGGGCCGGGCTACGCGCCCGCTCCCCCCCTCAATACCTCTGGGGCAGGGCCAACCCTAGCCACCCAAACTAGAGAAGGGCACGGGCCGGGCTACGCACCCGTTCCCCCCCTCAAGACCTCTGGGGCAGGGCCAACCCTAGCCACCCAAACCAGAGAAGTGCACGGGCCGGGCTACGCGCCCGCTCCCCCCCTCAAGACCTCTGGGGCAGGGCCAACCCTAGCCACCCAAACCAGAGAAGGGCACGGGCCGGGCTACGCGCCCGCTCCCCCCCTCAAGACCTCTGAGGCAGGGCCAACCCTAGCCACCCAAACCAGAGAAGGGCACGGGCCGGGCTACGCGCCCGCTCCCCCCCTCAAGACCTCTGGGGCAGGGCCAACCCTAGCCACCCAAACCAGAGAAGGACACGGGCCGGGCTATGCGCCCGATCCCCCCCTCAAGACCTCTGGGGCAGGGCCAACCCTGGCCACCCAAACCGGAGGGGGCTACGCACCCATGGCCCTCGAAAAATCAAAAGAAGACAGGGGCACACAAACCGGGACAAAATGGCGTCAGTTCCAGAGTAGGCGGCCCCGATGTGACTCGACGAAACGAAAGGACGCTCGAGAAACGCACCACCATTAATGATGCGCTCCAAACGAGGACCCATAGGAGCCACCTGGCAAAGGAGGTTTCCCACGGGCATGAATTCGAGGAGCCCATTAATAATGCCAACTCAGCGCAATAAATAGGGGAGAAACCGTCAGCGAGATCTCTCTATAAAGACGCCACTCACCCTTCCGAAAGAAAGAGAACCAAGAATCGGAAGACATGAAAAACCGCCACTTGATCCCCCACCCACCAGGAAAAGGGCCGAGATACACCGCCCTAACAAAAGAGAGGTCACCGGCCATCAATGGTTCCCGCCGCCCAGGGCGGCGGTTCCTACATCTCCAGCACCGCTAACAGGATATTCCCCTTACAAACGGATCGCTAAAAGGGTATTCCCCTTACACAAGGAAAATCCACCTTTCACGCCTCCGTCCGCCCTAAACGACGATGGGTCGGAGAAAGAATGGCATCCGTTCAAAGCCGGCTGGGCAGGCGAGAGCCCCCAACACTTGCCGGCCAGTACCTCCTCACAGTCGACCTCCGGGCGAGGACCTCGGAAAGGCTGCATCCCTGACGAGCCCAAAAGGCAAGTCATGGCGTGTCAGCCCGCCCATGCACAACCGGGCGCTGAACCCCACCCTCAAACCGAAGCAGCGAGGTGTGGGGTGGCGAGGGGCGGCCCGATGCTCAAGAACCTCCCCAAGGCGCATGCCCCAGAAAGAGGGCTTCCCTGGTGATCCCCTTTCTCGGCGCCTCTGTCAGACCGAGGAAACCTTACCCCGTCCGGGGAAGGAGAAGACAAAGCAACGGAGGGAAGACAACCCGATCGGCAAAATCCCCAACACCCCCCTCTCTCGGGCTAAGGAGACCTCGCAACCCTTCAGCGCAGAAGGCGGCCATTCTCCCCCGCGCCAAGCTCAACTCAAGTTAAAAAGGGGCCCACCCGGCCCACAGTGACCCCTAGATCCAGAGGTCATTAAACCACGGGCGAGGACAGCTCTACAGCCCCTCATCGAGCCGGATCTGACCCCACAACGGGCGATAAACTAAGAACTCTTGTACAAGCTGTAGATTAGCTCTTACAAATTTAAATGAAAACGTTCTTCTTTATACGCTCAGATTTTTCGGAGAATACCATAGCGGGTAGCTATCCCCCCGCCACGTGCCGGGCAAGCAACGCGCTACCCCGCCTAACTGGCGTAGGACTTCTAGGAAGTCTACGTCCGCAGCTCGAACCCCGCGTTACTACGATTCGAAACCAGCCCCCCCCCCCCCCCCCCCCCCCCCCCGCTCCCTGAAAGTCACCGACACAGGGAGAGAGGTACACTGGGGCCCACCCTGCGTAACAGGTTCGGCCCGAGATCAAATCACGATAGGACAGCGAATCTCACCCCGCACCCCTTCGCCAACTCCCCGCCCCGCCCAAAGGCAACACAAGCTGACAACATCCCCTTCCCCTAGACCTCGCGATCTCGGACACGGGAATGTTGGGGGCATAATTAGGAATTATGTAACTCCCACAAGAAGCCAAGACACGTGACCCGGAATGGACCGGTCACAAGGCAGAGGCCGCGAAATAGGCGCCCAGTCCAGATAGAGCAGCAGCCCTGTCTCGTCAAAGCAGCGCCACGATGCGACTCAACACAACGAAAGGACGCTTGGACTACACGCCATCAGCAGCAACACGTCCCCCCGAGAGGCCAGAGTGCCAGATACCGCCAGGGAAAAGCGATTCCCAAAGCGCGGGATTCCGCGGAGCCCATTAACGGCACTAATCCCCCGCATTACCCAAGAAAAACCCTTCCACAGAATCTCGCTATAAATACCCCCCTCCAGAGGTCAGGGTGAAGGAGGAAGAGAGACGTAGGGGATTCCCCTCCCCTCACTCTGGGCATAAAACGGCCCTAAACGCCCCCACCAAGCTACGAAAAAAGCCGACAGCCACCAACGGACCTCACTTCCCCCGACGATGGGCGCCATAGCCCCACCACCTCCAACAGGATATTCCCCTTACACGTGGAAGGCCCCACCCGCCAGCTTACCTCCTGCTTGTTACTGTATCAAAAGGCAGGTCCAGATGGCCGGCCGCGTGCCGCAACACCCCAATTAACACCGTCACCTTCGGCGATCCCCACAGGGTGTCGGGGGGGAACCCCAACGGCTCTCCCAGCGGCGCCACCACCGCCACCCTCGTCCTCAGCCTCCCTGGGGTTCCCCCTCGGTGCGCGGGGTCCCTGGCGAGGCCGAACGACCCTCCAGCACGACGACAGCGAGGCAGAACGCGAGGAAGCGATGAAAGGGAAAGGAAGATGGTCCCCTCCTACGACCGAGGGTCGCCCCCCTGAAGGCTAAACCATCACAGGATGGCACCCCTGATTAAAAAAATCGGTTCCCGGCGCGTCGGCCCGCCCCCGGACAATGAGGCGGTAGGAATTCGGCGATCGACATAAGGGAAGACCACCCCGACGCGGGGATCTGCTCCTCCCGACAGAGCGAACAACAAATGTGGACAACCCTCCATCCCAACCACCGGTTGACCCACATCTCCTAATAGTATTGTAAATATCACCTAGATCTCCGATAAAGATTGGTGTATAATACTCCCCCTTTTGGACAACGCCCCGCTTGGCTTAAACTCAGGAAGAGACCTCGCGATCCCGCTATAGCAGGACACACCCCACGGGACCAGCATCACCCCCCTGTGCTGGGATCCAAGTCTGGGTCGCGATTAAAAGGAAGTATCACGGTAGCGTTACGCCATCCGAGCCGAACCGGGCTTCCGCATCGCACTCGAATGTCGGGGGCAATTGTTACGACCTAAAGATCGTAGGAATCCGACTCCCGCCCGGATCCGCTAACATACCCCATTAACTCACCAATTCACAAAAGGGCCGCCGTCCCGAAAATCCGGGGCAATATGGAGACGGGCGCGCCTTGCAGCGTTCCCCGAACTGGCCGAGGCGAACAACCACAGCCGCCCGACCCACCGGGGGTAGCGCGCTTGGGGACGCTTGGGTAGCTAAGCCAGGCCTATTGACAGGCACGGACGTATCCTTCCGTACCGGCGGACCATAGCCCATGACCGATCAGGGGGCGCGGCCAGGCCGGACAACCCCCGATCGGAACGACCCGCCCGATTCCCCCGAACCGCGGCACCTAGAGTGACACAGCCCAACCTTTAGTTCGTCGCTAACGACAAACAACCTAGTATAAGGACACGACTGACACATACGTCACCCGACCGACTGACAAAGCGCCCCCTGGCAGCTGAGCCATCTGACAGTCAATGCTTTCGGCTCTGACACCCCGACAAAAGCACCCCCTGGCCGTCGTGCCTCCTGACGAAAGCAGGTCAGGCAACCCAGTTCCCGACGTCCTTATCTGGAGTTCCACTGACGACCGAGCCAGCTCAGCACATCCAGTCAGCATGCCAGGTCAGCTCCGCCTAGTCATCACCCGTCAGGTATAAATACCCCCTCTCCTCTTACGGAGAGGGGGTTGGAGAATTCTCTCTCATTCTATTATTCACACACGAGAGCAAAGGTCGTACATATCTTTGTTCTCCCACCTATAGCTCGTCACGCGCGGCGGACCCACCGTTAATCCGACCGGCGTGTCTAGCCCCCATTTTAAGCCCTATTACTGACTTAGGCATCGGAGGGGCTAAGGGTTGAACCCCAACCCTGCCCTTCTGACGAGTTGTTCGTGCTGCAGGAGAGCTCGCCCCGTGACCAAAGTCAGCTTCAGCCCCCTGTTGTCCAACCTTCCTCAGCTGCATCCGGTGAGATTCGACCCCGTGAGCACCACCGGCAACGGGTCCGACTTCTTCATCCCACTAATCACATGTAAAACAGCCTACCTAAACCTTCTTCTCCACATAACCATCGTGCCCTTGGTTCCCCATAATATAAATTCATTGTACGCGAGTTCCACCTCGTAACAATTCCTATCCACTGTGAATAATGGGAAGGCAAGAATTTGCACCAAGTGTTCTACTCCACACCTTCTCAGCCTCCCTTGTATTCGAACACACTTGGCATAGGAATTTTCTAGCAATTATCTAGGCTATAGTGCGGTGATCTTCTAGTTCCTAGCAGTCGAGTCCCCGACATATGATACGCTTCAATTCTTATTCTATTCTCATGCATGCTTGAGCTATTATTCACCGCTTATTCGAATTGAATCGATATTTGGGTCATTCCTTGGGTATGTGTATATGGAGCTTTATTGCACAATTTAGGTAGTGACACCGTCTGCTAGCTCACGACCATGCTCACTCGCGCTTCACCGCGTGGGCCCACGACACTTGTATGGATTCAAATTCCTGGGTTTAGTGATGTGTTTATCGCATGCCTGCTTAATGTGGTGTGATTGATTTCATTGGCTCTGACAGGCGATCTAAGAATTTATTTTCCTTATTTCTGTTTCTTCCTTTCTATTTTTCCCTCCGAGCTCCTACTCTCTCTCGTCTTCCTCGAGGATGAGGAAGGGTTCAGCTTGGGGGATTTTGACGTGCGTTTATATTTTATATATTCACACACGTCTTCTTAGCGATTTTTCCGTTGTTTTCCGGTGTTTTGAATCCATTCTCCCGCGATTTATAGTTTTCTTTCACTTCTTTGTGTTTTTATGCCAATGCAGGAGAATGCCAGCACTGGGGATATATAAAGAAGATATCATGAGTCCCCGAAGCAACGGGAGGTGTCACGCGCGATCCCGAGTGCCAAACGTCGAAGAATTCCATATATCAGCTCTTAACCGATCGGGTGGACAGAGCCACCCGATCGGTTGGTGCACACGTATCCGACCCGGCCAGGAGCAGAAGTGAAGAGCAGCTCATCCGATCGGTTCAGCGATCGGGTGAATCCGAAAGAGCTCTCTGTCTTTTTGGAGCTAAATTCCAACCGATCGGGTGACATCTCACCGATCGGTTCATCTGTAGCCAAGATTGTCCATCTCATGACCCGATGAGCTCATCCGATCGGTTGGGTTACCGGGTGAAGTGTCTGAAGACCGAAGGCAATATCGACTGTCAGCTCACCCGATCGGTTTCAACCAATCGGTTGGCCGTATTTTCTATATATAGTGACCTAGGTTTTTCCCAAACGAGATCCCCAATTGTATTTTCTGTCTTTTTGGGATTTTTGACGGCTCGGAATTTATTCCATCTTGTAAGTTTTCTGATTGTTCTGGAACTTTAATATTGCATTAATACTATTGTTAGCTTCTACTTTCTATTGCTTGATTTTGATTTCAATGGTTGAATTTTGTTGTGATTCTATTTTCGCCATGAATTATGAGTAGTTCCCAAATCTGGGATTTTGGTGGAAGCCCCTTCGTGGGTTCTCTCTAGAACGACCATATGATTAGGGTTTTGATAGGATTTAGGAATTTAGATGGTTACGGGGGGAGTTTTATTCTCATTGGCAGGAGAAAGACCGACTCTGATCGTCAGGCCAAGGGGAAATAAAACTGGCATTTGATCCCTCAACCATAGCTCACACCCCTAGCATAGACATTGAATCCTAGAGCATGTGAATTGCAGGATGAAATGTTGGGAGTAATCGTTGCGAGCTTAGTGCTCCCGGAGTAGGTTGGTGTTAATGGACATGGGAATGCCCACCGACTGAACCCGGGTAGTCCTAGCGTATCATCCTGGGCATTGACCGGAATATCGGGCCCATAGGACGCTAGGTATCGCTCTTAGAGGCAACGTCTCACCACTAAACCCTAAAATCCAATCGTATCCCAATCCGTCGGTCGTAATATAGAGGGCACATGATAGGGTGGAAACCAAAGTCCTGGGTTCCTTTTATATCTTACATCCTTTGTATTTCTATTTTGTGACAACCTATCGATTGATCGGGCTCGCTCACCCATCAGGTGATCTGGTTCCTGCTTGACAACAAGCACAACACACGCCTCCCTGAGTTCGACCCCTAAGCTACACTACAGCACCGTTTGCTTGCAGTTACAAATATTTAAATCTGGTATCCCCGATCTCACTGCATATATTGCTAACGTTACTTTTCCCTTGTGCTTAATCGTGTTGGTCATTACATTTGTGATTTGGAGAGGGCGATCAAGTATTGTTTGCTTTTCCTTCTTACTCTCGCACCCGAACTTCATTCCAACTCGTCTTCCTCGTGACGAGGAAGAGTTTAGCTTGGGGGCTTGACGCGTGTTCATATTTCATATTTTGCATACGCTCTTTTTCGTGTTTTCATATGCATTTCATCTCATTCCATGTTGTATATATCACTTTTTTGGTTCATATTGACTATTGGGTGTATTGTTTGTATTTCAGGTAAATGTCGGCATTTCGGTGTCTCCTGGAGTCAACCTTGCATGTCGGGACCAAAGCACACGTATACGACAAATATCCGATGGCCAAAGATGAGGATTTGAAGATTTGGAGCTTCAACCGATCAGGTGGGTAGACCCACCGGATCGGTTCGTGCACGCGTATCCGACCCGATCAGGAAGCATCAGTGAAGAAGACCCCACCCGATCGGTTCAGTGATCGGGTGGATTCCGCAGTCTTCTCTGCTTTTGAGTGCCAAAGCCACCTGATCGGTTGGCTTCCCAACCGATCGGGTCATCTCCTTGGGTTATTTTGGGGAAGAACTCACGCGACCGGTTGACACTTCAAGTGATCGGATGGCCTTTTCTTCCCCTTTCGTGTATTGCTGATCATTCATTGAAGATCTACTATCATTCCAGAGGGATTTTGGATGATCTATTATTTTTCTAGCGTCGGCATCGTCGTTAGCTTTCCAACGATAGGTCGCATGCTCAAATCCGATTTTTCTACATTTTTCTGGAATTTTCTGAGCGCAGCTGGGAGCTGAAATTGGTAGCTGCCTGGAATTTGACTTCAACCGATCGGTTGGCTATCCACCCGATTGGTTCTGGTCATTTTCAGAATTTTAGAGTTTCTATTTTCTTCCATCCGATCGGTTGAACTTCCAACCGATCGGGTGGCCCGTTTTGCAGCAGTTTAAGTGGGTTTTTTTGGACCCGAACTGATTGGGTTTTATGGGGGTCTATAAATATAAGAGGGGGCACGACTTGTAAAGTATTCTCTCCTATTTTTTCAGCAGTTTTCTTCCCCCTTTACGGGATCTTTAGGTTAGGTTAGATTAGGGCTTCTACGTCAATAAGTCTTGTAATGGATTGATGATTCAATGGCAAGATAAGTAGTTCTTTTCCTATTTCCATTGTTTTGTGTTATTTTTATTGTGCTTGATGGGAATGTTTGTTTTTCCATTTTATTGATTTCTATCATGTTCTTCACCATTGAGTAGTGTTTGATGAACCCTAATATGGATTAGAGTAGGATTGATGCTTGGGATTTTACATTTGACTTGATTGCATGGCAAGTGTTTGATGGAATGTGTCAATGTGGATTTCTAGCAATCCGAGTCCAATTCATACAGCAACACACTTGATGTGTTTGGGGTTGGGGTTCGGATGCTTGTCCTGTCAAGATCCGCTTTGATGTATTGCTAGAAATCACATTTGACCTAGTTGGCCATTAGGGTTACGCGGTGGCGTTTTATTGTCACTGGCGGAAGAAAGACTTCCTTTGACCGTCAGGCCAAGGGAAAATAAAACTGGAGTTTGATCCCCTAGCCACAGCTTACACCCCTAGCGTTGACATCGAATCCTCGCGCGTGAGAACGGCTTGGATGAAATGTTGGGAGTTATCATTGTGGCCTTAATTCTCCCGGTTACGAAGGGTGTTGGACATGGGAATACCCACCGTCCGAAACCGAGTAGACCAAGCGTATCATCCTGGGCATCAACCGAAATATCGGGCCCCTGGGACGCTAAGTACCACCTTTAGGGGCAATGTATCACCTTGGTCAAGTCGAATGTCAAGTGTCATGAGTGCTCTAGCCCATGTTAGCGTGGATTCATTTCTTGTCTTTTTTTATTTCTTTCTTTTATTTCTTCACTACTCACTCTTATTATCCGTGTAGCTCTCACACAACCTAGGTAAGGCTAGTAGCCATTCTAGCCATCCACCTCCCGGTGTTTGATAAACCCGTACCCTACACTAACCGTGCACTTGCAGAAAAATGACACCTCGCCCAAACCGTAAACGGGGCGTCAGTAACATACACTTTAATGGTTTCTGTAGGATCCTGTCAAAACAGCGTTAGGATCGATAAATGAAGTTGAGACTTACGCTTGCGTATGCGGCACGGTAGTCTCGGAACTTCGCCTTCGGATTCGCCACGACGGATCGAGTCTTCTCACGAACGGAGTAAGGCTACTAAATCCACAATCTAAATCTCTACTTTTAGAATAAGAACTTGGATAAAGAGAGAGGAAGGATTTCGGCAGAGCTTCGCTAGAATGAAATGTAAGGCAAGAATACCATGCAAAAGTGTAAGGAAATGGCTAAGCCTTGGGTCTTATTTATAGCCCCCAAGGAAGTTATTTTAGGAGTAATTGTTCCTTTGGAAAAATTTAACTAAAGTGTACCATCATACATGGCACATTATAAGCTTAAGTTGTACCATATGCATGGTACAACATAAGCTTAAGATATTCCCCCTTTATTAGCCATATGTCGCATGCACTTATGCACATATCATGCGACTTTTCGACTAATCTAGAGATCCTCTCCGCAAGGGAATAGATTCCCTTTGCACACGACTTCGTGTACGCGACGTTCGAGGTCCGTATTCCCTCGTACATCCCCTACAAGGGTGTACAAATGTCATCCATATCCAACATCTCCCACTCACACTTGAGGGGATTGTAAGAGAACGTCTTTCTCTTAGTTCTTTCATCTATCATACCGAGAAATAGACCGTGCGACCGTCATGCGCGTAGAGTCTGTTGTTGTGCACTTGTTAGAGATACACAACGACCTCGAAGGTGCAAAGTTGAGTAGTTCAACGCATGCTTTACCCTAGATTATTTCTTCACATTTCTTATACTTTATATTCAACAATTGAATCCCATCTGGATCACAATTGGCTGGCCAGCTTTGAATCATTAAAGTCCAAATGCGAATATGAAATCAATCTTCCTCTTCTTGCGAACCTTCTGATCTTGACTTGATTCGCTTTTCTAACGTGCCCCGCCGAGCCGAATTATCATAGCCCATTAGTAACACGCTAAGATAGCGATCATCTCGTCAAATCTAAAGGAACCAATTGGAGTCCTTGAGGGTAAGAGTTAATACATATATGGCCTTTGAGTCTCACATAATAGTAAACACTATTGCTACTAACTCATTGGTCGTAATGCATACGTGGTATGAACACGTATTACAACATCGCTCCTTTCCCAGGGAGTGTATGTCTCAATGATGTTGTAAGGATGATGATCAGACACCACAATGTCTGACTTTGAGTCCCTTATTCTACTCAAATAATCCTTTGGACTCACATCCCGCATTTAGACAGATAGGATTTCAAAAATCCTCTTAGATCTTCTGTAAGCATCCATATGATGCAGATCTTTCATGCGACCATTTTGTTTTTCATGCGACCATTTTATTTAAGTCATGACTCTAAATCATCCGTCTGATGATTTTGACTTCAAACAGGTCTCATCTCTATTCCATCCGTCTGATAGAATAAGGCGGTTGCTCATGTGAGAGAGCCAACCTCAATCTGTCCGACATACTAGAATTCAGCTGAGATTTCAAAAATGTACACAAACATTTCTCAAGAGATTCATATGCAATGTATGAGAAAGAACTTATTCTTTTATTAAATTTGATCTTTCTCAGACATGGGAATATATATTGGTACAACTCAGCTCTTACGCAATCCTTGGGATGATAAGTGTTTATAAAACACATTTCTGGGGATCGCTTTCGTAAGCGGATCCTCTATCATCTCATGCGTAGATATGTACCTTATGTCTACCTTCTTGGTTTTATCATAGTCTTTTGCAAATTCGTATCGGATATCAATGTGTTTGATCTTACAAGACACATTATCCTCTTAACAGCTTTCCAGTGTACTTGCCTTGTATTGGATTGGTAACAGCTTACCATTTCCAACGGCAAAACAGATGTCCGGTCTCGTACACACCATAGCGTACATAAGACTATCAACTGCACTGGAATATGGAACTTTTTCCATAATTTCCTTATCATTTTGGTTCTTTGGACATGATTCCAGATATAAATTATCGCATATGCTTATATGAATATCAATGGACTTGTAGTCCTGCATATCAAAGTGTTCTAGAACCTTCTTTATATAAGTCTCCTGAGAGAGAAAGAAGTTTCTTCGAACGATTCCTTGAAATCTTAACTCCAAGGATATATGCGGCTTTTCCTATGCCTTTCATCTTAAATACTGATGAAAGCCAAGCCTTGATACTCATCACAAATCCTTTGTCATTTTCGGCTATTAAAATGTCATCTATATATAGAGACATGATAATATACTTGCTTTTAATCCTTTTGATATATACTCAGTTATCTTCATCAAGCATGGTAAAACCATTTGATAACTTTATGAAATCATATATACCATTGCCTCGATGATTGTTTAAGACCATATATGGACTTATGAAGTTTACAAACCTTATGTTCGTTTCCTTCTTTTACAAACCCTGTTGGTTGTTCCATATAAATCTCATCGTCCATTTCTCCATTGAGAAAGGCAATCTTTACATCCATTTGATGTAATTCGAGGTCTAAGCAAGTCACCACTGCCAGAATCAGGCGAATCGAGGTAAAACGAACAACAGGTGAGAAGGTCTCTTCGTAGTCTATCCCTTCCTGTTGCGTAAAACCTTTCGCGACAAGGCGAGCTTTATATCTGTCAATAGAGCCATCAGCCTTATGCTTGATCTTGAGAACCCATTTGTTCCCAATAGCTCTACATCCTCTGGGTAAGTCAACTAAGTCCTAGACTTGGTTAACCTTCATGGATTCTAATTCCTCTTGCATCGCTTCCATCCATTTGTCTTTTGCAGGGCAAGATACGGCCTGTTTGAAAGTAGCAGGCTCGTCATCTTCTTGTAGTAAAGTCATAAAGGTTTACGGAAATTCATCCTCAAATCTTAGAGGAGCCAACCTTGTACGACTACTACGTCGTATTTGAGATTCTTCAAGTCCGACTCGAAATTAGATCAATCCTAATATCACTCCCACTTGGAATGTCGTTAGAATTGCTCCCACTAGGATCATTATTCCCGTATGGAATAGGATAATCGTCATTCGTACAATCCATTGGTGAAGGTTGAAACGTATTTTCATTTTCACCAAGAATTCTACCACTCGAATGAGGTAATCCTTCTTGATCATAAATCTCAAATTGAGATAAGTCCTGACTTATCTCGCCCTGTCTTGGAAACTCGTTTTCCAAGAAAGTGACATCCCTCGACTCAAACTCAATTAGCCCACCATTGTCTTCCCGACTAACAAAAACATACCCTTTGGAGTTTTCCGCGTATCGTATAAAGATACATTTCCTTCCCCTTGGCCCAAGTTTGCCATACTTATGGGAGGAAATATGTGCGTAGGATGCACAACCCCAAGGTTTCTAAATGTTTAAGTCAGGAGACCTTTGGTTTCACAACTCATAAGGAGTGGAGCTAATTGGTTTCGAGGGTATGCGGTTTAAAATGAAAGCGGCCGTCAATAATGCATCACCCCAAAATGTGATTGGCAAGTTAGCTTGCGCCATCATTGAACGGACCATTTCCATTAAAGTCCTATTTCTCCTTTCTGCAACACCGTTTTGTTGAGGAGTATAAGGCATAGTTACCTGATGTACTATGCCTTTTTCATCACAAAGTTCCTTAAAACTTGTTGATTGATATTCACCACCCCTATCGGTTTGCACGACCTTAATCTTGCGATCTAATTGATTCTCCACTAAACTCAAATAGTTTTTAAAACAGGTTTAGTACTTCACTTTTGTGGGATATCAAATAGATATACCGAATCGAGTGAAATCATCAATAAAAGTGATGAAATAGGACTTCCCGCGTCTTGTCTTGACATTCATCGGACCACATATGTCCGAATGGATAAGCTGTAATGGAACCTCGGCCCTTGTGCCGGTTCCAAATGGCTTGCGACAAGATTTCCTCACAAGGCAATGTTCGCAGGTCGACATTTTGACCTTTGAAACATTGGATAGAAGGCCACGTTTGGCAAGTCTATCCATACGCGTTGGTCCAATATGACCAAGCCTTGCGTGCCAACAAATTATATTAGACTCATTAGTCAAAGAATTTGTCACAAGGAAATTTTCATTACATGAGGAATCATACATTGTACTTATTACAATAAATCCTTTGAAAACATACCCTGTGCCAATTAAGAAATTATTACAAAATATGTCCATATTACAATCATGAAGGAACCAACTATAACCAAGACCCATTAAATTGACCACAGTTTTAATATTCCTTTGAATATATGGAATGAAGAGAACATCATGAAGTAGGAGAGTGCGGTCGTTGTCCAAGACTAGCTTGCGAGTCCCAACGCCTTTCACTTCAACACGTGTGTTGTTTCCTACATTGATCCACTTCATTCCTTGGGGTATCCGGTGATACTCCACGAAGGACCGTCTGTCCCTTGCTATGTGGTCGGTGGCACCTCTTCACCTCCACTCGTACACGAACGAGCATAGTGACCGAGCTTGTTGCACTTGAAGCACTTGATCCTCTTCAATTCTTTCTTCTTGTGCCATTTCTTGTGCCCACCCTTATGTTTGGGTTTCTTGGTAGACTCAGGTTGCTTATTACGTTCATTGGTAGAATTCAAACGATCTTTCCTTTTCTTTCCCCCGTGTGAGGAACTAGCAACCATGTGCACTTCTGCACTTGGCTTGGCAGCCGCAAGACGCTCTTCCTCTAATTCGAGGTGCTTAGAAACATCGCTGAAAGTCTTGATGCTCTCATTGTGAGTGAGATGCATCTTCATTTGGTCCCACCCATTTGGTAGGGAACGTATGACTGCTTGGATTTGTTGCTCATCAGTGAGCACATGACATGCGTCCTTTAACTCCGAGATAAGATTCGCCATATGTCGCAGATGTTTCCCCATGGAATGATCTGGACGTTTCTTATATGAATCGAACCTTATAGTTAAGGCGCGAAGTTTGGACACCGATGTGCCACCGAACTTCTCTTCTAGCTTGGACCATATGTCCATGGCTAAGTCATGCTCTCGGAAGATGCGCATTATGTCATCGTCCATACTGCTCAATAACGTAATGCGGGCTATCTTATTCTTCCGAGACCAAGCATCAAAAGCTTCCTTGTCTCGTCTATGTTGGGCCGTAGTGCCCAACTCGGGTTCAATCATTACGTTCTTTAGAGTTTCGAGCACTTCTTGCTCCTCTAAAACGTATTGTATCTTGATGGACCAAAGTTTGTAATTATCGCCGTTGAGTTTTTCACCTCTGTGTAACTCAGCGACGATATTCTTTGAAGCGGAAGACATTTTACTTTTAAAATGCTGCAAAAGACACAAAACCGAAGGTTTGATCAAAACATTGCATAAAAATTCTTAAAATATAACTCCCACTTGAAATGATAATAGAATATCCCATTTGGATAGTTCTAAAAATTCAAATCCCACTTGGAATTATATTATATTTGATAAGTTACTTTCGAAAAATATTGAAGATGTTGTTCTAGAATCGAAAAGGTCTCTGTGATTCCAATCACCATCTCGAACAACCTTCAATATTCCCCCATCACTTATCAAACAATCATACTCTTATAGTACTTCGCAGCGTAAAAGCATTTTTGAAAACGTATTTTTCAAAACGTATGAAAACGTATTTTTCAAAATTGTATATTTCGACTTAGTACCCTTATGATACTAGCGAAATATTCGGCAATCCCTGACCATTTGCCGGGGTAGAGCTGTAGCCGTGCCAAGGCCGGATCCCCCCTTTGGGGATTTTTCTGCAAGTCATCGTCGCCGACTCCCGTATGGATCCAAGCGCTTCCCCCGTATAGGAGAATTTTGCCGCAGATGACTGTTGTTAGCCCCGTATGGGTTAGTCGGCACATTCGTGTTCGACCAAGGCCTTTTGCAACCCCGTATGGGCTAGTCGGCATGTTCATGATCGATCAAGGCCTTTTGCCGGATTGGTCGACCAAAACTTCCAAATTGGTCAACCAACCAATGATCTGACACCACTCCCGGTCACTGCCGACCAGGTCGGCCCTCGGCCAGGCCCTGACCGCTGTCAGGGCCGACCGTGGCCCTGGCAGCGGCCAGGGCCGGCCATTGGCCAGGCCCTGGCCGAGGCCAGGGCTGGCCAGGGCCCCTGCCCTGGCCTCTGCCAGGGCAGCCTGGCCCTGGCCGAGGGCCAGGGCCCCTGCCCTGGCCTCGGCCAGGGAGGCCAGGCCCTGGCCTGGCTGCGGCCAGGGCCTTCTGGCCCTGGCCGTGGCCTGGCCGCGGCCAGGGCTCCCTGGCCCTGGCCGTGGCTGGCCGTGGCCGGCCATGGCTTATTGTCCTTGACCGGCCATGGCCCTTTGGCCATGGCCGGTCTCCCCCTTTTCATGGGGTGGCCGCATGCACTCATCCCCCTTGATGGGGTGGTCGCGGTGGTTTTCGTCGTTATTGGCCGTAGCCAACCCCCTCCGCATGGGGAGGGGGAATGCATTGCCTCCATTGCCCATATGGCCATAGATTTCATGCACCAAAAGTCATCTTCCCCGATGGGAATAACCACCATCTTCTTCTCCGGTGAAGCACCCGTTCGTCGAGAAAGTGGTTATCCTCCAATGGCCGTGTGCCAAAAAAATAACTTACTTCAAAAAGTTTGTAAACTACGAGCTCCACATGAAGAGAGTTCACATTCCCTATGAATGAAGACTCGGCATCCATGAAGAGTGCGAGCTTGACGACGTAAACGGTCGGTTCTTCCCGTCACGGAGAGTTCCTGCCATATCCGTAATGACAGAAGACCCTAACGTGAAAAGAACAACCGCTGCGTTCTCTCCGTCACGAATCGTTCCTACCATATCCATAATGGTAGGATACCCATTCGTGAAAAAGACAACGCCTCATTCATCGGTTCGACGGGGCGGCGGTTTGACCGGGGCGAACCCGTATGGCTCTGATACCAATGTAGGATCCTGTCAAAACAGCGTTAGGATCGATAAATGAAGTTGAGACTTACGCTTGCGTATGCGGCACGGTAGTCTCGGAACTTCACCTTCGGATTCGCCACGACGGATCGAGTCTTCTCACGAATGGAGTAAGGCTACTAAATCCACAATCTAAATCTCTACTTTTAGATTAAGAACTTGGATAAAGAGAGAGGAAGGATTTCGGCAGAGCTTCGCTAGAATGAAATGCAAGGCAAGAATACCATGCAAAAGTGTAAGGAAATGGCTAAGCCTTGGGTCTTATTTATAGCCCACAAGGTAGTTATTTTAGGAGTAATTGTTCCTTTGGAACAATTTAACTAAAGTGTACCATCATACATGGCACATTATAAGCTTAAGTTGTACCATATGCATGGTACAACATAAGCTTAAGATATTCCCCCTTTATTAGCCATATGTCGCATGCACTTATGCACATATCATGTGACTTTCCCACTAATCTAGAGATCCTCTCCGCAAGGGAACAGATTCCCTTTGCACACGACTTCGTGTATGCGACGTTCGAGGTCCGTATTCCCTCGTACATCCCCTACAAGGGTGTACAAACGTCATCCATATCCAACAGTTTCCACCGATGCCATATATTAGTAATTGATGAACTACGATAGTAGCATAAATAAGAGCCATCATATCATATATCGAAGCTCTAACACACAATAGTGGCGTGAGTGGAGATTAAGAATAATTGTTGATCGTAATACACGCATCGCGTGCAAGGCCATCCACGATGGTGGGGCTAAGTACGGGATACGTTAGATGAGTAGTACAACGATAGTTGGATACGAATTCCACATTCAATATTTGATAATCTCTCACTATAAAATCAATCCAACCTAGAAATTATTACCTAGCATCGACATCCGATGATCCTAGTGGTTACTTATAAAGCCATAGTTTCCATCATATTGATATTACTTGAGAGATACAAACTGTGACAACCCTTTTGATACACACATAGCCGACAAGATTATACAACACTGAGATAAAACAAGACCTTAACCGATCACCTCCCTATAGGTTCGAAAACCTTTCTATATTACAAAGCCTCGACACCGTACACTTGCAGACTCGAACAAGCTTTTGTTGCCGATGCCAGGGAACCAACGATTCTACTTGGGTTATTTTTCTTAGTTAGAGACCTGTTGGTTTCTCTGACCATTTCTTATCTTACCATACTTTTTATTCTTTTCTTTTGTTACTAATATTTTCTCTGAGTTTGTTTCTTATGCATGAACACTCGTCTTGGGGTATCCAATGATCTACACTTTGACACTGAGATAGAAAAAACAGCAAGACAACTCAGAGCTGAAAGGAGGCATAAACTTTTGGAGCATCAAATGGCATACCAACATGCAAGATTTCATAGCCTTTTCATCGTCCAAATTTCACTTTTCTATACTTTATCACGCATTTCACGATATATTTGATTTCCGTGTATATTTATGGATTTTTAGGAACCTTGGAGCGATTTGGAGATATATTGGACCATGGACACATCTGAGACATCCGGAGCATCCATGGCACAGCCTACCAGGTGCCTGACTTGATGAAGAAGAAGATTTGAGGAGGAGAAGTAAGTGGAAGAAGAAGGTGAGCTAGACGAGGAAGCTTCACAATGTATACAGCTTTACCCAGTTACTCGACCGTCCACTCGGCGCAAGTAGCTGCAGCAAAGGAAGCTTCAGCTCCCATAACAACGTTCGAGTTTCAAAGTTCACTAAGACCGAGTAGTTGAGCTACTCAGTCCAGTGAACGCATGGCAACACAATATTTTCTAGAGCAAAGTCGAGTCCAGAACTCGAAAGGTTAGACCCAGTTACTCGGTAGAGTAGGTGATGCAAAAGGAGAAGATGTCAAGGACTTAGCCGAATTTGTAGAGCTTAAAACCACTCGACTGAGTAGCGCTGCTACTCGACCGAGTCAAATATTTAACAGAGTGATAATTTTAAGGCTCATGTAGCTCCTGAAGCTCGTTTGAGCATGCAAGGCCACTCGACCGAGCATCCTTGTTCTCGGTTGACTCACATACGAAACAGAGCGACTTTTCCAGCCTAAGCATAGGGCTCTGCAGCTCGACCGAGTGAGCCATCCACTTGGTCCGAGCAACCAACTCCCCCAGGCGAAGGATTAAGGTGCCTACGACATGACGATGCCCAACTCGGACCGAGTTGCATTGCCAATTGGTCGAGTAGGGCGGCGGTCCAATAGATTTCTGGGCCGAGCTTGTTCATTTTGGCTAATTTTTGTGGGTCCCAACCCACTTGTGTATAAACATCATTTATTCCTTAGGTTAAAAAGTCCTTTAAGACTTCTTTTTGGAGAGTTTTAATTAGAGTTTAGATGAGTTTTCTTCCCGCCATCGTTTTTTTCTTTTGAAGAAAAGATTGGATCTTCGGTAATTGTTATTGCTAATGAATCCTGGATCTTACATTTATGAAGTTTAGTTCTTCTTTCTCATTGGTTTGGTAATGTTTTCTCCATCTCTCCTTATTGCTTTGATGTCTATTATTGCAATAATGATGAATATTTCTATTGCTATTGTTTTTATTGCTCTTTCTATGGATCGTGAGTAGTTCCTTCTAGGGCTAAAGGATGAGCCATAAGATCTTAGGTTTTAGATGTAAAGTTACGATTTTAGGTTGGTTTGGTGAATAAGAGATGTGATACGGTTGATCTAGCGAAGTTTATAGTATTCTTACTTAGGGTTCTTGATCCTCAATAGTGGCACACATCTTAGATATTATTCAATAAGCTTAATTAGGTTCGTTAGTGAATTCAATTGGAATTCATGATCCACTATAGTAGCATACACTTTAATGGTTTCGACTGACGCCATATATTACTAATTGATGATATACGATACTAGCATCAAGAGAGCCATCATATCACAGATCGAAGCTCTAACACACGATAGTGGCGTAAGTAGAGATTAAGAATAATTGTCGATCGTAATACACGAATCGCTTGCAAGGCCATCCACGATGGTGGGGATAAGTATGGGATATGTTAGATGAGTGGTACAACGATAGTTGGATACAAATTCCACATTTAAGATGTGACAATCTCTCCCTATAAAATCAATCCAACCTAGAAATTATTACCTAGCATCGACATCCGATGATCCTAGTGGTGACTCATAAAGCCCTAGTTTCCATTATATTGTTATTACTTGTGAGATACAAACTGTGACAACCCTTTTGATACACACATAGCCGACACGATCATTCAACTCTAAAATAAAATCTAAGACCTTAACCAATCGCCTCCCTGTGGGTTCGACAACCTTTCTATATTACAAAGCCTTGACACCGTACACTTGCAGACTCGAACAAGATTTTGGCGCTGATGCCAGGGAACCAACGATCCTACTTGGGTTATTTTTCTTAGTTGGAGACTTGTTGGTTTCTCTAACCATTTCTTGTCGTACCATACTTTTTATTCTTTTCTTTTGTTACTAATATTTTCTCTGAGTTTGATTCTTATGCATGAACACTCGTCTTGGGTTATCCAATGCTCTACACTTTGACACTAAGATAAAAAAATAGCGAGACAACTCAGAGCAGAAAGGAGGGAGAAACTTTTGGAGGATCAAATGGCAGACCAACCTGCAAGATTTCATAGCCTTTTCATCGTCCAAATTTCACTTTTCTATACTTTATTACGCATTTCACTATATATTTGATTCTCGTATAGATTTGTGGATTTTCAGGAACTTTAGAGCGATTTGGAGATATATTGGACCATGGACACATCTGAGACATCCGGAGCATCCATGGCATAGCCTACTAGGTGCCTAACTTAATGAAGAAGAAGATTTAAGGAGGAGAAGTGAGAGGAAGAAGAAGGAGAGCTAGACGAGGAAGCTTCACATTGTATACAGCTTTACCTAGTTACTCGACCGTCCACTCGGCCCAAGTAGCTACAATCAAAGCAAGCTTCAGCTCCCACAATAGCGTTCGAGTTTCAAAGTTCACTCAGACCGAGTAGTCGAGCTACTCGGTCAAGTGAACACTTGGCAATACAATATTTTCTAGAGCAAAGTCAACTCCAGAACTCGACCAAGTAGACCTAGTTACTCGGTTGAGTAGGTGAAGCAAAAAGAAAAGATTTCAATGACTTAGCCGAATTTGAAGAGCTTAAAGCCACTCAACTGAATAGCGTTGCTACTCGGCCGAGTCAAATATTTAACAGAGTGACGATTTTGAGGCTCCTGAAGCTCGTCTGAGCATACAAGGCCACTCAACCGAGCAGTCCTGCTCTCGGTCGACTTACATACGAAACAGAGCGACTTTTCCAGGCTAAGCATAGGGCTATTCAGCTCGACCGAGTAGGCCATCCACTCGATTCGAGCAATCAACTCCCCCAAGCGAAGGATTAAGGTGCCTACGACATGACGATGCCCAACTCAGACCGAGTGGCATTACCAATTCGTCGAGTATGGCAGCGGTCCAATAGATTTCTGGGCCGAGCTTGTTCATTTTGGCTAATTTTTGTGGGTCCCAACTCACTTGTGTATAAACATCATTTATTCCTTAGGTTAAAAAGTCTTTTAAGACTTCTTTTTGGAGAGTTTTAATTAGTGCTTAGATGAGTTTTCTTCCTGCCATCATTATTTGCTTTTGAAGAACAGATTGGATCTTTGGTAATTGTTATTGCTTATGAACCCAGGATCTTACATTTCTGAAGTTTAGTTCTTCTTTCTCATTGGTTTTATAAAGTTTTCTCCATCTCTCCTTATTGATTTGATGTCTAGTATTGTAATAATGATGAATATTTCTTTTGCTATTGTTTTTATTGCTCTTTCTATGGATCGTGAGTAGTTCCTTCTAGGGCTAATGGATGAGCCATAAGATCTTAGGATTTAGATGTAAATTTACGATTTTTATGTTGGTTTGGTGAATAATAGATGTGATGTGGTTGATCTAGCCAAGTTTATAGTATTCTTACTTAGGGTTCTTGATCCACGATAGTGGCACACATCTTAGATATTATTCTAAAAGCTTAATTAGGTTCGTTAGTGAATTCAATTGGAATTCGTGATCCACAATAGTGGCATACACTTTAATGGTTTCCACCGATGCCATATATTACTAATTGATGATATACGATAGTAGCATCAATGAGAGCCATCATATCACAGATCGAAGCTCTAACACACGATAGTGGCATGAGTGGAGATTAAGAATAATTGTCGCTCGTAATACACGGATCGTGTGCAAGGCCATCCACTATGGTGGGGATAAGTACGCGATACGTTAGATGAGTGGTACATCGATAGTTGGATATGAATTCAACATTCAAGATGTGACAATCTCTCCCTATAAAATAATTCTAACCTAGAAATTTTTACCTAGCATCGACATCTGATGATCCTAGTGGTGACTCATAAAGCCCTAGTTTCCATTATATTGATATTATTTAAGAGATACAAACTGTGACAACCCTTTTGATACACACATAGCCGACAAGATCATACAACTCTGAGATAAAACCTATGACCTTAACCAATTGCCTCCCTATAGGTTCGACAACCTTTATATATTACAAAGCCTCGACACTGTGCGCTTGCGGACTCAAACAAGCTTTTGGCACCGATGCCAGTGAACCAACGATACTACTTAGGTTATTTGTCTTAGTTGGAGACTTGTTGGTTTCTCTGACCATTTCTTATCTTACCATACTTTTTATTCTTTTCTTTTGTTACTAATATTTTCTTTGAGTTTGTTTCATTTGCATGAACACTCGTTTTGGAGTATCAATGATCTATACTTTGACATTGAGATAGAAAAACAGCGAGACAACTCAGAGCTGAAAGGAGGCAGAAACTTTTAGAGAATTAAATGGAAGACCAACCTACATCACCTCAATGCTCTAATAATATTGAGGACTACTTGAAGCCAAATCTTTGGAACATATCTTCTTTCTTGAGACTGCAACTAGCGACAAGCAACTTCGAATTAAATACGGGCTTGATTCAATTGATGAAGTAGGATCCTTTCCATGGAAATTCTCCTGAGAATCCTAATCATTGTATTGATCTATTCTTCGCAAAGTCTGATATCTTCCAAGTCAAAGATGTGAGTGAAGATGTTATCAAACTTCGACTGCTCCCATTTACTCTTAGGGACACGGCGACATATTGGCTAAGGTTACATCTGACCAATACATTCAAGACTTGGGAGCAGCTATCCCAAGCCTTCATGAATAAATACTATCCACCATCCAAAATGGTGGGGCTCCGGAGTGCTATCACATCTTTTAAGCAGCTCCTGCAAGAATCTCTATAAGAAGCATATGAGCGCTTCAAGGACCTACAACATCAATGCCCACATCACGGTGTGCAAGATTGGGATCTTATTCAAAGCTTCTATTTTGGTTTTAAATCTGACACAAAGATGATCATCGATGCTTCTGCTAATGGAGCATTATTGGCAACGCTTCCAGAAGAGCCCACATCACTTTTGGATCAAATAGCCTCCATCAATCAACAATTCAGCGATGATCGCTCAACATCTTCTAGGAACACCAGTGTAAGCCATTCTGAGTTGAAGCTAGCTAAGAATCTCGATGGGAAACTTAAGTCCCTCTTATAGCAAGTTGCTTGCATCGAACGAAGGTTGAGCACAATTCCTACTTCTTCACAGGATCCGGTTTGTGCTACATGGGAAGATTACGCGGAGCAAGGGTACACTCTAATTGAAGGTTCTTTTGATGGAACGGATGTACCAGCAGAACAATGCAACTATATATCAGGTGAAGGGAGTAATACAAGGCCACAATGGTCCAATCCGGCCTACAATGCACATCCAAGATTCTCCTACAGCAACCCCAACGGAGCCATACAACCACCTACTCAACCAAGGCCCCCACAACCTCCATCTCAACGAGCACCACCTCTACAGCAGTAGTAGTATAGATATAGGCCAGTTGAGCCTTATAGACAGTTGAGATACTATAACCGCCAACCTTATCAACAGCTGCAACAACAATACCAATAACCGGCGGCACCAAAATCTGGAGTGGAGGAGGCTTTGGAAGCTTTCAGCAATGCCCAAGCCAATCAAAATGTGGAGATGGTTGCTAGTCAGAAGCAACTTTCTTTCACCGTGGAAAATCTGTCTGCCCAAATGAGCCAACTTACAGGCTCAATGAAAATTGTCGGCTCAATCTGAGCCTAATCCAATGGACCATGTCAATGCGGTGGTAGTACTTACAACTAGAGGGCGAAGAACGCTGATGCAGTTATGGTGCCGGTGCCAAAGCTAGTGGATCCACAACCTTCAACAATCATAAACAAAGAGGATCTCATAGCTTTGGAGCCAACCATTTTGATAGACCAAGAGAAGAATATGGATGAACCATCTGACGCAGTAAAGGAGGAAACTTCGCCTATCCTTTTGTCTAGTTCTATTGCTATGGTACCGGCCGACACTCCACCTTCTGTGGAGAAACCGATTCAAATATCCACGCTAAAGGATAACCAGTAAGATAAGGGAAGTCGTCCTCCAGCTCCATACCCTAAAACGCTAGCGATGTCGAAGCTTGAAAAGAAATATGCTAAATTTATAGAGCTTCTCAAGGGTGTTCACTTGAACATCATTTTCCTGGATGCATTGCTGGATATTCCCACATACGCTAAATTCTTGAAGGACTTGATAGCCGGACGGAGGAAGCAAGAAACCATCATGGTAGCAGACAGTTGCACATCGGTCTTGAAGAACACTTTGCCGAAGAAGCTACCCGTTCCTGGCAGTTTCATGGTGCCGTGAGAGAATTAGTTGATTTGGGGGCAAGCATTAGTTTGATGCCGCTCTGTATTTTCAAGAGATTGAACACTGTGACAGAGTTGGAGCCCACGTCCATGAGTATACAGTTGGTGGACCAATCCATCACCTAAGCGGTTGGCATTTCACGAGACGTCATTCTACAAGTGTCGGAAGGAATTAGTATGCCTGTGGACTTTTTGATCATGGATATGTCCGAGGAGGGAAGCTCACAAAATATACTAGGATGTCGTTTCATGGCCACGGCCGGAGTCCTCATAGATGTCCATCAAGGGACACTATCGATGAATGTAGGGAATATTGATATGGAGTTCCACTTGCAAAAGCCTATGAAGGAGCATTTTCCCTATGAAGATGCAAGCTACTTAGAGCTCGCAGAAGATGAAGTTGCTGGGGACTTCACCATGGAGGAGGTATTGATAGACCCCATGAGAAAAGATATGGACGATGACGTCGACGTCATACACAACAAGGCGTTGACCGCTTACTTCAAAGAGTTGGATGAGGAGCCACCTGATACATCACATCCTCAAAAACATCTGGAAGCCCGCTGAATATCCTTGAGATATTATAGGCCAACTCCTGCCTCATGGCCTCATATGAAAGCATGACGAGTGCATCTTATATGCGCAAAATGTTTTGAAGCGACATTGAAGATCAAAGGAGTCGAGCTTATGATTTTAAACAAGTGCTTATCGGGAGGCAACCCTAATTTTTTAGTTTGAGTTTTTATTTCTTTCTTAGTTTTCATTTTTACTCAAAAAGTCCATAAAAAATTTAAACTCAAAATACAAAATATATAAATTCTGACAATCATGATCTTGTGCATGTGATCAATGAAGGGAGCACACAAAACAATGAAGGAACGATGAGGGCGTCAAAAGGAAAAGAGAAGAATGGCAATACAAGGTTGTAAAAGAAGAAGGAAAGCCTACTCGATCGAGTGGCATTGCCACTCGGTCCGAGTAGAGGAGCCAACCGAAGCCACCAAATTATAACTATGTTTACATTTTGACTCGACCACCGGAGCTCTATAGGAAAACTCAAAAACACAGCTCTGCCATATTATCTACTCGATTGTGTAGAGTGAGCTACTCGATCGAGTGGCAGTACCTGCAGGAGAAGCGAAAAATGGCCTTCTGCCATACATTTCAACTCGATCGAGTAGAGTAATCTACTCGGTCGAGTGGAGACGCCAACAGAAAAGGAGAAAATACCACTATGTTTATATTTTAGCTCGGTCGAGTCACTTTCTCAACTCGACCGAGTAACCGACTAAATGAGAGGGGGGGACATCGATTCAAAACAGTCCGTCCAAGTAGTCATACTCGACTCGATCTTAAATAAATCCCTAGCCTTCCCTTCTTCTCTTACTCACCTCCATCCAAACCCTTCAACCGACCTAGCCCCACTTCTCCCAAATCTGCTCGACTTGACCATCCCTTCGTCACCTCCAACGTCGCCAGTCCGACGGAGTTGCACACCCTACTTGGTCGATTCCCCATCTCCATCTTATCCCCTTCATCCCACATCTCCATCTCTCTCTCTCTCTCTCTCTCTCTATCAATTTTCAAATGTTAAATCCTAAAACCCCAACTATTTCAAATTTCTAACCCTAATCTCCATTACTTTTATAACATGAAACTAATATGCCTTATCTATTCTATTTTCTAGGTTGAATTGGAGCATAGGAAGACATCGCTTGGGCTTGGATTACATTGGAGCAAGCTTGGGGGAGGATTCACCCTATAGGCATCGCACGCCCTTATTGCTTCCGAGCGTCTTGCTTCACGGAATATTTGGTACACTCGTTCCTCTACTTGAGAACTATTTTAGCGTACTTTTGTTTGTGCTTGCATTCATTTGCATATCACACACCATGCCTCCTAGGCAACAGGGTAGGAAACCCTGGGCAAAGAAGAAGACGACCGACGATTCCGGTGCCTCTACTTCTCGTCGAAAGCATGCACGCCATCGATCTTCCACCCTACCTCAGCATCTCACCATCTCCACTCGATCTCCACCACCCTCATGTACACCGTCTCCACCCCCATCTCCCACATAACTAGCACTCGAGCCTTCACCCACGAGTGATCCCATACCACACCTTCACCCTGACGTGCATTTATATTTTATATATTCACGCAAGTCTTCTCCGTGATTTTCCGTGGTTTTTCGTTGTTTCGTATCCATTCTCTTGTGATTTTTAGTTCTCTTTCACTTTCTTTGTGTTTTTGCGCCATTGCAGGAGATTGCCAGCGCTGGGGACATATAAAGCAAATATCATGAGTCCCCGGAGCAACGGGAGGCGTCACGCGAGAACCTGAGGGCCAAACGTCAAAGAATACCACATATCAGCCCTCAACCGATCGGGTGGACAGACCCACCGATCGGTTCGTGCATGCATATTCGACCCGATCTGGAGCATCAGTGAAGAAGATCCCACCTGATCGGTTCAGTGATCGGGTGGTGGCCGCAGTGTTCTCTGTTTTGGAGCTGCTTACCAACCGGTCAGTTGACACGATCGGTTTAGTGATCAGGTGGAGCCATAGTCCTATCTGTCTTTTGTATCTGAATTCCAACCGATAGGATGAAATCTCACCCGATCAGTTCATCTGTAGACGAAGTTCTCCCAGCTTACGACCCGACGACTCACCCGATCGGTTCAGCGATCGGGTGATGTATCTCAAAAGCTGAAGGCCAAGTCAACCGCCCACTCACCAGATCGGTTGATGCTTCAACCGATCGGGTGGACGCTAATCTATAAATATAACCCTAGGTTCTTCCCAGAACGGATCCCTTTTTTTCTAAAACTATCTGTTTGGGATTTTGACAGCTGCGAATTTATTTTGTTTTGTAAGTTCTCTGATTGTCTCGATACTTTTATATTGCGTTCTTAATACTATTTGCACCATTATTCTATTGATCGATCTTGATTTTAATGGCTATAATTTGTTGTGTTGCTCTTTTTGCAATGAACTGTGAGTAGTTTTCTAATCTGGGACGTTGGTGGAAGCCCCTTCGCGGGTTCTCCCTAGAACGACCATAGGATTAGGGTTTCGATATGATACATGAATTTAGATGGTTACACGGGACGTTTTATAGTCATTGGCAGGAGAAAGACTACCTCTGACCGTCAGGCCAAGGGCAAATAAAATTGGCATTTGATCCCCTAGCCACAGCTCACACCCCTAGCGTAGACATTGAATCCTAGCACGTGGGAACGGTAGGATGAAATGTCGGGAGCAATCGTTGCGAGCTTAATGCTCCCAGAGTCAGACAGTATTAATAGACATGAGAATTCCCACCGTCCGAACCCAGATAGACCTAGCGTATCATTCTGGGCATCGACCGGAATATCGGGCCCATGTGACGCTAGGTATCATTTTTAGAGGCAACGTCTCACCATTAAACCCTAGAATCTGATCGTTCTCCTATCCGTCGGTCATAATAGAGAGGGCACATGATAAGGTGGAAACCAAAGTCCTGGGTTACCTTTTTATATCTTACATCTTTCTTAGTTCCATCTCGTGACGAACCACCGGGTGATCCGGTTCCTCTTTAACATCAAGCACATCTCGTGCCTCCCAGTGTTCGACCCCCAAGCCATATTACAACACCGTGCACTTGCGGTTATAAATATTTAAATCTGGTATCCCCGTTCTGACTACCCTTTGCTAAATCTAGGGGACGTCAAGCTTTATGGTGCCGTTGCCGGGGAGGCAACGTACTTGTTTCAATTAGGACCATGTGAACCCCCGAGACTAGTTCACATCCTCACCATGTGAAAATTTTCACATTCGACATTTTTATTTTTATTTTTTTACTATTTGTTTTTATCTGGAATTATACTATACGTGCTTCACGTGTGTTTCTTGATTTTTCATGCACAGGAGCTCAAGAAGTCTTGACGACTTTGTTCCTTTAGATCCAGAGATTAACGCCACAGTGAGGCGTTTGAACACCGAGAAAAGAAGAAGAGAAGAGATTGCCGCCAACATGGGAGAAAATATCACTGCCCAGAAGTCCCAAGAAGAGAAGAGATTGCCGCCAACATGGGAGAAAATATCACTACCCAGAAGTCCTTGCTCGAGTACGCGGTGCCGTCCATCAGGTCCACGTCCAGCATCCGACCTCCTGCCATTACGACCAGAAATTCCAAGCTGAAACCGTCATTGGTGACTTGGATCCAACAGGACCAGCTTTCAGGAGCTCCTATGGAGAGCTCGATCAAGCACCTGGACTCATTTCTGGAGAAGTGCGACACCTTCAGAATCAATGGCTTGTCGACTGAAGCCATCCGGTTGAGATTGTTCCACTTCTCTCTGTGGGACAAAGCAAAACAATGGCTGAAGGGGAAGGACCCCAATACATTTACAATTTGGGAGAAGCTATCTAATGCGTTCCTGAACAAGTTCTTTCCCCCGAGGAAGACAATGAAATTGAGAAGCGATATCTCCTCCTTATCCCAAGCCAGCCACGAATCCTTGCATGAGGCATGGATGAGGTTTAAAGAGATGCAAAGAAAATGCCCTCACCATGAGCTCCCCAGATGGCAAATTATCAACTTGTTCTACAATGGGCTGAGGGCCAACCTAAAGTCCTCAATGGATGCCGCGGCTAGAGGGTCCTTCATGTCAAGAAATGAAGAAGATGTCGGAAATATTCTGGAGAATATAGCATCAAACAATGAAAGGTGGAGCGACGAGCGTGCCACACCTATATCTGAAGGAATGCACCTGGTGGAGGAAGTAGATAAACTGTCTAGCAAATTTGATTTGCTTTCCACCTAGATCTCAACTTTCATGGTAGGGGCCGGTGGCGCCAACACTCAGCAAGTAGCAGCGGTAGAGGCTGAAGTCTTGGGAGACTTTGATGATGGAGATATATCAACACCGGTGGATCAAGCGAGTGCTCTTTTCTATAACCTGATGGGTAATGCACCCTATCCACTGAGGACAAGCTCGAATCCGGCATATTCTCCTGACAACCGGAACCATCTCAACTTCAGCTACAGGGTACCATACCAGCATCCCCAGCAACCTCAACAGCAGTTATATCAGCCCCCTCGGCAGCAGCAGCAGTTATACCAGTAGCCCCAACAACCTCAGCAGCATATATATCAGCAGTACCCTCATAGGAATCAACAGCCCCTGCCACAGTAGCAACAATATAATCAACAACTGGTAGTCTCTCCTGTCGAGAATCTCTTGCCTCAGTATATATCAAACCAGGAGAAGATCAACCTTCAGCTGCAGATTGGACAGAAGACTTTGGCTGGTCAAGTGACCCAGCTGGGGTTGCAAGTGGCTAATCTTCAGAAAGCACAAGGGAAACTACCGGGTCAGCCAGAGGTCAACCCATAGGGGCCCAACTAGACATTAGCCTTGACGCATGGTCAAGCAAATGTGTTCGCGATAGTCCTGAGAAGTGGTACGCAGATTCCGGTGCGAGAGGGCGTGATAGAACCCGAAGCAACATTTGTCAATGAGAGACCAAATCTGAAGGCAAATGATGATGGAGCTTCGGCGTCAAACCCCATAACTCCGGAGGGATTTTTGAAGAGAAGAAGAAAAATGAGGAGGAAAAATCGAGGGTCTTCAAGCCTACAGTTCCATTCCCACAAAGGCTTGCCAAAGCAAAAAATCGATGAGAAGTACGGCAAGTTTTTCGAGATGGTGAAGGACTTGAGTCTATAAATCCCATTTCTGGAGGCGATAGAGACCATCCCCTCATATACCAAATTTCTGAAGGACTTAGTTACAAAGGGGATGATGAAAGAAAAAGTTGTCCTCACGGCAGAGTGCAACGCTCTAATTCAACGAGCGAATCCCCCCAAAACTGAAGGACCCCTGGAGTTTTTCTATCCCGTGCTCAATAGGGGATGTGACAATCAATTGAGCGCTTGTTAACTTGGGCGCGAGCGTGAGTCTGATGCCCCTATCATTATACAAGAGGATAAATATGGTCGACTTGGAACCCACAGGGATGACTCTGCAGCTGGCAGACAGATCCGTTAAGTACCCGGTGGGGGTAGTGGATGACTTGCCCGTCAACGTCTGCGATATGCATGTGCCAGTTGATTTCGTAGTTATGGACATGCCTGAGGATAATCATACCCCAATCATCCTCGGGAGGCCCTTCATGGCAACCACGGACGTACTCATTGACGTGAAGAAGGGGAAGTTGTCCCTTAATGTCGGAGATCAGAAAGTAGAATTTGATCTGACATTGTCAATGAAGTCTCCACAGGAGGAACATAGATGCAATCTGTTGAGGTAGAGGAAGAGAGAGTTGTTGAAACATGATCCTGGGAAGTTCTTTCAAGGAACCCCCCTTGATGACTTGGAAAGCCTTGTGGAGCACATCGGATTGGAATAAGAAGAAGCAGCTGAAGAAGTATGTGTCTCCCGGACGACCCCCTCGGATTTGGGAAGGCTGCTCAGGCAAAGAGCAAAGGAAAAGATCCCTTGGGGCTCACAGCTGATGAAGTCCGGATCCTGCAAAGAGTGGCGATTGACGCCAATATGAGGGAAAAGCCCCCAGACATCACCAGCGGGAGAGTCGTTGAGACAATTCATCTTTCACCTCTGTCAACAACAAGAGCCCCTACCCCAAAAGCTGAAAGGATGACAATCGTTGGGCATCACCCGTACAATCCCCCGTGAACATCATATATCGGGAGTCGAGCAAACAACTTTAAACAACAGCGCTTCATGGGAGGCAACCCATGTTCTGAACTTTTGTCGTTATTTATAGGAATAGTTTACTAGTTCTATTGAATAAATTCTGCTATGAGGACTTTCGTTGGGGAACTTAGATAATTTTTATATCTGTGCAGGAAATTGCCCCCACCCGATCGGTTCAAGCATCAACCGATCGGGTGGGCCATGTCTAAAGATGGCCCTATCTCAACACATAAGCCAACCGATCAGGTGGCACATGCGGATGATCGGGTGGAAGATCAGGCGACAGAGCTCTTGGGAATTTTGGTGTAAAATCAATCGATCGGTTGATAAAAGCTGTGATCGGGTGGCAGACCGGGTGAAGAGTACAGAGCTCTCGGGAAATTTGTGAAGCGGTCAACCGATTTGGTGAAATCTCACCCGATCGGTTCACATGTAGCTGTTGATCTGCAAGAAATTTTTGAAAATGACTCAACCGATTGGGTGAAATCTCACCCGATCGGTTCACCCAACCCTATAAATACAAACACCCCCTCACCCGTTTCATTTCACCCGATCCCCCAAATTTTCTCCCGACCGTTTCATCTCCCCTTTCTTCAATCTAATCTCCTTCTCTTTCCTACTTTTCCCAATTTGTAACGACTGGTTTTTGTATGATTGGATTATCAGTGTGTTTTGCTTGCGATGGTGGGTTCTCTCCTTGTGTGGTTTCCATTTCCATAGTTCTCGCTTTCATTTATCTCGTTGAGAATTCCTAGCTTTCGTTTTCGTTCCTTTTGATGTGATCTTCTAGGTCCTTCCTTAGAATCATTGAACTCGGAGTAAGTCACTCGTGACGAGCTTCATATCGATCATATCTTAGAGTATAAATCGATCCTAGAAGCCATAGAAATCTTCCCGAAGCTTTGCGCTTCGAATCGGCACTTTTCGTGCACGTTAGTTGGTTCAAGAAGATCAACCGACCGACTAGATTCCAATTTAGTCGGTCAGGAAATCAACTGGAACCGACTAATTCTTTGAATCAATTATTCAGGAGTTACTGTTTGCTCTTAGTCGGTCTAAGAACGTTCATCGACCGACTAGATTCAAAACTAGTCGGTCAGTATTTGTTCATGGACCGACTAACTCTAAATCCTATTTTCATTCAGGAGTAACTGTTTGCACTTAGTCGGTCAGCGTTGGTCGATCGACCGACTAGTTGCCAAACTAGTCGGTCAGTGGTTGTTCTTTGACCGACTAACCAGTGTTAAAACCCTAATTTCTGGCAGCCGCCAGCCCATCCTATTTATACCCCTCCCAAAAGACTTCATCTTCTCCAACACGACCCAAAACCCTAAAAACTTCCCCCTTCAGTCCCCATCTTCCTCCAAGCTTCATCCCTCCATTCTAAGCCCTAAATCCATCATCCAAACCATCCATCTACTCTATCTACCTCACATCTTCCCCAAAATCTCACCAAAACCCATCAAATCCCCAAAATCCCCCAAGAACCCTAATTCTCCAAACTTCCCCAATCTTCTCCAGATCTGATCCTAGGGTTCCCCGGAGTGTTTCCTCCGCCTTCTCTCGGTAAGAAATCGTTCTACCGTTGTTTTTATAACTTATTCATATTTTTATGGAACCCTAATATAAATTTCATGTTGTTTGATGATTGTTCCCCCAAAACAGCGATTTCCCCGTAGATTGGCGTCCGTGTGACGAAGTAGTCGTCATCCCCGGTGCTAGGCAAGTGAAACTTGCCACTTAGGGTTTAGGCCATGTTTTAGGCCATTTGCTTGTTGTAGGCGTAAAAGAGGCTAGGCGACGAAATGATACTCGCCTAGGCGCAAATTGGGGAATTAGCTTGACAACGAAGCTAATTCCGACTCTTAGCATGTTGCACAATTACCATGTCATGTTTACTTTCAATTAACGGTACGCGAATATGTTCATGTCATTGCATTTCGCCTGTCACGTTTAGTTTAATTAACGGTACGCAAATAAATTGTCATGACCTCGCATTCTTTAGGTATTGCTGTGATTGCGTAGCTTTGCTACAATGTTGTGTTCCTGGCTCGTGACCAGAAGCGAGCACAATGAGTTGCTAACCCCAACGCTCGATATATTGAATTGTGAACGACCCTACTTGTGTTCCTGGCTCGTGACCAGAAGCGAGCATAATGAGTTGCTAACCCCAACGCTCGACATATTGAATTGTGAACTAAGAATGCGAGCTCAATGTGCGGGGCAACCCTAGGCTCACTAGATGAGCTCAATGTGCAGGGACCCCAGGCTCCATATCTTGTGGGTATTGGGTAGTGTTTAGTGCCGATCGGTCTGAAATGCTATGCCATTCAGTGAAGGGCTTAAACACCTACAAAATGTGAATTGATTGAATTGTTAGTAGCTTGGCTACTCTTGTCTTGTCCCGATAAATTGTTCCCTTGTACAAATTGTCTTGCCATGTTTTAATTGTGCACCCATGTTATAACTGCCATGTCATGCATACTAAACTGCTAGGTTGCTAGTTGCCTTACTTTCAGTTTCCTTGCACAAGTCTTTTTAGACTTGCTGACATGTGCCCCTCTCTCTTTTGGGTGACACATGTTAGACCCAGAGCCAGAGTTTTGTTGCAGGGAATATGATGTTGCTGATGATGTTGTTTGCTGTGGTGGTGAGTGGACACCAGGGGCCTGTCTTGAAGACCGCTCGTGTACACTCCTTTGCTTAGGTTGCTGTTAGTCGTTGGTGCGTGGCACCCTTGTATGTATGTTATACCTTGTTGGCCATGTTTGGGCCTTAGACTCTTTTTCCTTTAGTCTGGTGGCTTTTCTGCGATATTGTAATCTGTTTATGGACATTTCGAGATTCAATAAAATGTCGTCTCATTTCTTTATTATCATTGTTGTTTCGTTTCGTTTTGCAAGGACTTGCCATAATAAGTGTTTCTCTACGCTTATCAGACTTGGAGCTTCACAGCTTCAAGTTTGTGCGGACCTTCTCACGTCTCGCCTCCACATTTTTGGGAAGTGGGGCGTGACAGGTTTTAGTGGTGGCCCATGCAGGTCCATTTGCAAATGCGAACTATCGGAACAATAATAATAATTATAGAATGTCCATTAAATAAATTAGAACGTCCACGTTATAAGCCCGGAGTCTAGGTTTTTAGCGTTCCTATGTCTTAGGTGGCTAGTAGGCGTGTTAGAGCACCTGTCCCAGCTTGATAGGAAATCCATTAGATCAGAACCATAGTGAGACTTAGTTAGAAGTTTGTGCTTGCTAGTTAGGGATCCTTGATTGTTAGTTAGACTCCATGTTAGTGATTGATTTGATAGCCTTAAGAGTTACCTTAGTGGTTCCTGTCTAGCTTTGACTAGGATAGACTTCTATAATTCTTTGGTCTCTCGCTTGGGTTCATCGGTTTCGGACCAAGCTGAACTCATTTCATCGCTGTCTAGCCCTTATGGAAGTCTTAGCGCTTAGTTCCATAATCTTTAGTTGGTTGACCGTAAGAGTTTTCATAGATTTTCCTAAGTCATAACCTAGGCGTATTTATGCTTTGATCATCCGACCAAATCCCTTGCCTCGATTCCCATGACCACCATGTTTCGATAATCATTGATCCTTCGAATGTCCCCGTTTGCAAGGCTTAATTTCTTTTAAAAAGTTGTTTTTCTATTTCCCTTATTAAAGTTTTCGCTAAGTTTAAATTTTGTTTTAAACCCGCTACGTATATACTTGAATTTCTCACTTTTCGATTGAGTCAAAATTCCTTGTAGATTTCGGAGTCTAATGGTTGTAATTATAATTGGTATCTCGTAACCATTTTCTTGTCTATATTTTCGCATTTTGGTTTAAAGACTCCAATACTATTTTGGAAAAAAAAAGAAATTCGATATACCATTTTCTAACTATGAGATCCATTTTAATCGCATAGCATACATACTTTAAAATCTTTTCCAAGCTAAATGGAATTTCAATTGTTATATGTATACTCATATCTTGTACTCTTTCGTTGACTTAAATTAATTTTCGGAATTCGAAAGTTTTGACGAGATTTTGATTACTGTTTTATAATGTTTTACAGCCTATACCTTTCATACCTATTCGAATATCTTGTCCCTTTTCATAAATCGATTTAATTCTGAGCTGCAATTCTATTTTCCAAATTCGATTTATGAATTTTCCTTTTAGTTATGCTATTCGAATGTCTCGTCGCACTCCCTTAATATACTTTTCAAGTCACAGATGATTTCAGCTTTCAACAAATCCAGTTATGTTCAAACATTTTCCTGACGACAGATTTTTGGAAAATTATGTTTCCGTAACCACTCCCTTGACCTCAATTCACATGACCACCTCATTACAATTATCCTTGATCTTTCAAATGTTTCCGTTGCAAATCTTGATTCTTCCAAAGTTATTTTCGAATGCTTTCCTTATTTGAAGTTTCACTCAATTTAAATTTTGTTCTAAACTTCTTCAAATATGTCTCCCTAAATTTCGATGGAGTTAAAAGTCGTTCTTGAATTTTGAAGACTTTTGGTCGTAATTTTAAAATTACTATCTTCTAACGATGTACTTTTCGCATTTTGATTTTTAAACTTTATTACTATCCTGGTGGTTCGATATGCCGTCCTTTTTTTCTAACTACAAAAATCTATTTTAACCACTTATCTTACATGCCTTTAGGGGTATTTTTCCAAACTGAATGGGCTTCAACTAATTTTTGTATATATCAATTATAAGTTCGTCGTACTCGTTAAGTTTAAATTTTTTCGAAACGCTTTTGATATATGTAAGGTTTCATGCTCCTTCACCGACTTAAATTATTTGTGTTTTAAAATATCGAAACTGGTGTTGAGATTTTTAGATTAGAAGTTTATAATATTTTCTGCATATACCTTCGTATCGATATAAATGTCTTGTCCCTTTTCATATACAAATTTCATTCTGAACCGTATTTCTATTTTACTAACTCGATTCATAATTTCCTTTCTTACGTGTGCCATTGAAATTTTATTCGAAAACACTTCGTGCTTACTTTTAATAAACTTTTCAAGCCCCTTTGGACTTCGCTTTTAGCAAGTCGATTTTATGCTCAACATTTTCCATATTTCGGATTTTTGTATTAAAATAATAATAATAAAAATTTTTATTACTATTTCGAAATCATTCCTGACTTGGACCCTTCATAAAACGGTTTAAAGGTTTTAACACTAACTTGATGAGTTTAAATATCCTTTTCTCTTTCCATACTACTAAGATATTATCTTTCCATTCACCCTACACACTTTTAAGATAATTTCTGAGATATGACTTCAATTATTTTATATATCGGTACCACGTTCGTTTGCTCGTACATTAAGATCTCGTATAAATCAATTTTGTTGGCAAATCCGGATTTCTCTAAAAAGTATTTTCGATATGGTTTATTTGGGATTTCTCTTCAGTTTTAAGATTCGGAAAACCTTTAGCATGCGCTTAAACTCTCCACACTATATTTGATCTGATTTCAATCTTCGAATCTCAAAATTTTTCCAAAATTTTTAGGTTGCTGCCGCATAACATTTCTGACCTATGTTTTAATGTCCGAGTAAACGATTTTCTTTTTCCTCATGATGATTTTATATAAGCCAATAAACCACTTTTCCTCTTATTACGTATATTCGTCTCAAACTCGTTTTCAAACAACTTGTTTATCGACCTCTAAATATTTTTATACGAAAAGGGACTCCAACTTTTGAAGTATAACGGTTTTCAAACTTTTCGTATTTTAGAATATGTTAATTACACTATTTTCCATGTGTCCTAATGGAGCATCATTACATCATTACACGACCGTTTTCATGCTTTTCGATCCTTCTATTCGTTACGCTGTTGATTTCAATTTCTTCCTATTGTCTAGCCCATAGAGCTCGTCGTTACCGGTGTCAACCTTGTTATAGTTTGGTGGGCCTATTAGTTAAGTGGTTATGTCGTCGTAGTGTTGATTTCGTGGTGTGTATATAGTGGTATGGGTGTTGGCATTTGTATGTTGTGTGTAGGTGATTTTCTGCTCGTGTATGATGTGATGTACGTATGATAACAGAATGATAATTTTGATTGGTACTACTTGTTTTATGAGATGTCGTATGCGTGTATATCAGGAGGTATACCCGACTAATGCATCTCTTAAACTTGTATGTAGTTGATGTGTTGATATGGTAATTATAAATGGATGGATATGATGTGAAAATATGTGATACGTGGATGTGTATGCCTTGGAGTGGTATTGGTATGTGTATGGTTACTGTGTTACGCATATAAATGTCCTACTATGATTTGAGTCTCACTCAAGCTTGAGTGGGTATACTCTATGTACTTTGGTATAAATTGTATGTGGTGGTGAATAGTGATGGATGACGTATGTATGGTGTTTGAGTTGTTTGTGCTTGGTTGTGTTACACACACGATTGTGGGTGGCTATACCAATATATGGTTATAGGACTATATGTAAGGTGAAATATTTGCATGTACTTGAATGACTAAACAAATGTGAAATTATTTTCAAATAAGAGAGGCTTGGTTATTTTCTTATAGTAAGTAATAAGTGTTTATTGTTGTATAAATATATTGACTATATATATATGTGATTGAAATACATGTATGAAATTGATTGACTATAATAAGTATGAGTGTATTATGTGTGTGAAAATATGTGTGTAGTGGTAGTAATATTTGATTTCTAGTGCGTATATGTAAGCACTCGAAATGAAAGTACTTGGTTGAATTTATGATGTGAAATTGGTTGAGGGTAGTTACCCGAGCGACTATATATATGTTAGAAAGTCCGAGGACGGACTTTATTCTAAGATGGGTAGGATGTAACGACTGGTTTTTGTATGATTGGATTATCAGTGTGTTTTGCTTGCGATGGTGGGTTCTCTCCTTGTGTGGTTTCCATTTCCATAGTTCTCGCTTTCATTTATCTCGTTGAGAATTCCTAGCTTTCGTTTTCGTTCCTTTTGATGTGCTCTTCTAGGTCCTTCCTTAGAATCATTGAACTCGGAGTAAGTCACTCGTGACGAGCTTCATATCGATCATATCTTAGAGTATAAATCGATCCTAGAAGCCATAGAAATCTTCCCGAAGCTTCGCGCTTCGAATCGGCACTTTTCGTGCACGTTAGTTGGTTCAAGAAGATCAACCGACCGACTAGATTCCAATTTAGTCGGTCAGGAAATCAACTGGAACCGACTAATTCTTTGAATCAATTATTCAGGAGTTACTGTTTGCTCTTAGTCGGTCTAAGAACGTTCATCGACCGACTAGATTCAAAACTAGTCGGTCAGTATTTGTTCATGGACCGACTAACTCTAAATCCTATTTTCGTTCAGGAGTAACTGTTTGCACTTAGTCGGTCAGCGTTGGTCGATCGACCGACTAGTTGCCAAACTAGTCAGTCAGTGGTTGTTCTTTGACCGACTAACCAGTGTTAAAACCCTAATTTCTGGGCAGCCGCCAGCCCATCCTATTTATACCCCTCCCAAACGACTTCATCTTCTCCAACACGACCCAAAACCCTAAAAACTTCCCCCTTCAGTCCCCATCTTCCTCCAAGCTTCATCCCTCCATTCTAAGCCCTAAATCCATCATCCAAACCATCCATCTACTCTATCTACCTCACATCTTCCCCAAAATCTCACCAAAACCCATCAAATCCCCAAAATCCCCCAAGAACCCTAATTCTCCAAACTTCCCCAATCTTCTCCAGATCTGATCCTAGGGTTCCCCGGAGTGTTTCCTCCGCCTTCTCTCGGTAAGAAATCGTTCTACCGTTGTTTTTATAACTTATTCATATTTTTATGGAACCCTAATATAAATTTCATGTTGTTTGATGATTGTTCCCCCAAAACAGCGATTTCCCCGTAGATTGGCGTCCGTGTGACGAAGTAGTCGTCATCCCCGGTGCTAGGCAAGTGAAACTTGCCACTTAGGGTTTAGGCCATGTTTTAGGCCATTTGCTTGTTGTAGGCGTAAAAGAGGCTAGGCGACGAAATGATACTCGCCTAGGCGCAAATTGGGGAATTAGCTTGACAACGAAGCTAATTCCGACTCTTAGCATGTTGCACAATTACCATGTCATGTTTACTTTCAATTAACGGTACGCGAATATGTTCATGTCATTGCATTTCGCCTGTCACGTTTAGTTTAATTAACGGTACGCAAATAAATTGTCATGACCTCGCATTCTTTAGGTATTGTTGTGATTGCGTAGCTTCGCTACAATGTTGTGTTCCTGGCTCGTGACCAGAAGCGAGCACTAAGAGTTGCTAACCCCAACGCTCGATATATTGAATTGTGAACGACCCTACTTGTGTTCCTGGCTCGTGACCAGAAGCGAGCATAATGAGTTGCTAACCCCAACGCTCGACATATTGAATTGTGAACTAAGAATGCGAGCTCAATGTGCGGGGCAACCCTAGGCTCACTAGATGAGCTCAATGTGCAGGGACCCCAGGCTCCATATCTTATGGGTATTGGGTAGTGTTTAGTGCCGATCGGTCTTAAATGCTATGCCATTCAGCGAAGGGCTTAAACACCTACAAAATGTGAATTGATTGAATTGTTAGTAGCTTGGCTACTCTTTCCTTGTCCCGATAAATTGTTCCCTTGTACAAATTGTCTTGCCATGTTTTAATTGTGCACCCATGTTATAACTGCCATGTCATGCATACTAAACTGCTAGGTTGCTAGTTGCCTTACTTTCAGTTTCCTTGCACAAGTCTTTTTAGACTTGCTGACATGTGCCCCTCTCTCTTTTGGGTGACACATGTTAGACCCAGAGCCAGAGTTTTGTTGCAGGGAATATGGTGTTGCTGATGATGTTGTTTGCTGTGGTGGTGAGTGGACACCAGGGGCCTGTCTTGAAGACCGCTCGTGTACACTCCTTTGCTTAGGTTGCTGTTAGTCGTTGGTGCGTGGCACCCTTGTATGTATGTTATACCTTGTTGGCCATGTTTGGGCCTTAGACTCTTTTTCCTTTAGTCTGGTGGCTTTTCTGCGATATTGTAATCTGTTTATGGATATTTCGAGATTCAATAAAATGTCGTCTCATTTCTTTATTATCATTGTTGTTTCGTTTCGTTTTGCAAGGACTTGCCATAATAAGTGTTTCTCTACGCTTATCAGACTTGGAGCTTCACAGCTTCAAGTTTGTGCGGACCTTCTCACGTCTCGCCTCCACATTTTTGGGAAGTGGGGCGTGACACAATTGTTATTCCACAATTCCCCCACCACTCTCTGACCTTCCGAACCCTCCGTCAACCACGTTCCATCCACAAATCCGCCCAAACCCTAGCCCAAACCCCAGCATTTTTGAATATTCATCTCTTGTTGAATCGACTTGCGGTGGCTTCCCAAAATCCCTCGATCATACTACGTGGGATCTTTCAAGAGCAAGGACTTGCTTCATTATTGGGTAAAATCGTTCCTTCGCTTAATTTTTACGTTGACCAAGCATTAGCATTTTGCTCCATTGTCGTTAATTGTGTGCACCCATAATCTTGCATATCACATTATATCACCACACAATCATAGCTAAGGATAAAGACAAGGGTAAGCACATCATGGAGGAAGAGGAGCCATCTCACAAGAGACACAAATCCACACGTTCATCGCGTGCACGTGCTCCTCCTACTCCGCCTACCCGACCACCCCCAACCCATCATTCCCGTGGTTGACCCACTGATAGGGCTGCATGGAATATGTTACATGAGTCTGGCACACAAAGATTTTACATTAGACTCGACCAAAGATCACACTTAGCCACTAAGTTTGCCCACAGTCAAACCCTACTCGATCTCGGAGTTTTCTCCGGGGTCGAGTCCTTATTTGTAAACTTAGGTTGGCTAGGTTTCTTAAACTGCCATGCACGATCCTACCCCTTACTCACCATAGAATTTATATCTACAATCAAAACTGAGGATGAGTTTATTATTGTTTTCGCCTTAGGAACCGAAACTTCCGTACCCAAGTGAACACAATCAACTACATTTTCGGTTTCCCAATCCTTGAGCGCATGGCACTCCCCGCTTCCCAAAAGTACGGAGGCGAAGCGTGACTAAGGCCCGCTTAGGCCAAAGCTGAGAGCTCAGACCCAATAAGCGTCTGTGGTATTCCAAAACAAAGGAACAGGTCTCTGCAATTTAGAACGGAACAATAAAAGTACTAAAAGGAAAAGCATAACATTTTATTCCAAAGATAATCATCCAAAGTACTGAGAGTCTAAACGCCCGAAGGGCGACAACTGTAGAAAAGAATTCTACTGGTGCAAGCACCCAACCTAGTCAAGAAAACAAAAATTGCTACACACCCAAACTAACTGGAACAGAAACTCTGGAACAGCGATGAGAGGCCTCTAACTCTGGTCCTCCTCTGGATCGTACTCTGGATCAACACCCTCCGGCTCCACATCTGCTGACAAGTCCGCCTCGTCGACATACTCTGGCTTAACACCTGACGTACAGCACCAAAAGAAGAAACTGTACGTCAGGTAAGGTCTACAAAAAGGGTCAGACCAAACTGCAAGTGTATCAACTATTTAACAACGGTTTACTGGTTGATTAGCATGCTGAGGTTATAACAGGGGAACAAAAGAAAGTAACGCAGCAGGAAAGTAAAACATGACAAGTAGTAGTCGTAGCGTGTGCTACCAACTACTGGACTAGCCTACAGGTGTCAAGACAAATCGGGATATGGCGGGACAAGACAAGACAAGTGTGACACGAAAGGGTTCACGCATTACGGTTCGAGGGGGATCAGACCCTCTTACCGTATGCACGCTCAACCCTACCCCAAACCCAAGTATTCAAGACATGACAAGACAAGGGATCACTCGCTCTAGCTTGGTGAGTGCCCTATTGCCCTCTGGGATGTGTAACAAGACAAGGGATCACTCGGAGAGTGCCCTATTGCCCTCTGGGCTGTGTAACATGACAAGGGATCACTCGGAGAGTGCCCTATTGCCCTCTGGGCTGTGCAATACGGGACGGGACGTGACAAGACATGAAGGTTATTCTAGGGCGTCCACACGCACGCACACACATGATAGTCTTATGATGTCATAAGTTGTTGTTGTTGGGCTCAGACTTCGTCGTCAAGTCTGAGCCGTCAAGGGACGTCCCGGACGCTATCATTTCACGTCCGGTCCTCTTTGTTCACAGTTAACAGTTTTAACAAACTAAGGCCTAAGCACGGCCAAAAGTGCAAGTGGATACACTTGCCTGTGGTGGCGAGTGTGTCGTCTCTCCGGAGCGTCTCGTCCAAGCGTCTCGTCAGCGAAAGTCCGTCTGAAATAGTGTCACGTCGACGGTGTCAGGTCTCGTTTTCAGTAATTCCTATTAGGGTTCATGTATAGGTTATCGGGACTATCCTATTCGTTAGAAATCACATTTTTTGATGTTCAGCCCTATTCGACGTTCTATCCTATGTGCACAGACAAAAAGTCCATTCGTCGATTTTTCTATGTTTGCACAACGTTTTAAAAGAGCGAAAAAGTAAATTTAATTAAAGTTGTCGGTTTTTAGTTAGGGTTCAGTTTTCACTACGGGTGGTTGCTACGAATTCGGGGAACCAACCTTTTCTGGAGTCTGGAATAGAGAGAAAGTAGTGGCAATAACTCCTCGTCATCAAATCTGGATCACGAACAAGATTCCAAGTTCGATCTGGCGACGAAGGGCTACGCCGTGTCGTAACATCGTAGTCGGCAAATCCACGAAGAAGATCACCAAAGTGGGGCCACAGCAGTGCTAGGGGTCAATGGGGGACCCACAACACCTCTGGAGAACTTGGGGGGACCCACGGTGGCAAGCGATGCGACGGATGTGGGGTTGCGATGAAGATCGTCGGTCGCAGCTAGCCGGTACGGGGGTTTCTCTCGGTCAGACCGAGAGGAGCTCTCGGTCGGACACAGCGGGTGCGGGGCTTGGAGCGCTGCAGAGCAGTGGGGTCGGTCACAGCGGCCGCTGCGAGGGAAATCCTCGGTCAGACACTGCAGATCTCTCGGTCGAACGCTTGGGGAGCGGGGGTTGCAACGCGGAGCGCTGCAACGATGCGAAAAAGTGGGCGATGTGGGGAAGCGGGTCGGTCAGACACTGCGGATGCGAGAGGTCTGGCGCTGCGGGCTGCAGCGGAGCGGAGCGGGGTGCGGAGCGGGCGATGGCCTCGGTCGTAGCGGGCGGATGCGGGCGATTTCTTCGGTCGGCGCTTGGGCGGGTGCGGGCTGCAACGTTGCAGCTTGCAACGTTGTGGAGCGGGGGCGATGCGGGGTTTTCTCTCGGTCAGACTGAGAGAAATCAATGAATTCCGCCGGTCGTGCGGGGGCGGCTGCGGCTGCAGTTGCGACGAAGCTTTGGGGAGTGTTTTGACGGCTAGGGTTTTGGTGTGTGCAAAAATAATTTAGCCTAACCTTATTTAAATAGGAAAAAATGCTGGGGCTAGGTCTAGGGTTTAGGAAGTTATTTAAAATAATTAAAATAATTAAAATAGCTAAAATAACTCTCCCTTATCCTCTCTCACGCATGGGGTGTGGCTAGGGCTTGGGCTAGGGCTTAAAAATTATTTGGGGAGTTATAATGAAGTTAGAATTTTTATTAGAATTAAAAAGCTTTTAAAAGTATAATTTAAAAATATTATAAACTTAGTCAAAAATGGAAAATAGGTCAAACGAATTCTAAAAATTGTAAAATAAATATGGGGTGCTCGGGACGACGAAAGAAAGAGGACTAAGAAGACGGATCTAAATTTCGACGTCGAGGGACGAAACTAAAAATAGAAACGTCTCACGTCAAAACTGAAAGTCGTGACGTCACTTCAAATATGATTAAATCGTGGGAGAACGACCCGAGAAATGTCGTTCCGAAATAGTGCCACAATTTAATACAATCAGAGACGATCACAACGACATATCACACAAAAGTGCTCAAAAACAAACAAGTCTAAAATAAAATACGTGCACGATCAAAAGCACGTGCATGAAGAAAGTACGATCGAAAACCGACCGTTACATCCTCCCCAACTTAGAAACGATTCCGTCCTCGGAATCAACAACAAGCACTGCTGGGAAAAAGCTGCGGGAAGCGCTCTCTCATATCATCCTCACGCTCCCAGGTGGACTCTCCAGGTGATCCATGACGCCACATCAGTCTCACCAGGTCGACTACTTTATTTCTCAACTGCTTCTGTCGACGGTCTAATATCTGCACAGGCTGCTGGTCATACGTCAGGTCCGGGCAAACTGTAATCTCTGAGAAATCAACCGTGTGTGACGGATCACTGATGTATCGACATAGCTGAGATACGTGGAATACGTCGTGGACTCCCTCCAAAGACGGTGGCAGAGCAAGGCGGTAGGCCACTGCTCCCACACGCTCTAGCACATCGAATGGCCCAATATATCTTGGACTCAGCTTTCCCTTCTTCTCGAAACGACTGAATCCGGGGTTCAGAGAAATCTTCAGGAAGACGTGATCTCCAGGCTGAAACTCCAAGGGTCTCCTCTTGGCATCTGCCCAATGCTTGAAGCGATCATGTGCAACTCTAAGCTTCTCCCTGATGTCCCTCACGACATCCACACCTTCCACTATCATCTCCGGACCCAACATCTCCCGATCTCCAATGTCATCCCAGCTCAGTGGCGATCGACATTTCCTCCCATATAAGGCAGCAAATCGCGCCATGCCAATGCACGCCTGGTAGCTGTTGTTATATGAAAACTTCACCAAGTGAAGATGGTCCTCCCACGATCCCTTCAAATCGAGCGTGCAAGCTCGCAGTATATCCTTCAGAATTTGAATAGTTCTCTCTGACTGGCCATCGGTCTGTGGGTGGTACGCCGTGCTAAAACTCAGACTCGTACCCAAATTCTCCTGTAGACTTCTCCAGAACTGAGATGTGAACCTCGTGTCTTTGTCAGACACAATGCTCACGGGGAATCCATGTAAGCGTACAATCTCCTGCACGTACACGGTCTACATCACAACTAATTCAAAGAGGAAATTAAAATAGAAGTAAAAGTATGAAATTTTTACCTCTAGATATTTCCTCGCCAAAGCTTCCGTAGACTGGCCTACTCGGAATGGGATAAAGTGCGCAGACTTAGTCAACCGATCTACAATCACCCAGACTGCGTTGTTCTGCCTCGGGGTCTGAGGTAAACCAGTCACGAAATCCATCGTAATATGTTGCCACTTCCACTCCGAGATAGGAAGCGGTTGCAGCAACCCAGCAGCACGATGGTGCTCAGTCTTCACCTGTTGGCATATCAAACACTTGGCAACGCTCCGTGCCACACTCCTCTTCATGCCAATCCACCAATAGTTCAGAAGGAGGTCCTTATACATCTTGGTGCCACCAGGATGTATAAAATATGGCGAACTATGAGCCTCGCCCAACAGCTCCTCCCGAACATCACCTGCAGGTACGCAGAGTCTGGTGCCGTACCGCAGTGAACCATCCTCATGAATCACGAACTCCGTCCGTAGTCCAGCTTTAACCTGCCTCCTGATCCTCTGCAGTTTTGGATCTCCTGCCTGTGCTTCCTTGATCCGATCCACGATCGTGGACTGAATCTACAAATTCATGAATGAAAGAACCACACCAGGTAGGACGACCTCCAAATCCATCTCTCTCAGCTCCTACTGAATCCTCCAGTCAGTAGTATGCATCATAACAGTGGGAAGTCTACTCAAAGCATCGGGCACTACGTTCACCTTCCCAGGATGATACTACAAGTCTATCTCGTAGTCAGCCATGAGCTCTAACAATCGTCTCTGATGCATGTTGAGCTCCTTCTGCGTAAAGATGTACTTCAAGTTCTTGTGATCGGTGAAAATCTTCACGCTCTCACTCAGCAAGAAGTGCCTCCAGATCTTCAGTGCAAAAATCACCGCTGCCAACTCCAGATCGTGCGTCGGGTAATTCTTCTCGTGAGTCCTCAACTGACGAGAAGCATACGTGACAACGTGGACATGCTGATGCAAGATGCATCCTAGGCCCTTCCCTGATGCATCACAATATACTTTGAAACCTTCGCTTCGATCCGGTACTGTCAACACTGGTGCCGTGGTCAACCTTACCTTCAAGATACTGAAAGCATCCTCACAAGCATCAGACCAATGAAACTCAACATCCTTCCTTGTCAGCCTCGTCATCGGCTCAGCAATCTTCGAGAAATCCTTGATGAACTGCCGATAATAGCCTGCTAAGCCAAGAAAGCTCCTGATATCAGACGCTGACTGCGGAGTCGGCCAATCTCTGACTGGTCTGACCTTCTTCGGATCTACAGATATGCCATCACCGGACACTACGTGTCCCAGAAACACGACTCTATCCAGCCAGAACTCGCACTTACTATACTTGGCATATAGCTTGTGTCGCCTCAGTGTCTCCAGTACTGTCCTCAGATGACAGCTGTGCTCCTCCTCCGTCTTCGAGTAAATAAGAATGTCGTCAATAAAGATAACGACAAACTTATCCAGGAAGTTGTAGAAAATCAAGTTCATCAAATTCATGAACACAGCTGGCGCATTGGTCACGCCAAACGACATGACCACGAACTCATAATGTCCGTACTTCGTCCGGAAAGCTTTCTTCGAAACATCATCCTTCTTCACCTTCAACTGATGGTATCCACTCCTCAAGTCTAACTTCGAGAAAACTCTTGAGCCTCTAAGCTGGTCGAAGATATCGTCGATGCGCGGAAGCGGATACTTATTCTTCATCGTGACAGCATTCAACCCTCGATAGTCCACGCACATCATGCGGGACCCATCCTTCTTCTTCACGAGCAAAACTGGTGCACCCCATGGTGACACACTATGGTGGATGAAACCCTTCTGCATCAACTCATCTAGCTGCTTCCGCAGTTCCTCGAGTTCAGTGGGACGGCGCCTTCGATATCGGTTGCGCTCCCGGCATAAGATCGATACCAAACTCTAAAGCTCTGTCGGGTGGCAAACCTGAGATATCCTCTGGGAAGACGTCGTCGAAGTCTCTGACGACAACTGGTCGCTCGATCTCCATCTCCATCTACATAGCTGTAACAATCAGTACCTCCGGCTTGGCCCGATATCTGATGGGCCCAAGCGACTCATCTCTGCTATGGAACTCGAACTCCGGATGGCCTGGAATCCAGAATACAACCCTCTTACTGTGACAATCGATCGAGGCGTGGAAATCTCCCAACCAATCGATGCCAAGAATGACATCGAAATGTGGCAGGTCATGGACAATGAAATCCGCGAAAAGCTCGTGTCCACTGACCACCAATGGAATCGATCGACATCCCAAGTTCACTGTCACCACTCCGTTCCCTGTGGTGATGTCCCAACACTTAGGGAGTGTATGGGTGGGAATAGAGTGACTTGTTACGAATCTCCGGGATATGATGCACATGAATGCACCGGAGTCGAACAAGGCCAAGGCCGGGTGAGAGGACACTAGCATGGTGCCTAAGATATAAAAGAACTACGGTCAAACCAAGCTACTCTAACAAACAATTCGAGCAAGAAACACTAACAATAAGATCTAAACTATGAAAAGAAATACTAGGATTAAAGAGTTACCTGCAATAACTCCATCCAGCTCTTCAGTCTCAACAGCTGTCATGGTATACGCCGGCCTCTGGGTTTGCGCTGCTCGCTGAAACATCTGCTTCTGTGGCACCAAGGGTGGTCCATGTACAGCAGGTCCTCGCTGGACTGGGGCATGTGCTCTCATCTGCAGCGGGTCTGGCGCTCCAACAATAGCATTACGGGCTCTCGGACAATCCTTCGCAGCATGCGAGGCATCTCCACAAACTAGGCATAGTCCCAACTTCTTCCTACAGTTGACCTGAACGTGTCCTGGCTTGCTGCAGAAGTGGCATGGACCCTTGCTCTGATTCTGCACTGGTGCTCTAGGCCTCTTGAATGTCACCGTCTGAACTGGCCTCATCGCCGGCCTAGCAGGTGGCTGGTACTGCTCCATAGGACGCTTCCCTCGATCAGCTGAAGGGTCAGGTAGACGCGATATAATCTTATGATTCTTCGCAGCATCTAGCACAGCTCTCATAGTCGTGAAATTCATCGAAGACATAGAAGCCTGAATCTTCGGACGCAGTCCCTGGAGAAAGCGATCAGCTCGCTTCTCCTCCTTCCTTACCATATACAGGGCAAAACGACTCAGCATCTCGAACTCAGCTTCATACTCCTCGACAGTCATATCCCCCTGCTTCAGATCTATAAACCTGCTCAACAGCTCCCTCCTAGCAGACTTGGTGAAATACTTATCCTTGAACATCGATCTAAAGGTCTTCCATTCCACTGGCTTCTCGAGACGCCTCTCCTCAATGCGCCACCAGTTCCTTGCATTCTCCATCAGTTGCATCTTTGCTATCTCGACGCGAGTGTCATCAGGGATCTTCACTGCTACCAACTTCTCCTCAGTGCTCTGGATCCACTCATCAGCAGCTAGGGGTCCTTCCTTCCCTGAAAATGTCCTCGGCTAAAGCTCGTTGAACTGCTTCACTCCTGGAGCAGCTCGAGGGGCAGGAGGAGGAGGTGGTGGTGCAACTGGGGGAGCCTGGGCAGCACGCTGGGATTGCTGAACCAACTGATGCTGCACCTCCAACATCTCTCTCATCACGCCCAGAAACTGACGAAACTCTCCGCCCTGGTCTTCCGAAACTCCATCTCCTGAGCTCCCTGATCGGGTAGTACGTCGTCCTGCCATCCTATTGACAGAAGACATAGATTAGACTCGTACGATTTTCGGATGATAATAAAATGAAGTTCAATACTTTGATTTTTCCGAATTTGCAGAAAGAGTGGGACCTGAATGGGCCACCACTAAAACCTGTCATGCCCCGTTTCCCAAAAATACGGAGGCGAAGCGTGACTAAGGCCCGCTTAGGCCGGAGCTGAGAGCTCAGACCCAATAAGCGTCTGTGGTATTCCAAAACAAAGGAACATGTCCCTGCAAGTTAGTACGGAACAATAAAAGTACTAAAAGGAAAAGCATATAATTTTATTACAAAGATACTCATCCAAAGTACTGAGAGTCTAAACGCCCGAAGGGCTACAACTGCAGAAAAGAAATCTACTGGTGCAAGCACCCAACCTAGTCAAGAAAACAAAAAGTGCTACACACCCAAACTAACTGGAACAGAAACTCTGGAACAGCGATAAGAGGCCTCTAACTCTGTTCCTCCTCTGGATCGCACTCTGGATCAGCACCCTCTGGCTCCACGTCTGCTGACAAGTCCGCCTCATCGATGTACTCTGGCTCAACACCTTACGTACAGCACCAAAAGAAGGAACTGTACGTCAGGTAAGGTCTAAAAAAGGGTCAGACCAAACTGCAAGTGTATCAACTATTTAACAACGGTTTACTGGTTGATTAGCATGCTGAGGTTATAACAGGGGAACAAAAGAAAGTAACGCAGCAGGAAAGTAAAACGTGACAAGTAGTAGTCGTAGCGTGTGCTACCAACTACAGGACTAGCCTACAGGTGTCAAGACAAATCGGGACATGGCGGGACAAGACAAGACAAGTGTGACACGAAAGGGTTCACGCCTTACGGTTCGAGGGGGATCAGACCCTCTTACTGTGCGCACGCTCAACCCTACCCCAAACCCAAGTATTCAAGACGTGACAAGACAAGGGATCACTCGCTCTAGCTTGGCGAGTGCCCTATTTCCCTCTTGGCTGTGTAACTGATCGCTCCGGGATGTAACCCCAAAGAACGGTTGTAGTTTTACCGCAAGCGCACGGTATAGCAGCGAGCGGGTTATCGAACACAGGGAGGACGAATGACCGTGCTTGTTCCAATCAACCTGGCTATTTAAGAAGAGAGAAATTTGCCTATGGCGATCCTGTCACAATCGTCAGACAAAGTATGGAAATATCAAATCAAATAAAGAACGTCTAGGGAATGGGGAATTCCCGCTACTCACCAATTTCGTAAAAGTGGTTCATCGGTATCAAACTCGCTAGAATAAGATTTCGGATGAACTAGTTGCAACTGAATGTAGAACCAAGCTCACGCTCTCGCGCTGTTGCCGGTCTATAGCCATCCTAGGCTCGGGTCCAATCTCTTGCAAACCCTAGCCTAGGGAAGCTAGCATTAGGATCAACATCATCGTTCAATCGCGCACCGGGCCCCATCTCTTGCAAACTCGGCCCAATCTCTTGCAAACTCGGCCCACGACCTAGATTGGGATAGTTCCTACCCGTCCAATCTCTTGCAAACGGGTATCGGCACGGAATTGGAACCGGAAACCCTAGTATCGGTCCAATCTCTTGCAAACCGATACTACGGAAATTCGATTCCAACCCAATTCGGATTTCTAGGGTTTCCTATCGAATTGGGATCCAATCTCTTGCAAATCCCAATCGGTGTCAATTCCTAGCCATCCGTAGTAAATTGATCCAAATCTAATCCCTAATGGCGATTCTAGCAAAATTCCTACCAATTCATCACAATTATGAAATAGGGCTTGTAGGGTTCATCCCCACGCCCCAAGACGTGGCGACTACTCACAATTCATAGCAAGATCACAAAAATAATCAATGAAATAAGCAATAGAATTCATCACAATAATGAGATATGCAATAAAAATAGAATTTTTAGAGAAGAGAGAAGCAAACCAATGGAGTTCTTCAATTAATCCAACAAAAATCCAATTTTGTCTCCTCTCCAATCACACGAATAAAACTAAAAAGCTAATCTAAAAGGCTACAAAAAATTTAAGAGAAAGGCTCTTTAAAACTAGGGTAAAAACAGGGGTTAAATACCCCCCAAAATCGTCCAAAAACTGTGACCAAAATACCCCTGCGCAGCCTGTTTTCCGCAATTTACGCTACAGGCAGCGCGTCGCACTCGGCCGAGTGACAAAAGTCGCTCGGCCGAGTGAAAACTCTATAAATTTCCAGTAAGTCTCGATCTTCAGGGGTCTTCACTTCGGGGGCTGCTCGGCCGAGTGAGTTGTCGTCACTCGGCCGATGGCTTCTTGGTACTCGGGCGGTCGGGATTATCCACTCGGCCGAGTGGGTCTTCTGAAGCTCAGGCAGCCGAAAAACAGTAACTTGGAGATTTTTGAATGGCTTCGTCTGGGCGCCACTCGGGCGGACGGGGTCTCATCACTCGGCCGATGTGGTATCCGTCGCTCGGCCGAGTACACATACGAATCGTGTCTGATCTGGTCGGCCGAGCGGTGTCTCGCTGGTCGGCCGAGTGACTCCTTCACTCGGCCGAGTGGGACACTAAAAATGCCCAGATTGCTTGTTTTGGCCTCCTCGTCGCTCCTGCGACGTCCGTTCTTCTTCCGCTCCTCTCTAACAGCAAAATACCCCTCGGGGAGGTCGTCGGTGACCCTCTGGAGTAAGCGCATCTCGAGATCACTCCAAATCGCGCCAAATCACCTGAAATTCGACAAAAACAACAAATCGTGAAAAGCATCGCAATATCGTCGATATATCGTGAAAAACATGATTTGGGCGATCTAAATGGCAAGCAAATATGCGGGAAAAAGGTGTAAAAATAAGGAGTGATCAAAATCCCCCAAGCTTACCTCTTACTCGTCCTCGAGAAAGATAAGTAAAAGGCGAACCCGGTGGATTCGGAAAACGAAAACGGCGAAAAATGAAAAATGAAAAACGGAGAAGAATGAAAAACGAAATAAAAATAAAGAAGAAAGAAAGAAGCGAAGAGGTAAGCCGCTAGATCATTTTCTCAGGATGTGGGTTCCGCTTACTCGTATAACATGCACTGAATGAAAAACACATGTCAAAGAGTTTTATTTTGATATCATAGTATAATGGCGCAAATAGAAATAGAAAACCCACGAACAACAATATAATCATGAAAAACGGAATAATCTTATAATTAACATCGTCTGAATCATTTAAAGCGGTATACAAATCACAGATCACACACTTTTCAATCGAATGCTTTCTATCAGGAGTATAAGAGTATCACACTATAGAATAGAGAGAATAAAAAAGTATGGATTTCATGAAATGAGTGCTAGGCTTAGATTTCTGGATTTCGTAAAGCTATAAACAATCTTACCGAGTACAGAATATTACTTAGCCTAGATTTTCGTGCAACGTCTAGCAGTCACTCTCTCACACATCAATGGATCCCCTCCCCCAAGCTTATCTATAAGCGTGGTGGCATAAAAAATATTTACATCCCCATTTCTATAAAGCTCCAAAAGCAATGAAAATGAACACGAAAAGAGAGAGGAAAGAAAGAAAGTGAGATGGGATCTTTTATTGAGGATTTTTCCTCTTTTCTTTTTCTTTTTTTTTTGGTTTTTTTTTTTGAATAAGAAATTTGGAGCTAGGAATTAATAGCGGGGGAAATGCCATATAATAGAATCGCTAAGGGGGGATTCACCAATGATTTTAAAAGTAGAGAAATGATCTTCAAGATTTGTGGAGAAAGAAATAAATATATCACTTGGTTCACTCTATAAGACATGCACGACAACTTCAGCAGGGTAATCTAATCTACTCAGTTTCGATCGCAAAAAAGTTAACTGATCCAGATTTATCATAGCTAACATCATTCAATCATCCTGAAGTGAAATGTACAATTCATGCATATAGAAGTGATATAGGAAAAGAAATCGGTACTCCAGATATAGGCATTCAATGCGTGAATCTTGATGTGTTTTCTATGATAGCATACATATGAATATTCAGACTCAGCTAATAATAAAATTTCATCCATTTTCATGTGGAAAAAGTGTGGGTTACTATCTCTAGATGCAAGGCAAGTCATAGCATATGATATCAGAAATAAAATCTAAGAGATGACAAATAAAGCATGCATATAGAATAAGCTAACTCCACGTCATCATCATCATAGAAAAGTCATCTCTAGCATGAGATGAAAAGGAAAGAAATAAAGATAAAGGAAAAATAGAATTATTTACAACGCGGCACACAGAAAAATAAGAAAAACATGATGCATGGCAAAATTAAAAGAAAAATGATGAAAAATAAGTGCAAAAGCGAAAAATGGTGTGAAAACTAAAAATAAAGGTGGCAAACTGAAAAAGAACGTGAGAACTCACTCCCCCAAGCTAAACGGCACAGTGTCCTCAATGTGCAAAGTGTGGCACACCGAGAGACAAGTAATGAGAGGGGTAAGTGAGGATGCATGCATGTTGGAAAAAAAGGAAAATAATCGAAAAATAAAGAAACGAAAAATATGATGCGGACATGATGCATGCAGGTATGGAGTGATACAGATAATAAAGGTGGGGCACCAAAAACTCTCCCTCTCTCCCAAAAAATATTTGTAAGGATACGATCTGAATGAGAAACCCAAAATAAGTGAGGGGAGAGGGGTGGACAAAAGGCAACAGGACCCAGCAGAAACGGGCAGCACAATGGCAGGAATAATCGATGGCATCAAGGGTGCCTAAGAAGGTGGTGTTGCGCTGTCTCCGTCCTGAGGCGGAAGTGGTGGCGGTGGCTGGACAGGCTGCTGAGCGGGTGTGGGTGTGGAAGTGGAAACCTGCTGTGTGGGCACGGGTATGCGGGGGAGACGCTCCAGGACCTGGGTAAGACAGTAGTGAATCTGTGGGAGCAGGTCAAAGCGGCCAGCCATCGCAGAGACGGTGGAGGACAGGGTCCTAAGGTCGCCTCTGAGGCCACTCACCGCCCCCTCTAGAGCACGAATGCTCTGAAGTACAGTGTCGGGGGGGAGGTGGTGCAGAGGGACGCACCGGTCGGGGCTGTGCAGGGCGGGGCTGGCGTACTCGGGTCGCGTATGTGACGGGCTCAGCAGGGAAGGGAACGAAAGGCGCTGCGCTCGCAAATGTGGGCCTGGCCTCAGTGTGAGGCCGGGGCACCGGCTGGTGTGAAGTGGAGGCAGCGACAGCGAAAGAAGAGTGCAAAAGTGGCAGCGAGGCGGCCAGAGAGGTCAGTGGCACAGAAGTGTGGACAGACGCCACGACACTCTCGAAAAATACGACAGCAGTGGAGACAGAGGGCTCGCCGTACTCAACAATGGTCGGCGGGCGCTCGGGTAGGGCAGAAGAAACAGGCTCAGCAGACAGAGGGCCAGTGGTGGTGGTGACAGCCTCGGAAGCAGTGGAGGTGGGCTCAGCTAAGGTACTCCCGACACCGACAGAGGTGGGGACAGAGGTGTCAGGAGCAGCGGAAACATCAGGTATAGGCTGAGGGGCCACGGGGTCAACAGGGGCGGCAGGCTCGGCAGGGGCGACAGGGTCTGCGGGGGCAGCGTGGGCCCGCTCGGCCTCCTCGGCCTCGAGCACGTAAGCAGCGGGGATGATAACATCCATCGCAGGGAGCCAGTCCACGTGGGATGGTGCAATCTGAGTCCGAGCTGGGCTCGGAAGAATCATGTAATCGGCACCGTAGGGGCCGTGCAACCAGACCCAGTGACGCTCACCGTGCGGATGAAGCATCTTCATCCGGGCCATAACATCAATCGACAAAGAAGTGGGGCCCGGTGCTCGTCGCAGGTCGTCGGGGAAGTCCGCACCGGTCATAAGGGCAAGCAAGGTGATCAGGCCGCCGCAGCATATCGGTGAGCGAGCGCCCATCGATACAATGATGCGGTCCAAAAACCAAGCCGCGACATCAATCACGATGGCAGGGACCAGCTCATCGCCATCCCTAGATAGAGCTCTGGGCCGTGTCATCGCGTAGAGCATGTAGAGCTCTGGCGTAGACATCGTGCCCGGCTCATATCTGGCTAAAAAGGTCGTCCCCATAAGGCGCTGAGCAATACGGAGGCAGGGATGAACAATGGCCGAGGCCTTGGCCCTACTAGGGTCAAAGGCAGCGTGGAGACCTGTAATCCCGGCCCAGAAGGCACCGGCGTCGAAGGAAGGTGGGGGGATATGGGTGGGGCCGTAACCGCGATCGGCTCCGGGGACATCGGGCCACGAGAAAAATGCTCTCATCATACCGAGAGTGACCTGGCACTCCCGGTCCATGAACCGAAATGAGCATCCCTCGTCGGTCCGGGCGATCAAACTAAGTACCTCAAGTGTCGGACGGATAAACGTGTCCGTCGACACCTGAAAGAAATCTCGCCAGCCCACGTTGTCGTACAACGTGAGCATCCCCTCTAGTACCCCCAGGCGTCCTAGGTCAGCAAGGTGTGCAAACCTGGAGGGTACGATCGGTGCTGGGAGATACGCTCGAAGACGGCGCAGTGTGCGTCGTCTCGGAACGTAATACCGAGCGGCCCGACCAGTGGAGCCGGAGGTGGTGGCTGTGGAGCGGCAGGGAGCGGCTGTACGGGCTGTGCGGGCGCTGCAGGCTGTGCATGGTGTGCGGGGCCTGCAGGCTGTGCTGGGTGGATGGGGTGTGTGGGAGAAGGCGGAGGAGAGTCCTCCAACTCGTGGGAGGGGCCGGCGTCACCCGACCGCTTCCGCTTGGCGGAAGCTCTCCTCGACCGCGGCCGTGTCCGGGGCGGCATATGGGCCCCGAGCGCGCGCCGAAAAGTGTAAAAAGTGCGGCGTGTGTAGAAGAAAGGAAAGAGTATACCCCGACACGCCGTGAGTGCTAAGCAATGGAAGCGTGCGAAGTCAACGCCTCCGCGAAGCCCAAAGCAGTCTGTAGAAGCTCCCCTGGGCTCCCCTAAGCTCCCAGAAACACCATGCGCATGAAATGGAGATATCAGCGAGTAATATTCAAAACGTATGGAGCATTAGGGGTATAATAGATAGATATAGAAATCAATTTGGGTTTGGGATTGGTTTAATGCGTGGATCCGCGAAAAATACACAAAAAGAGGAGAAAAGGGCGAAATAGGCGATACCGGAGGTGGCCGGAGTGGTGGCCGCCGGCGGCGACTCGGGCGAGGCGCGGCGGTGCTCGGCCGGTGGTGGAGGGCCGAGCGGTGGCACGGCGACCGGTGGTCAGGCGAGTGAGGGCACGAGCGAGGCGAGCAGGCGAGGGGAGCTGAAGGGTCGGGCGATTTGGGTTTTTTGCGTTTCGAAAAACGTGCCCCCCCTCGGCCCCTTATATAATAAAAGTTACGACTCGGCCGAGTGACTAGGTCACTCGGCCGAGTGGGATCAATGGAAAATCCTCCCCGCTTACGCTTTGGCCGAGTGGTTTTGCCAGCCTCGGCCGAGTGGAGTAAGTCCATTCGGCCGAGTGGCTCAAGCTACTCGGCAAGACTCGCCCTAGGAGCGTATCCGTTGTACTCGGCCGAGTGAAAATATATACTCGGCCGAATAACAGTTATACTGAAATCAGGAAAATAAACAGAGAGTTGGGTACAGCAGACTTCCCTCGTTCGTGAGCGGCTCGGCCGGACGAACTTGTGTACTTGGCCGAGTGACTAGTATACTCGGCCGAGAGAGCCTTGTTTTCTGCTGTTTGTATTCATTTGGGCTCTAAACTCTGTCTTTCTTCCTCCAGTCGATTTCATCTTACTCCTAAGCATCGAGCGTCTTCCTGGGGCGCTCCTCGTCGTCTCGTTCATCCTTATCATGATGGATTTACCTATCTCCTCTCCTGTCAAGAAAAATAGGACCCGTTATCACAAAATTTTTGGGCGAACGACTCAAAACACTAAAAATTTCTAAAACAAAAGTAAAGAAAAAATAAAAATAAAGCAATAACCGTCGGGTTGCCTCCCAATAAGCGCTCGTTTAAGGTCGTGAGCTCGACCCCCTATGATTTTCAATTAATGCGGGATGTTTGGTGCATATGAGATGCACCCATCAAACTTTCCGGGGAGAACGCTTAGATTCGGAAGTTGCGGCGGCGTGTTCTCCCTCGGTGGTCTCCCGTCTCGAATAGTGTTGGGGGGAGGCTCCCCCAAGCTAGCGTTTGCCCCGGTCAACGGCTTCACCGGTGACGCCGATTTCCGTATCGGCGGAGCTTTCTTTGGAGACTTTAATTACGAGAGCTTGCAGAGCTCTCGAATCCTTGCGACATCAGCGTCGCCTTCATTATTTTCAGCAGAGATGTCGGGGGAATCATCTATCTTCTCATCTTGGCCTAAATCCGGGCCTTCCTTGAAATCCTCATCGAAAAGAGCGCCAATCAAGTGGGGGATCGCCTCCTCGATTACCTTATCAAGGAGGTCCATGTAGTCAAGCTCCTCGTGGTAAGGCATGTGTTTCATAGCCTTAGGAATGTGAAGCTTCACCTCGATGTTGCCAACGTTCAAAGTTAGTGTACCTTCTCGTACGTCGACAATCACACCGGCGGTGGCGAGGAATGAGCGTCCAAGTATCAATGAAGTATCTCCCAACTCCTTAACGTCCATGATCACGAAGTCACATGGCAAGCATATTCCCCCCGGGACTTGTAGCGGGATATCATCGGCGATCCCTACCGGCCTTGTTATTCGCCCATCGGCCAAATGTATCCGCATGTCGGTAGGTTTCAACTTCGTCCTGGTGTTTAGCCTTAAGAACATGGAGAGAGGCATGAGGCTTACACTAGCCCCTAAATCTACCAATGCCTTTTGAAGAGGGACGCCGCCCAAGGTGCAAGGAATCCAAAAACTCCCTGGGTCTTTAAATATAGCCGGCTCCTTCTCTCTCTTGGTGAACCAAGAGCCCTCCTCGGCTAGCATGATCTTTTCCTTCCTCTTTCTCCCCGAAATCAAATCCTTTAAGAATTTAGCGTACGTGGGGATCTCCACAATGGCGTCGAGGAAGGGAATGTTAAGGCTAACTCCTCTCAGATACTCGAGAAACTTCGCTAGCCTATTCTCCATTTTCACTCTAGCGAGCCTTTGGGGGAATGGGACCGGTGGCATGAAGCGCCTTTCCTCAATCAATTGCTCCGCTCTAGATTTCTCCTTTTCCTGTGGCTCTTTTTCCTTCTCAACTTCAACTACCGGCTCAATTGGCTCCAAGCCTTCCTCCATGGGCTCCTCGGTAGGAATCATGGCGGGGGTGGTATCCTTCCCGCCTCTAGTAGTGACGGCAACTACGGCATTGATGTGGCCGGTGTTGCCCCGTGGGTTTTGCTCGGGTTGCGCCGGCAATCGTTGAGTGTTCCGATTGAGCAACGCCAATTGCTCCGATATTTGAGCCACAACGGTATTAAGGGAGTCTTGCCCCGCCTTCAAGGTAGCATTGACCTTATTTTGCTCGACCATAAACGCCTCCACTCTAGCTTCGAAGTCGGATCGTTGTTGAGCTTATGGAGGGTTTTGATTTTGATTTCTCCACCCTTGATTGTATCCGGGCGGCCTATATGGTGGAACTTGTTGCTTCGGTTGGAAATTTTGTTGTTGAGGCCCCCTCGGCGGATAGTGTTATTGTTGGGGTGGTGGTGGTCGAGCTTGTTGAGGTGGTTGTTGTGGCGGGTTCAAAGCTCCTTCATTGTTGGCGTAAGAGAATCCGGGATGATTTCTTATGGCCAGATTGGCCCAATATCCTTGGTTCCCCGCGACATATTGTACTTGCTCCAAGGATCCTTCTCCTTGCTCTCCTCCCACATACATGGCTTGAGATTGGTCTTGCCAATCACACATTTGGTTCGTTGGAGCGGAGGTGGAAGGGGTTCCTTGTGGCTCCGTGATAAACTTCTCCAGTCTCTCCACCACCTTGTGGAGAGAATCAAACTTGCTTGTAAGCTACGCTACGGCCTTCGCCTCATAGATACTAGTTGGCTTCAAGGAGGACGTGGAGTGTCCTCGCTCATCGCCCCATTGTTGATTGTTTGAGGCCATCTCCTCAATTAGGGCCGTAGCTTCCTCGGGAGTCTTTGACAAGATAGCACCATTTGCCGCGGCATCAATAATTTGTTTGGTCTCCGGTTGGAGACCGTTGTAGAAGCTATGAACTAGCTCCCAATCTTCTATGCTATGGTGCGGGCATTGATGCTGCAGATCTTTAAAACGCTCCCAAGCCTCATAGAGCGTCTCTTGGGGTCCTTGCTTGAAGGACATGAGAGCGCTCCGAATCTTCACCGTCTTGGAGGGCGGATAGAACTTGTCAATGAATGCACTCGCCAACTCGTCCCAAGTGGTGAAAACACCCTCAGCCTGCGTCCTCAACCAATAGAGTGCCTTGTCCTTTAGCGTGAAGGGGAAGAGACGCAGCCTGATGGCATCGATGGAGACCCCCGGCATCTGAAATGTGGCGCACTTCGACAAGAATAATTGGATTTGGTAGTGGGGATTTTCATGGGCGTTCCCATGAAATGGATACTGCTGCATCAGAACCACTAGTCCAGTCTTTAGCTCGAAGTTCTTGTCAGCCGCCAACTCAAGCATGGCAATGGATGAGGTCGTAGAGGAGGTCTTAGGCTGAAGCCTATCCCGAATAGAAATTATCCTCGCCATCCTTGCCGCTAATTGGTCCGCAGTTTCCGGGTTGGTCATAAACCTCCCTTCCAGATTTTGTCTCCTTTCCGCTCTAAGTCTCCGCGCGGTACGTTCGATCTCGGGATCAAATAATATAGCTTCAGGGTCCGCCGTAGATCTCGTGTACATGCACAGGGAAAACAGAGTTTCAAAGAAATGATTAGTACCGTGGAAGGGTTAGGTAAAAATAAAGAAATGGGAATAATAATAATAATAATAATAATAATAATAATAAAGAAATAGCTAGGGTGGTAAGATCAAACGCAATCGCCTCCCCGGCAACGGCACCAAAAACTTGATCGCTCCGGGATGTAACCCCGAAGAATGGTTGTAGTTTTACCGCAAGCGGACGGTATAGCAGCGAGCGGGTTATCGAACACAGGGAGGACGAATGACCGTGCTTGTTCCAAACAACCTGGCTATTTAAGAAGAGAGAAATTTGCCTATGGCGATCCTGTCACAATCGTCAGACAAAGTATGGAAATATCAAATCAAATAAAGAACGTCTAGGGAATGGGGAATTCCCGCTACTCACCAATTTCGTAAAAGTGGTTCATCGGTATCAAACTCGCTAGAATAAGATTTCGGATGAACTAGTTGCAACTGAATGTAGAACCAAGCTCACGCTCTCGCGCTGTTGCCGGTCTATAGCCATCCTAGGCTCGGGTCCAATCTCTTGCAAACCCTAGCCTAGGGAAGCTAGCATTAGGATCAACATCATCGTTCAATCGCGCACCGGGCCCAATCTCTTGCAAACTCGGCCCACGACCTAGATTGGGATAGTTCCTACCCGTCCAATCTCTTGCAAACGGGTATCAGCACGGAATTGGAACCGGAAACCCTAGTATCGGTCCAATCTCTTGCAAACCGATACTACGGAAATTCGATTCCAACCCAATTCGGATTTCTAGGGTTTCCTATCGAATTGGGATCCAATCTCTTGCAAATCCCAATCGGTGTGAATTCCTAGCCATCCGTAGTAAATTGATCCCAATCTAATCCCTAATGGCGATTCTAGCAAAATTCCTACCAATTCATCACAATTATGAAATAGTGCTTGTAGGGTTCATCCCCACGCCCCAAGACGTGGTGACTACTCACAATTCATAGCAAGATCACAAAAATAATCAATGAAATAAGCAATAGAATTCATCACAATAATGAGATATGCAATAAAAATAGAATTTTTAGAGAAGAGAGAAGCAAACCAATGGAGTTCTTCAATTAATCCAACAAAAATCCAATTTTGTCTCCTCTCCAATCACACGAATAAAACTAAAAAGCTAATCTAAAAGGCTACAAAAAATTTAAGAGAAAGGCTCTTTAAAACTAGGGTAAAAACAGGGGTTAAATACCCCCCAAAATCGTCCAAAAACTGTGACCAAAATACCCCTGCGCAGCCTGTTTTCCGCAATTTACGCTAAAGGCAGCGTGTCGCACTCGGTCGAGTGACAAAAGTCGCTCGGCCGAGTGAAAACCCTGTAAATTTCCAGTAAGTCTCGATCTTCAGGGGTCTTCACTTCGGGGGCTGCTCGGCCGAGTGAGTTGTCGTCACTCGGCCGATGGCTTCTTGGTACTCGGGCGGTCGGGATTATCCACTCGGCCGAGTGGGTCTTCTGAAGCTCAGGCAGCCGAAAAACAGTAACTTGGAGATTTTTGAATGGCTTCGTCTGGGCGCCACTCGGGCGGACGGGGTCTCGTCACTCGGCCGATGTGGTATCCGTCGCTCGGCCGAGTGCACATACGAATCGTGTCTGATCTGGTCGTCCGAGCGGTGTCTCGCTGGTCGGCCGAGTGACTCCTTCACTCGGCCGAGTGGGACACTAAAAATACCCAGATTGCTTGTTTTGGCCTCCTCGTCGCTCCTGCGACGTCCGTTCTTCTTCCGCTCCTCTCTAACAACAAAATACCCCTCGGGGAGGTCGTCGGTGACCCTCTGGAGTAAGCGCATCTCGAGATCACTCCAAATCGCGCCAAATCTCCTGAAATGCGACAAAAACAACAAATCGTGAAAAGCATCGCAATATCGTCGATATATCGTGAAAAACATGATTTGGGCGATCTAAATGGCATGCAAATATGCGGGAAAAAGGTGTAAAATAAGGAGTGATCAGTAACAAGACAAGGGATCACTCGGAGAGTGCCCTATTGCCCTCTGGGCTGTGTAACAAGACAAGTGATCACTCAGAGAGTGCCCTATTGCCCTCTGGGCTGTGCAAGACGGGACGGGACGTGACAAGACATGAAGGTTATTCTAGGGTGTCCACACACGCACACACATGATAGTCCTATGATGTCATAAGTTGTTGTTGTTGGGCTCAGACTTTGTGGTCAAGTCTGAGCCGTCAAGGGACGTCCTGGACGCTATCATTTCACGTCCGGTCCTCTTTGTTCACAGTTAACAGTTCTAACAAACTAAGGCCTAAGCACGGCCAAAAGTGCAAGTGGATACACTTGCCTGCGGTGACGAGTGTGTCATCTCTCCGGAGCATCTCATCCAAGCGTCTCGTCAGCAAAAGTCCGTCTGAAATAGTGTCACGTCGACGGTGTCAGGTCTCGTTTTTAGTAATTCCTATTAGGGTTCATGTCTAGGTTATCGGGACTATCCTATTTGTCAGAAATCACATTTTTTGATGTTCAGCCCTATTCGACGTTCTATCCTATGTGCACAGACAAAAAGTCCATTCGTCGATTTTTCTATGTTTGCACAACGTTTTAAAAGAGCGAAAAAGTAAATTTAATTAAAGTTGTCGATTTTTAGTTAGGGTTCAGTTTTCGCTACGGGTGGGTTGCTATGAATTCGGGGAACCAATCTTTTCCAGAGTCTAGAATAGAGAGAAAGTAGTGGCGATAACTCCTCGTCGTCAAATCTGGATCACGAACAAGATTTCAAGTTCGATCTGGCGACGAAGGGCTACGACATGTCGTAATGTCGTAGTCGGCAAATCCACGAAGAAGATCACCAAAGTGGGTCCCATAGCAGTGCTAGGGGTCAATGGGGGACCCACAACACCTCTGGAGAACTTGGGGGGACCCACGGTGGCAAGCGATGCGTCGGATGTGGGGTTGCGACGAAGATCGTCGGTCGCAGCTAGCCGGTGCGGGGGTTTCTCTCAGTCAGACCGAGAGGAGCTCTCGGTTGGACACAGCGGGTGTGGGGCTTGGAGCGCTGCAGAGCAGCGGGGTCGGTCACAGCGGCCGCTGCGAGGGAAATCCTCGGTCGGACACTGCGGATCTCTCGGTCGGACGCTTGGGGAGCGGGGGTTGCAACACGGAGCGCTGCAACGATGCGGAGAAGCAGGCGATGCGGGGAAGCGGGTCGGTCAGACATTGCGGATGCGGGGGGTCGGGCGCTACGGGCTGCAGCGGAGCGGAGCGGGCGATGGCCTCGGTCATAGCAGGCGGATGCGGGCGATTTCTTTGGTCGGCGCTTGTGTGGGTGCGGGCTGCAACGTTGTAGCTTGCAACGTTGCGGAGCGGGGGCGGTGCAGGGGTTTCTCTCTGTCAGACCGAGAGAAATCAATGAATTCCACCGGTCGTGTAGGGGCGGCTGTGGCTGCAGTTGCGACGAAGTTTGGGGAGTGTTTTGACGGCTAGGGTTTTGGTGTGTGTGAAAATAATTTAGCCTAGGCTAATTTAAATAGGAAAAGAGGTTGGGGCTAGGTCTAGGGTTTAGGAAGTTATTTAAAATAATTAAAATAGCTAAAATAACTCTCCCTCACCCTCTCTCACGCATGGGGTGTGGCAAGGGCTTGGGCTTAGGCTTAAAAATTATTTGGGGAGTTATAATGAAATTATAATTTTTATTAGAATTAAAAAGATTTTAAAAGTATTATTTAAAAATATTATAAACTTAGTCAAAATGGAAAATAGGTCAAACGAATTCTAAAAATTGTAAAATAAATATGCGGTGCTCGGGACGACGAAAGAAAGAGGACTAAGAAGACGGATCTAAATTTCGACGTCGATGGACGAAACTAAAAATAGAAACGTCTCACGTCAAAACTGAAAGTCGTGACGTCACATCAAATATGATTAAATCATGGGAGAACGACCCGAGAAATGATCACAACGACATATCACACAAAAGTGTTCAAAAACAAACAAGTCTAAAATAAAATACGTGCACGATCAAAAGCACGTGCACGAAGAAAGTACGATCAAAACCCGACTGTTACAGCGCAGCCTCCTCCCCTATGAATTGCATCACGATGTTGATGTCGATCATTTTTGGGGATGCCTCACTCTTCATGACCAATATCCTCGAGGCAAGCCCAAGGCCTCTTCCACCATCCACCCTATATTTCGTCTCGTCCATCGAATTATATCGAGCGCTTTCTTTCCTAGGGATGAGTCCGGTACTGTGACTATCCCTGACTTATTCATTTTTTGGGTGATGACGCACCCATTCATTCCAGTTGTTGACGGGATCTCTTTCGAGGCCCTGCACATACGCATTAACACCGGTGCGTGGCTAATTCAAAAACTCATTGATATTAGCCGTGCAGGCAAGGGAAAATATTGCTGCAGCAGCCTCATTACTCTTATTGCCTTGCACCCCCCGTTCAACATCATTATCCACCTCGATCTACAGCATGCCCTAGGATCTACATATCTAAATCTTGATGTCCTGAGGCACACCCACATGATCCGACCGCGTGGCAACGGTCGATTTGATTTTTACTACGGCCACCACCCTGGTCCATATACCACTCTGCCTAATCCTGGCCACATGGCTATTCATCTTGAGGCAGATTGGTCGTTTCCCCCTGATCCAGAGTTTGTAGTGGGGTTACATCTTTAGTTTCCACTCCCTGACGCACCTCGACCACCGTCCCCTGCTGCCCACTTAGGCGAGGAGGATATCCATGCGTTCAAGGAGGACCCCAAGGTTGGCCCTAGTGTCACCACCCCAGCTGATGTCCATATTTCTTCTGAGGCACTGATTACAGCCCTCTTAGGCCTTGCCTCCAGTGCCAGCACGACCACTACGTTGGCACCACTTCTACTGTTCGACAGGCCACCTCCGCTCGCCTCGCTCTCGAGGCCGAGCTTGCTGCTCTGTGCACTGGTGCATCCTCCTCCACTTCCTCGGACCCATCCACTTCTTTCTTTTCACATCCATGTTTCCTCGCACTGGAGCGAAACATGGCCACTATTCTCTGTATTCTTACACATGTTCACGGTCCCCCGCCACCTACTCCACCCCCATCACCCCATCCATCCCCCTAGGCGATCATCCCCTCCTCCTTCCACTTCTTCTCCCCCCAAGACCACTACCGTCGATCGTACACCCCCACCACCTTTCACATCTATCACCACCGCATACTCGCGCAGCAATAAATTAGTTTTGCATTCGAAATCATTACCCACCGCCGCTGCTTCTTTACCATCCCCTGTCACCACCGATACACCACCCATCATTCACACCACCACACCACCCACCCACCCTCCATCTCCTCCTCCATCCCCACTTCTCCGCATACCCATCACCTCCCCCGTCCACACCCCTCACGTCTCTTCCAAGGAGGATGAGGAGACTGCCTCTTCTGCTCCTTGATTGTCCCTTTTTCTAATTTTCCCCCTGCTATTTATTATGTATCACCATGATCACACATTTTTGCTAGCATTGTCATGATCAGCTTGGGGGAAATCAAATTTTTTGTGTGCTTGTTATCGTGTCATGTCGTTGGTATGTGTTTGTTTATAGGTGTTCGTGTGTATGCGTTTTTGGTATATTGGGTCTGAGTGTCTATTTTCTCTATTTTTCTATTTTCATCTTGTGTGTCTTTCATATTTTTCATCGTTTTGTGTCGGTGCGTACTTCCCTCCCATTTTCATTGCCCTCCCATATTTACTATTATTACATTGAGGGCAATGCAAGATTCAGCTTGGGGGAATCACACTTTGTGCGTCAGTTGCGTCTTTTTCACCGTTTTGAGTCGTTTTCATCGTGTTTTTATTTTTCTTCTCATCCTTTTGTTCTTCCTCTTCTAGAGGTGACCTCACATGATGAACTGCCACGGAACCACACACACTTAGCGTAGTTATGATAATCACTTTCACTAACCCTAGGAAGCCGAGTCCTATTGCATTTCATGCTTCATGGGTTCACTTTGCTTTTGTGTGAGTTCTTTGTCGTAACTAGCTGTTTGGTGTGCTTCTACATTGTGATTTTGATTTATATACATGTCCTTGGTTGACCCCTAGACTATCATGCTTCAATTTTGAATATGCGGTATTTTGCCTCCACTGTCTGCTTCTCTATGCATGAATAATATATATATATACACACACCACGCTTCAATTCGCATGTGTCAGGACTCTACCAATAGGACTAGGATAACCCATTTTGCTTATGGTCTGATTCGTGAGAAAAATTTTCTTTTGCCCAAGTGTTTAGAGTTCGATTTCTTTTTTGTTTTACTTGGTGCAAATCCCTTCGTCGTGTACCGTTCTCACACTTGGGAGAGTACACAAAAATATTGCCCAAATTCCAAAAATCCAAAAAAAAGGAAAGAGAAGAAAAATTCAAAAAAAGGAGAAAAAAGACATGTATAGCCAAAAATCCAAAAAATACAAATACCCAAAACCCAAAAAAATTCCAGTTGTGAATATCATTCCTATCTACCGTGAATAAATGGAAGGCGAGAATTTGCACCAATTGTTCTACTCTACACCTTCTCAACCTCCTTCGTTTTCAAACACACTTGGCATAGAAATTTCCTAGCGATTATCTAGGCAATAGTGCGGTGATCTTCTAGTTTCTAGCAGTGGAGTCCCCGATACATGATATGCTTCTATTCCTACTTTATTCTCATGCATTCTTGAGCTATATTTCACCGCTAATTCGAATTGAATCGATATTTGGGTCATTCCTTGGGTATGTGTATATGGAGCTATATTGCACAATTTAGATAGTAACATCGTCTGATAGCTCACGACCCCACTCACTCGCGCTTCACCGCGTGGACCCACGATACTTATATGGACTCATATTCCTGGGTTTAGTGATGTGTTTATCGCTTACTTCCTTAGTGTGGTGAGTTGGTTTTACGCTCTGACGGGTGATCTGGGATTTCCTTTATTTCTCCGTGATTTTCCTTTGTTTTCCGTTGTTTCGTATACATTCTCTTGTGATTTTTAGTTCTCTTTCACTTTCTTTGTGCGTTTGCGCCATTGCAGGAGATTGCCAGCGCTGGGGAAATATAAAGCAAATATCATGAGTCCTCGAAGCAACGGGAGGCGTCACGTGAGAACCTGAGGGCTAAACGTCAAAGAATACCACATATCAGCCATCAACCGATCGGGTGGACAGACCCACCAGATCGGTTCGTGCACACGTATCTGACCCGATCTGGAGCAGCAGTGAAGAAGATCCCACCCGATCGGTTCAGTGATCGGGCGGTGGCCGTAGTGTTCTCTGTTTTTGAAGCTGCTTCCCAACCGGTCAGTTGACCCGATCGGTTCAGTGATCTGGTGGAGCCGCAGTCCTCTTTGTCTTTTGGAGCTGAATTCCAACCGATCGGGTGAAATCTCACCCGATCGGTTCATCTGTAGCCGAAGTTCTCCCAGCTCACGACCCGCTGACTCACCCGATCGGTTCAGCGATCGGATGATGTATCTCAAAAACTGAAGGCCAAGTCAACCGCCCACTCGCCCGATCGGTTGATTCTTTAATCGATCGGGTGGACGTTAATCTATAAATACAACCCTAGGTTTTTCCCTGAACGGATCCTTTTTTTCTAAAACTGCCTTTTTGGGATTTTGATGGCTGTGAATTTATTTTGTTTTGTAAGTTCTCTGATTGTCTCGATACTTTTATATTGCGTTCTTAATACTATTTACTCCATTATTCTATTAATCGATATTGATTTTAATGTCTATAATTTGTTGTGTTGCTCTTTTTGCAATGAACTATGGGTAGTTTCCTAATCTGGGACGTTGGTGGAAGCCCCTTCATGGGTTCTCCCTAGAACAACCATATGATTAGGGTTTTGATAGGATATAGGAATTTAGATGGTAACACGGGGTGTTTCATTGTCATTGGCGGGAGAAAGACTGCCTCTAACCATCGGGCCAAGGGAAAATAAAATTGCTGTTTGATCCCCTAGCCACAGCACACACCTCTAGTGTAGACATTGAATCCTAGCACGTGGGAACGGCTGCATGAAATGTCAGGAGCAATCGTTGTGAGCTTAGCGCTCTCGAAGTCGGACGGTGTTAATGGACATGGGAATGCCCACCGTCCGAACTCAGGTAGACCTAGCGTATCATCCTGGGCATCGACCGGAATATCGGACCCAGGCGACGCTAGGTATATTAAATTTAGAGGCAACGTCTCACCACTAAACCCTAGAATCCAATCGTTCTCTTATCCGTCGGTCGTATTAGAGAGGGCATATGATAGGGTGGAAACCAAGGTCATATGTTACCTTTTTATATCTTACATCTTTCATAGTTCCATCTCGTGACAAACCACCGAGCGATAGGGCTTGCTCACCCACCGGGTGATCCGGTTCCTCTTTGACATCAAGCACGTCTCACGCCTCCCTGTGTTCGATCCACAAGCCGCACTACAACACCATGCACTTGCGGTTATAAATATTTAAATCTGGTATCCCCGTTCCGACTACACATTGCTAAATCTAGGGGACGTCACACCCCAGTCACCCCAGTGCCCATTGAAGACATATGGTATTGTTTTCAAAGATGACGTTCATCGTGATAAGTTTGCGACCATACCGAGGTAGCCCAATATCCCCACCAGGTTTGTAGACATTCCAGCACTTAAGAGTTTAGGGTTATTAGAGGGAGTGCGTGTTGGATCTGGATCGTAGCCTAGAGGGGGGGTGAATAGGCTAATAAAAATATTCGTGCAACCCACGAACAATCCCACGCAGTTATAGGCACAGACAGGGCAATAAAAAGCAATCACAGAATACGCACAGATATACCCTGGTTCAGTCGTCCCCACGACCTACTCCAGCCCCCGAAAGAAACTACTAGATAGATATGTAATCAAGTACAGCTACAATGAGTCAAGATCCCAAATCTACTCTCACCTAGCCCGTACGCACACCACGTGCTCTACACTATCAATCTAGTCAGATGCTCTCCCTCCGTGACGACTCCCAAGTCGTCAGGTCCCCAAAAATAACACAAACGGTAAAATTTCCCCTACAAAGATCGCTACACCAATACAAAGATAAATAGATAGAGTTTTAGAAATGCTCAGTAATGGTGTGTCGTCTCTGTCGTTCAGCGCGGGTCAGATCTATATCTGACGTGATGCAGTTGTCTCCGATGTCCCCTCAATAGTTCTGCTCCCCTCTCGATGAAACTTGCGCCTTCCACCAAAGATTGAACTTGCGGCACCCAACTGAAATTGAGACCTGCGGCACTTGAGAATTTTAGTCCTGTTTCTTTGAATCCTGCGGCTTGGCTCTTGATTGGATGAAAAGAATTCGGCCTTGTCTTTAGGTTTTCAATGGGGGGAGGTCCAATTATTTCGTCTGCCCCCTTTTTGATTTGTTCTCACCTGCAAACGTGGATCTGTGTACACACAAAAAGAATGAGGACCCAAACTTTAAATAAGTGAGCATTAAAAGGAGAACAAAATTATCTTCCATGTATGAGATTAAATCCAACCAAGTGATACATTAAAATCTGTGCGGCTCTTCTCTCGGGAATTAACGCAGATGATCTTTTCCCTCTTATCAAAGAAATCAGCAGTAGCACATGGGTAGAGATTTTTCGGCCTAGCCTTTGAAAATTGCCCCTTGGAACTTTCGGTTTCTCTTCACCTTTTTCTCTCACCAATCAAGAGGATGGAATTTGATTTTGATGACAGCATCTCAAAATTGCTAGTGCTTGGCCGTCAGCTTCTCCCTGCAAAACAACTAGAAAGCACAAAGGTTAACTTTGTTAACTAGGCTTTAAAAGGGCACTTACCTTCTCTTAGCATTTGATTCATGTAGTGCTATACGTCCTATCCAATGAATTGGGTTTTAACAAACAATTGGCCCTTTTTTTAATTGACTTTTGATGAGGAGATGAGCACTAGTACGCATGTGCCCTGAAGATTGCAACGAAGAGGATAAAAACAATTTTCGGCAGGGAATTGTTTTTTTTTTGTGTGCGGCGCCTTGGTTTTTGGTGAGGAAAAAAAAATTCGCCTCCCTTCATTTATCTTGTGTTGGCTTTATAGGAGAGGGCAAGAGGTATTTTTGGAATTTTTTTTGGTCAATAGAAAGAACGGCTAGGATTAGTGCGGCATCAAAGATGTGTAGTGCGACCATCACAGATTTGTTTTATAACAAGATTTTTGTGAATGATGTTGAGGCAGCACTCAAAAATATCTCCTCAAAAATGAAATCACGGTTTTTTTTGATGATGCCTTGTGTAGTGAATTATAGGGTATATGGAATCACAGGGTGATTAGCAATGGGAATATAGTTTGGACTTGGTATGGAATAGGTTTAGGGGTTTGACTCCAATAAATATAAGTTAACACAAGTCAGTTTCTCCCCTTTCTCCATTGCACATTCCCCAAATCCTTTCCATGAATTAATCGCACGTTCGCCGTTCCTGAAACACTTAACACACACATTAAAAACGTTCACACACGTTTGTTATCATCAAACACGAAGTTCACAGATCGTTGCTTTCAACAATCTCCCCCTTTTGATGATAACAAACTAAGTATAAGATTTGACCAATAAGTTTTTCAAATAGTGTGTGTGAAAGTGTGACGATAGTGGGTGACATGCAATGAGATGGAATGATGTGCAAAGTTTAACAATAAGCATGCTCCCCCTATTTTAATGCTTCCCCAATATTCATGAATGCTCCCCCTTTATCAAACAATCATATTTTCACATGCGTTAATATCAAATCTTTCTCAAATTTTTCTCCCCCTTTGTTATCATCAAAAATCGAAATACGTAGTCAAAAACATATACCATGCAAAAAGAGAGCATTATAAGCCAATACCAACAATTGCATGTATACAATCATAGAATACTCAAGTCAAAATCCAATGAAATTAAACAACGAAGAATTCAACACCAACGTGTAAAGTGTGATGATTAAAATTGAAGCACATAGAGAGAATCATTAAGAAAGTCCACCGGAACCAATCCACATTTTCCCAATAACGTTCTATCTCCTAGGATTGATTTTTCCCACCTCATTAAGAATGAGTTCAAGGTAACACACCCCAAAACATAGCCTATAAGGACTCTTAGATGTGGGGGTGTCATTGCTTGACGAGTAAATACACCAACGCTAAAGTTTACCCATAAAGCTTATGTTGGATACTCGTGGGTAATACCGTTGCCAAGGATTGTATCCATTTTCCATACGGAGCAATTATCTTTTGTTTTCACATTTTTTTTAAATACTTATACCAAAAATTTCTTTTGCTCAATTTTGATCCATGGCAAGGTATATCATATCCCTTAGATATTCAGTTAACTTTTCCTCCTACATTCACATTCCATACTTCATAACCAATATCTCTAAATGTGCAACAATAATAATACGTGTGGAAGTGAAGTAGGCGGTGTAGAAATCAAGTTATTTTCATTCATTGAATATGCCGTGAATATTTAGAAAGATGAACAAGCGCATGTGGCAAAAGAAATAATACACCAATTTCTACATAGATATGAAAATCCTTCATGAATACTTCTTTTAATGAATCAAAGAGAAAGATACACATTTAAGCACCAATTTTGTTTTCTGTTTTTCAATTTTTTTTTAAAAAAATGCATGCAGTACTAAAGCAAACATGAGATGCAATCACACAAACAAACAAAAAATCATGCACACAAGAATGCAACTACTAGCACTCAAACAAAGAAAAAGTCAAGCACACAAAAGTGTTACCAGAAAAAAAATGCTATGAAGGTATGCATTAATACCAGAGAATGAGATATACCTTCGCGTCGCCGTTTGACTAAGGAGCTAAAAAATAATGAGACATTCAATTTATCGCTCCTCGTCAAATTTCCATCCACCTACAAAAGAGGTGTCGTGTGTGACCTTGGAATCCAACAAGGTCCACTCACGTTAGTCATCAAAGATTTAGGAACCCATATTTGTTTGAACTTAATATTTTTGTTCCTATATTTGCAATGATATGAAGTGTGACCAACGCATCCACATGTAAAGCACTTAGCATGAAAGTTTCCAACCTTTGTTGATTCAATGTGAACTTTTCTATACTTTGATTTTTCAACATTTTAAGACCATATCCTAGTCCTCGCCTATTATTGCCATAAATTTGATTTCCAAGAATAATGTCCAAATTTTGTTTTCCAATGGAAAATCTCTTTAATGACAATTCTAGGGTGGTGACTTTGGATTTTAAGATATCGTTTTCATTCACAAGCAAAGTGCATTTACTAATGAAAGCTTGCTTGTTTTCCTCTTCTTTCTTTTCAAAATCCCTCATTTTTTCTTCAAGTTCAAGATTTAGCATGTTAATCTTTTCAGAAAGCAATTCATTTTCAACTTCAAGCTTTGTCTTATCTAGTTTATACATGCTAATATCCTTTAATAAAGAGGGACATGAAATACAGTCAATTTTTTCAGGTAAGCTAGCTTTCTCTTTTTCTAACATGGTAATGGTAGATTTGCATGCAACAAGCTCTTGTTTTAAAATTTTCATTTCTATAGACATGTCATACTCAGTTTGTTGCATATCAAAATTATCATTCCTATAACATTCCACATCAGCTTCTAGCTCATCAATTCTATGTTGCATTCCTTTACAGATTTCTAAGAATTCAGCTTTAGTGGGAGATTCTACCTCATTGTGTTTGGCCATCAATGCCATGCAGGAGTGGGCTTCATGTTCCTCATCCTCCTCCTCAGCTTCGCTATCCATGTCCCACGTCAGCACTTTCGTTTTTCCTTTTGCAACTTGAGCTGTGTGTTGTTGTGGGCAATCTTTTATGTGGTGCCCTTTCTTCCTGCATTTAAAACATTCACTTCTATTAATAGCTTTCTGATCATAGGAATTTCTACCAAAATTAGAATTATTAGAACGAATGAACCTTTTTCCCATTTCAGCTCTTCCTTGATCAGTCTGAATGTATCTCCTGAAGTTTCTGACCATTAGGGCTTGCTCTTCATCAAGATCGTCGTCGTTAGCTTGAAGAGCTAATGGTGTGGAAGCTTTGGTCTTCTCTTTAGGTTTCTCTCTGGCTTCTATACTCTGCAACTCAAGCTCGTGTGACATTAGGTTGCCTATCAAGTCCTCCACTTTCATTGTTGACAAGTCCTTAGCTTCTTGAATAGCGGTGACTTTAGGCCTGAACGAGCTAGGTAGCGCCCTTAAGATCTTTCGTACCTGTTCATGGCTAGAGTATGGCTTACCGAGGGAACTGGATTTGTAGACAATGTCCGTGAACCTCGCAAACATGTCTTTAACTGATTCTGTTGGTAGCATGCGGAAGCTCTCATAATCAGTGCTCAGCAACGCAAGTCTGGATTCCTTTACTTATGATGTTCCCTCGTGTGTCACCTCCAGAGTATGCCAGATTTCCTGCGCAGTTAGACAATGTGAGATACGATTAAACTCAGATTTATCAAGAGAGCATATAAGCGCATTCATAGCTTTACCATTAAGAGTGTAAAGTTTCTTATCAGCTAAATCCCACTTGTCTTTAGGCTTATTCATAACAGTGTCTTCAATTTTAATAGTGGGTAGACTATATCCATTTTCAACAATATCCCACACATCATAATCAACAGATACTAAATAGATTTTCATTCTAGCCTTCCAATATGCAAAGTCTACACCATTAAACTTAGGTGGTCGGGCTATAGACTGACCTTCAGCAATAGCACAATTAGATATATTCATGGTCATCTAAAAATCTAGACTACATCCTCTAAACTAGCTCTGATACCACTTGTTGGATCTGGATCGTAGCCTAGAGGGGGGGTGAATAGGCTAATAAAAATATTCGTGCAACCCAAGAACAATCCCACGCAATTATAGGCACAGACAGGGCAATAAAAAGCAATCACAGAATACGCACAGATATACCCTGGTTCAGTCGTCCCCACGACCTACTCCAGCCCCCGAAAGCAACTACTAGATAGATATGTAATCAAGTACAGCTACAATGAGTCAAGATCCCAAATCTACTCTCACCTAGCCCGTACGCACACCACGTGCTCTACACTATCAATCTAGTCAGATGCTCTCCCTCCGTGACGACTCCCAAGTCGTCAGGTCCCCAAAAATAACACAAACGGTAAAATTTCCCCTACAAAGATCGCTACACCAATACAAAGATAAATAGATAGAGTTTTAGAAATGCTCAGTAATGGTGTGTCGTCTCTGTCGTTCAGCGCGGGTCAGATCTATATCTGACGTGATGCAGTTGTCTCCGATGTCCCCTCAATAGTTCTGCTCCCCTCTCGATGAAACTTGCGCCTTCCACCAAAGATTGAACTTGCGGCACCCAACTGAAATTGAGACCTGCGGCACTTGAGAATTTTAGTCCTGTTTCTTTGAATCCTGCGGCTTGGCTCTTGATTGGATGAAAAGAATTCGGCCTTGTCTTTAGGTTTTCAATGGGGGGAGGTCCAATTATTTCGTCTGCCCCCTTTTTGATTTGTTCTCACCTGCAAACGTGGATCTGTGTACACACAAAAAGAATGAGGACCCAAACTTTAAATAAGTGAGCATTAAAAGGAGAACAAAATTATCTTCCATGTATGAGATTAAATCCAACCAAGTGATACATTAAAATCTGTGCGGCTCTTCTCTCGGGAATTAACGCAGATGATCTTTTCCCTCTTATCAAAGAAATCAGCAGTAGCACATGGGTAGAGATTTTTCGGCCTAGCCTTTGAAAATTGCCCCTTGGAACTTTCGGTTTCTCTTCACCTTTTTCTCTCACCAATCAAGAGGATGGAATTTGATTTTGATGACAGCATCTCAAAATTGCTAGTGCTTGGCCGTCAGCTTCTCCCTGCAAAACAACTAGAAAGCACAAAGGTTAACTTTGTTAACTAGGCTTTAAAAGGGCACTTACCTTCTCTTAGCATTTGATTCATGTAGTGCTATACGTCCTATCCAATGAATTGGGTTTTAACAAACAATTGGCCCTTTTTTTAATTGACTTTTGATGAGGAGATGAGCACTAGTACGCATGTGCCCTGAAGATTGCAACGAAGAGGATAAAAACAATTTTCGGCAGGGAATTGTTTTTTTTTTGTGTGCGGCGCCTTGGTTTTTGGTGAGGAAAAAAAAATTCGCCTCCCTTCATTTATCTTGTGTTGGCTTTATAGGAGAGGGCAAGAGGTATTTTTGGAATTTTTTTTGGTCAATAGAAAGAACGGCTAGGATTAGTGCGGCATCAAAGATGTGTAGTGCGACCATCACAGATTTGTTTTATAACAAGATTTTTGTGAATGATGTTGAGGCAGCACTCAAAAATATCTCCTCAAAAATGAAATCACGGTTTTTTTTGATGATGCCTTGTGTAGTGAATTATAGGGTATATGGAATCACAGGGTGATTAGCAATGGGAATATAGTTTGGACTTGGTATGGAATAGGTTTAGGGGTTTGACTCCAATAAATATAAGTTAACACAAGTCAGTTTCTCCCCTTTCTCCATTGCACATTCCCCAAATCCTTTCCATGAATTAATCGCACGTTCGCCGTTCCTGAAACACTTAACACACACATTAAAAACGTTCACACACGTTTGTTATCATCAAACACGAAGTTCACAGATCGTTGCTTTCAACAGTGCGTAGGCTGTATAACTCCATAGGTTAGGGGGATTTTCTAATGGTGATGGTGAGAATCTATATTTGCCTCATCTACAAGGTATTGAGTGTCATCTTTAGGACCGACAAGGGCAATATGTTCAGGCTTCTGGACCATGTCATAGAGGTTACATATGCCATGGTCCGAGCCTTCTTTAGTTGGCCCCATATCCCCGACCCTTATCCGGCCTTCGCACCAAATACTGACACTTCTAATTTTGATTCTGATCGTGTCTGGAGACGTATAGCTGGCTTACTATATTTCAGCCCCAGCCGATCAAAATATTCTTCCATTATCCATCAATGTCTTCCCTTTGCTCAACGCCACTTAGCCCCGACCATATTCTCTTGGCCTGAGCTTGGCACCATCTCCACTGTTGAGTTGCTCCATCTTAGTGGGATGACCATATCTATCAAGCATCATGATGACGGTACCATCCACCCACACCTCCTGTCTGACACATCCCGTTGGTTGTGCAACCGCCTACTTTCCATAGCAGTGACCGAGACTACCACTTTGGCGCTTGACGTGCATGCATGCATGCATATTATTAGGCCACAAAGTAAGTGCCACTGGATCTATCTTTTAGGTCCTTCCTGTGAGGAGCATATGATCCTCCCTCGCCCTACCCTAACTCGTTTAGAGCCCATTAATAGGGATTATCTCCTGGGGGGATCGTCTAACCCTTGCAATACTAACAACACACACTAGAGGGGGGGGCGAATAGTGTAATGGCAATAAAATTGTCCAAATAAAATTTAACTTGCAAATGCGGAATTATAAATGCAAGAGGAATTAAATGGCACAATCAATCCAAACGCAAACACAAAGTTTTATCCTGATTCCCCAAACTTGGGTACATCCAGCCACACCAATATTCACTATATTCCCACACAGAGAAGTAAATACAAATCTCACAAGGAGATACCCCACAAATAGGATTTATGCCCTACACAAGGACCCAACCAATCCTACACAAGGATCAAGACTCCCACACAGAGAATCACTAACTCCCACTCAGAGAATTAGGGTTAGTCCTACACTAGGACACAAGAACTCCCACAAAGAGAGTTAATTCTCACAAAGAGAATTCCCTAGTCCCACAAAGAGACAACCTCCCACAAAGAGAGAAACTCCCACAAAGAGAGTATCCTAATCCCACAAATAGAAATAGGAAAACAAATTACACCCTGTAAAGTAAATACTCTTACCTATGCCTTGAGATGCTTACTCATGAATGAATGCAAGGCATGGAAGAGGATCTCCAAGTGTTGGAATATGCTTGAGAGCATTTGGATGATTTCCCTTGAGCTAGACTTCAATGCATGAATGAAGATGAATGCTCAATAGAAGGGAAATGAGGGAGCTTGAGAGTGGCTTATTGATCTCTTGAGATTTTCCACGGAGTCAAGAGTTTATCAAATGTTGTTAAGAGTTCTCAAGTGATGGCAGCACACTCATATATATATGAATCCTATATCAAGCCCAAAAACCCAAAGAAACAGCCAAATAATCAAATCTGCAATGGCTAGAAACTGGGTGAAAATGACAGGAACAGTACTGATGATCATAAGACAGTCGACTGATCAACGGCTAGAAAATATCCAACGGGTATAATCTGAGCCATGACAGTCGACTGATGAAGTCAATACAGTCGACTAACAAACAGGACATGCGCCTGTAAATCCTTCAGCAGATGACTACTACAGGGGATGGATCGAAACAGAGAGCTGCACTCTTTCTCCAATTCTTCGTACAGGCGACTGATGTTAATAATACAGTCGACTGTCAAATAGTTAGGCGACTGTACATTCTTCATCAGTCGACTACTGTAAAGAATGGAGAGAAGACAGAGAGATGCAGAGATTGCACTTACGCTAGACAGGTGATTGTTGGCTAATTTCCAGGTGACTTTAAATATACAGACGACTGTAAACAGATCGTCAGGCGAGTGTGCGTAAAGCCCAAGATTGAGTCAATAGAAATGTTGACTTGAGCTGTGTAGATCAGGCGATTGTAAAAGGATCTACAGGCGACTGGAAATCACACAGTCGGTTGTTTTTCCCTCATCAAATGACTGACCGAAAGAGTGAACTTATTGGGTTGGATTCTATGATAATCCTAAGGTTCACTAAGATGGTTAAATGCATGTGCATGAATGAGCAAACCATCTAGCAAGGCATTACATCAACCCAAGACTCAAAAGAGAGAGAAAGCAATAAAGTAAATTACATGGATTACAAAGCTTTCTTAAGAGTCTAAGTCTTCAATCTTGATGCCTTGATTACTATCTATCATCTCCAAGCTTTGGACTCCTTGAGTCCAAACTTTGGCCCTTCTTCACATGATGTCCATCCTTACACCAAATGATTAGTCTCCAAGAAAGATATCCTTGAAATAGACTGAGAGAATAAAACATGAGATTCATTATCAACAACATAATGTTGTGATCATCATCAGAATAAGATCGGTATGAGACACCAATACTCAACAATCTCCACCTTTTTGATGATGACACACATTATATAAATCATAAAGAATTAAAGCACAAAGCTAATGATCTCCCCCTACTTATATGCACCAATTATATAATGAGCTACACAAAGGTAAATACTCATAATACCAATAAAAACATGGTGACATATAATAGGCATGGATTACATAAACCAATTGCAAAGAATAAAGGCATGCAAACATGAATGGTTTATCTAATCCCATATATCTCTCCCTATAGAGATATCTCTCCCCATATGCATATGTATATATCTTTCCCCCTATAGATATGATCACATAATGCATATATCTCTCCCCCTTGACATCGTCAAAAAGGTGGACATCAAAAATATCCCCCTTTGTCATCTTAACCAAGATGTGACAATATGCAAGAAAAGAAAGATATGTATGATACCAAATATAAAATTTAGTGGGTATCAATTCACTATCCCATGCTCCCCCTAGATCATAGAAATGGTCAAATTTTGACTTCTAGGATCTAATACCAATTAATAAATGGAGTCATGGGCCTTAAAAATATATCAAAGCAATAGATATGGAAAGATCACGCTTCAAATATACACAAGGATATTGCCAAAAACAATGAGACATGAACCATGTTGGCAATAAACAACAAGAGGTTTGGTTGAGACCCAAAATAACCAAATGTAAATAATGATCTTAAATAACATCCGAAATGAGAGTTAAAATATGTCTTAAAATAATTTAAACATATAATATATTAACTCCCCTATTGACATACACATGGATCAAAAATGCATGCATGTCAATAAACCCCAAAATCCCCATTTTCATGAAAAGAGATAAATTTGAAAAATATTTTCAAAATCATGAAACACACACAATCAATGGGTATCCTTAAAAATAAACATAGAAGCACAATACCCATGCAATATGCAAATGTGTGATGAACCTAGACATTAGGTAACCAAACCCAAGAGGAGTTTGATTTCCTAACGTAATCTCACGAGGTGATCACATCCCTAACTAGAGAGTTAATGTAACTATCTCTCTCTTGCACACTAGACTTAGTGGGAATCCATAATCTCAAGGAATTCTTAGGCAATGGTTTGCCTTTGCAAGAGGGAAGGATGTGGCATGCTTAGGTGTAGAAACAAATTTCTTAGCATGCAAAGAATGAGGATTTTTCTTCTGCAAAAAATGAAGATTCTTCATTCTTCTTCATCACCTTGTGATCTACATGCTTCTTGTTGGTGTTATTGTTGTACAAGAAAGCATGGTGATTCTTCTTAGGTGCTTTAGCAATATTTCTTGAATTTGCACCATAAGAGGAATTAGAGGTGGGTTTGGGAACCACATTTTGAATATAACCCAAACCTCCTCTATGATTTGTCGGATGTTGTATTTCCAACAAATCGTGGAGTGAATCCCTAGAATACACATAGCTAATGAGCTTACGGGATTCCTCTTCACATTTCAACATAAGTTGTTGAATGTGAGCATCTAAGCTAAGGTTTTGAGCAATGAGATTTTCATTAGAGAGACTCAATTCCTTAACTTGAGAGAGAAGTGTGTCTCTCTCACAAGTGTCATACACATGCCGTTCGTCATGAATTACACTTGCAATAACTAGTTCATGCAATCTAGTCTTAGCAATCTTATATTTTGCTTTTAATCTATTGTAAGAGTTGATGCACTTACTAGCCTTTTCGGAGACCAAGTCAAAATTGATCTTGAGCTCCTCGTATGAGATCTTTTCTTCCTCGATCTCAACATCATCATCATCATCCTTGCAAGAGCTTGATGACGACTTCTTCTTCTTAGCCGTGAGGCACAAATCCTCGTAGGAATTGTATGCGTCAAGCCAAGCATCCAACTCTTCTTCGTCTAATCTGGAGGGGATTGGTGTAGGACCATCCATGGCTACAAAGCATGCGTGAGCATCCTCCTTTGTATCCTCTTCTTCGTTACTCGAAGTGTCCTCACTCGAAACATCAAAGGTCCCGAGAAGTCCTTTCTTTTGATTCTTGAACTTGGACTTTCCTTTCCAATGCTTCTTCCATTTACCCTTGTAAGTTTCTTTGATGGGTTTGGAAGGGCATTCGGTGGACAAGTGACCTTTTCCACTGCAAGTGTAACAAGTAGGAACCTTGTTAGAATTGAAGGCAAACTTTGACAAAGACTTACCTTGCTTGTATTTGAGGAATGCTTTGAATTTCTCGGCAAGATCCTAATTTCTTCTCCACTTGCATCTTCTTGCTCATCTTCTTCGCTAGGAGCTTCTCGATGGAATTTTCTCCTCCACTTGATTGGCTCCTCCTTGTCATGGAATGCAACCCCCTTTTGCTTCTCAAGCTTCTCGGGCTTTGTTGGTTGAATCTCCTTCTTGTGTTGAAGCGTTACTTCATACGCCATGAGATTTCCAATGCACTCCTCAACGGTATATTTGGACGTGTCATAAGACTCCAAAATTTCGTTGGCCTTTGACTCCCAACGAGGTGTAAGAGAGTCTAGGATCTTCTCAACACGATCCTCTTGGGAAATCATCTTCCCGAGTCCCTCCAAAGCGTTCATAATATCAGTGAACCTTGTGAACATCTCTGAAATGCTTTCGCCTTCCTGCATCTTAAACATTTCATATTTAGATCTAAACATAGTTTGTTTAGATTTCTTTGCCTTCGTTGTCCCTTCATGACAAATCTCCAAGGTGTGCCACATATCATTTGACGTTTTGCACATGGAGATGCGGTTGAACTCATTAGATGAGAGAGTGCAATATAATGCATTCATAGCTCTCGCATTGAACTTGATTGAGTCCTTCTCCGCCTTTATCCTTGAAGCCGTATGAGTAGTGGGCTTCTCAAATGGCACCTCCGTGATATCCCATAGGTCTTGACCCACCATGTAGATCATCATTCTGATCTTCCAACTATGGTAGTTGGTTCCGTTGAAGAGCGGGGGTCGAACGGATGAGTGACCTTCTTCATGAGATGTGGATGAGGTGTTGAATGCCATCATTGCAGTATGCTTTAACCTCGCTCTGATACCAATTGTAGGGATCGTCTAACCTTTGCAATACTAACAACACACACTAGAGGGGGGTGAATAGTGTAATGGCAATAAAATTGTACAAATAAAATTTAACTTGCAAATGCGGAATTATAAATGCAAGAGGAATTAAATGGCACAATCAATCCAAACGCAAACACAAAGTTTTACCCGGGTTCCCCAAACTTGGGTACATCCAGCCACACCAATATTCACTATATTCCTACACAGAGAAGTGAATACAAATCTCACAAGGAGATACCCCACAAATAGGATTTATGCCCTACACAAGGACCCAACCAATCCTACACACGGATCAAGACTCCCACACAGAGAATCACTAACTCCCACTCAGAGAATTAGGGTTAGCCCTACATTAGGACACAAGAACTCCCACAAAGAGAGTTAATTCCCACAAAGAGAATTCCCTAATCCCACAAAGAGACAACCTCCCACAAAGAGAGAAACTCCCACAAAGAGAGTATCCTAATCCCACAAAGAGAAATAGGAAAACAAATTACACCCTGTAAAGTAAATACTCTTACCTATGCCTTGAGATGCTTACTCATAAATAAATGCAAGGCATGGAAGAGGATCTCCAAGTGTTGGAATATGCTTGAGAGCACTTGGATGATTTCCCTTGAGCTGGACTTCAAAGCATGAAGGAAGATGAATGCTCAATAGAAGGGAATAAGGGAGCTTGAGAGTGGCTTATTGATCTCTTGAGATTTTCTATGGAGTTAAGAGTTTATCAAATGTTATCAAGAGTTCTCAAGTGATGGTAGCACACTCATATATATAGGAATCCTTTATTAAGCCCAAAAACCCAAAGAAACAGCCAAATAATCAAATCTGCAACGGCTAGAAACTGGGTGAAAACGACAGGAACAGTCGACTGATGATCATAAGACAGTCAACTGATCAACGGCTAGAAAATATCCAACGGCTATAATCTAAGCCAGGATAGTCGACTGACGAAGTCAATACAGTCGACTGACAAACACGACAGGCGCATGTAAATCCTTCAGCAGACGACTGCTGCAGGGGATGGATCGAAACAGAGAGCTGCACTCTTTCTCCAATTCTTCGCACAGGCGACTGATGTTAATAATACAATCGACTGTCAAATAGTCATGCGACTGTACATTCTGCATCAGTCGACTACTGTAAAGTATGGAGAGAAGACAGAGAGATGCAGAGATTGCACTTACGCTAGACAGGCGACTGTTGGCCAATTTCCAGGTGACTATAAATATACAGACGACTGTAAACTGATCGGCAGGCGAATGTGCATAAAGCTCAAGGTTGAGTTAATAGAAATGTTGACTTGAGCTGTGCAGATCAGGCGACTGTAGAAGGATCTACAGGCGACTGAAAATCACCCAGTCGGCTGTTTTTCCCTCATCAGACGACTGACCGAAAGAGTGAACCTATTGGGTTGGATTCTATGATAATCCTAAGGTTCACTAAGATGGTTAAATGCATATGCATGAATTAGCAAACCATCTAGCTGTTGGGGAATTGGCGGTCCCTTAGGGCACAAAAACTCTAGTCCCGTCCTAAGTCGGACGGAACATAGACAGAAAAATCATTTGCAGCGGAAGAAAAACTATGTTAACTAATTAACATGCAGTTAAAAACAATTTTTAACTTAGCCCTAAGGTCCAAGACCCTATGCCAAGATCTATGCCGACTTGGGATGGATCTGACCTTCCCAAGAAGGATCTAGCCTACTGCGATTAAACTAAACTAATGCTAATAAAATACTTTAACTACATACCCGGAATCTCAGCCCTGGAGAAGGCGAGATGTTCCGCGCCGTCTTCCGAGCTGCTCCCGTCCCCGCCGAGCCGCTCCTTGAACCGCTCCCCGAACCGCTCCGCATCCCGAGGCGATCAATCCCCGTGCCGCCGAGCCAACCACGCGCCGAAGAAAGTTTCACGCGAGTGAAACCTCCGCCAAGATTTCAGATCCAGAATCCGAACTCCTTTGTGGCTTTGCTAGAGCCCGCAGGAGTAAGGCAGAAATTTAGGGTGAAGAGAAATATTAATTTAAGCTTAGATCCGAGCGTGCTCCAACATTTACGAGAGCCGCTCAGATCTAGAGCTTGGGACAAGTTTTGAGAAAGGGGGGGAGACCCCTATTTATATAGGCGGCGGACTCTCCCCTTTTCTAAAAATCCGACGTGGGACTTTTAGTTTGAGTTAATTTAAAATCAAGTTAGTTTGCACTTCACAAAGTGCATACTTCCGTGAATTTTAACTCACTCACCATTGAACTTTAGGATTGATACAACCTATCAATTCGAAGGGTGTTCAACGGTGAACGCATAGGAAAAAACCGTTCGTCAATCGGAGTTCGTTTGATCACTCAATTGATCGTCCAAAGATCAGCCCAAGAGTGTACAGCCCTACTGCGATTAAACAAACCAGCCAAGGCGGCTGTGCACAGCCCTAGGGCTCAGAAAACCCGAAGTGGGGCCCATCATGTGGGCCCCACAGCACACGCGCGTGCTTAACAGCACGGCGCGTGCACAGCACGCGCCCGCGAGGCGCGTGCTGTGCACGCGTCGCGTGCACAGCTGCCGCCCGCGGAAGCGGGCGGCTTTTGTTTTGAAACGGGGCGGGCCAGCATCAAATGCAGGCCCGCTGGGTTGTCTCGCACGCGTCAGCGGGTGGGCCCGCTGACGCTAGCGTCAGCCTGCGTCAGCAGGCTGACGCACGCGTCAGCGGGCCCCCTTCCCTTGGGCCTGGGCTTATTTTTGACAGCCTCTCTAAATGGGGTTTATCTCTCTCGGGCTTTCTATTTAACACTTTAAATAGACTTTTGGTGCTCGTTTGAACTCCGTTTTTGACGCGGTTCGAACCTGCGTCAAGAGCAAGATGAACACGTCTAACCAGTAACCTTTTCCTTGCGTTTATTTTATTAAATATTGTATTAAACAATTTAATACACATTTAATCGCTTTTGCATCAAATGCAAAATAGTCCTTATCTAAGCTTAAATTATCATATTGCATCAAATGCAATTATTCCATCCCTTGCATCAAAAATGCAAAATATTCTCCCTAACTAATTTCTACCTATTACTAGACGAAGCGTTGCACTCTGTGTGAGACCCTACAGCCTGACCCTTACAACAGGTTGGGCTCGAAGCCATATACGGCAGTGACCACGAGCAGTGGTTGCCGTCCCTGCTTCAGGAATCATCATTATGTGGTTAACTCATTGACATGAGTATTGTCGGGACCACCCTGACTGTTTCCGTGATGAATTCCGCAGTTATAGTCTCTTCGTCTTAAATATGTCGTGTAGATCAAGTCTAGGGTACGGTCAAACTGTCAACCCCAATAACTTGACTCCGGTTAGTTTCGATCAATCTTTAGTCAATAAATGTTGGACTTCTTCCAACATACTCTGCGCAGAGTTTTTACTAAAGACTGAACTAACTCTACGACACTAACTCCCATTGACCGGGAGAGACGAATCCTCTCTTGGTCATTACTCGCCTCGTACGTTTCAAGTGACACCCAATCAAAAGACCTTTCGACAGGCCTTGCCTCGAAGCTAGGTCAGTTGATCTAAGTGGCACCGTTCACGCACAGGTCCGTCAAAATGACCTCAAGTCAAAAGACCAACTATCCTATCATCACTCAGAGTTATCACTGACAGATTGGTCAATGTAACCATATGATAACTCTAGTGGATCATTCAGTGAACTCATTCTAATGAGCACCTGTGTCTCGTCTTCGATTTCGCCAAGTCAAGCGATCATGAGATCATCGCCACCGCTAAACGGTGAAGACTAAGACATAATGGTATATCCGATGTTTCGATATCCTTGTCTCGGAACATCTACGACCACGAACCATTTTAGACTTATGCTACAGACGGTCAAACGTTTCTCCATGATCGAGATACTCATCTCGATACCCGTTTGACCTTGCATAAAGTCTCAGGACTTTACCTAAGTTGATATCTAATGTTAACTACATTACAATATAACTTAGATAAATTATTACCAAACAGCTTACTGTTATTTCGAACAAGATGTTTGTGATATTCACACAGGAATAAATGGCCTCGAGGGCATCATATTCCTACATCTCCCACTTGCACTCAGGCCCATTTATCTCGGTATCTTATACCGTTTTTACGCATAAGTTTTCCCGACTCCATGTGATAGAGCCTTCGTGAGTGGATCTGCTAAAACCGTCTACTCTATAGACTTAAGGGGTTTCTATGTTTATGTCAGACCAACCATTTGAATCTCATTCAAATAATCCATTTGGTCTGTCGGAATCCATAATATTTTATTTCCCTGGATCTTATCCAGTTCATCGTACCTTACGATAATAATTTTAAATTAGTTAATGGTCATTTTAAATGGCTCACATCTATTCTTGATAAAGTATCAAACCTTTTGATTACTTTGTCAAAATGTATGTTCCATCCCTTTGATAATTCGCATGTAATTTATACGCTCCCATTGACCTTGAAAACTATCTGGCTAATTCATATAAGTCAGTCTGTCTAAATCATATTTAGAAAAACGAACTTATAAGTGAATGCTCTAATTTTCATGGTCAACTTAAGCGTTTTACATCGGCTTTGGTCCGAGTAGATCTGTACACATCTGTTGGCGAAACCGGTTTCATCATAATCCGTTTTAAAGAAATTAGGATGAAAACCGTTCCCGTCCAACATGATTGTACTTCACTATTTTCTTTTCTGCACCAATCTTTCAACTTAAAGATTTACTTGCAGAAAGTGAGGAAACATTTTCCTTGGACACGTAAACTAAATTCTCAAATTTATTTACACACACGGACCTGCATCAAGTTTTAAATCGGAGTTACTACTCCGAATTTCATCCTAGAAGTTGACTAAGTCATCATCAGTTATGATGTCTAACTTGACAATCCGTCTCACGAGATTCGAGTAATAATACAACTTCCTTACGATTGATTTATTGAATATATTATTGATAATGTCATCATAGAACTTTATCAAAACCTAGGCATTACTATCTGGGACTTAACCAAGAGGGAGGACTTAACTCAGAGTCACTTACAATGGATCACACTAAATCTAATTAAGTGTGATTCATACCTTTTAACACACCGATGTGTTAACAGACTTGATCTGAGAGAAAATCACATTTTCTTTTAATTACACAAGATTTTATTTAGCTAAGTATTTGACCATTCGATGTAATCGAATCAGTTTAAATACTTTAGTCATTTCGTTCTTTATTTTATCAGACTTGTGTTTCATCAAGAACACGTGTCTTAATAAAATATACGAATAACTTATTTTGGTTAATCTAGACTCGGGTACATCAGTATGTACTAGACTGAGTTCGACAACTCATTCTCCCACTGTCTCACAGATGGGTTTCGGCCATTGTATCTAAGAGGCTAAGACTCACAAGTGTCCGTAGACGTCATAATACAAGAGGTCAGACCTCTCTTTATGTGACTTGTGAAGCTTAATCTCTTAATACGGCCTAGTCTAATTTTACCATATAAGTTTGCTACTATCTTGTGTATTTATATATTAACATTTAATATATATATAGTTATTTACAAATTACTTAACACAAAACATTACTTCAGAAGCAATGTGATGACATTCGTCAAAATGTGTTAAACGTCTTTTGTATAACAACTTATTCCGAAATGTGACATCAAAATATGTCACGTTTTCATTTCCTCCTACTTATGCCTCTACTAATGATAAATTAAACTAACTTTCTCAATTGACTTTCCGAAGTGCCTTCTTCCTTTTCTAAATCACATTTAGATATCAACATAAATAAATAGCTATGCAAGCAACTTATGTATCCAAACGCTTGAGCTTTGCAATCTTGAGTGTAGCTCAAGAAGTTGCTTATCTCAAGATTCGGTTGGGATACATAGTCTTGCATCGCTCATGCACTCGTATTCGACTCAAACGGTTTGATCGAATTTTCGAACTTTGCGGATCAAAATTGTTTGTCCATACAACCTTGAGGGTAGCTCGACAAGTTGTAGTGAGAAACATACTTTGAATGTCCTATATGTTCAAGCTGCCTCATATAGAGACGAGTGACATGTAGCTTTAATTTATTTGTTGGACCCAGAACTTAATGAAATCATATTTCTTAAGTCTGTTCTTTAGAAGGTCATTTAATGTCAACGAGAATATAGTTTTAATTATATCAATTAGAATTTAATTTGATATTCAATTAATCAACTTTTGACCAATTAACTTATTAAAATATTATATTTTAATTCCTACGGTAAACATAATCTTGCCCTAGTTTTAGCATATGTTTAATATTAAATATAGGTAGATTGGCTTTTATCTATCTATATCCTCCCACTATTTTTACGAATGTTTTAAAGCTTAATAACGAACGATTTAATCGAATTAAAATTAATGGGTAAGAGTTCCAATCACCATGAGTCTAAACAACCTTGAGTGTAGCTCAACAAGTTGATTGACTCTGCGATCGGAAGATGACTCTTCATCGATCATATCGGATATGACTCTCTTAATCGGTTTTTACCCCTAGCCATTCGCAATCATGAGTGTGCTCATCCAAATCACAATGTCTAGTCTAGTCGGACCCTTGTTTTCATGTCTAGCCTGACTTGCCCCTCAGCTCGGTGTATGCACGACACGTCGGTTTGGGTCAGGTCTTAGACTACATCTTATGTATTTAAGAAGTTGGTTTCTATAAGGTTGCCATGTCACAGCTTGCGTGTATCTCAACAACTGTAACACGGGCCCTATAGTTGCTAACCCCTAAAACAAGGAGGGTTACGGCTAATCTTGAAAAAGATCATTAACGTATTTGACTTAGATATAGTCCAGGGTGTCATACAATCATGATTCGCGACATTGCAGTCCAGCGGAACTCAGCCAGGGAATTGACTAAGCCAGGATCACTATCCCTTAAAGGGTGATCCAGAACTCTTAGCCAAGCACATTGACTGGATCATGGTCCATTGAATGAAGCTTGTCATTTTTGTATGTATGCCATAGACTAAACAGCTTTTATTAACAACTAATTAATCCTATCAACTAGTTGAATCCTTAAATTCAAAATTTTAGGATTTGTTTAATAACTTTTATTAAGTCCTTATCAACTATAAGGTTCACATGCTACCCTAATCGTTATTAGGATTTTAATAAATTTTATTAACAACGCTAGAAGCGAAGTCCTTTAATGAAAATTAATTATAACAATTAGAATTGAAAATTCATTTAAAGGACTACCCTAATCAGGAATTAGGTCTTAATATTGTTGTTAATGATTTATTAAAACATAGCATGTCATTAAAATTCAAGTAATAAATTTTAATCATTTTTAATGGCTAACCTAAAAGGTTGTCTTGTGTTATCAAATAAGGGACAAGATTAACAAGCCATTAAAATAAAGCTAGACTAATTTATCGCATAAAGATAGTGCACAACTATTTAACATTTAAATATACTAAGTTTATCGCATAAACAATTTTTAGACTTTTAAAATCAGTTTTAAAAAATATCTTATAAATTTAAAACATTACTTTTTAAAAAAAATTTCCATGTTCAAAAATTTATCATACACAATTTTTAAACATCTAAACCATTTTAAACTTATCGCATAAATTTAAATCCTTAAAATCAATTTTAAAATTTATCACATAAATTTAAAAACACCATTTTAAAATTTTCATGCTTAAAAAAAATTTATCATATAAAAAATTTTTAGGCATCCAAAATAAATTTAAACTTTTAAAGATTTAAAATTAGTTTTAAAATTATCACATAAATTTTAAAACGTCATTTAAAAAATTTTCATGTTCAAAAAATATCAAAAAGAATTTTTTGAACATCTAAAACATTTTTAAAATTTTATCTCATAACTTTAAAAACATTTGAAAAGCATTTAAAAGGCATTAACAGGTTTAATGAAATCGCAGTACCTAGATCGACTACGCAAACCTAGGCTCTGATACCACTGTAGGGGAATTGACGGTCCCTTAGGGCACAAAAACTCGAGTCCCGTCCTAAGTCGGACGGAACATAGACAGAAAAATCATTTGCAGCGGAAGAAAAACTATGTTAACTAATTAACATGCAGTTAAAAACAATTTTTAACTTAGCCCTAAGGTCCAAGACCCTATGCCAAGATCTATGCCGACTTGGGATGGATCTGACCATCCCAAGAAGGATCTAGGCTACTGCGATTAAACTAAACTAATGCTAATAAAATACTTTAACTACATACCCGGAATCTCAGCCCTGAAGCAGGCGAGATGTTCCGCGCCGTCTTCCGAGCTGCTCCCGTCCCCGTCGAGCCGCTCCCTGAACCGCTCCCCGAACCGCTCCGCATCCCGAGGCGATCAATCCCCGTGCCGCCGAGCCAACCACACGCCGAAGAAAGTTTCACGCGAGTAAAACCTCCGCCAAGATTTTAGATCCAGAATCCGAACTCCTTTGTGGCTTTGCTAGAGCCCGCAGGAGTAAGGCAGAAATTTAGGGAGAAGAGAAATATTAATTTAAGCTTAGATCCGAGCGTGCTCCAACATTTACGAGAGCCGCTCAGATCTAGAGCTTGGGACAAGTTTTGAGAAAGGGGGGAGACCCCTATTTATATAGGCGGCGGACTCTCCCCTTTTCTCAAAATCCGATGTGGGACTATTAGTTTGAGTTAATTTAAAATCAAGTTAGTTTGCACTTCACAAAGTGTAAACTTCCGTGAATTTTAACTCACTCACCGTTGAACTTCAGGATTGATACAACCTATCAATTCGAAGGGTGTTCAACGGTGAACGCATAGGAAAAAACCGTTCGTCAATCGGAGTTCGTTTGACCACTCAATTGATCGTCCAAAGATCAGCCCAAGAGTGTACTTTCGCACAAACCAGCCAAGGCGGCTGTGCGCAGCCCTAGGGCTCAGAAAACCCGAAGTGGGGCCCATCATGTTGGCCCCACAGCACACGCGCGTGCTTAACAGCACGGTGCGTGCACAGCACGCGCCCGCGAGGCGCGTGCTGTGCATGCGTCGCGTGCACAGCTGCCGCCCGCGGAAGCGGGCGGCTTTTGTTTTGAAACGGGGCGGGCCCGCATCAAATGCGGGCCGGCTGGGTTGTCTCGCCTGCGTCAGCGGGTAGGCCCGCTGACGCACGCGTTAGCGGGCCCCCTTCCTTTGGGCCTGGGCTTATTTTTGACAGCCTCTCTAAATGGGGTTTATCTCTCTTGGGCTTTCTATTTAACACTTTAAATAGACTTTTGGGGCTCGTTTGAACTCCGTTTTTGACGTGGTTCGAACCTGCGTCAAGAGCAAGATGAACCCGTCTAACCAGTAACCTTTTCCTTGCGTTTATTTTATTAAATATTGTATTAAACAATTTAATACACATTTAATCGCTTTTGCATCAAATGCAAAATAGTCCCTATCTAAGCTTAAATTATCATATTGCATCAAATGAAATTATTCCATCCCTTGCATCAAAAATGCAAAATATTCTCCCTAACTAATTTCTACCTATTACTCGACGAAGCGTTGCACTCTGTGTGAGACCCTACAGCCTGACCCTTACAACAGGTTGGGCTCGAAGCCATATACGGCAGTGACCACGAGCAGTGGTTGCCGTCCCTGCTTCAGGAATCATCATTATGTGGTTAACTCATTGACATGAGTATTGTCGGGACCACCCTGACGGTTTCCGTGATGAATTCCGCAGTTATAGTCTCTTCGTCTTAAATATGTCGTGTAGATCAAGTCTAGGGTATGGTCAAACTGTCAACCCCAATAACTTGACTCCGGTTAGTTTCGATCAATCTTTAGTCAATAAATGTTGGACTTCTTCCAACATACTCTGCGCAGAGTTTTTACTAAAGACCGAACTAACTCTACGACACTAACTCCCATTGACCGGGAGAGACGAATCCTCTCTTGGTCATTACTCGCCTCGTACGTTTCAAGTGACACCCAATCAAAAGACCTTTCGACAGGCCTTGCCTCGAAGCTAGGTCAGTTGATCTAAGTGGCACCGTTCACGCACAGGTCCGTCAAAATGACCTCAAGTCAAAAGACCAACTATCCTATCATCACTCAGAGTTATCACTGACAGATTGGTCAATGTAACCATATGATAACTCTAGTGGATCATTCAGTGAACTCATTCTAATGAGCACCTGTGTCTCGTCTTCGATTTCGCCAAGTCAAGCGATCATGAGATCATCGCCACCGCTAAACGGTGAAGACTAAGACACAATGGTCTATCCGATGTTTCGATATCCTTGTCTCGGAACATCTACGACCACGAACCATTTTAGACTTATGCTACAGACGGTCAAACGTTTCTCCATGATCGAGATACTCATCTCGATACCCGTTTGACCTTGCATAAAGTCTCAGGACTTTACCTAAGTTGATATCTAATGTTAACTACATTACAATATAACTTAGATAAATTATTACCAAACAGCTTACAGTTATTTCGAACAAGATGTTTGTGCTATTCACACAGGAATAAATGGCCTTGAGGGCATCATATTCCTACACTAGCAAGGCATTACATCAACCCTAGACTCAAAAGAGAGAGAAAGCAATAAAGTAAATTACATGGATTACATTGCTTTGTTAAGAGTCTAAGTCTTCAATCTTGATGCCTTGATAACTCTCCATCATCTCCAAGCTTTGGCACTCCTTGAGTCCAAACTTTGGCCCTTCTTCATATGATGTCCATCCTTACACCAAGTGATTAGTCTCCAAGAAAGATATCCTTGAAATAAACTGAGAGACTAAAACATGAGATTCATTAGCAACAACATAATGTTGTGATCATCATCAAAATAAGATTGGTATGAGACACCAATACTCAACATCTCCTTCCTGTCACACCCATTCCACCCATTCATGAGCTCAATCCTAGAGAGGCTGCTGAGGAGGGTGATAGTGATTGGGAGCTTAGCTCTGATGGAGAGACTGAGAGAGCCACCACCGCCAGTTCAGCCCCAGTAGAGAGCGCCTTTGTCCCAACTTCTGTCAGTACTCCTACTATCGCACCCACCACCATACCAGCTGAGAGTTCCGAGGTAGTTTCAACTTATGTCCCTGAAATTACTACACATGCACCATCTTCTACACAGCCCACCTCTAAGGGCATTTCTGTATCTGTCTCGCCCACACTTACCGTCGAGCACACATCTGGTGAGCCTGTCACTTCTGTTGCCACTATGCCTATGGACTCTATACATATCGTTTCCATTCCTATCGAGTTCACACCTATAGTGTCTGCGCTTCTTTCTAAGAGCGCTTCTATTCCCAGCACTGCCATATTCAGAGACACCGTCGTGACATCTGTCACCACTTCTGTCGCCAGAACAACTATTGCTGCTGATATTCCTTCCATGCCCTCATCTGCACCCGATCTCACCTCCATTCTTGTCTCCACATCTGATGAGATCTAGCGTAGATCGCCCTCTCCCGAGTTTATTTTTTGACCTCTTGCACCCGCACAAACACGTAGGGAGAGGGGCGAGTCTAGCAGTGCACACACAGCTGGTCAGTCCCACACCTCCGATGCACACCTTACCGCGGTAGAGGTAGAGGTTGCCAGTTTGAGGTGGGACTTCACCGTCTTCACTCAGGAATTCTCTTCCTACCAGCATTATGTAGAGCAGACCCAACGAGATGTGAGGGAGATTTTAAAGACCCTTAGATCACGAGGTGCACCACCTGTCACACTAGCACCTGTTACTCCTCCTGCTCCTTATGCACCACCTATAGTTCCACCACCAGCATCTTTAGCACCTCCATTAGATGCTACATCTAGTCCACAGTAGCAGGACCATCACCACCTCTAGAGGGTGGCGCCGATGACTGATTTTTTATTTTACTCTAGTTCTCCCCGATCATTTTTGGTGCCCATCTGTCCACACGGGGCCCAGCTTCGTATAGCTTGAGGGAGTGCCCATTTCACTCCATTGCATCCATATCATTCCATCATCTGTATGCATGTTTTGCATGAGACATTAGGACCATGCATTTGCATTAGCTTATCTTTCCCTTTTAGTTCCCTTACTTCTAGGATCTTTATTTTCTTTTCTTCCATCCCACCCACCACCCCTAGCGTCATTTTTCATCTTTCACTCGTGTTCTCAGCAGTGAGGACACTGCTGTGTTTAGCTTAGGGGATGAGCGCTATCACCCTTTATTTTATTCTTATCTTATTTTCACTTTTCTCTTTATTTATCCATCGTTTCACCCCATTTTTCCTTTTTTAGAATCATATTTTTTTCTTTCTTTCGTGTGCATGCATGCTTGTTTTTATTTTTATTGTCTACATTTTCCTTTCTTTCTTTTGCTAAGACGAATTATCTATGATGCTATCTCTTATGCTTTCACTACTATCATTACGCTTACTTTTCATTCCATGCTACTTAGAGTTTTCCATAATCTTGCTCTTTATAAGTACTTGCAATAAACTTCTTTTGATGATCTCTCCAAGTAAATGCATGAAACCTATTGAAATTGAATGTGTATAGTAGTATTTAGTATGCTTTCATTAGATGCACACCAAGATTCATGCATCACTAGCATATCTGAAGCCATGTTATTGTCCCTTATTCGAATTCTTATTACATGCTTGCTTTAAAAAAAGGAAAAACTCTACCGCTTGACTTCACTGCTTGTTAATATGATTAGGAATACACATGCTTATAAATGAGTTTAGTTGATGTATTATCTTACTGAACCGTTTGTGCATACTTTTGAGTGAACCGAGAGTTATATCTATTCATTCTCCATATATATATTATATTCTCTACATGTCACTTGATTTTCTTCCATAAGGATATTTTTATTGCATCCATTCCCAAAATCTCATACAAATGCAAAGCTTGCTCCAAAAAGATCAAAAAGCTAAAAAGGAACCAAAAACAAAGATTCAAAATCCCACTGCTCCTACAAAAATTCAAAAAGAAAAAAAGGGAAGAAAGAAAGTTTCAAAAATCAAAGAAAAGTTCAAAGTTTCATCCCTTGGAGCCAATCCATATAATTTTGGGAAAACCACATGAAAAATTCATATGACACAAAAATTTATTTGGATGTGACGCACCAATTCAAGCTTGGGGGGAATCGTTTGACCAAAATGAGTGAGAGTGACATTAGAGTGGAGTTGTGCACGAATGGAAAAGTTTGATAATCCTGAAACTTAACAAAATGATTTAGGTGCATGGATTTCCTATGATTTAATATGAGTAGGTGCATGTTTTGACTTTTAGTATATTCTATATTGCATGCTTGGTGTTAATTCTCTACGCTTCAGTTAGAGCTTTTGATTGAAAAATGTGTAGCCAATGTTGCGTATATTCAATGCCATGAAGTGCATGATGTGGAGATATGCCAATTGTATGAACTCTATATGCCAATTGTATGAACTCTAGAGAGATCTCTTTTATTCGATCTTAAACTCTCAAGTACGTCATTTATTTAAGATATGAAATCTCTGTGGTAGCATGTGAGTCATTTTCTGAGCCGTTGTGATATGTGGTAAATGGCATGAGATCTGCGAGAATAGTCTAGCAACATTCTCTTCTTTACGTTCTTTTACCCTTTACTTATTTTTGTCTCCCGGTAAACTTCCTATTCGTCTTCCTCGAGGACAAGTTAAAAGTTTGCTTGGGGGATTTTGATGTGTCCATATTTTCCACCTTTTTACTGCATGATTTCATAGCATTTTCATCGTCCAAAGTTCACTTTTCTATTCTTTATCATGCATTTCACGCTATATTTGTTTCTTGTATAGATTTGTGGATTTTCAGGAACTTTGGAGCGATTTGGAGATATATTGGACCATGAACACATCTGAGACAACGGGAGCATCCATGGCACAGCCTACTAAGTGCCTGACGTGAAGGAGAAGAAGATTTGAGGACAAGAAGAGAGAGGAAGAAGAAGAAGAGCTAGTGGAGGAAGCTTCAAAATGTATATCAGCCTTACCCAGTTACTCGAGTAGCTACAGCCAAAGGAAGCTTAAGCTCCCACAGCAACATTCGAGTTTCAAGTTCATTCGGATTGAGTAGTCAAGCTACTCGATTGATTAACGCATGATATCACGACATTTTCTAGAGCAAAGTCGAGTCTAAAACTCGACGAGTAGACCCAGTTACTCGATTGGGTAGGTGATGCAAAAGGAGAAGATTTCAAGGACTTAGCTGAATTTGAAGATCTTAAAGCCCCTAGACTGAGTCAAATAATCAACAGATTGACGATTTTGAGGCTTCTGAAGCTCCTATAACTCGTCCGAGTAGACACGGTCACTCGACCGAGTAGCCTTGCTACTCCGTCGAGTCATATACGAAACAGAGCAACTTTTCCAGCCCAAGCATATGGCTCTGCAGCTCGACCGAGTGGGCCATCCACTCAGTTCGAGCAACCAACTCCCCTAAGCGAAGGATCAAGGTGCCGACGGCATGGCGATACCCAACTCAGACCGAGTGGCATTGCCACTCGGTCGAGAAGGGCGGCGGTCTAACAGATTTCTAGGCAGAGCGTGTTCCTTTTGGCTAAATTTTATGGGTGCCAACCCACTTACAGTTAAATATCGTTTATTCCTTAGGTTAAAAAAGCTTTTTAGACTTCTTTTTTGGAGAGTTTTAATTGGAGTTTAGTTGAGTTTTCTTCGCGCTGTCGCTATTTTCTTTTGAAGAAAAGATTGGATCTTTGGTAATTGTTATTGCTTTGGAATCTTGGGTCTTAAATTTATAAAGTTTAGTTCGCCTTTCTCATTGGTTTAGTAACATTTTCTCCATCTCTCCTTATTTCGTTGATGTCTATTGTTGTGATAATAATGAATATTGCTATTACTATTGTTTTTATTGCTCTTTCGATGGATCATGAGTAGTTCCTTCTAGGGCTAATGGATGAACCCTATGATCTTAGGATTTAGATGTTACATTACAATTTTTATGTTGGTTTGGTGAATGTGATGTGGCTGATCTAGCCAAGTTTATAGTATTCTTACTTAGGGTTCGTGATCCACGATAATGGCACGCATCCTAGATATTTTTCTATAAGCTTAATTAGGTTCGTTAGTGAATTCAATTGGAGTTCGTGATCCACGATAATGGCACACACTTTAATGGTTTCCACTGATGCCATATATTACTAATTGATGATATACGATAGTAGCATTAATCAAAGCCATTATATCACAGATCGAAGCTTAAACCCACGATTGTGGTGTGAGTGGAGATTGAGAATAGTTGTCGATCGTAATGCACGGATAGCATGCAAGGCCATCCATGATGGTGGGGCTAAGTACGGGATACATTAGATGTGTGGCACAACGATAATTGGCTACGAATTCCACGTTTAAGATGCGACAATCTCTATATACAAAACAAATCCAACCTAGAAATTATAACCTAGCATCAACATCCGATGATCCTAGTGGTGACTCCTAAAGCCCTAGTTTCCATTATATTGATATTACTTATGAGATACAAACTGTGACAACCCTTTTACTGCACCCATAACCGACAAGATCATACAAGTCTGAGATAAAATACAAGACCTTAACTAATCGCCTCCATGTCAGTTCGACAAACTTTCTATATTACAAAGCCTCGACACCAAGCACTTGCAGATCGAACAATGCCTTATTGATGGTCTACAGATCTCGACGACCTCGGAGTCGTAATCATCTCTGGCTTCTGGATAATGTCAGGAATGCATTGCATCGAGCGGTTCTTCATCCAAGATCTTTAAATAAGCAGGCAACGCCCTATTGTGTACAGTGCCATCATCATCATCCATATCTTGCCTCATATGATCTTTCAAGACCTCCTCGTAGGTAAAATAATCAATGACTTCCTTCTCCAAGAGCTCCAAGTAACTCACATCGTCTTTGGGGAAGCGCCCTCTCATTTCCTTGTGCAAGAGAAACTCCACTTCGATATTGCCAACATTCATTGAAAGTGTCCCCAGTTGGACATTGATAAGGACTCCAGCCATAGCCATAAAAGGACGTCCTAGAATCAACTGTGAGCTTACTTCTTTAGACATGTCCATAATGACGAACTCAACTGGCACATTGATGCCTCCCGGTATTTGCAAAATGAAATCTCTAGCAATACCTACCGGGTAGGTGACGAATTGATCCGCGAACTAAATGCTCATCGTAGTGGGTTCTAATTTTGTCCCGATACTTAGCCTTCTAATTATAGAAAGTGGCACTAGGCTAATACTCGCCCCTAAATCCACCAATGCCCTCTTAATCGAGGTGCCGCCAATTGAGCACGACACCGTGAAACTACCGGGGTCGGTAAGCTTCTTCGGCATTGTGTTCTTGAGCACCGATGTGATATCATCCACACGCATGACGGATTCATGTTTCCTCTTTCCTGATATCAAATCCTTTAAGAACTTTATGTAACGACCGGTTTTTATCATTACTATTATCCGTATTTCATCCGTATATTTTTTTCCGTAACCGTTGTTAGATGCTTTGTCCACGTACCCGTCACCACTTATATTTTGTCTCATAGTTATTAGTATTACTATTATTATCATTCTAAAATTATTTTTAAATGTCTTTTCTTATAGTTATATTTTAAACATTCGATTCAGAATTCGAATTCAAATTCAAGCTTCTAATCTTTTAAAACTTTTTAAAATTCAAATTCCAAATTTTAAATTCAACTTTCAAATCTTTTTTTAAACTTTTAATTTTCGAATGAAAACTTTCCTATTACAACCCATTAAAACCTATATTCATTAGCCCTAATTCCTCTAATTAAACCTATTGAATTATAATCCTATTAATAATTTTCAAATCCTTTCCTAATTTAACACAACCCACGTTTCTACCCCGGTCGAACCCAAAGAAATGAGAGACTAGAGAACAACCAAAACTTATGAAATAAAACTTTAGGCCCACCTCACGTGTTGTCAACATCAATCCCACACACAACTATTTTATAATAACCATGCTATGTTCTCCATATAGGAGCCTAAGGCTAATATTATTAAAACCCTAGGTCTCTTTCATTTTGATCCTACCCTCTTCCGTACATCCGCCTCCTTTCCCTCTCCCTTCCCCACGTTCTCTCTTCCCTAGACTAGCGCATGCAATGGTCATCCACGCCCTATGCACGATCACGTGCACGACACCACGCATCGCCTCTCCATGACGCCCCCGTTCTTCTTCCTCTTCTTTTAAAAACCAACGCAGCAACCCTGTCCAACGCCGCACCGCCCGTATCCGGCCGCCCCGATCTCCGCCTTCCACCCCCCAATACCCAAGGTGAAATCCTCTTCCCAGCGACGTCGCCCTCATCCACACAGACGCTGACGGCCCTCGCGAACCTCCCTCCTCTTCTCACGGCGACGGGACCCATCGGTGACGCCCTCAGCCCCGAAACCGTCACCCTCAACCTCCAGCGTCCTCCCCTCTTCCCAGCGCCACCACGAGCCACTTTCGAGATCGCCATTCGCTCCGCCTTCGAACACAACCGCCAGCACCGAGCACCTCCCTCACGGTGCCTCCCTTCTCCATGCCCAGCACTCAGCCTCCGAGCACCGCTCACGCCAGCACTGCCTTGAACCCCGACGACAACCACTCCTCAAGCCTCGCAACGCCACAACAGTACCATCCCCGTCCGTTTGAAGTTCACTCCGGGCACCGCACATCCATCCAGCGCCTCGGGTTGAAGCACCTTTTTTAATCCACTTGCCATTGAAGCCTATCCTGAACATGCCCAGCACTCTCTCAGAATTACAATGATCATCAAGCTATGGGGAATATTGATTTAAAACCCAAAAGACAAAATGGAAGCAGACAACTTTGTATGCTGGGTGCGTACTAGGATAAGCTTAACATGGGAAACATTAGGTTAAGAGAAAAAAAAACTATGGGTATAAAGGGCCCTTAGAGCATTGTCACATCATGGTGGCTTCTCTGGGATATGATCAGAATCATTCTTATGCTTTCATTGTATGAACCACTTTCTAAAGCAATAGAAAAAAGATTTCTCTGGGGTTTTGTGGATAAGTTTATAACTCGACCATCAAATTCCGTCTGCATCGATCGCCTGCGCATCTCTGCCGTACGCGTCGACCCCCACACCTCCGACAGCCTCCGTCACTCGTCACGTGACATCGCCCGTCTGAGGAACCCCTCCTTCGGCCATCTCCAGTGTGTGCACCCGTCGTCGTTCAGGCCACTACGACCATGCATGCCTGCGTAAGGCGAGGGAACGAAGCGGTTGATATATGAAGCCATGAATGATGCGTGAGTGGGTTTTTAACGTTTTAATAATATTATTTCATGTACATCATATAGCAATTAAGTAAGTAGCAGTACTAATATTTGGTAATTAAATATTTGAGTAGGTAAGCTTCTGTACATGTCATGAACTAACATAATACTTAAGTAAATTTTGTTAGTTAATATGTTATTAGCCCTATCAGTATATTATGATAAGTGATATTATAACCTGTTATATAAGTCGGTGTATCAGTAGACAATTGTATTTTTGTGTTTTAAATCTAGGCCCCATGTTAGTAGTTGTGTTTAAGTCAGATGTTTTACCCGAATAAGAACTTATGGCTTGTTATTGCGAATCCGTTAACGCAGATGATTCACGCCTCATTGCAATCACCCGATCACCCGAACTCGCATCGCTTCAGGAAAGTATATACCCATTGCAAGTTTATTGTTTCCTACGATTTTTCATAGACTCAAGTATTTACCACCTTCAAGAACATTGATTTCTATAACTTTTTCAAATGCGCAAGTATTTTTATCGCATGCCGATTTTAAAGTACAACACAACCACTTTTCAAAAGTAAGTTGCCTAATAACTCTTGAGATGACATAATAATCCTAATGATGTATGATTTGTTTTTTTACTTTCAAGTTATGTTGTCCTTTTAAACAATGTATGGAAAATCCCCTTCTCGTTTGTTGTGCCATTACTTGTGGAATGAACGTCCTTAACGAATTGTGATACTGGGCCCTTGGGGAAAATGTACGGATTATTGGGCCTTCAGGCAATTATTGATTATTGGGCCTTCAGGCATTACGGATATTGGGCCTGCGGGGCATTTACAGAATGTTTGACATACGGCAAACATTGAACTACGGATTGGCTTATGGACACTTTGGGTGGGGTAGTCTAGTGTAGTAGAGGCTGGAAAGCTGGATTACACTCTATTGGTGAACTTGACCGACACCTGGCCGGGTCGGTGAGTAGAGAGTCACGGGTAGCTCCCGTTGACTTGGGTGTAATGCTGGTCACGTCCCCCTCGGACACTGGGCTTGTCACTAGATAGGAGATTGATTGATGCACTTTGTACCTCTGCTGATGATATGGTGTCTCCTGCTAAACTTATTGTCACGATCATTGATGTACACACTACACTCGTTATGAATATTGCTGTGCACACTACCCTTGTTACGACTATTACTGTACACACTACACTTGTCACGACTATTACTGTACACGCTACACCTGCCACGACTAATGCTGTACACATCACACCTGCCACGACTATTGCTGTACACACCACACTTGCCATGTTGGTTACTTTGCACACTACAGTACTCATGCTCATCGCTTGCACACTACACATTGTTATGCCCACTTGTTTCTATATGCTGCTATGTATCATCTTTTTGAAATCTTATTGTGCCCTTCATCTCCTAAAGCTTTTTAAACCATATTATTATCTTGCCGAGGGTCATTTTATTACTAACGTTTTTAAATCTTGTCGAGCGACCCTCGCTGACGTATATTTCCTCGTCTGTCAAATATACGTTAGGTTTTTTTAGCAGAGTTCACAGAAGAGTTCACTTGGATACTGAAGAGGGTGACCAGGAATACCAGGATCACGAGACTCACTGCCGAAGACGACATACTCATCGCAGTCTTGCTTAAATTTAATACTTGTTGTATTTCTTTCAGGTTTATTTTTAATTCCATGTAACTGTTGTAATGGCCATGCTGGGCCTTAAATCTTTGTGTACATGATTGCTCCGGAATGTAACCCGGAGAACGGTTGCAGTTTTACCGCAAGCGCACGGTGTAGCGGCGAGCGGGTTATCGAACACAGGGAGGACGAATGAAAGTGCCTGCTCCAGACAACCTGGCTATAGGAATAGAAAAGAGGGAATTTGCCTTTGGCGATCCTGTCACAATCGTCAGACAAAGTATGGAGATATAGAATCAAATAAAGACGCATAGGGAATGGGGAGTCCCCGCTACTCACCGTATCTCGTCAATGTGATTCATTGGTATCAAAATTGCTAGGATAGAATTTCGGATGAACTAGTTGCAACTGAATGTAAAACCAAGCTCACGCTCTCGCGCTGTTACCGGTCTATAGCCATCCTAGGTTTGGGTCCAATCTCTTGCAAACCCTAGCCTATGCAAGCTAGCATTAGGATCAACATCATCGTTCAATCACGCCCCGAGCCCACTCTCGTGCAAACCCGGGCCGTGACCTAGGTTGGGATAGTTCCTACCCATCCAATCTCTTGCAAACGGGTATCGGCATGGAATTGCAACCGAGAACCCTAGTATCGGTCCAATCTCTTGCAAACCGATACTACGGAAACTCAATTTCAACCCAATTCGGATTTCTAGGGTTTCATATCGAATTCTGATCCAATCTCTTGCAAATCCCAACCGATATGAACACCCAGCTATCCGTAGTAAATCGATCCCAAACTAACCCTAATAGCAATTCTAGCAATATTTCTACCAAATCATCACAAATCTGAAATTGGGCTTGTAGGGTTCATCCCCACGCCCCAAGACGTATAGACTACTCACAATTCATATCACAAATGCAAGAATAAACAATTGAAATAACAATAGGATTCATCACAATATTCAAATAAGCAATAAAAATGAGATTTTTAATGGAGAGGGAGACAAACCAATAGAGTTCTCCAAGAATCCAACAAAAATAAACTTTCCTCTCCTCTCCAATCACAAGAATCAAACCTAAAAGTTTAATCTAAAAAGCTGCAAAAAGTAAAGGAAAAAGCTCTCTAACCTAGGTTAAAAACTGGGGTTAAATACCCCCAAAATCGTCCAAAAAACTGTGACCAAAATGCCCCTGCGCAGCCTGAAAATCGCAATTTACGCTACAGGCAGTGCGGCTCACTCGGCCGAGTGACAAAAGTCGCTCGGCCGAGTGACAAACCCTGAGAATTTCAAGTAAGTCTGGGTCTTCGGGGGTCTTCACTTCGGGGGTCGCTCGGCCGAGTGAGTTGTCGTCACTCGGCCGATTGCTTCGCTTCACTCGGGCGGTCGGCAATTTCCACTCGGCCGAGTGGGTCTTCTGAAGCTCAGGCAGATGAAAAACAGTAAGTTGGATCTTTTTGATGGGCGTCGTCTGAGTGCCACTCGGGCGGACGGAGTCTCGTCACTCGGCCGATGTGGCTTCCGATGCTCGGCCGAGTGCACACATGAAGCGTGTCCGATCTGGTCGGCCGAGCGGTGTCTCGTTGGTCGGCCGAGTGACTCCTTCACTCGGCCGAGTGAGACACCAAAAATGCTCAAACAGCTTGTTTTTGCCTCCTCGTCGCTCCTACGACGTTCTTTCTTCTACCGCTCCTCTCTAATAGCAAAATACCCCTCGGGGAAGTCATCGGTGACACTCTAGAGTAGGTGTATCTCGGGATCACTCCAAATCGCTCCAAATCTCCTGAAATACGACAAAAACAACAAATCGTGAAAAGTATCGCAATATTGTCGATAAGTCGTGAAAAGCGTGATTTGGGCGATCTAAATGGCATGCAATCATGCGGAAAAAAGGTGTAAAACAAGGAGTGATCAGTACATGTAATCTGGATGTCAAGTATAATGATGATATTCTGTATTGCTTTGAGATCACACGCAAGAACCTGTACTTCGAATGGTGTATCACTACAGACGCTTATTAGGCTCGAGTTTCATAGCTCCAGCCCAAGTGGACCACAGTCGCGTCCATGCTTCTGTTTTTTGGGAAGCGTGGCGTGACATGTTTTAGTGGTGGCCCATGCAGGTCGTGCTTTTGCGAAATACTCGGAACAATATGGATGTCATTATTAACTATACTGTCTAGATAAACCTTGTACACAAATGTTTACTTTGTTTGTTTGCAGCATGGCAGGAAAACGTAGCGCTCGACAAGGATCCGGAGCTGCAGGAAGCGAAGAGGATAATGAGCCAGTGATGAACGATGACGTTTAAACCATGACCTATAATCGCACTTAATTATTCATATCATGTGCTTATCCTTGCTTGTCGCTTCTCAGATGAGTCTTTCGCTTCTACTATTACAATTTCATCTATATTGCTCTGTTACATTCTAGGTGTTGTTTTGATTGTTTCAATTTTAGACCATTTTCAGTTCAGAAGTTTCCTTTCATCCATATGTCTCTTCCTTCCTTGATACCCCGACCCTTCGTCTATCAGGCTTTTCCTCGATCATACCTAGCTTAAGAAATTCAGAGGACGGAATTTTCTTTAAGGTGGGTAGGATGTAACGACCGGTTTTTATCATTACTATTATCCGTATTTCTTCCGTATATTTTTTTCTGTAACCGTTGTTAGATGCTTTGTCCACGTACCCGTCACCACTTATATTTTGTCTCATAGTTATTAGTATTACTATTATTATCATTTCTAAAATTATTTTTAAATGCCTTTTCTTATAGTTATGTTTTAAACATTCGATTCAGAATTCGAATTCAAATTCAAGATTCTAATCTTTTAAAACTTTTCAAAATTCAAATTCCAAATTTTAAATTCAACTTTGAAATCTTTTTTTAAACTTTTAATTTTCGAATGAAAACTTTCCTATTACAACCCATTTAAACCTATATTCATTAGCCCTAATTCCTCTAATTAAACCTATTGAATTCTAATCCTATTAATAATTTTCAAATCATGTCCTAATTTAACACAACCCACGTTTCTACCCCGGTCGAACCCATGCGTAACACACACACACACACAACACCAAAGAAATGAGAGACTAGAGAACAACCAAAACTTATGAAATAAAACTTAAGGCCCACCTCACGTGTTGTCATCATCAATCCCACACACAACTATTTTATAAGAACTCTGCTATGTTCTCCATATATGAGCCTAAGGCTAATATTATTAAAACCCTAGGTCTCTTTCATTTTCATCCTACCCTCTTCCGTACAGCCGCTCCTTTCTCTCTCCCTTCCCCACGTTATCTCTTCCCTAGACTTGCGCATGCAATGGTCATCCACGCCATATGCACGATCGCGTGCATGACGCCACCCATCGCCTCTCCATGACGCCCCCATTCTTCTTCCTCTTCTTTAAAAAACCAACGCAGCAACCCTGTCCAACGCCGCACCGCCCGTATCCGGCCGCCCCGATTATCGCATTCCTCCCCGCAACACCCAAGGCGACATCCTCTTCCCAGTGACATCGCCCTCATCCACACAGACGCTGACGGCCCTCGCGAACCTGCCTCCTCTTCTCATGATGACGGGACCCACCGGTGACGCCCTCAGCCCCGAAACCGTCACCCTCAACCTCCGACGTCCTCCCCTCTTCCCAGCGCCGCCAAGAACCACTTTCAAGATCGCCATTCCCTCCGACTTCGAACGCAACCGCCGGCACCAAGCACCTCCCTCGCGGCGCCTCCCTTCTCCACGCCCAGCACTCAGCCTCCGAGCACCGCTCACGCCAACACCGCCTTGACCCCCGACGACAACCACTCCTCAAGCCTCGCAACACCACAACAGTACCCTCCCCCTCTGTTCAAAGTTCGCTCCGGGCACCGCACGTCCGTCCAGCGCCTCGGGTTGAAGCCGTCTGCACCGATCGCCTGTGCATCTCCACCGTATGCGTCGACCCCCACACCTCCGACAGCCTCCGTCACTCGTCACACGACATCGCCCGTCTGAGGAACCCCGCCTTCGGCCATCTCCAGTGTGTGCACTCGTCGCTGTTCAGGCCACCACGACCATGCATACCTACGCAAGGCGAGGGAACGAAGCGGTTGATATATGAAGCCATGAATGATGCGTGAGTGGGTTTTTAACGTTTTAATAATATTATTTCATGTACATCATATAGCAATTAAGTAAGTAGCAGTACTAATATGTGGTAATTAAATATTTGAGTAGGTAAGCTTCTGTACATGTCATGAACTAACATAATACTTAAGTAAATTTTGACAGTTAATATGTTATTAGCCCTATCAGTATATTATGATAAGTGATATAATAACCTGTTATATAAGTCGGTGTATCAGTAGATAATTGTATTCTTGTGTTTTAAATCTAGGCTCCATGTTAGTAGTTGTGTTTAAGTCAGATGTTATACCCGAATAAGAACTTATGGCTTGTTATTGCGAATCCATTAACGCAGATGATTCACGCCTCATTGCTATCACCCGATCACCCAAACTCGCATTGCTTCAGGCAAGTATATACCCCTTGCAAGTATATTGTTTCCTACGAATTTTCATAGACGCAAGTATTTACCACCTTCAAGAACATTGTTTTCTACAACTTTTTCAAATGCGTAAGTATTTTTATCGCATGTCGATTTTAAAGTACAACACAACCACTTTTCAAAAGTAAGTTGCCTAATAACTCTTGAGATGACATAATAATCCTAATGATGTATGATTTGTTTTTTACTTTCAAGTTATGTTGTCCTTTTAAACAATGTATGGAAAATCCCCTTCTCGTTTGTTGTGCTATTACTTGTGGAATGAACGTCCTTAACGAATTGTGATACTGGGCCCTTGGGGCAAATGTACGGATTATTGGGCCTTTGGGCAATTATTGATTATTGGGCCTTCGGGCATTACGGGTATTGGGCCCGCGGGGCATTTACGGAATGTTTGCCATACGGTAACCATTGAACTACAGATTGGCTTATGGACACTTTGGGTGGGGTAGTCTAGTGTAGTAGAGGCTGGAAAGCTGGATTACACTCTATTGATGAACATGACCGACACCTGATCGGGTCGGTGAGTAAAGAGTCACGGGTAGCTCCCGTTGACTTGGGTGTAATGTTGGTCACCTCCCCCTCGGACACTGGGCTTGTCACTAGATAGGAGATTGATTGATGCACTTTGTACCTCTGCTGATGATATGCTGTAACCTGCTAAACTTATTGTCACGATCATTGATGTACACACTACACTCGTTACGACTATTGCTGTGCACATTACCCTTGTTATGACTATTTCTGTACTCACTACACTTGTCACGACTATTACTGTACACATTACACTTGCCACGACTATTGATGTACACACCACACCTGCCACGACTATTGCTGTACACACGACACTTGCCATGTTGGTTACTTTGCACACTACACTACTCATGCTCATCGCTTGCACACTACACATTGTTATGCCCACTTGTTTCTATATCCTGCTATGTATCATCTTTTTGAAATCTTATTGTGCCCCACATCTCCTAAAGCTTTTTAAACCATATTATTATCTTGCCGAGGGTCATTTTATTACTAACGTTTTTAAATCTTACCGAGCGACCCTCGCTGACGTATATTTCCTTGTCTGTGAAATATACGTTAGGTTTTTTAGCAGAGTTCATAGAAGAGTTCACTTGGATACTGAAAAGGGTGACCAGGAATACCAGGAGCACGAGACTCACTGCCGAAGACGTCATACTCATCGCAGTCTTGCTTAAATTTAATACTTGTTGTATTTCTTTCAGGTTTATTTTAAATTCCATGTAACTGTTGTAATGGCCATGTTGGGCCTTAAATCTTTGTGTACATGTAATATGGATGTCAAGTATAATTATGATATTCTGTATTGATCTGAGATCGCACACAAGAACCTGTACTTTGAATGGTGTATAACTACAGACGCTTATTGGGCTCGAGTTTCACAGCTCCAGGCCAAGCGGACCTCAGTCGCGTCCTTGCTTCCGTTTTTTGGGAAGTGGGGCATGACACTTCGCTTATGTCGGAATTTCTGTTAATGCATCCATAAAAGGGATGTTCACGTGAACACCCTTAAGAAGTTCTATAAACCTGGCATACTTCTTCTCAAGCTTTGCCATAGCCAATCTCTGGGGGTATGGAACTAGAGGGCGGCTTACTTTGTCTTTCTCCTTATCCCTTAGCTTAGATGCCTGAATAGATTTCTCCAAGGAAGGTGGGGTCTCAATAGGGATTGTAGCAATTTGTGTGTTTAAATGAGTAGGTGATGTCTTCTTCCCTGCATCGCTAGATGGCTCCTCAATTTCCTTGTCTTCATTCACCAAAATAAACGGCTCCGGAGTTATGGGACTCTCCTTATCAATATGACTACAGAAGTTTGTGGATCTGCTAGCTTGGGAACCTGTACCATGACTGCTTCAGTGGTCTTCCCTCCTCGTGCCGTCACCGCTACCATGGCATTGACTTGCCCTCTTGGATTGGGCTCAGACTAAGCTGGAAGCTTCCCTTGAACCTTAATAAGTTGGCTCACTTCGGCATCAATTGATCCACGATGATTGCAAGTTGCTTTTGACTAGCCAATAATTCCGTGTTTTGCTTAGCCATGTTGGCATTCTGTTTATCTTGAGCATTGGTAAAAGCTTCTAATGCTCCTTCAACATTCGAGTTGGGTGCTGCTTGTTGTTGATAGGGTTGTTGATAAGGAGGTTGATAGGGCAGACGGTTGTTGTTGCCTGGTGGTTTATAAGGCCCAGCTGGCCTAAATCCTTGCTGCTGCTGCTGCTGATGAAGTGCTTGTGGTTGAGGTGGAGGCTGCTGTGGCCTCGGCTAAGTAGGTGGCCGCATAGCTCCATTGGGGTTACTATTAGAGAATCCCAGATGCGTCTTACAAGCTAGATTTGTCAATTGCGGCCTTGGGTTACTCCTACCATCAGAAATATAACTGACATACTCTGTCGGTACATCTGCTACATCAAAAGAACCTTCATTAGCAATGTACCCTTGTTTGGCATAATTATCGCATGTAGCACAAACCGGAGCCTTGGGAGAGGTAAGTATAACACTCAATCTTTGTTCAATCTGAGCAACCTGCTTCGATAGATGATCGACGCCCCGGGAGTGCGCACACGTAACCGGGGCAAGTGACTCGCTAGTCTTACCGCAAGCGCACGGTGTAGCGGCGAGCGGGTATCGAACACGATGAGGGCAAATGACAGTGTCTTCTTCAATTCACCTGGCTATAAGAACAGTCGAGAAATGTTCGCAATAAAGCGGTCACAGTCGTTCAATTGTATAAGTGAAATATCAAATTAATAAAAACACCTAGGGGGAGGGAATCCCCGCTACAAACCGTATCTCGTCATTGTGATTCGTAGGTTTCACAATTGCTAGACTTGCAATTCAGGTGAACTAGTTGCAACTAAATGTAGAACCAAGCTCACGCTCTCGCGCTATTACCGGTCTATAGCAAACCTAGGGTAGGGTCCAATCTCTTACAAACCCTAACCTAGGCAAGCTAGCGTGAAGAACAACATCATCGTTCAATCGTATCTCGAGCCCACTCTCGTGCAAACTCGAGCTACGACCTAGGTTGGTGACGTGTCCCCGCCACGCCGGCGGTGGTGACCGCGTGGCAGCGGGGGTTCTGGTTTAGATATTTGTAATCGCAAGCGCACGGTGTTGTAGCGTGGCTTGGGGGTCGAACACAAGGAGGCTAGGATGTGCTTGTGTCAAGGAGGACCAAAATCACCCCGTGGGCGAGCTAGCCCGAATCGGTTGATGGTTGTCACGGAAAGTAGTGCAAGGTATGGACAATAAGAAAATAAACCCGGGACTTTGGTTTCCACTCCAACGAGCGACTCTCGCCAATGCGGCCTACGGGTAGGAAAGCGATCGGAATTAGGGTCTAATGGTGAGACGTTGCCTCTGAAAGTGGTACCGGCATCCCATGGGCCCGATATTCCGGTCGGTGCCCAGGATGATACACCGGACTTCCCAGATTCGATCAGTGGGCACTCCCGTGTCCATTAATACTGATCGATTCCGGGAGCACTAAGCTCGCAACGATAACTCCCAACTTCTCATCCTGCTGCTCCCGCGCGCTAGGATTCGGCGTCTACGCTAAGGGCGTGAGCTATGGCTAGGGAGTCAACCGCCAAGTTTATTCCCCCTTGGCCCAATGGTCAAAGGTGGTCTTTTTCCCGTCGATGACAATGAAACACCCGGCGTAACAGTTAGAATCCTAATCCCTATCGATTTCCTAACCCTATGGATGCATCGGGAAGAGTCCCCGAAGGGGTTTCCACCAAAATCCCAGATTTGGGACCTACTCACAAATATTCATTAAAAAGCGATCTAAATGAAAATGAATCGTTGGAATCATAATCAGACGATTGGAATGTGGAAGTAATAGAGTAATTAAGACAATACTAAAATTTGAGAAAGATCCGAAAACTTACAAAAGAACAGTAATTACAGCCGTCACAATAGGAGAAAACAGTAAAAACTAGCAGCTCCCTCGTTTCTGGAACCCTAGGGGTTCTATTTATAGGCTCTCGCATCACCCGATCGGTTGACAAGTCAACCGATCGGGTGATCCGTTACAGATAATAAACAGAAAACGGTGAGCTTTCACCCGGTCATAAGAACCGGTCGGTTGAGTTCTTGGAGTGACCGGTTGGATCTTGGTGCCATCGGGTGAAGGGATCGGTTGGGTGCTCGTGTCTTCGGCTCTTCAGCATCAGCTACAGATGAACCGATCAGGTGAGAGTAACCCGATCGGTTGGAATTTGGCTCGAGAAGACAGAGAGTTGGCCCCAGTTGAATCGGCCTGTGAACCGGTCGGGTGACTTCCACTTGGGCTCTGGCTGAGACCGGGTGGTGCACGCGTGCATCACCCGATCGGTTGGAGATGACCAACCGACCGGGTGAGGGGCTGAAAGATGAAATCTTCGTCGTTTGGCCCCCTGGATCACGTGTGACTCCTCCCGTTGCTCTGGGGACTTGAGATATCGTCGTTAAACGTCCCCTACGCGGGCAATCTCCTGCAAACATGGAAAAACAAAGAAAAGTGAAAGAAAACGAGAAAATACGAGAAAATGAATAAAAGACGGCGGAAAATACGGAGGGGAAAAATAGAGAGAAAGAGAGAAAAATAAAACTCTATATCCTAGATCGTCCGTCAGAGCCAACAAAATCAAAAACGACACACCAAGCAAGCAAACGTCAAATCACATCACTAAACCTAGGAAAACGAGTCCCAATAAGTGTCATGGGCCCACGTGGTGAAGCGCGAGTGAGTGTGGTCGTGCGCTAGCAGTCGGTGTCGCTATCTGATGTGCAATAAAGCTCGATATACACAGATCCAGGAAATGACCCAAATACCGATTCGAATTTGAAATTGCGGTGAATATTAGTTCGAGCATGCATGAGAAGAGTATAAGAAGTGAAATGTATCATGCATCGGGGACTCCATAACTAGGGTTAAGGAAATCACGCCACTATAGCCTAGATACTAGCTAAAAAGTTCCTAAGCCAAGTGTTTTCGAAAACGATGGGGGTTGAGATGATGTGGAGTAGAACACTCGGTGCAAATTCTCGCCTTCCCTTTATTTTCGGTAGATAGGAAAAATATTCACACTTGAAATTTTTTTGGGTTTTAGGTATTTGTATTTTTTTGGCTTTTTGGCTATACAAAATTTTTCTTTTCTTTTCTTTTTGGGTTTTTCTTTTCTTTTCTCTTTTTTTTGGATTTTGGGTTTTTGGCTATACACATGTGTAGTCTCCCAAGTGGGAGAACGGTACATGACGAGGGGATTTGCACCAAGTAAAACTAAAAAGAAGTCGAAATCTAAACACTTGGGCAAAGGAAACTATTCTCGCTAAATAGAGCATAGGCTAAATGGGTTATCTTAGTCCTTAATTGTGGAATCCCGACGCATGCGAATTGAAATATACGATATAAATATAGCATGCATATAGAGGCAGATAGTAGAAGCAAATACCGCATATTCAAATCGAAGCATGATAATTTAGGGGTCATTCCTGGACAGGTATATAAAGTAAAATCACAAAGTAGAAGCACACCAAATAGCTAGGCACGATGCACGACTCACAAAAAGCTAAGTGGACCCACGATGCGTGAAATGCAAGAGAACTCGAAATCCTAGGGTCAGTGAGTGTGATTATCGATGCCATGCTAGGTGTGTGTGATTTTGTGGCGATTCATCATAGGGTTCATCTCTAGGAGAAAGAGCTAAAAAGAAGAGAAGATAAAAAAGAAAAAATAAAAAAACACGATGAAAACGACACAAAAACGAAAAAGAAAGACTCAAATGACACACACAGTGCGACTCCCCCAAGCTGAAGTTTGCATTGCCCTCAATGCAATATGAGTGAGTACGGGAGGGCAATGAAGATGGGGGGGGAATACGCACCGACACAAAAAGAAATGAAAACGAGAAAACCACAGAGATGAAACTGAAAATAAAGAAAGATCAAGATCAAAATCAAACGACACGAAAATAGAAATAAAACCACACGACACGACACTCAAAAGGGGAAAACAAGCAAACACACAAAAATGAGAAAAACAACAAAACACGACAACACACCAAAATAGACGTCCCCCAAGCTAGACATGACAATGCTAGCAAATAAAATGTGATCGTGAAATGCAGAAATATGCAGGGGGGAGTCAATCGGATTCACTGGTACTGGAATGGTAGGGGGAGGGGGAGGAGGGTGAGGAATAGTGAATGAAAGAATCTTCAGAGGAAGAGGAGGGTGTGCCTATGGGGGAATGAGGGGTGACAGGCTGGAGCACGGGAGGATCGATGTGCACCGGGGGGCTGTGGTGGAGAAAGATCGTACCAGGTGGGCCGACAGTTGGGTGCCAATCGGGAGGATCCAAGGGTGGTAGATGCACTAATGGAGAATACCAAGGATCGAGGTAAAACTCCCAAGGCAGATGAGATGGGGGGTAAGGTAGCCGCAAAGGGGCCAAAGGTGGCAGGATCGCGAAAGGTTCGCAGGCGGGGCTATAGAGGTAGACAGCACGGTCTTCACCGAAGGGAGTGAGCATATTGATATCGATCAAGTAATCACGATCAATACGACTACGTCCAGGCAAAATTGGGAGGTCGGGTGGCACTCTCAAAACACAGCTGACAATAAGGGTGATCATCCCACCACAGCAGATGGATCCAGAATTGGCGCTGCTAACAGCAAAAATTTCGTGAATGATCCAATGAGCGGCGTTTATGGGCATAGGGATGTGCCCAAGGATCCTGTCATCAGACATGGCATAGAGAAAGAAGAGCTCATCCCTAGATACAGTGGACACATCCACGCGGGCGAAAACAGTGTTGGCGAGGATGCAATGGGCGAGGCGGTAACACGGGTGAATAATGTAGGAGGCAGGAGCCTCGGGTGGAAAGGTGGTGTACCGGGTAAATCGTTGCCAAACACCATCAGCCCGAAATTGAGAGTAGATGTCAGTTCGATCGTGGGTGGAATGTTCAGTATTAAGATCGGGGTGACGGAGATTGAGGATATTGTTCAACTCGATGAAACCCATAGAAAAGTCGCAGTTGAAAGCGCGGAAGGAGAAACCCCCATCAAACAACTCGAGGGAACTGAGGAATTCAAGCGTGAGATTTCTGTGTGTGTGAGCATGGATGTAAGAGAGGGTATGGCACCCGATACAGTTGAAAATTCTGGCGACGCCGTTCGAAAGCCCTAGAGCTTTGAGTGTGGGGCGATCGACGAAGAGTGTAGGTCTCATCGGGCGATGAAGTAGTGCTCGCAAACGGTCAGACTGTTCTTCCGTAGAAGGGTTTATGCCAAGGAAAGAGGGGGAAAAGGGGCCGTAGAGCTGATCACGGCGCGAAGATGATGCAATCTCTTTCCCTTTCTTAGACATGGCGACTATGTGGGTGGTGAAAATGAAAGTGGGGGCATGCCTACGATGAATATAGAGCAAGTGAAGCAGGTACAACACCAATTTAGGATATTACAGATAAAGTAAGAGATGTGTAGAGTGGAAGAGTGTTACCCATCGATGTAGCAAGATCAAGCTCCCGGGGGACTCGCGTAGTAGGAGGAAACAATTCAGGAAGCCGCCGCTCGCTGATCCGACAAGAAACAGATTTTTGAAAATCTTGGGGCTAGGGTTAGGGTTTGGGTGTTTTGATGATGGAATGTCGACGATGGCGAGGTGGCGGGGGTGGGGAAGTATGGGAGTGAGTGGGGATGAGGGTTTAGGGGCAGTATGTTGGGTGGAGGAGGTCGATTTGACAGTTGGAGGGCGTGAAACCGCGTGAAGGGGATTTTCGGGGGTCGGGTGGCGGTCACCGTGTGGTAGGGGTATTTATAGGGGCGAAACTGAACCGATCGGGTGAGTTCTCACCCGATCGGGTAGGCAAATTTCGAAAGTTCCTATCGGCCAACAGCTACAGGTGAACTGACCGGGTGAATAGTCACCCGATCGGTTGACCGTTTCCCAAATTTTTCCCGAGAATGGGGGGTTGCTCACCCGGTCGCCTCAACCGATCGTGCTCTAACTCAACCGATCGGTTGATGTTTCCCAAAACTTTTCCGAGACTTCTCCCCAGATCACCCGGTCTGTCACCCGGTCTCTCCATTCTTCACCCGATCGGTTCATTTGGGGACAGATGCAGCTTGTAGCTGATACATCCCAACCGATCGGGTGGGAACTCAACCGATCGGTTGAGGCCTTGTTTTCTGCAAAACCCAAGAATCGCCTGAGTTCCTTCACGGAAGTTGTTTCGGCTGGATTTATTTATAAAATAGAGAAAAATAAAGTAGAAAATATCCTTAAAAACGAAGCATAAGTTTAGAACATGGGTTGCCTCCCATGAAGCGCTTTCGTTTAACGTCGTTTAGCTTGACGCCTCTAGCAGTGGTCAATTAGGATCCGGAGGGTTAGAGGAAGGGTTGTTGTTCATTGGGGATCCGACCGGAGAGAATTCTGGTTCTCCAACTGCATAGTGTTTCAGACCCTGTCCGTTGACTTTAAACGGCTCATCCCTTCCCATTATCTCGATAGCCCCATGCGGGAAAACCTTGGTGACGCGGAACGGTCCCGACCACCTTGACTTGAGTTTTCCAGGAAAGAGCTTCAGCCTTGAGTTGAATAGGAGAACTAAGTCCCCTTCTTTGAATTCCCTCTTCAAGATTCGCTTATCGTGCCACCGCTTCAGCTTCTCCTTGTAGATCTTGGCGTTCTCATAGGCATTGAGCCGGATTTCGTAGAGGTTGTTGTGTTGTAACTGCCGGTGCACTCCTACCTTCTTGGTGTCGAAGTTCAGATTCTTAACTGCCCAATATGCCTTATGCTCCAATTCCACAGGAAGATGGCAAGCTTTCCCATAGACAAGCCGGTAGGGAGTTGTGCCGATAGGAGTTTTAAATGCCGTCCTGTAGGCCCTAAGCGCGTCAGGAAGCTTCGATGACCAATCCTTTCTAGAATTGGCCACCGTCTTTTCTAGTATGCTTTTAATCTACTGGTTAGAGTCTTCCGCCTGACCGCTGGTCTGCGGGTGGTAGGCACGCCCCACCCGGTGTTGTACCCCGTATTTTTTTAAGAGGGCCTCGAATTTCTTCTCTATAAAGTGGCTCCCTCCGTCACTGATCCGGACACGAGGTACACCGAACCGCAGGAAGATGTTGCTTTTGAAGAACATGGCCACCACTCTGGAATAATTGGTTGGACTGGCTATCGCTTCAACCCATTTCGACACGTAGTCTTCAGCCACCAAGATATATTGGTTCCCCGAGGAGGAAGGGAACGGTCCCATGAAGTCCACCCCCATACATCGAAGATTTCTACCTCCAGGATGTAGTGTTGAGGCATATCATTCCTTTTGGAGATATTCCCAGCTCTTTGGCACTTATCGCAGGCTTGGACATAAACATGTGTGTCCTTGAAGAGAGTAGGCCAGTAGAATCCGCTTTAGAGAATTTTTGCGGTGGTCTTGTAGGTGCTCGCGTGCCCTCCACATTGTTGCCCATGGTAGTGGGAAATGATGGAGGTCGCCTCAGTTTCAGGGACGCATCTTCGTATCACCCCATCATTGCAGGTTTTGTATAGGTGGGGGTCATCTCAATAAAATTTGCGGACTTCATGAAAAAATTTCTTCTTCTGCTGAAAGCTCACATTGTGGGGGACGATTGCACAAGCCAGATAATTTGCGATGTCGGCGTACCAGGGTGTCCATGAGGAAGAGACAGAGAAGAGATGCTCGTCAGGGAGTGAATCATCGATCGACGTAGCGTTTAGATCGAGGGTAGGCATCCTGGACAAGTGATCGGCAACAACATTCTCCGCCCCCCTCTTGTCTCTGATTTCCAGGTCGAATTCCTGGAGGAGGAGAATCCATCTAATGAGTCGCGGCTTAGCTTCTTTCTTGCTCAATAGGTATTTAAGAGCCGCGTGATCCGTGTGCACGATCACCTTGGCGCCAACGAGATATTGTCGGAACTTATCCATGGCGTAGATGACCGCGAGCAATTCTTTTTCCGTGGTAGTATAATTTCTTTGGGCGACATCAAGGGTTTTGCTCGTATAATATATGACATGAAGATTTTTATCCTTCCTCTGCCCCAAGACGGCACCAACCGCATAATCACTAGCGTCACACATCAGCTCAAAGGGGAGATTCCAGTTCGGTGGCTGTATTATAGGCGCGGAAATCAAAGCTTGCTTCAATGTGTGGAAGGCCTCCATACACTCCTCGTTGAAGACGAAAGGCACAACTTTCACCAGGAGTTGGGTCAGCGGCCTGGAAATCTTCGAGAAGTCTTTTATGAAGCGGCGATAGAATCCCGCGGGTCCTAAGAAACCACAGACTCCTCGAAGATTGAGCAGTGGTGGAAGCTTTTCAATCACTTCAACTTTAGCCTTATCAACCTCTATTCCCCTCGAAGAGATGACGTGCCCCAGCACAACTCCCTCCTAGACCATGAAGTGGCACTTCTCCCAATTTAGGACTAGTCCCTTTTCCTGACATCTCTCCAGGACCTTAGTTAGATTACTGAGGCACAAGTCAAACTTAGTTCCATAGACGGAGAAGTCGTCCATGAAAACCTCCATGATGTCTTGGGAGTAGTCGGAGAAGATAGCGGACATGAGTCTTTGGAATGTAGCAGGGGCGTTACAAAGTCCGAACGGCATTCTTCTATAGGCATATGTCCCGAACGGGCAAGTGAAAGTCGTCTTCTCCTGGTCATCGTTATGAATAGGGATCTGAAGAAATCCTGAATACCCGTCCATGAAACAGAAATAATTATGCTTCGCCAGTCTCTCGAGCATCTGTTCAATAAAGGGGAGAGGGTAATGATCCTTCCTCGTAGCCTTGTTCAGCTTTCTATAGTCAATGCACATCCTGTACCCTGCGACGGTCCTCGTTGGTATTAGCTCGTTCTTCTCGTTGCGAACCACCGTCATTCCTCCTTTCTTGGGTACGACGTGCACCGGGCTAACCCAGCGACTATCGGAGATAGGGTATATAATACCGGCATGTAAAAGCTTAACAATCTCCTTTTTTACAACCTCCATCATTATGGGATTTAGCCTCCGTTGTGGCTCAATCGAGGAGGCTTGCTCATCTTCAAGTAGAATTTTGTGTGAGCAGAGGCCTAAGCTAACCCCTTTTAAATCCTCAATTGCATATCCGAAAACTCCTTTAAACCTTTTTAAAACACCAAGAAGTTTGGTCATTTGGTCTCCGGGCAGTGAAGAGTTGACTATGACCGGAAGGGTCGAGCCAGCTCCCAAATATTCATATTTTAGTCCCGGCGGTAATTCTTTCATCTCAACTTCTTGAGGCCCCGATGCATACTTCTCTAGCTGAGCATCCTCAAGGGAGAGGAGTTCTTCGTGGATCTCTCCGAAGCCAGCATCCGGAGTCTCACCCTCGGCCGCAGTTCCGCATGGCAAAGTTTCGCAAGGTATAGTGGGAACGATCGAGGAAGGTACCGGGTCTCTTTCAAGCTCATAATAATTGTCCGGGAAGAAAGCTTGCAGGTGAAAACAGGTTTCAATCGTCGATGGTTCCCCACAACTGTTTCTAGCTTCCTCATTGTCCAAAGATCGGGGACGCTCAATAGAAGTCTGCAAGGGATAGATTGATTCATGTCCAGCGTAACCTACAAACCCGGTCGGACGGTTTTCCTGACAAAACTCCGCGGACAACTCTTCTTCACTAAATTCGGGACCAGGGTTGTCGATATACGCCACTTCATCATGAGGAAAGAGAGTTGCCGTTGCCAGGTGCTCCTGCGTATCTCGATATCTCCTCTGACTTTCCACGGCGGCAGACAGGAGGGATAGTATATTCGAAGTATTCAGTGATTCCGCCAAGATCTGCGCCAAACAGCGGATATGGTGAGAGTGATCACAGATGTCTCCTGAAACTGCATGCAACATCATCGCCGTGGGGCCAGGATCTTATATGAAAGGAGAGAGAGAGAACTGCACAAGTGGCAAACACGTCAAAAGCACGGGTTGCATAAACGGGAACCGAAAGTTGCGATGGAAGCATGGCGATTCAGTCAATTAGCACTTTACAATTACTATCCACAGTATGTCCAAGTGAAATTGAAAAGTGTAGAGTGCGAAAATTATCGCGAGGTAGGGATAAGAGCTAGACACTAGGGTTCAAGAGATCCTAAAATAACAAGCACGTTGCCTCCCTGGCAATGGCGCCATAAAGTTGACGTGTCCCCACCACGCCGGCGGTGGTGACCGCGTGGCAGTGGGGGTTCTGGTTTAGATATTTGTAACTGCAAGCGCACGGTGTTGTAGTGTGGCTTGGGGGTCGAACACAGGGAGGCTAGGATGTGCTTGCGTCAAGGAGGACCAAAATCACCCCATGGGCGAGCTAGCCCGAATCGGTTGATGGTTGTCACAGAAAGTAGTGCAAGGTATGGACAATAAGAAAATAAACCCGGGACTTTGGTTTCCACTCCAACGAGCGACTCTCGCCAATGCGGCCTACGGGTAGGAAAGCGATCGGAATTAGGGTCTAATGGTGAGACGTTGCCTCTGAAAGTGGTACCGGCATCCCATGGGCCCGATATTCCGGTCGGTGCCCAGGATGATACACCAGACTTCCCGAATTCGATCAGTGGGCACTCCAGTTTCCATTAACACTGATCGATTCCGGGAGCACTAAGCTCGCAACGATAACTCCCAACTTCTCATCATGCCGCTCCCATGTACTAGGATTCGGCGTCTACGCTAAGGGCGTGAGCTATGGCTAGGGAGTCAACCGCCAAGTTTATTCCCCCTTGGCCCAACGGTCAAAGGCTGTCTTTTTCCCGCGTAACCGTTAGAATCCTAATCCCTATCGATTTCCTAACCCTATGGATGCATCGGGAAGAGCCCCCGAAGGGGTTTCCACCAAAATCCCAGATTTGGGAACTACTCACAAATATTCATTAAAAAGCGATCTAAATGAAAATGAACCGTTGGAATCCTAATCAGACGATTAGAATGCGGAAGTAATAGAGTAATTAAGACAATACTAAAATTTGAGAAAGATCCGAAAACTTACAAAAGAACAGTAATTACAGCCGTCACAATAGGAGAAAACAGTAAAAACTAGCAGCTCCCTCGTTTCTGGAACCCTAGGGGTTCTATTTATAGGCTCTCGCATCACCCGATCGGTTGACAAGTCAACCGATCGGGTGATCCATTATAGATAATAAACAGAAAACGGTGAGCATTCACCCGGTCATATGAACCGGTCGGTTGAGTTCTTGGAGTGACCGGTTGGATCTTGGCGCCATCGGGTGAAGGGATCGGTTGGGTGCCCTTGTCTTCGGCTCTTCAGCATCAGCTACAGATGAACCGATCGGGTGAGAGTCACCCGATCGGTTGGAAATTGGCTCGAGAAGACAGAGAGTTGGCCCAAGTTGAACCGGCCTGTGAACCGGTCAGGTGACTTCCACTTGGGCTCCGGCTGAGACCGGGTGGTGCACGCGTGCATCACCCGATCGGTTGGAGATGACCAACCGACCGGGTGAGGGGCTGAAAGATGAAATCTTCGTCGTTTGGCCCCCCTGGATCACGCGTGACTCCTCCCGTTGCTCCGGGGACTTGAGATATCGTCGTTAAACGTCCCCTACGCGGGCAATCTCCTGCAAACATGGAAAAAAAAAGAAAAGTGAAAGAAAACGAGAAAATACGAGAAAACGAATAAAAGACGGCGGAAAATACAGAGAAACACAAAAGAAAACGTGCATGAATATATGAAATATAAACGCACGTCAGTTGGGATAGTTCCTACCCGTCCAATCTCTTGCTAGCGAGTATTGGTATAGAATTGCAATCGAAAATCCTAGTTTCGGTCCAATCTCTTACAAACCGATTCCAGAGAAATCCCATTGTAACCCAATTCGAAATTCTAGGGCTTCCGATCGAGTTGGGATCCAATCTCTTGCAAATCCCAATCGGTATGAATCCCTTGCCATTCGTATTAAATCAATCCCAAACTAACCCTAATCAATTCTAGCAATAATTTCACCAATTCATCACAAATTAGAAATAGGGTTCGTAGGGTTCATCCCTACGCCCTAAGACGATAAAACTACTCACAATTCATAATGCATTTCAATGGAAATTCAATAATAAAAACAATAAAATTCATTGCAATATTCAATATATAAATAAAAATGAGGTTTTTGATAGAGAGAGAGAGACAAACCAATGAAGATTCAATAGCATCCAACAAAATAACACTTTTCTCTCTCCCAAAAGAACTAAATCTAATCTCCTAAAAAGTAATCTAAAAATGGATGCAAAAAGTTCTGAAAAAGCTCTCTAAACTAGGTTAAAAATTGGGGTTAAATACCCCCCAAAATCGCCCAAAAAACTGTGACAAAATTGCCCCTGTGCAGCCTCAAAATCGCAATTTCCGCTACAGGCAGTGCGACTCACTCGACCGAGTGACAAATGTCATTCGGCCGAGTGACAAACCCTGACAAATTCCAGTACCTTCGGACTTTTGGGGGTCGGCTCCTCGGGAGTCACTCAGCCGAGTGACTTTCTTTGCTTCGGCCGAGGGGACTTCTTCACTTGGCCGAGTCAGAACTCGGGAGCTGACTGACAGATTACAGTAAGTCTGGGATTTTTCTTACAGTAAGTCTGGGAGCGAGTGGTGTCTCCGTGGTTCGGCCGAGTGGGCTGGCGATGGTCGGCCGAGTGCACACTGATACTCAGTCTGTTGCGTGTCCGATCTGGCCGGCCGAACGGGCTTTCGATGGTCGGCCGAGTGACCCCTTCACTCGGCCGAGTGACATGCTGAAAATGCCCAATCTTCGTATTTTTGCTCCCTCGTCGCTCCTACGACATTCTTTCTTCCTCCACTCCTCTCCAATCGCAGAATTCCCCTCAAAAGAGTCACGGGTGACACTCCGGAGTGGGTGCATCTCAGAATCACTCCAAATCGCTCAGAATCTCCTGAAATTCGACAAAAAACAAGAAATCGTGAAAAGCATCGCAATATTGCCGAAAACTCATGAAAAACACGATTCAAGCGATCAAAATGGCGTGCAAACATACAGAAAAAAGGTGTAAAATATGGAGTGATCAAAATCCCCCAAGCTTACCTCTTACTCGTCCTCGAGGAAGATGAGTAAAAAGCGAACCCGGTGGATAAAGAAAATAGAAACGATGGAAAGGTGGAAAATGAAAAACGAAAAACAAAATAGAAAACGAAGAGGGAAGCTGCTAGATCATTTTTCTCAGGACGTGGGTTTTACTTACTCATATAGAACGCATCGAATACAAAACACATGTCAAAGACTTTTATCTCGATATCATAATATAATGGTACATTTGAAATAGAAAACCCAAGAATATCAATATAGCATAAAAATGTAATAATTCTAGAATTAGCATCGTCTGAAGAATCTAAAGCGGTATACAAAATCGTAGATCACACACTTTTCAATTGAATGCTTTCTATAAGGAGTATAAGAGATATCACACAATGGAGTAGTAAGAATAGAAAAGAGTGGTTTTCATGGAATGAATGTTAAGCGTAGATTTCTGGATTTCGTAAAACTTTAAGCAATTTCACCGAGTATAGAATATTACTTAGCCTAGGTTGTCATGCACCGTCAAGTAGTCGCTCTCTCACACATCATTGGATCCTCTCCCCCAAGCTTATCCATAAGCGTGGTGGCATAAACAAAACAATATTTACATTCCCTGTTTCTTTTGAAGCTCCAAAAGTCAAAGAAATAAAAATAAAAGCAAAATAGGGAAGAAAGAGAGAAAGGGTATGAGATGGGATCGTTTTCGAACTTCTTTTCTCTGTTCTTATACTCAAATCTTTTTCTTTTTCTCTCTTTTCTCTTTTTTTAGATAACATATATACACAAATGATCCCAAATCAAAAGAGAAGGATATACAAGTATTTTTTTTTTCTTTTTGGTTTTGGGGAATTTGGAGCATGGGATATAATAGCGAGGGTTGCCAATAATAGAATTGCTAAGGGGAGATTCACCAATGAATTTAAAATAGAGAAATAATGTTCAAGATATGTGGAGAAAGAAATAAATGTATCTCTCGGTTCACTCTATAGGACGTGCATGACAACTTCAGTAGGTTAATTTAATCTACTCAGTTTGATCTCAAAAAGTAAACTAATCCAGATTTATCAATGCTAGCAAACATTCAATCAACCTGAAGTGAAGCGTACAAATCATGCAATAAGAAGTGATATGAGAAAAGAAATCAGTACTCCAGATATAAGCAGTCAATGCGTGAATCTTGGTGTGTTTTCTACGATAGCATACATATGAATCATCAGACATCAGGTAATAATAGAATTTCATCCATTTTCATACGGAAAAATAAGTGGGTTACTATTTCTAAATGCAAAGTAGAACATAGCATATGACATCAGAAACAAAAGCTATGACATGACAAAATCAGCATGCATATAGAGAAAAGCTAACACCACGTCATCGTCATCACAAAAAAATCATCTCTAGCAAAAGATGAAAGAAATAAAGATAAAGGAAAACAAAACTATTTTCAATGCAGCACACAAAGAAAATAAGAAAAACGTGATGCATGGCAAAAAAAAAATGAAAAAGTGATGAAAAATGGGTGCAAAAGCGGAAAAAACGTGAAAAAAACTAAAAATAAAGGTGATAAAAGCAAAAAGTGTGAGAACTCACTCCCCCAAGCTAAAGTGCACCGTGTCCTCAATGTGCAAAGTGTGGCACACCGAGAGACATGAAATGGGTGGGGTGGGTGAGGATGCATGCATGATAAAAAGAAAGAAAAAATAAACTGAAAATATGATGCGGATGTGATGCATGCAAAGATCAGAGTGATGCAGATATGTGTCACCAAAAATACACTCCCTCTCTCCCAAAAGATATAAAATGATGTGAGCAAGATAGGGACAAAAATAGTGCGGGGAGGAGGGGGGCAAAAAATATATCGACAGGACCATCAGAGAATGGGCAGCATAACGACAAAAAAGATCAATGGCATCAAGGGTGTGCCTAAGTTGGTGGTGCTGCACCATCTCCGTCCTATGGCGGAGGTGGTGGCGGAGGTGGTGGTCGAGGTGTCGGCTGGGTGGGTGGGTGTAGTGGAGGGAGTTGCGCTAGGATCTGATTCAGGCAAGCCTGAATATCGGGAAGCATGGCGACGCGGGACTCCACGGAACTGACCGTGGCAGAGATAGCCCTAAAATCACCTGTGAGTCCACTCTCCGCCCCCTAAAGAGCACGAAGGCTCTGAAGTATAGTGTCAGTGGGTGGTGGAGCGGAGGGACGAACAGGTCTAGGCTGTGAAGGTCGGGGCTGTCGGACACGGGCAGTGTAAGTAATCGGCCCAGCAGGAAAGTGCGGGAAGGGTGCTATGCTCACTAGTGGATGCCCAGTCGAGATGTGAGGCTGGGACGTAGGCTGGGATGAGGAGGCAGCAGCAGTGGTGGTGGAAGACAAAATCGGCGACGAGGCAGCAAGAGAGGTCGGTGACACATGTGTGAGGACAGACGTCACGATACTCTCAGATAGGACAGCTGCGGCAGAGACAGAAGGGTCGACCACTGGGGAGGAAGTGTAGGGACCAAAAGGTTACACCCCAGCGGACAGCAAGCTAGATAGGGACCGCACAACAGCAGGGAAGGAAGGCTCCCGCTCTCAAGGATAGTGGGTGGACGCTCTGGAAGAAGTGAGGAAATAGGCTCAACCGAGATAAGCACAGCAGTGGTGGGGGTGGTGGTAGACGTGGTGGATGTGGTAGACGACTTAGCAAGGGTACTCCCGACACTGACAAAAGTGGGGACAGAAGTGTCGGGAGGTGCAGTCAGTGCAGGCGTGGGCTGAGGGATCACGGGGTCAGCAGGAGGTGCAGGGGGTGCAAGGGGTGCCTGCTCAGTACCCTCAGCCTAAAGCACGTAGGTAGCTGGGATGAGGAGATCCATCGTTGGGATCCAATCCTCGTGGGCCGGTCCTATATGTGTCCGAGCGAGGCTCGGGAGGATCATGTAATCGGCACTAAAAGGACCGTGCAACCATACCCTGTGCCACTGGCCATGGGGACAAAGAATCTTCATCCGGGCCATGACATCAATCGAGAGTGCAGTGGGGCCTGGGGCTCATCGAAGGTCAACAGGTAGGTCCACGTCGGTCATCAGGGCTAGCAGAGTAATCAGACCGCCGTAGCAAATAGGTGAACGAGCGCCCACCGAAATGATGATGCGGTCTAAAAACCAGCTAGCAATATCAATCTCAATGGCGGGGACCCGGTCGTCGCTAACCCTATCCAGAACTCTGGGGCGAGTCATCGCGTAGAGCATATAGAGCTCAGGCGTAGACATTGTCCCAGGCTCGTACCTCGCTAGGAAGGTGGTCGCCATGAGGCGCTGTGCTATGCAGAGGCAGGGGTGCAGGATGGCTGAGGCCTTGGCCCTACTAGGGTCAAAGCCTTGGTGGGATCCCGTGATCCGTGTCCAGAATGTGGAAGTGTCGAACGAAGGTGGTGGGATGTGAGTGGGTGCGTAGGCTCGGTCGGGGACAGGGACATCGGGCCACTGGAAGAACGCATGTAGCATGGCAAGAGTGACCTCACACTCTCGATCCATCAGGCGGAATGTGCATCCTTCAGGGGTCCGGGCTATCGAGCTAAGAACCTCAAGTGTCGGATGGACGTAGGTGTCCGCCGACACAGACAAGAAGTCGTGCACGTTGTCGTACAACGTGAGCATCCCCTCTAGTACCCCTAGGTGATCAAGGTCTGCTAAATGTACGAACCTAGAGGGCACTATCGAGCACTGGGCGATACGCTCAAATCGGACGCGATGTGCGTCGTCTCTGAACATGATCCCCAGCGGCCCGACATCGGGAGCCGGTGGTGGGATATGATCGGCGGGGATAGGTTGTGCGTGGATGGGATCGGTGGGAAGCGGCTGTGTGGGTGGTGGTGGCTGTGGCAGGCTAGGTGGTGGGGAGTCCTCCCTAGCGTGAGAGGGACCGACATCATCAGTCCTCTTCCGCTTGGAAGAGGCTCCCCGCGTGTGTGGCCTAGTACGGGGCGACATGTGTGCCGCGAGTGCTCACCTAACAAAAATATAATGCGGCGTGCTCAATAAAATGAACGAGTGTACCTGAACATGCCGCGAGAGCAAATCAGCAAGTGCGTGCGAAGAGCGCCACCTCCGTGAAGCTAAAAGTGCGTCCTGAAGCTCCCCAAAGCTCCCCCAAGATAGCATGCACATCAAACAACGATATCAGCAGATAATATTCAAAATACATGGGGGAGATGGGGTATAATAGATAGATAAACAAATTAATTTGATTTTTGGGCTCAACGGGCGTACGGATCAAGTAAAATAGGAGAAAAATGGAGTTTGGGGGCAAACCGAGGCGATATGGGGCAAGGGACGGCACCGGCGAGGTGGAGGCTCGGCCAGCCGGCAGCGATGTGAGGTCGGAGATCGCCGACGGGGTCGAGCAGAATCAGGCACGGGGGCTGCGAGGCAGCGGGCGAGGGAGACGAAGAGACGGGGCTCGGGCGAAAGATTGGGGGTTTTTCGGGTTTTAGAAAATCGCGCCAGCTCCCGACCTTATATATAAATTTTTACGACTCGGCCGAGTGACAATGGCACTTGGCCGAGTGTGTAAATGAAAACAAATTTCGGAAAATTCTTGTTCCCACTTACGACTCGGCCGAGTGGCTATGTTCACTCAGCCGAAGGGAGAAAACTGCTTCGGCTGAGTGGGACAAGCTACTCGGCAATTCTCGCCCTAGGAGGGTATCCGTTTCCCTCGGCCGAGTGACTTAACGTACTCGGCCGAGTGGCAGTCAATATGAAATGCACAAAAAAGACAGAGAGTTGGTTCCGCAGACTTCCTTAGTTGGTGCCCCACTCGGCTGAATGGGGTCCTTTGCTCGGCCGAGTCGCATATGATGCTCGGCCGAGTGGCAAGCTGTTTTTTGCTTCGGGGATCCGTTTTAGCTCTACTCTCTATTTTTCTTCCTCCAGCTGGTTTTTTCCTCTTCCTAAGCCCCAAGCACATTCCTGGAGTGCTCTTCTTTGCCTTTATCTTCATCCATATGAGAGATCTCCTTTTCTCCTTTCCTGTCATAAGAATTAAGACCCGTTGTCACGATTTTATGGGTAAAAAGACTCAAAACACTAATAAAGTCTAAACCAAAAATGAAAATCAAATAAAAATAAAAATAATGCAAAAACCGTCGGGTTGCCTCCCGACTAGCGCTTGTTTAAGGTCTTGAGCTCGACCCCTTTGGATTTTCAATTAATGCGTGATTTTGGGTGCATATGAGATGCACCCGTCGAACTTGCCGGGAAGACCGCTCGGATTTGGATCGTGGTGGTGTGTGGCCTTCCTCAGCGCCCCTTCATCATGATCAATGTGTAGGATCTAAATAGGGCCTAGAGGGGGGGTGTGAATAGGCCGATGACCAAATTATCGTAAGATAAAAATAATTAAGTCTAATTAAAAACAGATGAGTAAAAGTAATAGAAGAGCAGATAAGACCACAAGCAGATCAAGCAGATGACACAACAGATTTACGTGGTTCGGTCTCCCAAGACCTACATCCACCCCAGAACAACATCACTAAAATTGTTTCTTTAAGCAGTTACAGTCACACAAGATTAGAGCCCCAACTCTAACCACTCTGACTAACCCTAGCTCACCAAAGCTCAAAAAGAATAACAATATATTGATGCTCTTCCAATCCGATATGTCCCAACAACTCGGATTACCCAAAACAATTTAGCGGAAGAAAGTGTAAACCAAAAACTCAACGAAAAATACAATAATGTATTCACAAAAATATAAGTTCAAGAGTTTAGAAAGCTCATTTGTGAATATCTCTCTGGTTGTCGTCTTTCAGCACGTCAGTAGCTTCGCAACGCTTCTTACGGAATGATCATCGGATGTCTGTAGAAGAAGTAGTCGATGTCCCCGTGAAAGTAGTCGGTAGACGTTCCTCACTCAAAGTGATATCATTTGCTGCACAGGAGGAACTAGCTGCTGAACTCGGTGTCACTGCGTCGGGGATGAAGTCAGGATCGTAACGCTTCTTGCAGAACTCAATTTGGATCTCTAGAACTCCATTTGTTGATGAAAATGTGAAGAGTGTGCATTGGTATTTATAGAATTGAGTTAACGGGTTGGAGTTACTGTTCCAAGGGATCCGCACCCACGACAAACACGTTTAAAACGCGTTAACGGGTCGGGTTTGAAAACCAGCTGTCGGCAGCGATCTCCGCCGTTGGATCGAGCGGGATCTGACGAGAGCGCGCCACGTGGCCGTCAAATTTCGTGCGTCGGCACCCGCCTCCGCTGACCCAGACCCGCGTTATCGGTCACCGTCAGATCATCGAGTGGACGGCTGAGATGCAGCCACGTCGCCTGTGAATTCGGATCGCTCCGCCCGCCATTTGCGACTTCATCCGCACAGTAGGTGACCGTCGGATGATGATCGAATGGCACGGATCGACCGCTTCTCTCGATCATCGGATGCAAGATGAACGCCCCAGATCATGCCACGTCGGCCGAAGTTTTTGAGCTGCGATGAAGCGTATACGGGAACAGTACCGTATGCCGTATTTGCTGAGTATTTTCACTGTATTCTTTCGTATTTGACCATCAAATAAATCCCAAAAATTCTGAAAAAATTCTCAAAAATCCCAGAGCTTCATATTGACATGTGAGAATTGTTTCACCTCATTTCATCACTTGTAGAAAAAGTTTCTTCTTTGTATACTCTGTATTTTCTTGTATTTCCCTGTATTTGGACTTCAAACAATCTCCATAAATCCTGAGAAAATTCACATGCTGTTTATAGCCTATGATTAACTCTAGGGTAGATTTTCATAGCTATACTTCATTTTTTGAGCAGCTTGCGTAATTCCAAATATAATTTCAGCCTTGTATTTCAACGTACTTGAGTACGTACATGTGTAAGCTGAGTAATCATGACCGTCTCAATGTATATGGACCTGGTACACACTTAACAAACATATTAGAACAGTTCAGTAGGGTTTGTTCTCATCAAACATAGGCTAGGATGTTGTTTCCAACAATCTCCCCCTTTTGATGAGAACAAACCAGACATTAAGATTACATCAAAAATGTGTGAAGTGTGTGAAGCATGAATATGAGCATGAATGGCAAAAGGAAATGATATGCTCCCCCTATTGACATGCTCAATCTTAATATTTCTCTCCCCCTTTGTTTTCATCAAAAATGTGTGAAATAGCATATGATGAATGGAAAATTGAACATTATAAACCAAAACAAAAGGCAATACATCGTTGACCACAATGAATAAATAAGCAATAAGCACTAAGTCATAACTACCATAAGTCATCTTCGTGCTCAAGTGTGATGATCAAAAATGTAGTACATATGGAGATGTAATAAGGAATACAGCCTGTCATATCCAACTTTTCAACTGAATATTTGAACGTCAAAGATTGAGTTTCCCCGTCTTATGGAATATGAGTTCAAGTTACCAATTCCAAACATGAACGATAAGGATTTTTAAATGTGAAATGGCAGTGCTTGACGGACTTAACACCAACGCTAAAAAATGACATTTATTGCATAAGTTGGATGTCCGAGGGTAGTATTAAGGACATGGGGTGTATCCATTTTTCATACGAAGCTCTGTGTATATATTTTGAAGACACTTGTCTTGTTATTTTTTTAATACACGTATATATATTTTGATGAGAGCTTTTCTTTTTACCCATGCCTTGAAACATCATATCCCATTAAAACATAAATTAGTCCACCAACAACCACTTTTCTTATTCAATATTTCAAATCCATATCAAAAACATGTTGATCTGTGTAAGTGTGATTGGAAGATGAAAAACGTTAGTTACTTATTAATGAATATGACCTAATTAAGCATGTAGTCTTTGAATGCAAGCATTGTTAATAATATAATATTCAAAATCCATAAGGCATATGTTTTGCATCAAAGCTGTTTCTGATGAAAAGTGCAAAAATAGAAGATAGACTTTCATTTTCCCTTTCGTTTTATATTTTTCTTTTTCATTTTTTTATTTTTCCTTTTTATAGAACACCACAAAAAATTATGAAAACACACCAAAAATAAAAGCACACCAAATAAAATAAAATATTTTCACTCTAAACATGATCACTAATACCCAGTTCTAGACGTAGACAACAAAAGCGATCTTCTGGCAAAGGTTTTGTAAAGATATCTGCCAACTGAGAATCAGTAGAAATATATTCAATGGATACATCCTCTTTTACCAAATGATCTCTAAGAAAATGATGTCTTACGTCTATGTGTTTTGTCCGAGAGTGATGAACAGGATTATTAGACAAATCTATAGCACTCTTACTATCACAACATAATGGAACTTTTCTAAGATCCAAACCGTAGTCAGACAGGGTTTGCATCATCCAAAATACTTGGGCACAGCAACTGCCAAGGGCAATATACTCAGCTTCAGTAGTGGACAAAACAACACTGTTCTGTTTACGACTAGACCAAGAAACCAATGAATGTCCTAGCATAAAACATGTTCCACTAGTGCTCTTTCTATCAATCATACTACCAGCATAATCAGCATCAGTAAATCCAATTAAATCAAATAAACCACATGAAGGATACCAAAGGCCTAAAGATGCTGTGTGAATCAAATACCTAAAGATCCTTTTTATGGCAATTAAATGTGACTCTTTTGGACAAGCTTGAAAACGTGCACACAAACATACATCAAACATTATATCGGGCCTAGACGCTGTTAAATAAAGGAGAGAGCCAATCATACCTCGATAAAGTTTTTGATCCACGTCAATTCCTTTTTCATCCTTTTCCAGCTTCATTGCTGGACTGATGAGAGTTCCAATTCCTTTTGCCTTCTCCATCCCAAACTTTTTCAATAGTTCTCTGATGTACTTGGTTTACGATAGGAAGATGCCTTCTTCAGTTTGCTTAACTTGGAATCCCAAGAAGTACTTCAGTTCTCCAACAAGGCTCATCTCAAATTGATCCTGCATGACCTTCTCAAACTTTTGACATAAAAGATCATCAGTAGCACCATAAATAATATCATCAACATATATTTGTATGATGAGAAACTGATTAAGATCATGCAAAATAAAAAGTGTGTTATCTGCACTACCCTTTTTAAAATCATTTTCCAAAAGATAAGCACTAAGGCGATCATACCAAGCTCTAGGAGCTTGCTTAAGACCATATAATGCTTTTTGAAGTTTAAAAACATGGTGTGGAAATTCATGACTTTCAAAACCAGGAGGTTGTTCAACAAACACATCTTCTTTCAGGTACCCATTCAAGAATGCACTTTTAACATCCATCTGTTTAATCTTGCGTTTCTTATAACTTGCAAAGGCTAGCAAAATTCTTATAGCTTCCAATCTAGCAACTGGTGCAAAAGTTTCATCAACATCTATGCCTTCAATTTGATTATAACCTTTAGCAACCAATCTAGCCTTATTCCTGATTACTCTTCCTGATTCATCAAGCTTGTTTTTATAAATCCATTTGGTACCTACAATAGGATAATCTTTGGGTCATGGCACTAAAGTCCAAACATTATTTCTATCAAATTCATTCAATTCATCATGCATAGCAATTACCCAACTTTCCTCAATCAAAGCAGATTCAATAGTTTTTGGCTCAATTTCAGATATAAAATCCCCATGAATGCATAAAGCACAAAGATTACTAAAAGAGGAACGAGTTCTTATACCTGCCGTGGGTGCTCCAATGATCAGTTTTGGTGGATGATTTGGATTGTATCTCAGCACTCCTCTGTTCAGTGGTTCTTCCTCTTGGTTCTCTTATTTTTCAGTAGGTTCTTGTGCTTGACTTGGTTCAGCAGTGTCCCTTGCACGGCTATCATTCTCTGCAATTGCATCACCTTCAGTTTCCCTGCAATTCAAAGAATTCTTTTCAGTTTCATCAAATTTAACATTAATTGATTCGATAACAGTCAAAGTGTGTTTATTATAAATCATGTATGCTTTGCTCCTTGACGAATATCCTATGTGTACTCCTTCATCTGATTTGGATTCAAATGTACCAAGTTGATCTCCAGTGTTTAATATGAAACATCTGCATCCAAATACTCTAAAATATGAAATATTAGGAGTCTTTCCATTCCAAAGTTCATAAGCAGTTTTCTTTATTATTGGTCTTAGCATGACTCTATTACAAACATAACAAGCAGTATTTATTGCCTCAGCCCAAAAAGACATAGGCAATTCATACTCATTCAGCATAGTTCTAGCCATTTCTTTTAGAGTCCTATTCTTTCTTTCAACTACTCCATTTTGTTGCGGTGTTCTAGGAGAAGAAAATTCATGCAAAATTCCTTTTTCTAAACAAAAATTTTCAAAGATTATATTTTCAAATTCTCCTCCATGATCACTTCTGATTTGTATAATTGAAAGATTTTTCTCATTTGAAACTTGATTGCAAAAGTTTTGAAAGTTTTCAAAAGAGTCTGACTTTTTGGCTAAGAAATAAACCCAAGTAAATCTTGAAAAATCATCGACCAAAACTAAGCAAAACCTCTTTCCATTTAAACTAGCAACATCTGTTGGTCCAAATAAATCCATGTGAATTAATTCTAGAATGCGTGTAGTTGCTATTTCTCTCATTCCAGTAAAGGTAGATCGAGTTTGCTTACCTTTCGTGCATGCTACGCACAACTTACTGTTCTCGTATTTCTGATGTGGCGGTCCTCTTACTAGATTTCTGTTCTCCAGTTTCTACAACAATTTTATTCCAGCATGTGCCACAGTGTTGCCTCGTCTTCCCTGCCAATCAAACATTTAGCTATTGTTAGTTCTTCAATAAAAAGTGTATAAACATTATTTTTCCTGTTAGCTGTAACCAAAACATTACCTGTGACAGTATCAATGATTTTACAAAATTTTGCATTAAATACTACGTTCATACCTTTGTCACAGAGCTGGCTAATAGAGATGAGGTTGTGTTTAAGATTTTCAACCCATAGGACATCCTTCAGTTGAAAAATGTCGTTACCTACAACACCTTTCCCAATTACTTTGCATTTACCGTTGTCTCCAAGTGTAACACTTCCTCCTTCTTGCTTTACGAGGCTAAGGAACTTGTCGTAACTTTCTGTTATGTGTCTTGAGCAGCCAGAATCCAAATACAACTCACACTTTTGTTCCTTAGCCAAGCTGTGCACCTATACATAAGAAAAACAGGACATGTGTGACCTAGGCAACCAAATAGGTCCACGATGGTTAGTGATAGTGCCTTTAGGAACCCATACTTGTTTGAATCTGATTTTCTTGTTTCCATACAAACAGTTCCTATATGAATGATCAATAGAACCACATGTATAACATTTAGCATAAGTAGGTTTCCTTTTAACAGTTTTATTGTGAATGATCTTCTTTTCATCGTAATGATTTCCATATCCTAGACCTCGTCTATTGTTTCCATATGATTGATAACCAAGAATGATGTCTAGAGATTTCTTCCCTACACCAAATTTCTTAATACTCAATTCTAAATCAGAGATCTTGGATTTCAAATAGAAGTTCTCATTCACAAGCATGGTGCTTTTACTTATAAAGGCCTTTTTATTTCCATCTTCATTTTTCTTAAAGTTTTCAACTTTCTTTTCAAGGCTCACAATCTTTTATTTGGACTTGTTTTCTTCTAGTTTTAGCATGGCACAAGATTCACATTTAAGAGTTTCATGCAAACTAGTTTTTCCTTTTAGTTTTGAAATAGTATCATTAAGATCCTCAATCTCAGATTTCATATTTTCTTCATTTTGTGAAATATGATAATTATCCTGATGTAATTCAAAGTTGGTTTCTTTTAAAGATTCTACAGAGGATTCTAGATTAGTGATCTCTATGTTCATATTTTCACAAATGTTAATTCTGATAGAGAGAATTCGTGTACCTCTGATTTCATCGAGTCGATGTCTCCAACCAGACATAAAGATGAGTGAGCAACTTCCTCTTCTGGTTCATCCTCGTCATCGTCATCCCACGTCACAGCAAGTGATCTTCCTTTTGATTCTGTCGAGGCATCCTTCAAAGTTGGACAATTCTTCATGAAGTGTCCTTGTTTCCTGCATTTGAAACACTGAACTGACTTAGTAGTATTCTGTTCAGAAGAAAAGTTTGAAGGATTAAATTTATTGAAGCGATTGAACCTTTTTGCCATTTCAGATTTGCCCTGCGGTGTCTTGATGTATCTCCTGAAGCCTCTGATCATTAGGGCTTGCTCATCATCAAGATCATCGTCGCTATCTTCAGCTTTGAAAGCTATGGACTTTGCAGCTTTGGCTTCTCCTTTTTCCCTTGACTCGATGGTTTTTAGTTCAAGCTCATGGGACATCAGGTTCCCAATCAAATCATCCAAGCTCAATTTGGAGAGATCTCGAGCTTCTTGGATTGCCGTAACCTTGGGACGAAAAGTACTTGGGAAGGCTCGAAGAATTTTCCTTACTAGTTCCATGCTTGGGTACGTTTTTCCAAGTGCCCTTGAGTTGTAGACGATGTCCGTAAATCTTGCATACAAGTCTTTGATCGTCTCTGCAGGTTTCATGTGGAAGCCATCGTATTCCGTACTGAGAAGCGCTAATCTGGATTCCTTGACTTGAGAAGTTCCCTCGTGTGTTACTTCCAAAGTACGCCAAATTTCCTGTACAGTTAAACAATGAGAAACACGGTTAAATTCAGTTTTATCAAGTGCACATATTATTGCATTCATTGCTTTTCCATTTAATGAAAATAATTTTTTATCATTATCATCCCATTTATACCCAGGTTTTGGGATTTCAGTATTCTCAATTATTAACACAAGTGATGTATATCCATGATCAACAATTTTCCATACATCATAATCAGTAGATACTAAGTATATTTTCATCCTAGCTTTCTAATAAGCAAAATCAGTTCCATTAAATTTTGGGGTTCTGACAGTAGACTGACCTTCAGAAAATGCTGAATCATAGAGACTCATTGTAAAATAGACTTAAATGGTCAAACCTGGTGCTCTGATACCAATTGTAGGATCTAAATAGGGCCTAGAGGGGGGGGGGGGGGGGTGAATAGGCCGATGACCAAATTATCGTAAGATAAAAATAATTAAGTCTAATTAAAAACAGATGAGTAAAAGTAATAGAAGAGCAGATAAGACCACAAGCAGATCAAGTAGATGACACAACAGATTTACGTGGTTCGGTCTCCCATGACCTACATCCACCCCAGAACAACATCACTAAAATTGTTTCTTTAAGCAGTTACAGTCACATAAGATTAGAGCCCCAACACTAACCACTCTGACTAACCCTAGCTCACCAAAGCTCAAAAAGAGTAACAATATAATGATGCTCTTCCAATCCGATATGTCCCAACAACTCAGATTACCCAAAACAATATAGCGGAAGAAAGTGTAAACCAAAAACTCAACGACAAATACAATAATGTATTCACAAAAATATAAGTTCAAGAGTTTAGAAAGCTCATTTGTGAATATCTCTCTAGTTGTCGTCTTTCAGCACGTCAGTAGCTTCGCAACGCTTCTTACGGAATGATCATCGGATGTCTGTAGAAGAAGTAGTCGATGTCCCCGTGAAAGTAGTCGGTAGACGTTCCTCACTCAAAGTGATCTCATTTGCTGCACAGGAGGAACTAGCTGTTGAACTTGGTGTCACTGCGTTGGGGATGTAGTCAGGATCGCAACGCTTCTTGCAGAACTCAATTTGGATCTCTAGAACTCCATTTGTTGATGAAAATGTGAAGAGTGTGCATTGGTATTTATAGAATTGAGTTAACGGGTTGGAGTTACTGTTCCAAGGGATCCGCACCCACGAAAAACACGTTTAAAACACGTTAACAGGTCGGGTTTGAAAACCCGCTGTCGGCAGCGATCTCCGCCGTTGGATCGAGCGGGATCTGACGAGAGCGCGCCACGTGGCCGTCAAAGTTCATGCGTCGGCGCCCGCCTCTGCTGACCCGGACCCGCGTTGTCGGTCACCGTCGGATCATCGAGCGGACGTCTGAGATGCAGCCACGTCGCCCGTGAATTCGGATCGCTCCGCCCGCCATTTGCGACTTCATCCGCACGGTAGGTGACAGTCGGATGATGATCGAACGGCACAGATCGACCGCTTCTCTCGATCGTCGGATGCAAGATGAACGCCCCAGATCATGCCACGTCGGCCGAAGTTTTTGAGCTGCGATGAAGCGTATACGGGAACAGTACCGTATGTCGTATTTACTGAGTATTTTCACTGTATTCTTTCGTATTTGACAATCAAATAAATCCCAAAAATTCTGAAAAAATTCTCAAAAATCCCAGAGCTTCATATTGACATGTGAGAATTGTTCACCTCATTTCACCACTTGTAGAAAAAGTTTTTTCTTTGTATACTCTATATTTTCTCGTATTTCCCTGTATTTGGACTTCAAACAATCTCCATAAATCCTGAGAAAATTCCCATGCTGTTTATAGCCTATGATTAACTCTAGGGTAGAGTTTCATAGCTATACTCCATTGTTTGAGCAGCTTGCGTAATTCCAAATATAATTTCAGCCTTGTATTTCAACGTACTTGAGTACGTACATGTGTAAGCTGAGTAATAATGACCGTCTCAATGTATAGTGACCTGTTACACACTTAACAAACATATTAGAACAGTTCAGTAGGGTTTGTTATCATCAAATATAGGCTAGGATGTTGTTTCCAACACAATGTTGGGGGATGACTCCCCCAAGCTTGAGCTTGTTCCGGTCCTTGACTTCGCCGGTGACACCGATCTTCGAATCGGTGGAGCTTTCTTCGGATTCTTCAATGTCGAGAGCTTGCAAAGCTCCCGTATTCTCGCGACATCAGCGTCTCCATCATCATTCGCCGTGGAGCTATTGGGAGAGTCCTCCATCTTCTCTTCTTCGACCAAATCTTGGCCTTCTTCAAAGCCGTCATCATGGAGTGCACCGATGGTGTAGGGGATGGCCTCTTCAATGACCTCATCAAGGAGGTCCAAGTAATCTAGCTCCTCATGATACGACATGTGCTTCATAGCCTTTGGTATATGGAGCTCGACTTCAATGTTGCCGACATTCAAGTTAAGAGTCCCTTCCTGCACATCAACGATTACACCGGCGGTGGCGAGGAATGGGTGTCCAAGTATGAGCGATGTGTCACCCTCCTCCTTGATGTCCATGATCACAAAATCACAAGGCAAGCATATGCCTCCCGGAACTTGGTGTGGGATATTCTCTGCGATCCCAACCGGCCTTGTAATCCGACCGTCCGCGAGTTGAATCCTCATGTCAGTTGGCTTTAAATCCGTGCCGGTATTCAACTTTTGGAACATGGTGAGAGGCATGAGGCTCACACTAGCACCCAAATCAACCAATGCTTTTTGTAGGGGGACGCCTCCGAGTGTGCAAGGAATCCGGAAACTCCCTGGATCTTTAAATTTGGTGGGCTCCTTCTCCTTCATAGTGAACCAAGTTCCTTGTTCCGCGAGCATGATCTTCTCCTTACTTTTTCTTCCCGTAATCAAGTCCTTTAAGAACTTCACGTAGGACGGTATTTCCACTATGGCATCAAGGAAAGGGATATTGAGGCTCACCCCTCTCAAGTATTCGAGGAACTTGGCTAGCCTCTTCTCGATCTTGGCTCTAGCTAGCCGTTGAGGGAAAGGCACCGGTGGCATGAATCGGCGCTCATCAATAGGTTCCTCCACTTTAGATTTTGCTCCTTCTTGCGGTTCCTTCTCTTTTTCCACCTCAATTACCGGCTCGCTCTCTTCTAAGATCTCCACCACGGGTTCCTCGATTTGAGTCATGGGGGGAGTGGTATCCTTCCCACCCCTTGTCGTAACCGCAACAACCGCGTTGATATGTCCGGTGTTGCCCCGTGGATTTGGCTCGGGTTGAGCCGGTAATTGTTGGTTGTTTCTATTGAGCAACGCAAGTTGCTCCCCAATTTGAGCGATGACTTTGGTGAGAGAATCTTGTCCCGCCTTCAACATGGCGTTAATCTTTCTCTGCTCCGCCATAAACTCCTCCACCTTAGCTTAAAAATCCAAACGTGGTTGGGCTTGCGGAGGGTTGGGGTTTCTCCAACCTTGATTATACCTGGGTGGCCTATAAGGTCCCACTTGTTGCCTAGGTGGGAAGTTTTGTTGCGGTGGCCCCCTTGGTTGATAATTCGGTTGTGGTGGTGGAGCCCGAGCTTGAGGAGGTTGTTGAGGCGGGGGGTTCAAGGCACCATCATTATTAGCATAGGAAAAACCCGGATGGTTTCTAGCGGCCGGTTTGGCCCAATATCCGGAATTCCCCGCAACATACTGAATTTGCTCCAAAGCTCATTCTCCATGCTCTCCTCCTACATACATGGCTTGGGATTGGTCTTGCCAATCACTCATATGGTTTGTCGGTGCGGATGTAGAAGGGGCTCCTTGCGGCTCGGTAATGTATTTCTCCAACCTCTCCACTACCTTGTGGAGAGAGTCAAATTTGCTAGCAAGCTCCGCCACAGCCTTGGCCTCATAGATACTCGTGGGCTTCAATGAGGATGAAGAATGTCCTCGCTCGTCCCCCCATTGTTGGTTGTTGGAGGCCATCTCCTCTAGCAAGGCCGTAGCTTCATCGGGAGTCTTTGACAAAATGGCTCCGTTTGCGGTAGCATCAATAATCTGTTTTGTGCCCGGTTGGAGTCCATTATAGAAACTGTGGATAAGCTCCCAATCTTCAATGCTGTGATGGGGGCATTGATGTTGCAAGTCCTTGAAGCGCTCCCACGCCTCATAGAGAGTCTCCTGTGGTCCTTGCTTGAAGGACATGAGGGCACTTCTTATCTTCACCTTCTTGGAGGGCGAGTAAAATTTGTCGACGAAGGCACTCGCCAATTCATCCTAAGTGGTGAAGATTCCTTCAGCTTGCGTCCTCAACCAATATAAGACATTGTCCTTGAGTGTGAAGGGGAAGAGGCGCAGTTTGATAGCATCTATGGAGACGCCCGGAATTTGGAAAGTGGCACATTTTGATAGGAAGAGCTGGATGTGGTAATGAGGGTTCTCATGGGAATTCCTATGAAAAGGGTCTTGCTGCATCAGAACTACCAATCTGGTCTTCAATTCGAAATTTTTGTCGGCCGCCAACTCCGGCATAGCTATGGACGAGGTTGTGGAAGAAGTCTTAGGCCGAAGCCTATCTCTAATGGAAATGATCCTTGCCATTTGCGCCGCCAGTTCTTCGGGTGTCTCAGGATGGGTCATAAAATTCCCTTCCGTATCGGGTCTCTTCTCCGCTCAGATCCTCCTCAATGTAAGCTCGATCTCCGGATCGTATAGTATTTCTTCGGGGTTCGCTATGGATCTCGTGTACATGCAAGGGAAAACAGAGTTTCAAAGAAATAGTTAGCACGAAGGAAGGGTAAAATAAAAATAGATATAATAGAACAAAAAATAAAAATAGCTAGGTAGGTAGAATCAAACACTATCGCCTCCCCGGCAACGGCGCCAAAAACTTGATCGACGCCCCGGGAGTGCGCACACACAACCGGGGCAACCGACTCGCTAGTCTTACCGTAAGCGCACGGTGTAGCGGTGAGCGGGTATCGAACACGAGGAGGGCAAATGACAGTGTCTTCTTCAATTCACCTGGCTATAAGAACAGTCGAGAAATGTTCGCAATAAAGCGGTCACAGTCGTTCAATTGTATAAGGGAAATATCAAATTAATAAAAACGCCTAGGGGTAGGGAATCCCCACTATAAACCGTATCTCGTCATTGTGATTCGTAGGTTTCACAATTGCTAGACTTGCAATTCAGGTGAACTAGTTGCAACTAAATGTAGAACCAAGCTCACGCTCTCGTGCTATTGCCGGTCTATAGAAAACCTAGGGTAGGGTCCAATCTCTTGCAAACCCTAACCTAGGCAAGCTAGCGTGAAGAACAACATCATCGTTCAATCATATCTTGAGCCCACTCTCGTGCAAACTCGAGCTACGACCTAGGTTGGGATAGTTCCTACCCGTCCAATCTCTTACAAGCGGGTATTGGTATATAATTGCAATCGAAAATCCTAGTTTCGGTCCAATCTCTTGCAAACCGATTCCAGAGAAATCCCATTGTAACCCAATTCGAATTTCTAGGCCTTCTTATCGAGTTGGGATCCAATCTCTTGCAAATCTCAATCGGTATGAATCCCTTGCCATTCGTATTACATCAATCCCAAACTAACCCTAATCAATTCTAGCAATAATTTCACCAATTCATCACAAATTAGAAATAGGGTTCGTATGGTTCATCCCTACGCCCTAAGACGATAAAACTACTCACAATTCATAATGCAATTCAATGGAAATTCAATAATAAAAAAAATAGAATTCATTGCAATATTCAATATATCAATAAAAATGAGGTTTTTGATAGAGAGAGAGACAAACCAATGAAGATTCAATAGCATCCAACAAAATAACACTTTTCTCTCTCCCAAAAGAACTAAATCTAATCTCCTAAAGAGTAATCTAAAAATGGCTGCAAAAATTTCTGAAAAAGCTCTCTAAACTAGGTTAAAAACTAGGGTTAAATACCCCCCAAAATAGCCCAAAAACTGTGACAAAATTGCCCCTGCGCAGCCTCAAAATCACAATTTACGCTACAGGCAGCGCGGCTCACTCGGCCGAGTGACAAACGTCATTCGGCCGAGTAACAAACCCTGACAAATTCCAGTAACTTCGGACTTTTGGGGGTCGGCTCCTCGGGAGTCACTCGGCCGAGTGACTTTCTTTGCTTCGGCCGAGGGGACTTCTGCACTCGGCCGAGTCGGAACTCGGGAGCTGACTGACGGATTACAGTAAGTCTGGATTTTTCTTGCCGATGTCTTGATGCCACTCTGGCGAGTGGTGTCTCCGTGGTTCGACCGAGTGGGCTGGCGATGGTCGGTCAAGTGCATGCTGATACTCAGTCTGTTGCGTGTCCGATCTGGCCGGTCGAGCGGGCTTTCGATGGTCGGTCGAGTGACCCCTTCACTCGGCCGAGTGACATGCTGAAAATGCCCAATCTTCGTATTTTTGCTCCCTCGTCGCTCCTACGACGTTCTTTCTTCCTCCACTCCTCTCCAATCGCAGAATTCCACTCAAAAGAGTCGCGGGTGACACTCCGGAGTGGGTGCATCTCAGAATCACTCCAAATCGCTCCGAATCTCCTAAAATTTGACAAAAACAAGAAATCGTGAAAAGTATCGCAATATTGCCGAAAAATCATGAAAAACACGATTCGAGCAATCAAAATGGCGTGCAAACATGCAAAAAAAGGTGTAAAATATGGAGTGATCAATAGACAACCAAATTGACCATCATAGCTTGTAACTTGCTTCAACTCGAAGTCATTTCTACCAGCACTCTTCAACGATGTTGAGCATTCATCGCTCATTGTTGGTTATTAGACGCCATTTGATCTAATAATATGTGGCCTCATCCGAAGGCTTTGCCAAGATTTCTCGATTAGTAGAATAATCAATAATCATCTTTGTCTCTAGCTTCAACCCATTATAAAAACTTTGGATAAGGTCACAATCTTGGACTCCATGGCATGGACATTGATGTTGCAAATCCTTGAAGTGCTCACATCCTTCATATAAGGATTCCTGAGGGAGTTGCTTGAAAGAAATGATGGCACTCCTAAGCCTCACCATTTTGGCCGATGGAAAGTACTTGTTGACAAAAACTTGAGCTAGCTACCCCCAAGTTGTAAATGTGCTTGTAGGATGTGCCCTCAACCAATATGGTGCTTTGTCCCGAAATGTGAATGTGAACAATCGAAGTCTAATGGCATCTTCACTCACGTTGTTCACTTGAAATGTGGCACACTTCACCAAGAACAAGTCAATGTGGTGATTGGGGTTTTTATAAGGATGTCCATGGAAGGCATCCTGCCGCATCAATGAAATTAAGCCCGTCTTCACTTCAAAATTTCATGCCGCCAGCTGCGGTCTCAAAATAGAGGATATCGATGCAATATTGAGCTTTATATAATCCAAGATGTTACTTTCATGTGGAGGTGGTGGAGGAGGTGGTGGAGGACCTGCCATTTGGTCCTCCCACAATTTCTGCCTCCGCTCGGCTCTAAGTTTTCTTGCAGTCCTTTCAATCTCAGGGTCAAACTGTAGCAAATTGTTAAGTCCCCCAAGACATGTGTTTATGCACAATTAAGAAACTCAGAGAAGATATTAGTAATAAAAAGAATAAAAAATACGGTAGGTTGAGAGATGGATGGAGAACCTAACAAGTCTCCCAACTAAAAACCAACCCAAGCTAACTGTTGCATCCCCGTCAATGGCGCCAAAAGCATGGTGTCTTCTTGTAGTATAATATAGGTTGTCGGTCTCAGGGAGGTGATTGTATGGGTCTCGGGCTATGGCTTAGAGTTGTATGACTGTGCTAGTTGTGGGGTGATCCAAGTTTTTGTTCTTTTCACGATTGTCTCTTTTAATTACAATCAATAAAAGGATAACTAGGGCGTCAGGAGTCACCACTAGGGTTCGTTGGGTGTCGATGCTAAGTCATAATTGTAGAGAAATGTATGCCCTCGTGGCTATTTATCTTAATAAACATCTTGTTCAATAAATGAAAGTATTCTTTCTGGTAAAAAGTATTGTCTGAATTATTTATTACTAGGATTATTCCCTTGGATTCAATGATTAGGTCACACATGCTTCGCAATGTAGATTACGATTATGAGAAATGTCTGACCGATAGTAGCTTGAATCTTAAATGTGTTCGTGGTCATAGATGTGTTGAGATCAGGGATATCGGCACATCGGACAGACCATTGCGTCTCTGTCTGGTTGGTCTCATAACCATGCGGCTTGGCAAAGTCGGAGACAAGGCGCAGGTGCTCACTAGAGAATGAGTCTATTGAACGACCCAAACAAAGAGTTATTAAATGGTTCAACATTAACGAAACCATCATTAATAACTCTAAGTGATAATAGGTGAGTTGGTCCTTAGGACTTGAGATCATTGTATGAAGCTATGTGTGAACAGTGTCACTTAGGTCTAAAGATCTAGCTTCGAGGCTAGGCCTGCTGAAAGATCTTATAACTCTAGGTGATAATAGGTGAGTTGGTCCTTAGGACTTGAGATCATTGTATGAAGCTATGTGTGAACAGTGTCACTTAGGTCTAAAGATCTAGCTTCGAGGCTAGGCCTGCTGAAAGATCTTAGGCTGGGTGACACTCGAAGCATATGAGCTAAGTAGTGATCAACAGAGGATTCGTCTCTTCCGTTAATGGGAAGTTAGTGTCGCAGGTTAGTACGGCTCTCGGTAAAACCTTGGCCAAGGTATGTTGTAACACGTACAACATGTATGTACCAGAGACCGACGTATACTGACCAATGCTAGCTAATGGGGTTGATAGAGAACCATACCCTAGGCTAGTTCAGTGACATAGTTATGACGAAGGGACTAAAACTACGGAAATTATCACAATCACAGTCAGAGTGATCCCGTCGGCACTCTTGCCAACGAACCAATCACGTAATCGATGATCCTGAAACAGTGACGACACCTACTGCTAGTGGTCACTGTCGTCTTGAGACTTCGAGTCTCGGCCTGTAGTAAGGGTCAGGCTGTAAGGTCTCACACCTAGTAACATTCACATCGTAGTAACAGATATATTGTATAGAGGAAATCATAAGATGAAATGAGAATGTTAAATTTACAAGTTGGTTGTGAATTTGGAGCATTTGGGAATGGAGGGAATTTCGTGTGGAATCCACAGGATCAAACCGTGTAAGAATCGGAGCTCGGATGAGCCCAGAAACGCAATAAAGGCGCAAAGGGAAGTGGGATAAACCCACTAGGGTTAAACGGGCACGGCCCACTGCTCACAACGGCCACGGCCCACTGCTCACAACAGGCGCAGCCTGCTGGGAGCAGCGGGTGCGGCCCGCTGACCCAGCGGGCCCGCCCGCTGGGTGCAGCGGGCTTGCCCGCTATTCCAGCGGGCCAAGCCCGCTGCAATCAGCGGGCGCAGCCTGCTGGTAACAGCGGGCTGTGCGCCTGCATGGGTGCACCCTAGCGGGCGCGCCCAGTTGCCTTAGGCGGGCGTGCCCGCTAAGCTTAGCGGGCCGCCCGTAACTTAAGTCGTTTCATTAGGGTTTAAGTGAAACCCTTGACGGCTACGAAAAATGGGTTTTTGCTCAACTTTGATTAATTGTTTGAGGGGTCAAACAAACTCGGATTTCGTCGCCGTTTGTTCCTACGCGTTCACCATTACTAGCCCTTCGAAATGATAACTTGTATCATCTCTGAAGCTCAATGGTGAGTGAGGATTAATTGATTGAAGTTAGACTTTGTGAAAGCTATTCTAACTTAATTAAATTTAATCCTAAAACCTCTTCCTAGCTATTTGTCCCACATTGCTCATGCCAAAAGAAGCGGAGTCGGCATCCTATATAAATAGGCGGGCACTCCCTTCTTTGTTTCTTGCACAAAGTCACCGATTAAGGAGCTCCGGAAATTTTGAGCAAACTTAATCGAGACTTAAATTTATTCTCTTCCTCTATAAATTTTCCTGTCCTCCAACTGAGTCCTAGCAAGGCAACGGGGAGGTCCGAATCTGATTCAGAAGTCTACGACGCGGGTTTACTCAAGTGAAACTTTCTATGGCTAGTGATGGGCTTGGAGGCAAGGTGCGCTTCGGGAGCTGATCCAGTTCGTGAGGAGGAGCGACGCAACACGGTTAGGGAGGCGGCTCAGATCATGGAGCACAAGACGGTGCGGAACATCTTGCCTGCTCCAGGGCATGATTCCGGGTGAGTCAAGTTAATATGCATTTAGTTTAAATTAGTAGTTAGAACTTTCTCGGGTTGGTCAGACCCAACTCGAGTCAGTACATTTCCTTGCTTAGGGAATTTTTCCTTAGGGCTATATATTTATTAATTAGTTTAATAAATTGTTTTCCGCTGTTTATTTTATTTTGTTCGTCCGACTTAGGACGAATAATTTTAAAATTAGCTCTAAGGGACCTTGAAAATCCCTACAGTTATCCTTAGGTTGGATTTGGTTTTTAGGGAGAGATTGTCACATATTTGAATGTGAAATCATAGGAAGCTATCGATGGACTACTCTTGTCTCGTATTTTGCCCCCACTATCATGGATGACCTTGCACGTGACACATGCATTACGATCGAGAAATAGATCCAAATCTCCACTCATGTCGTTATTGTGAGTTAGAGCTTCGATCTGTGATGTGATGGCTCTTGATTGATGCTACTATCATAGGTCATAATTCGGGGTATAAGGCATCGGTGGAGACCCCTAGAGTGAGTGCCACTATCGTGGATCACAAATCGTATGTGAATCCAACTAATGAGCCTAATCAAGCCTATAGGGAAATCTCTCGGGCAAGTGCCAATATCTTTGATCACAAACCCTAGTTGAGAAGCCTATAGGCATGGGTGAATCAATCACATCAAAGCCCTAATCACTAATCCGACATAAAATTCATGTCTTTAGCATCTTAACCTTTAAAATCCTAGGGTTCATCTATTAGTCCTAGATAGAACTACTCACTAATCATAATAAAAACAATAAAAACAACTATAATAAGAAGATTCAACATCATGGCAGCAATTTATATTAAAAACAATAGAGATTCAATAGAAATAGGGGAGAGAATCAATACACAACAAGAACTCAGAAATCTATTAAGAAAATTAAGAACCCAACAAGAAATCCAAGTGTTCAAATCATAATCTCCACTCAAAACACTAACCCTAGCTCTTGAAATTAAGTTTCTCCTTGAAACTGATGATAAACTGACGATAAAAACTTCATTCTAATCCTATGTTACTGTTTAGGTTTATATACAAATGGGGTTTTACCCAACAAAGAAAACAAAAACCAATAAGAAGTCATTCTGCTGGCGACCCGGCCGACTCAGACCGAGTAGCCAAGGTACACGGTCCGAGTAACCCAAACCTCCTTTGGATCTCGATCTAGTGCAATAATCACTCGGACCGAGTCACCTAGGCACTCGGTTCGAATACAAGTGGCTCGAAAATGGTCTTCTGCCTGCATTTCTGCTCAGACCGAGTAGCCAAGCTACTCGGTCCGAGTGCTCTTTTAGCTCAATCGTTACACCTACTCGGTCCGAGTAGACTGGAAATGATGATGGACTTGGGCAGCTCTCAACTCTTTGATTATTTTCTCCTTCCTTCATCTTATTCTCCTCGAATCTTCTTCTCCACCTTGTCACACACCTAGAAAGCCATGCCATTGATGCTTCAGCTATCTCGGACGTGCACATAGCTCCGTTTTGCTCCAAATCGTCTCGAAACTCTTGAAAATGAAACAAAAGCTCCGAAAAACATATAATCCAATAAAATATCAATAAAATTATAAAAACACGTTTCGAGTGACCAAAACGATATGAAATGATGCGATAAAAGTAAAGAAACCATGGACACCTCATCTGGATTATGCATGTGGATTTGATTGTATCCGAAGTAAGCATCCATGAAGCTGAGCAGCTCATGCCTAGCCATGGCATCCACGAGCAGATTGATCCTTGGGAGTGAGAAGATGTCCTTTGGACATGCCTTATTTAATTCTACAAAATAAATGCAGGTTCATTACTTCTCATTCACCTTTTCACCAGAATGCTGTTAGCCACCCATTCTAGATATGTCGCTTCATTAATAAAACCTACACATAGGAGCATGTCTACCTCTTCTTTGATGGCTTGTCATCTCTCAGCATTGAAGTTTTAGTACTTCTGGTAGCCCGAAGGCACAGGTGGATTGATGTTTAGCCTATGGACCATGACCTCCAGATCTATTACTGGTATCTCTGTATGCAACCAGATGAAGACACCCTTGTTATGCAGAAGGAAGCCGATGATAAGCTCAAGATGGTCAAGTTGTAAGGCAAACCTGACCTGGACCGTTTGACTCTGGTCAGACTCTGAGAGAGAGATATAGCCTCCACGTTCTCCACTGGGGTGGATCTTTCAAGTTTTAGTTCTCCTCGAGAATTGAGCTCATCTGTTGAAGGTGAGGTCGGAGCTCTATACCGGGGCTAAAAGGGGGCATCTGAAGATTGAAGCGCTTCCTCCACTTGAGTATCACGTTCCAACTCAGCTCAATGATCATGCACATCTGATGTGGAAGAGGTCAGAGCTCAGTCTTGAGGTAGAGTATGGGCATCAAAAGGTTGAAGGGAATTTGAGCTGCCAACGGTCTACACCAAGTGATAGTTCACTACCTTCTGAGCAAGGAGCATGTACTCCATAGCCTCTGATTGGATTCATTCGAGCATACCAACACCGTGAGTAGTGGATAATTTCACCAGGAGATGGTAGGTGGAGGTTATTACCCATATAGTACTGAGGGCTGGCCACCCTATAATAGCATTGAAACTCTGGGGGAGTTGACCACCATGATGTGGATACTCTGCGCCTGATGGTAAGGTGGTGTGTTAAACTCCACCTGTATGGATACCATCCCCTCCTAGACCACATGTGCTCCTATGAAACCAAAGAGTTTTGTATGCATAGGTTGTATGATGTCACCGAGTATCCTCAACTTCAGGAACATGTCCATGTAGAGGATTTCTACGATGATCCCGGTATCGATATAGACACGGCGGACCTTGTCGTTGACAATGCATAGGTTGACCACAATGGCATCATTATGGGGCTGGTGAACTTATTTTACTCGGCCTATATGAAGAGAAGATGCACCTTAGAAAGCCTTAACTACTTCAAGGCTCGATCTATGATGGTAGATTCAAGGTCAATTGGAGAGGTGCACACATGATGAGAATGTCTTTTTTGCACACAACTGGATTGTTTGACCAGGCTATAGCCTACTATAGTGACATGTCTAAAGATCACATCGATTTCATCGGATGAGCTAGCGATGCCATTTCCTTTGTTCGAGGTCTTCCAACATTACCCCTCTCTGTGGCTTTGAACTCCCAGAGTTGCCTTTTTTGAATGAGGCACTCGATTGGGTCTCGGAGGACCTTGTAATTGTCTGTGACATGCCTGTACCACTTGTGGAAGTCTGACGTGCGTTTATATTTCATATATTTACGCATGTTTTCTTCCGTGTTTTTCCGTATTTTACCGCCGTCTTATATTCGTATTCTCGTGTTTTCTTGTGTTTTCTTGTTTTCTTTCACTTTTCCGTGTTTTCCATGTTTTGCAGGAGTTTACTGGCATTTGGGGCATAAAATGATGATATCATGTGTCCCCGGAGCAACGGGAGGAGTCACGCGTGATCCAGGGGGTCAAACGACGAAGATTGCATCTTTCAGCCCCTCACCCGGTCGGTTGGTCATCTCCAACCGATCGGGTGATGCACGCGTGCACCACCCGGGTGTAGCTTGGAGCTCACGAGAAGTCACCTGGTCGGTTCAGTGACCGGGTCAAAAGCTCAAAGTCTCGGGAAATTCGAAGCTGATTGCCAACCGATCGGGTGACCTTCACCCGATCGGTTCACCTGTAGCTGAATTTCAACAGCCGAGACACAAAGATCCAACCGGTCTCCTCACCCGATCCGCACCAAGATCCAACCGGTCAGCACCAAAATCCAACCGACCACTTCCAAGATCCAACCGACCGGTTCATCCTGACCGGTTGAAACCCCGCATTGCGCTGTAATTTTGTGAAGCGGCTCACCCGACCGGTTGACTTGTCAACCGATCGGGTGATGTCGTTTTCTATAAATAGAACCATAGGTTTCCCAGATTCGGGAGTTGGTTAATTTTTTACGGTTTTCTTCATTTTGTGACGGATGTAATTTTCCAGTTTTTGTAAGTTTTCGGATCTTTGTAAAACTTTAGTATTATCTTAATTCATTTACTACCATTGCATTTCTATTGTCTGATTATGATTTTGACGGTCCATTTTCATTTAGATCGCTTTTTAATGAATATTTGTGAGTAGTTCCCAAATCTGGGATTTTGGCGGAAACCCCTTCGAGATCTCTTCCCGATGCGTCCATAGGGTTAGGAAATCGATAGGGATTAGGATTCTAATGGTTACGCGGGGTGTTTTATTGTCATCGGCGGGAAAAAGACCGCCTCTGACCGTTGGGCCAAGGGGGAATAAACTTGGCGGTTGACTCCCTAGCCATAGCTCATGCCCTTAGCGTAGACGCCGAATCCTAGCGAGCGGGAGCGGCAGGATGAGACGTTGGGAGTTATCGTTGCAAGCTTAGTGCTCCCGGATTCGATCTGTGTTAATGGACACGGGAGTGCCCACTGATCGAACCCGGGAAGTCCGGCGTATCATCCTGGGCACCGACCGGAATATCGGGCCCATGGGATGCCGGTACCACTTTTAGAGGCAACTTCTCACCATTAGACCCTAATTCCGATCGCCATCCTACCCGTAGGCCGTGTCGGTGAGAGTTGCTCGTTGGGGTGGAAACCAAAGTCCCGGGGTTTTCCTTCATATTGTCTACACCTTGCATTCCTTTACAGTGACAACCCATCATTTGATCCGGGCTAGCTCGCCCATAGGGTGATTTTGATCCTCTTTGACACAAGCACATCCTCGCCTCCCTGTGTTCGACCCCCAAGCCACACTACAACACCGTGTGTTTGCGGTTACAAATATTAAAATCCCCCAAGCCCCCGTTCGCATCATTGCACACATCCGGCGCGCAGACACGCGCCCGGCGGGGGCCGGTCAAGTTTATGGCGCCGTTGCCGGGGAGGCAACGTGCTTGTTATTTTTGGATTTCAAGAACCCTCGTGTCTAGCTCTCATCCCTACCTCGCGATAATTTTCGCATTCTTCTTTTTTCCTTTTTATTTTCTTAGTTTTATTTTTATTCTTATTCTTATGTCTTATCTTATCTGTTTCTTTTCCACTTTTCACTTCACAGGTGTTTGTTGTTTTTCATGCGCAGGAGTTCAAGAAGACGACTTGATCCCCGTTGATCCGGAGATAAACGCCACCCTAAGGCGTTTGGCCGCCGAGAAGTGAAGAAGAGAGGATCCTAAAGCCATGGGGGGAGAACACCCCACCTCACAAGTCCATGTTGGAATACTCGATGCCTTCCATCAAGTCCACCTCCGACATCCGTCCTCCTGCTATTACGGCCCAAAGCTTCGAGCTTAAGCCATCTTTGGTGACGTGGATCTAGCAGGATCAGTTTTCGGGTGCACCCATGGAGAGCCCGATTGAGCATTTAGACTCCTTCTTGGAGAAATGTGACACCTTTCGGATTAACGGTGTCACAACTGAGGCGATCCGACTGAAGCTGTTCCCCTTCTCCTTGCGAGATAAGGCCAAGCTGTGGCTTAGGGGGAAGGACCCGAATACATTCAACACCTGGGAGAAGCTCTCAAATGCTTTCCTGACGAAGTTCTTTCCCCCGGGGAAGACCATGAAGCTAAGGAGTGAGATCTCCTCCTTCTCCCAGGCCAGCCACGAGTCCTTGCATGAGGCTTGGACAAGATACAAGGAGATGCAGAGAAGATGTCCCCACCATGAGCTCCCCTAGTGGTAGATCATAAATCTGTTTTATAATGGGTTGAAGGACGATTTAAAATCTTCCATGGACGCCGCGGCTGGAGGGTCCTTCATGTCAAGAAGCGAAGAAGATGCCGGGCAAATTTTGGAAAATATGGCATCCAACAATGAACGATGGTGTGACGAGAGAGCCACACCAAGATCTGGGGGCATTCATAGAGTCGAGGACGTCGACAAATTGTCAAGCAAGTTTGACTTACTGTCGACCCAGATCTCCGTATTGATGGTAGGCGCCGGTGGAGCCGGTACTCAACAGATTGCTGCAGTGGAGTCTGATGTTTTTGGAGAGTTCGACGGTGGTTACATCTCACCACCGTTGGATCAGGCGAGTGCATTATTTTACAATCCTATGGGTAATGCTCCATTTCCACCACGAACCAACTCAAACCCGGCCTACTCTCCCAACAACCGGAATCATCCTAACATTAGTTACTGGGTGCCTTATCAATAGCCGGCTCAGCAACAACAGCAGATATATCAGCCGGCTAGGCCCCAGCAGCAATTTCAGCAGCAACAACCTACGCCACAGTATCAACAGTATGCTCCTAGGAATCAACAGCCCACCCAGCAGCAATATGGCCAACAGAGGGCCATTTCTCTGGTTGAGTCTATCTTGACTAAATACATCGCCAATCAGGAGAAGATAAATCTGAAGCTGGAGATGGGACAGAGATTCCTCACTGATCAGGTGACCCAGCTGGGGTTGCAAGTGGCGAACCTTCAGAGACCGCAGAATTTACTATCGCCACAGCCTGAGGTGAACCCTAGGGGGGTAAATCGGACCTTGGCACTCACACATGAGCATGAGAACGTGTCCGCCATCGTCTTGAGGAGCGGAACTCAAATACCTACGAGAGAGCCTCCCAAAGGACCGGAAGCACCGTTGGTCGTGGAACGACCAACTGAGAAATTAAATGACGACGGTGCTTCGTCATCAAAGCCAACTACTCCAAAGGGAGATCATAGAGAGGAGAAGAAGAAGGATGAGGAAGGGAACCTAAGAGTGTTCAAGCCCGTTGTGCCTTTCCCACAACGGCTTGCCAAAGCAAAAATCGATGAGAAGTATGACAAATTCTTTGCCATGGTGAAAGATCTGAGCTTACAAATCGCCTTCCTCGAGGCCATCGAGACAATTCCCTCATATGCAAAATTTCTGAAAGACTTGGTGACACGGGGATCTAGAAAAGAGAAGGTCGTGTTAACGGCGGAGTGCAGCGCACTCATTCAGCGTGCAAATCCTCCCAAGCTCAAGGACCCCGGAAGTTTCTCCATCCCTTGCTCTATTGGGGAAGTACAAATCCAGAGGGCGCTCGTTGACCTAGGAGAGAGCGTTAGCTTAATGCCCCTATCGCTGTACAAGAGAATAGGGATGGGAGACTTAGAGCCCATCGGCATGACATTACAACTTACTGACCGTTCAGTCAAGAACCCGGTGGGAGTAGTGGACGACCTCTCCGTCGATGTGAAAGGAGTACATGTACCAGTTGATTTCGTGGTGATGGACATGCCGGAAGACAAGCATACCCCAATTATTCTTGGGCGACCCTTTATGGCAACTGTCGGAGTGTTGATAGACGTGAAGAATGGGAAGCTTTCCCTCAATGTGGGCCAAGAGAGAGTCGAATTTGACTTAGGCTTGTCGATGAAGCATCCAAACCCCCCGGACGATCTGAGTATCAGTCTGCTGGAGAACGAAGAAGATAGAGCTGTTGAAACAAGTGCCTGGGAAGTGCTCTCGAGGAATCCCCCCGATAGCTTGGGGAACCTTGGAGAGCAAGTTGGCTCCCCAAAGAATGAAGTTGCTAATGAGGCGGTCGCGTGACATGTGATCCCTACCGGATTCCCTAAGTCTCCTCCCACGAGGAGAAAAGGGAAAGAACCCATGGACCTCACCGGTGATGAGGTCCGGATCCTGAAAAAGATGGCGGTAGACGCCAATTTGAGGGAGAAGCCCCCGGATCCTATCGACAAAGGTAGGGTAGTCGAGCAAATCTTTTTACAGCCGCCGACTACACCAATAACCACAACCTCTAGAGCTGAAGAGATGCCGAACTTTGGGCATCACCTGTATCGCCCACCATGAACATCATCAACGGGCGTCGAGCTAAACGACGTTAAACAAAAGTGCTTCATGGGAGGCAACCCATGTTCTAAACTTTTACTTCCGTTTTTAGGACTTTTCCTTAACTTTATTTTATCTATTTTTATAAATAAATCCAGCCGCAACAACTTCCGTCGTGGAACTTAGGCGATTTTTGGTTTTTTGCAGAAAACAAGGCCCCAACCGATCGGGTGATAACTCACCCGATCGATTGGGATGTATCAGCTAACAGCCGTATCAGTGACTAAATGAACCGATCGGGCGAAGAAAGAAGAGACCGGGTGAGCAGACCGGGTGACAATATGCGAGACCAGTTGAGGGACCGGGTGAGAAACTCTGAGTTCTCGGGAAAATGTGTGGAGCGGCGAACCGATCGGTTGAGTTCTCAACCAATCGGGTCGCCTGTAGCAATTTTTCAGCATCAAATTTCGACCTAAAGTCAACCGATCGAGTGACAACTCACCCGACCGGTTCGACTTAAAACCTATAAATACCCCCGACCCGCCCGTTCGATCCGCCCTCGCCCATTTTCGAATCCCAGACCGACGTTTCGCCTTCTCCGCTTGCGCCTGACCTTGTTCTTCCCCTAAATCAACCCCAATCGACCCCCCCTCTCCATATCCATCTCTCCATCGATTTCTCTCCATCCTCCTCGATTCCACCCGCACACAAAACCCTAACTTTTACCCATTCTCCCCCAATTTCGAAATTTGCTGAAGAGATTGCCGCGGCTTCACACGTGCTCCTATCGAGTAGCATTGGGGACGTCTACAAGCAACGATCTTCATCTCATTTCGGTAAACTCGCTCCTTAGCTTAATATTTATTTTGCCCCAAATATTCCATTTTGCTCATTGGTCGTGTTTGTGTTTATTCATTGTATTTTGCATACTCACACACACACACACGACTCCCGCACAATGCCTCCCCACCGTGCTAAGCCCATCGACGCCAGCTCTTCCAACCCTAGGCCCACCTGTCGCGCTCATCGCATAGAACCCCCCGCTCAATCCACCACCACCAATTCATCTACCACCCCACGCACCACTCCCCCCCTTACGTTGACGATCCCGAATACGGGATGCAATTCCATGACGACGACCAAGCCGACCGATTCACGGCCATGATCCTCCTAGCTGGACATAGTGGTCGGGTAACTCAGGATTCCATTAACCGAGACCTCCCCTTTCTTCAAAGCTTCATTCGCCACATCCGTGAAGACCCACCCGATGTCTCCGAGCTCCACATTCCACCCCCCACGACTCCTGGTCCCCAGCACAGGCCCCCATCACCACCCCCAGAGGGTGGTGCCCCTGCTTGATTTTTTTTCCCATCCCGCTTTTGTCCCCCCTATGTTTGTGCCCATCTGTCTTTGTGGGGCCCTGCTTTGTCACTACTAGTGGGAGGACCCATCCACGTGTCGCATCACTTCCTTTTTATTTCTTTTCTTTCACTTTCTTAGTTTTTCTGACCCCCCCTTGCAAATCGCTGCACTTTCACGACCACATCATCTTGCTAGCATTGTCATGACTAGCTTGGGGGAAGTCTGTTTTGCTGTGTTTTCGTGTTTTGTTTTCTCTGTGTTTGTGTGTGCTTGTTTTATCTTTTTCGTGTCGTATCATTTTTCTCTCTCTTTTTCTATTTTCGTGTCGTGTGGTTTGATTTTGATTTTTCTTTATTTTCATTTTCGTATCTTTGTTTTTCTAGTTTTTCTTGTCTTTTTGTGTTTGTGCGTATCCCCCCTATTTTCATTGCCCTCCCGTACTCACTCTTATTGCATTGAGGGCAATGCAAACTTCTGCTTGGGTGAGTCGCACTTTGTGCGTCATTTGAGTCTTTCTTTTTCGTTTTGTGTCGTTTTCATCGTGTTTTTAATTTTTCTTTTCTTCTTTTTCATCTCTTTCTCCTAGAGATGAACCATATGATGAATTGCCACAAAATCACACACACCTAGCATAGCATCGATAATCACACTCACTAACCCTAGGATATCGAGTTCTCTTGCATTTCACGCATCGTGGGTCCACTTAGCTTTTTTGTGAGTCGTGTGTCGTGCCTAGCTGTTTGGTGTGCTTCTGCTTTGTGATTTTACTTTATATACCTGTCCAGGAATGACTCCTAGATTATCATGAGTCGATATGAATAATGCGGTATTTACCTCTCTTGCCTGTTTCTGTATGCATGATTATATACATATCGTATGCTTCATTTCGCATGTGTCGGGATTCCACAATTAAGGACTAGAATAACCCATTTAGCCCATACTCTAATTAGCGAGAACAGTTTCCTTTGCCCAAGTGTTTAGATTCCGATTTCTTTTTTGTTTTACTTGGTGCAAATCCCCTCGTCGTGTACTGTTCTCCCACTTGGGAGAGTACGCATGTGTATAGCTCAAAAACCCCAAAAAAATCCAAAAAAAGAGAAAAGAAAAGAAAAAACCAAAATGAAAAGAAAAGAAAATTTTTGTATAGCCAAAAAGCCAAAAAGAAATACAAATACCCAAAACCCAAAAAAATTCCCGTGTGAATATCTTACTACTTGCCGAGAATAAAGGGAAGGCGAGAATTTGCACCGAGTGTTCTTCTCCACATCATCTCAACCCCCATCAGTTTCGAAGACACTTGGCTTAGGAACTTTTTTAGCTATTATCTAGGCTTTAGTGTGGTGATTTCCTTAACCCTAGTTGTGGAGTCCCCGACGCAAGGTATGTTTCGATTCTCTCTCTATTCTCATGCATGCTTGAACTACATATATTCACCGCCTTATTCAATTCGAATTGCTATTTGGGTCATTTCATGGGTTTGCATATATCGAGCTTTATCGCACATCGTAGATAGTGACACGGATTGCTAGCGCATGACCACACTCACTCGCGCTTCACCGCGTGGGCCCACGGCACTTGTCTGGACTCGTACTCCTTGGTTTAGTGATGTGATTTGGCGTTTGCTTGCTTGGTGTGTCGTTTTCGATTTTGTTGGCCCTGACAGGCGATCTAGGATATAGAGTTTTCTTTTTCTCTCTTTCTCTCTATTCCCCCCCCCGAGCTCCTACTCTCACTCGTCTTCCTCGAGGACGAGGAAGAGTTCAGCTTGGGGGATTTTGACGTGCGTTTATATTTCATATATTTACGCACATTTTCTTCCGTGTTTTTCCATATTTTACCGCCGTCTTATATTTGTTTTCTCGTGTTTTCTTGTGTTTTCTTGTTTTCTTTCACTTTTCCGTGTTTTCCGTGTTTTGCAGGAGTTTACTGGCATTTGGGGCATAAAACGATGATATCATGTGTCCCCGGAGCAACGGGAGGAGTCACGTGTGATCCAGGGGGTCAAACAACGAAGATTGCATCTTTCAGCCCCTCACCCGGTCGGTTGGTCATCTCCAACCGATCGGGTAATGCATGCGTGCACCACCCGGGCGCAGCTTGGAGCTCACGAGAAGTCACCCGGTCGGTTCAGTGACCGTGTCAAAAGCTTAAAGTCTCTGGAAATTCGAAGCTGATTCACAACTGATCGGGTGAAGGTCACCCGATCGGTTCACCTGTAGCTGAATTTCAACAGCCGAGACACGAAGATCCAACCGGTCTCCTCACCCAATCGGAACCAAGATCCAACCGGTCAGCACCAAAATCCAACCGACCGCTTCTAAGATCCAACCGACCGGTTCATCCTGACCGGGTGAAACCCCGCATTGCGCTGTAATTTTGTGAAGCGGCTCACCCGACCGGTTGACTTGTCAACCGATCAGGTGATGTCGTTTTCTATAAATAGAACCCTAGGTTTCCCAGAGTCGAGAGTTGGTTATTTTTTACTGTTTTCTTCATTTTGTGACGGTTGTAATTTTCCAGTTTTTTTCGGATCTTTATAAAACTTTAGTATTATCTTAATTGCTTTACTACCATTGCATTTCTATTGTCTGATTATGATTTTGATGGTCCATTTTCATTTAGATCGCTTTTTAATGAATATTTGTGAGTAGTTCCTAAATCTGGGATTTTGGCGGAAACCCCTTCGGGGTCTCTTCCCGATGCGTCCATAGGGTTATGAAATCGATAGGGATTAGGAATCTAACGGTTACGCGGGTTGTTTTATTGTCATCGGCGGGAAAAAGACCGCCTTTAACCGTTGGGCCAAGGGGGAATAAACTTGGCGGTTGACTCCCTAGCCATAGCTAACGCCCTTAGCGTAGACGTCGAATCCTAGCGCGCGGGAGCGGCAGGATGAGACGTTGGGAGTTATCGTTGCGAGCTTAGTGCTCCCAGATTTGATCAGTGTTAATGGACATGGGAGTGCCCACTGATCGAACCCAACAAGTCTGGCGTATCATCCTGGGCACTGACCGGAATATCGGGCCCATGGGATGCCGGTACCACTTTCAGAGGCAACATCTCACCACTAGACCCTAATTCCGATCGCCATCCTACCCGTAGGCCGTGTCGGTGAGAGTCGCTCATTGGGGTAGAAACCAAAGTCCCGGGTTTTTCCTTCATATTGTCTACACCTTGCATTCCTTTACCGTGACAACCCATCATTCGATCTGGGCTAGCTCGCCCATTGGGTGATTTTGATCCTCTTTGACACAAGCACATCCTCGCCTCCCTGTGTTCGACCCCCAAGCCACACTACAACATCGTGCGCTTGCGGTTACAAATATTAAAATCCCCCGCGCCCCTGTTCGCATCATTGCACACATCCGACGCGCAGACGCGCGCCCGGCGGGGGCCGGTCAAAGTCACAGTACTTAGACTTGTCCACCATGGGGTTTTCCATTAGGGGGGCGTGGAGTGTCAAATTGCTGCCTTGGATATTATCATCGAAGGCATGGCTACTAGGGCCATGTGGACCCATAGCTCAAGGGACCTTGGTCTCCCGTTATTTGCTCGGTGGTGCTCATGTCACTCAGAGAGCTTTACGGACATGGGATGCTTGTTGGGGGGAGTATGGTCGAGGTCAGCCCTCTTTTGAGAGGATCCACGACAGTCAATTGATTGTCTGCAAGCCTCCTCTATATCTTTGACTCTGTTGACCTGACTTACTAGATGAGTGAAGATCAGAGACTGCTGTCTGCATATCTCGAATTTCAGGTCAGACCCGTCCTGAAAGCCTGCTTGAAGAGCCATCTCGGCAATATCATTGGGTCAGATGTCAACTCCCATGTGAGATCAGTGGAAGTGAGCTAGAAATCCCATATTAGACTTATTGGCCCATGCTTAATGGAGGCCAGGGACTCAAGGTACCACTTCCTCGATTTTTGGGCAACAAAGTGAGAGAGGTACTTCCTATGAAAGTCGACAAAAGAGCTGACTGACTCCTTATGAAGGTTTTGTAACCAATATCAGGCCACCCCAGTCTAGCAGCTCTTAAAGGCCATCACATTAGGTCTACAGAATGGCCATTTAACTCCATATATTTGACATAGGTCTCCAGATGATTGACATGATCGCCTGCATCGATGTACCTTGAGACATAATCCGTGGAAGGTAGGGTGTACTGTTGGATCTACTGGCACAACAAATACACTAAAGGGATGTTAATAGTGTATATCACGACGAAATTACAAAATTAAAAGTTACGAAAAATTTTCAATAAGAGTGCGGAAGTAAATAATCACAATCCAGAGAATAAGCAACCGTAAACACCAAGATTTATCCTGGTTCAGATCATTATGATCCTATGTGCAGTCCTCTACTCCTTGTAAAGATTTTCAATCAACTATAACAACTTGCTCCACGCAAGCAAACAATATACAAAGATGCCAATATTCCCCATTTTGCAAACTTATACAATTTCTTAAACAATAGATTCAACCTTTTAAGAAAAAGTATGAGATAATATAACATATAGGCTTGATGATGTGAGATTTGATGCACAAGGCAGGTGATGGTATCTCCAAGGTTTCTTGATGTGAGATGTAGTAGAAACAATCTTGGAAATGGACTTTCTATTGAGGCAAAATTTTTGCAGTGGGTCCCTAAAGAAAATCTGAAAATCAGTCCCTTTAGAGTGAGAAAGAGAAACTTTATGAGAGAGAGAGAGAGAAGATTTTCGTGTCAAAGTAATGAGGATTTGGGGTCTATTTATAGGCCAAAGGAACCCCAAATGACAGTTTAACAACTACCTAAAACGGTTTTAAAAACTGAACTGGTTTTCTCAAAAATTGGTCGACAAGGCAAAAATATTGGTCCACCGGAGCAAAAATGACCTAATATTTGACTATTTTAAATTGAAGTTAGTCGACTAGACATAAATTGGTCGACTACAACTGCCAAAAATGTCATATTTATTGCCATTGGAGGGAGTTATAACTACCATTAGTCGACTAGAATGATGTTGGTCGACTACAAAATTATAACTAACAAACGATCAGAATAAATAACTGTTTGAATAACTGATTGGTCGACTAAGGAAATCTATTAGTCGACTAGGATCAAAAACTTAGGGAATTTATAAAATGATCCTTATGACTAAGAAATGTGGTTGACAATAAAATCCTAAAATTTGAAAATTAAGTAAAAATTAATTTGTCGACTATGAGAATGTGTTGGTCAACTAATTTGGTCTAGACTTGGTCATTTGAGGAAAGACCCTAAATGACTAAGATAGATCATCATCAAGTCTTTCACATGCTAAGTATATGCAAGAATAAAAGTAAAGATTACATCACTTTTCACAAGATACAAAATTTCAACTTTGAGCTTCGTCTTGTCTTTTATGCTTCTTGCCATGTATATGTTGACTTGATGATTGTATTATCTGAATATGAAAGTGTTGAACTTTATAATCTGCATAGATAGAGTTAGTATACACAAATAATAATATGTATGTGTTTGTAACATCAAAACTTTATGGAGAAATAAAATCAAATGTTGTTTTCCAATATGTACTTCTATGGGATAAGATGTACTTTTGGATTACAGATTTGAAGGGTGAGGCAGAGAGAAATCTAGAGCCTTTGGGGGGATCGAGTTCCCCTCGTCAAAGCATGGCAATATACCATAACAAGTCGGTGATCTAGTCCTCATTCATAGAGGGCTGAGTTGCTCTCTTATCATTGAGCTTCAAATAGGAATCTTTCTTTGCCTAGACAAGCTTAAGCCCGTCATCATTTGATGTAGACTAAATGATGTAAGTGAGCCCTTCGGCTTGCCTTCATGCTACTCGGGCTCTGACCCTCAGTCACTGCTGGAACTCTGGGGTTCTCGAGCGTTCATGTATTCTACATACTCCCTCCTGGAGGAAGGTGCATCTTGGCTAAATCTATTCGAGGGAGAATTGGATCTCCTTTCTCGGTCCAAATCTAGGACCATCTCTTGCAAAGCTTCGTTGTTCTTGGCCTAAAGGGCCTGAGTCTCATGCATCTCACGGAGCTCTGCCTTAAGAGCATGAAAGTCGGCCGCTGTGAAGATGACAGGAGCTTGTGGTGGGGTCCACTAGCAAGTTGATTGTCATGTCCTCTATTGTATGGATTTTAGGCTCACCACCCATGATCTTCTTGACTTTTGCCATTAGTGAGAATGAAAAAGAAGATGTTGATGAAGGAGATGCTAAAGTGAAAATTGTGATGAGAGCCTATGTAATAGGAGTTACCATAAGGCCCTTCCTCTAGCATCATCTGTTGATGTGAGAATCTTGCATCAGTTGTTAATGCGAGAATCGTCATAATAGAGGACCTGAATAGGGTTTCACCTAGCCGACATACTCCTTCACCGCCGGCCCTCTTTATTCGACTGAGCAAAGCTCTTCCAATTCTGCCAACATAGCTACATTATCAGGAAATTGTTGGTTATAATGAGGCTAAGACATCAGACTCTGTCATCAAAAAACTCTTAAAAGGACATGCAAATCTGAAAATCCACAAGACAACTCCACCCTCAGAAGAACGCATTCCAGAACCATTCACAGAAGCGATGGATCATCAAAAAGATCACCAGATCTCTCTGCCTCGTCATTTGAGGGGATGTAACTGTTACAAGAAAAAAATATTCGCCTTTGTGCGGGATCAGACACATAAAAGGGAGATCGAAGCTCTAACAAATCATATCGTTTGAAATTTCAGAGATTAAAGATAAAATCCAACTAGGGTTTCCAATGATAGGAGATGAGATAGTATTAATAGAGGAGAGGAAGTAATGGGGGAGTTGAGATGTTGGGGGAGAGGGAGTGTTTGACAGTTACATACAGAAGATGCGGAGTAGTGTGAATCATAGGAGACGAGGAAAGAGGAGTCGACGGCTGTGAGACTGATAGCTGGAACCACTCATGCGACAGTAGCCGTCGACTACTACATGAAGTGGGTGGAGGCAGGTCCACTCTCTTCCCTAATGGAATTCAAGACCACCACCTTCGTTGGAAGGAGGTTATATGATGGTTCAGAGTCCTGTACACTATCTAAAAATTCAGGGATTAGTATACTGGTGTAGCCTTACTAGTCGACTAGCAATGAGTTAGTCGACTAGTAAGTCTAGTCTAGTCTAGTCGACTAACTAACATGATACAGATTGAAATGTGATAGCAGCAGGGCCTAGTCGACTACAGTGACAGTCCTAGTCGACTAGGTCACATAGAATGTAAAATAAGCTAATTTTAATGTCAATTTTAGTATGAGCATTCTTTATGCTTAAGTTTTAGCTAGTTAATATTTTTAACTTATTATAGTTCACTTTATATGTATTTTATACTTAGTTTCACCTTTTATTATAGGGTATCTTATAGTATTCAAATTAGGGTTATGATACCTTACTTATGGTTAATTAAGAATTCTCTATTCTTTTGGTAACAGTTTTATTTTTTAGTAAGAACATTGTTTTCACTTATTAAGTTATAATTTCAATTTTTAGTTTATGTTCACTTCTTCAAGTTTCTTATTAGCTAGGTTTGTGTCATCTTGGGTTACTACATTCTTTAATGAAGCTAATTCTTCTTTTCAATTGTCCTTTTCTTCTTTTAATCTTAAGTTCTCATTTTCATGATTTTCTATTAAAGAAATACCTTTGGAGCATTTATAATGTGTTTTATTCAGTTTGGAATGCTCATCTAAGATTTTTTCTTGTTTATCATATAAAATTTGAAAAATCTCTTTTAAGTTCATATCATTATCAACTTCAACATCTGAGTCAAAATCATTTACCTCATCATCGAGACATGCCATGAAGCACACTTCATTGTTGTTATCAGGTTTCTTGTCCTCCTAGGGTTGTTTGGCTCCATTGGGTGATTCATATCCTTTGGGATCCTCATGTTCATCCTTTCTAAAGATCATCGATAGTGAGTTCCTCTCATATCTTTCTTAATGTATCCTCCAAGTTTCATATGCTAAGGTAGTACATGAAACAGGCACAAAAGCCTCATCAAAAACACCACAATACAAAATATTCATTACCTTAGCATTGATAATTGCTGCTTCCATATATTCTCGTGTCCATAGCGACATAGATGTGGTTGGAAGACTATATGGTTCTTGCATGACTTCACAATAGCCATAGTTCCTAGCATGAATAAATGTCCTCATCCTTATCTTCCACTGCTGATATCTTGTTCCATTAAACATGGGAGTACTAGGGCTTCAGCCAAGATAAAATGTGGGCTCTCCCCTTGTGGATGCCATCAAGTACCTTGCTTTGATACTAGTGTTGGATTCTGAAGATGACAAATAGAAAACTATTGGGAGCTGAATCGTGTTTATGAATAAAAGTATAACTTTAAAATACCCTCTAAAATTCTAGTTATAACACCAATTAGAGTTACCTCACTTGGGTCTTAATCAACAATACTAAAGCTTGTAGATTTAAAACAATGAGTGGCAGTAGAATATAAACAGTTGCAAGCACAAAATTAAGAGAGTGCACGAGAGAGAGATATGCTAACACATAATTTTTATCATGGTTCAATCACTCCGTGTCTATTCCAGTCCCCAGCCTCCCTTACGACTTAATCCATTATAAAACTCTCAAATGAGAGAATTATAAATACCTCTTCAACAAGAGGATTTTCTACAACCTCTAGAACTAGAGGATTACCTCTAGAACTAGATGATTTTAAAAACATCTCTTCAACAATAGGATTTCCACAACCATCTCAAACACACTGAGGGATTTACAACCAATCACCACTACTTCAACAAGAGGATTTTACAACTCTCACCACCTCAAACACTTAATGGTTTTCACCAACTTCTTACAACAACTAAGTGAGAACATATGTACAATCTTTTATTATTGGAGTACAAGAATCAAATATCCTTTGATTGAAGCTTGAAGTGCAAAGTGAGGCTTAAGATGGTTCTCTTTGATCTCAATAAGAGTAAGGTTTAAAGCACTAGATATCAAGAGCGAATTGGCCAAAGATTGCAATCAAGCTTTTAAGATGAAGGCCAAAAGAGAGAGGTTATTAGGTCAAAGATTTTCCAGCACAATAGAACTTAAATCTTGATTTTTCTTATAAAATTTTCTCAGTAAAAACCTCAGGTAAACCCTCTTTTTATAGCTAATGAAATTAGTCGGTGAAAATCCAAAACAACCCTCAAAATCGTCAAAAATGTCTAGTAGCAGATTTCTTAGAAAAGTCCAACGGCATGTTCTAACGATTAAAGAACAATTTCTAACCGTCTAGTTATCAGCTAGTCGACTAGTCATTGTACTCTAGATGACTAGGCCAGTCATGTCAAAAGTTATGTTACGCTCTGTAATTCTAGTCGACTATAGTATCTTTAATAATCGAGTAGGGCTTAATCGACTAGTTCTAGTGTTGTAGCTGACTAGTTTCTGACATGCTGCTAGCCTACTATCCATGATTAAATCTAGTCGATTGCGTGTCTGTCTAGTCGACTAGTCTGCCTATAAAACTTGGGGTTTGAACTAGAAAACTTAAGAAATAATTTTTAAAACATTTAAAATAATTTTAAATAATTTAAAGGGTTACACTAAGTGTGTTTATACTTCACTTAGGCTTTAACAAATTTCAAAAGCCAAGTACAAAAATTACAACAAACTCATGTACATTTGGAGCTTTAGATGTAGTCCCTTTTGTACATTCTCTTTTCTTTTGATTTCTAGCACTTCTTGTGTCTTGATTGAGCTTCTTTATCTTGACATGAGCCCATTCTTCTTGACTCTTCTTCTTCATGATTTGAGCCTTTTCTTCTTGTTGGCTTCATGATTCTTCATAAGTCTTGAAATGGGGTTCTTCTTAGCTTTGAACTCTGTATAATTATTGATCTTTTGTACCTACACTCACAAACTTCATTAGCACAAAATAGTTTTTTGTATATCATCAAAATATACCTTGAGGTGACTCAATATCTAACACTTAAGTTATCTTGATTAATGAAATATTGTGTTTCTATCATTTGAGTATATTTCAATATTACATTATGTTTGAGTAAGTTTTTGGGTACCACTCAATTGTTTGTTGATGTCAAAAGGTGAGAAAAATACATGCTACATATTATATGACTCATCTTTTTTGTATTTTATAATATGTTGTGATATGTGAAAGGTTATGTGATAATATGTTGTGATATATTGTGATACGTTGTGTATGGTATGATACTTGTGTTATGCAATGATATGTGATGATTTATCTTCTAGAGATATAATACTAATTTAAATTGATGTAAGGGGGCTACTTGTTAATAATAAATTATATAGTTTGAAATACTAACATGCATCAATGCAGTGGGAGTAAAATTCAAATTTTTAATAACTTTCTTGATTTTTTGTAATCATGTATTATATGTTTGTCATCATCAAAAATGGGTGAAAATGTTGGATATTTATTTATTCTAATATGTGTTTTGAATATGATCAAACAAATTGCTTGCACTAACATGATTAGTGCAGATGTAGGAAATAAATGTGAGATGTCAAAAGATCAAAGAATGGATTTAATATAATACAACAAGAACATGGACAATGATTGACATCACTCAAGGAAAATTTATTATAATTAGCATATATTAATGTATCTTTATTTTTTTGATATGATGTTAAAGCTTTGAACACACACACACACACACACACACACACACATCAAACCATATGTTTAAGATTAAGAATATCTATGAACTCAAATCATATCAAAACCCCTTGATTATAACCATATTAGTGTTTTCACTTGTTCATTAGACAACTAAATGTAAGGGAATATGCTAGGTATGCTAAACTATATAGCAATGCAACAGAAGAATGAAAAATAAATTTTTTCGATAACTAGTATATAATAACCAAGATATACTGCAATACTTGAATTTAATGTTGATTAAAATTCATAACTTTGCGTGGATATTCTTACGTGATATCAGCGGATCCAAAACACTTTTGGTGAAGTACAAAACACCGTTGCTCATATACCATGGTGCTATAAATATTGCACAATGATGACCAAACCATTACGATCTTCAAGCTCTTCTCGAACCTAAACTCGACTCTTAATCTATGTGGCTAAGGATTGAGAGGATGTGAAGGAAGATCTTCAAAGTATGGAGTCGAAACAATTCTCCCCTAACGGCTCGAATTAGTTTCATCTCCAAATTAACACAACTCCTTGTGTTAGGCTTGTATATGAACCAATGTTTTGAACATTGCATGGTGTGGATTGATTGCTCATGAATGGGAATGAGATCCCATATACCTGATGTAATGTTTTTGCATGGGAGAGACCCCACACGTGAGTTTCCTTGTGGTTGTTGTTATCTTTGTTGAATTGTCAATCCACATGCAACCCACTTTATTTAAGGGGAAGTAGGAGTTCTACTTGAATCCAATCTATCCAAATACATGTTATTAGAAGAAGGCACATATAATAGGTTTTCTAATCCTATTAGGACTATTGATTTGAATCCAAATCAAATCCTTAAACAAAGGTGGATTAGTCAAACCAATACTCCAATTAATAAGCTAGCACTTAGGAATTCACTTTAGAGTCAAACTCTATTAATTCGATTCGATTTTAGATCCAACTATTGGATCAATCCCGTACCCAAATGCTGAACCAAAAACCCTTACACATCAAGGGCCATTAGTTGATTAGTGCATATTCACTAGTCGACTAGTGCCATATTAGTCGACTATTGATTGTGCCCTAGTCGACTAGATGAAGATAGAAATACTTTCTGTTTTCCTACAAATTGGTTAATCGACCACTAAACCATCATTAATCAACTTATCCACTTAGTAGGGTTTTTGTTTGGGGTTTATGCCTTTCTTCTTTAACTTGGATCATTCATAAATCTTTACGAATATTTCTAATGTGCACATGTAATGCCTTTTGATCCAATCTTCTCTCTAAAATACACTTGATCATAACTCTTGAGATCAGTCCCATACATCATATGTACATGAAGCTCATTCCTCCGTTTCTCAAGAGAGGTCGTCACATGTTTGTGACTCTAATAACCGAATTCCAACAAGCACAATCATATCATGTTCAAGATACGATAGAGGTGCTAGCCACACAAACCAACCCTCGTTATGGAACCGTCGTTATTTAGTTAGCTAGAATCTCTATGAACCAAATGCTAGGCCTTCCTGTTACAGATTTCCTACAGTCTAGTCCTTTCATCAAGACTATATCACTAAGGTGCCTATAGTATGACTTCATGCCAAACACAACTACACCTTATACCCAGAGTGAACTTCCATCATATAGCTTGAGGTTAGATACAACTTGTTACATTAACAAGTTTATTTGTTTGCATTGGCCAAGGACTTAACTATGGATCACATTTGAGTCTGTGTGAAACTAAACCCCCATATCGGAGGAGACAAATCCCTTCATGATGGCCACTCCATTCACATGCTTCCAACTATACCTAGCGAGTACCAACATATCGGAGTTAATGCCAATGATCAGTAAAAGCCTAAGTATAGATTTCCACGTGCAAGGTCCTTTAGCACATCTGAGGTCATAAGGATTATGCAGCATCTACTGTCACCTGAGAGATTTCTATTGATAGTCAGAGTATGAATACCATACATAAGCATCTCGGTGAGTCCTTTCTGTGAAATTTTACCATAACAAGCACATGACGTTGTCTCGTGATGTCTCCACATCAAGTGGCTATGAGGCCAGCCATTACCATCCAATGGTTGAGCTCAACGCACAATGGTCTATACAAAATACTGATATCCTTTTCTCAATATTACTATGACCAGGAACATTGTAGGAGGCATGCTTATCAGTAACCATTGAGCCTCTTTATCATGATCTGATTATGATTCCAATGTTACAAATATCTACATGGACTTTATCCATGTATTCATATTGTAACCTCATAAGTGCACACTTAAATGCTTTAAGGATTACATAAATAATGATTACCAAATAGCTTCCTATCATTTTGAACGAGATGTGTCAATTCCATTAATTGACATAAGAACATATTTCCCAACATCTCCCACTTTCATTTAAGGCCAATTACAGTATCGCATACTAGTTATCTCCACCAAACTCTCAGTCAGTTTGTGGAAATGCCTTCGTGAGTAGATCTGCTACTTACTAACTCTTTATATTAAGTTAATCTAAAACTTCATATCTCACATGAAATATATTCAAGATAAACATTGAATCTCAATATCAAAAGATCTCCTTATGCATCATCACGTACAATTATGTATCTTAATACATTTATGTACTTAGCAACAATATGTGCTTGGAAGTCTTCCAAGCTACTGCCCTTCTAGTGAGGTAGAAAACTTATCCTCCCCTTGATCAGCTGTCATCCATGTCACTTTGGAAACTCGGAGTCAGCAATGTAATTCTAGCCTGTAAGGATCAATACACTAGAGGGGGATGAATAGTGTATATAATAAAAAATGTTGCAAATAAGATGTTAGTAATATTTGCAAAGATGGCAATGAAAATAAAGTGGCAAGTACGGAAAATTAAATCAATCGCAAACACAGAGATTTATCCTGGTTCGGATCGTTGTGATCCTACTCCAGTCCTCTACCCCGTAGAGATTTTCAATCCACTATAACCACTTACCCCGCAAGCGTAAACTTACAAAAATGGTGACACTCCCCGTGTCCCAAACTTTGTACAATCTCAAAAGAGATTCAAAACCTGTTAAATAAGAAATAGAAAAACACCTATAGCCTTGTTATGAATTAGAATGAAATTCAAGGATGGTGTTTTCAAAAGAGACTTCAAGATATATAAGATATGAAATGAAGAACAATACTTGAATTTCTCTGGTTCATAAAAGAAGAGAGAGATCAATCGATATTTTCTTACAATTATGAACACAAACAACTTTCTAAAATGATGTTGAAAAAGATCAAAAATTGCTTCAAGGAAGAAAACTTCAATTTCCAAAAGATCTATGATTAAGAATCTTGAAGTTCTTCCGTTCTCATAAGAAGAGAGAAATCTATGGATTTCTTCTTACAAATGAGAAAAGAGCAACTAAGGCAAGATTGCTTAGAATCAACAATTCTAGGAAGAAAGAGAGAAGAAAGTTGTGTGTAGAAAAGAGAGGGTATGCCCACTTATTTATAGTATTTTTGGGCAGTTATTCTGAGGGAAAATGGGGGGAAAAGGAGTTTCCTACCGTTCAGAAACAGTCTGGAAAGTTTCAGAAAAAACGGACACAAAAACTTCATTAGTCGACTAAAGAAGGCTTAGTCGACTAAAAGTCAAACTTTGGAATTTTTGACTGAAATTTTAACGGTAACTTTCTGAAGTTGACTGAAAGACTACTCAGAAATTTTCAGGCCAAAATTCGAAGAAAAAATGTTTAGTCGACTAATGTTTGCCTTAGTCGACTAAGACAGAAAAAACGTGAATTTTGACTTATCTGAAAATGGGTTGGTAGGATATGTTATTAGGAACCTAGGACTTAGATGGATTTCATATTCAAGGCTATGAAATCTATAAATATAAAAAAATACATCAGTCCGTAGATTTCCGTAGATATGTATGTTGAGCTTCATGTGAGTATGTTGAGATGCCTTTGTGCAGGGATTCCTTATCAAGTGATTATTGTCCAAGCGTGGATATATTGGGAAACTGCACATCTGCATAGATAGAGTGAGTAGCAATAATATAGTTGTCACATCAAAATCATATGGAATAGAATAGGAAAGTGAACATGGGATTATGAAATCCCAACATTCTTCCCCTTTTTGATGATGACAAATATTTATAAAAAATGAAGTGTCCTATTCAGGTATATGCAGATATCATATCATATGTCATAAAAAGTGAAGTGTCATACTCAATTCTATGAACGTAGTTTATGAACTTAGGTTATGATGACAAATATGTATGCTCCCCCTTAAAAAGTGCCTAAATATTCTCCCCCTTTGTCATTGACAAGAAGATGGGGTAAAAATTATGTTAGTCGATTAGAGAACTTGTTAGTCGACTAAGAAAAAATAGCACAGAACAAAACAGATAACAGAACAAAGGTGTCACAAAACATAACCAAGCAGATTTTACTAAACATAACATATATAGGAAGGATACAAAGGGACTAGAAAACATACATTCCCACATACCCAGTACTAAGGCCCAACGGCCTATAACAACTACGATTGAGAACCATAACACAGATTTTGCCAATGCCTATCACCAAAATCCCGAAGGCCTACAACCCAAAAAGAAAATACCACAACATTCATCAAACAGCAAACACCGACGACATGCGCCAATAACTAGGATAACGAGGACAACGAACGGCAAGGTCTAACGTCCGGAAGGAGAGCCATAGTCCTGAGAATTGCGACGCGATTTACGACGGGGTGTTTCCTCTAGGGCAACCACATTCAAAGCTTCAAGTGCCGAAACAAGCTTGCTCTGGTTGAGTTGAACTTGGTCGAGCACATGAGCTTGTTCAGTTAAGGCAGACCGAAAGTCCCTAAACCCGGTAGTGATTGTATCGCGAAGAGAGCGAACATCCTCGCGAAGACCGTGAAGTGTAGACTGGGTAGTTTGGTGAGGAGTAGAGGATGTCCGTGGGGTCTTTAGGGGACAGGATCTAGGATTGGTGCGACACCCTGGAAAACACTTGTGGACACATTGTTTCTTAACAAAACGACGGAAACCACGAGATGAACCCGGCGTAGAGGAAGAGGGGCCGAAAGTGTTTTGGGTCGGAGTATAGTCGGGATCGGCTGAAGTGGGATCTTCTACGGGGTCTTCTTTGGGATCTTCGTCGGCATCATCACATCACTATTAGCCGCATCAGATTCCTCAGGGTCTGGAAGATCCAGATGCATATTGTGCAAGGTGATGATGTTGATATTATAAGGATAGGAAACAGCGAGTTCTCCATCGAGTGGAACACAAAACATCTTAAGTACCAAAGTGATGAATGAAGGATGATAGATATGGGTTTGAACCGGTCGAAGAAGGGATTGCAAGATCACAAAACCCCAGTTAATAGGTAACCCGCTCATCACCGCATAAAGGCAATGCTCCAATTCGTTGGAAAGATAGTTAAAGGAGCCTCCTTTCGGCATAAGATTGGAAACTATAATCTTAAGGATGAGGCGAGCAGGTGGGTGGAAATGAACAGCAGAAAGTTTATGGACCCAAGGGGTTGCGATTTTTGCTAGGATACGAGGATCGGTCGTAGTAAAATTGAGAGAACCCAAAAAATGTGGAGGAAGATCAAGCAACTCACAGATCTGACGAAGAGTTAGACAAATAGGGAGGTTCTTGACACAGGAGAGAATGTGAGTATCACGACCAACGACGCACGGCTTGAGATTGGCGTAGAATTCGTGGACAAGAAGGGGGTAGTAGGGTTCCTTGTTCCCGAGTGCCCAGTTCTTCTCGAGGCCGGCTGCGGATAGGATAGAGAGAATATTGAAGGAAGCAAGAGCATTGTAATCGATGAAGCGCTCAGGATGGAATTTCGCTTTTGCGGAGGCTTGGAAGCGATTTTCGGCCGCGACATCACGAAATTGAGGGAGAGCCATCGGAGAAGAAGATGAGGATGAAGAGAGGGTTCGGTTTGGGATAAAAGAAATGGAGAGTAATTTCCGAAAATAAATAGGCAATAGTGGAAGTAGTTATCCAAGTGAATGGGTGCCATGATCAGTTCGAGAGCAGTTTGAGAAACTGAATGGGTGAGACAGAACTGAAAAGTTTTCAAAAATATGTGAAGAGGCGGGAGAAAGAAGAAACGAAAACGCGAAAAGACGGAAGTTAGATCGGAAACGGTTTAAAAAACCGAGTTAGTCGGCTAAAAGATGGTTAGTCGACTAAGGTAACCGAAAAAAATCTAATGCGCAACCGTTCGGATTTTTTTTAAAATAAAAAAATAACAATAAAAAATTTGAAAAAATTAATAAAAAGAGGTGAAAGGACGGTAGTGGGTAGGCTAAATTAAAAACTTGTAGGAGAGGTCGGTCAAAGCATCGAATGGGGTTGTTGAATGACACTTTCCAAGAAGAAAAACAATTAAAAAAATGCAAACTCCAAGATGGAATAAATGTGGGTTCCCATTCCAAGGGGAGATGAATTTCGGATCTCGAGGTAAGGAGGTGGCCGAATGAGAACATGACACGTGGCCTGGAGTGCTTTGGAAAAGGAAATTGTAAAAGCCTCTTTCAAGGTGATATAATGAAGTGTAGTTTGGATCTCCAAGGCAAGATATGCGGCCGTCATTAGAAGCCAAAAATCCCCTTTGGCAGGTAAGAATTTAAGATATTTAAATGTAGTAAGAAAAAAAATTGTGAACAAACTAAATTCACAGAAGAAAGGACAATGTCCGAAGATAGGGTATATTGAACATTCCTAATAGATACGAACAGTAAAAAAATAGATAAAAGAAATCTGGATATATTAGTCGATTAAACAATCATTAGTCGACTAAAAAAATTTTTATCAAAAAATTATTAGAAAATTTCAGAAATTCACAAAAAAATTGAAAATATCATATGACAAATTCAGATTCACTGATAATGCCCAAATCTCTTCTAAGTTTAATGAAAGATTCCTCTTTCAAAGGCTTAGTTAAGATATCGGCAATCTGATGTTCAGTGGAAATGAACTTCAAAACAATATCTCCTTTTTGTACGTGATCATCTAAAAAGTGATGACAGACATCTATATGCTTAGTGCGTGAATGATGAACTGGATTTTTAGACAAATTAATAGCACTAGTATTATCACACATTATAGGACATGTGGAACACTGAATGCCATAATCTGAGATAGTTTGTTTCATCCATAAAATTTGTGCACAAGCTAACCTAGCGGCAATATATTCTGCCTCTGTGGTAGATAATGAAACAGAATTTTGTTTTTTGCTAAACCATGAGACCAAAGCATGTCCAAGAAAATGACATGTACCACTGGTACTTTTTCGGTCTGATTTGCAACCTGCAAAATCTGCGTCACTATAAGATAATAAATCAAATGTGCTTGATTTAGGATAAAATAAACCAAAATCAGACGTGTGTTTAACATATCTAATAATTCGTTTTACGGCGGTAAGATGTGACATCTTAGGATCTGCCTGAAAACGTGCACACAAGCATACTGAAAACATAATATCTGGTCTACTAGCAGTTAGATAAAGTAAAGAGCCAATCATACCTCTGTAAAGACGTTGATCAACACTCTTACCATTTAAGTCTTTGTCTAGTGATGTAGATGTACTCATTGGAGTATATTTGTCAGCAGAAGTCTCTAAACCAAAACGCTTGATGAGTTCTTTGGCGTACTTTGATTGATGAATGAAGATACCTTCCTTCATTTGTTTGATTTGAAGTCCAAGGAAGTAGTTGAGTTCGCCCATATGACTCATTTCAAATTCCTTCTGCATAATCTTAGAAAATTCTAAACAAAGAGTTTCATTAGTAGAACCGAATATAATATCGTCAACATATATTTGAATAATAATGATGTCAGATTTTATATTTTTAATAAACAAAGTTGAATCAATTTTACCAATTTTATAACCATAATTTAAAAGGAAATTTTTCAATCTTTCATACCAAGCACGAGGTGCTTGTTTAAGACCATATAAAGCTTTCTTTAGTTTGAAAACATGATTTTCTAAATTCTCATGAGTAAACCCAGGAGGTTGTTCAACATAAACTTCCTCCTTGAGAAAACCATTTAAAAAAGCACTTTTGACATCCATTTGAAATAGTTTAAAAACTTTAAAACATGCAAATGATAAAAACATCCTAATAGATTCAAGACGAGCAACTGGTGCATAGGTTTCATGATAATCAATACCTTCTTCTTGATTATAACCTTGTGCAACCAATCGTGCCTTGTTTCTAATTACCTGACCAGATTCATCCAATTTATTTTTGAATGCCCACTTGGTACCAATAATTGAATGATCTGTTGGTCTGGGAACTAATTCCCAAACATCATTTCTCTGAAATTGATTGAGTTCTTCCTGCATAGCAATGATCCAAGAACTGTCTTTGCATGCTTCATTGATGTTCTTTGGTTCAATGGTTGAGAGGAAAGCACAATGCGCCCTTTGTTCTATTTGACGACGAGTTCTTACTCCATCTGTGATATCTCCAATGATTAATTCTGATGGATGGTTTGGAACTTGTGCAAATGCCTTAGGAAGATCTGCATTATCTGAAACAGACTCTACAGAGGGTTTAGTAGCATCAATTTCATCAAGATTAATATTATGTAAAGAATTAGATAAAGGTAATATGTTCTCTTCTTCATCAATGATAATGGGAGAATTAGATGAAGGGTTTTCATGAAATGTGACATGTAAAGATTCATCAACTGTTGAAGTTCTTTTGTTAAATACTCTGTAGGCTTTGCTACGTGTTGAGTATCCAACAAAAATACCTTCATCAGATTTTGAATCAAATTTATCTAATGCATCTTTAGTATTAAGAATGAAACATTTACATCCAAACACTTTAAAATAAGATACACGGGGAATGCGATTAAAGAATAATTCAAAACAAGTTTTATTAAGCAATGGCCTTATAAGAACTTTATTCATAATGTAGCAGGCAGTTGCAACAGCTTCTGCCCAAAAATATTTTGGTAGATTACTATCACAAAGCATTGTTCTAGCACATTCTTGTAAAGTTCTATTTTTCCTTTCAACTACTCCATTTTGTTGAGGGGTACGAGGAAAAGAAAAATTGTGTGTAATGCCATTTTCATTACAAAACCTGGTAAAAGAATTATTTTCAAATTCTCCCCCATGATCACTACGAATAGTGACAATGTTAGAGGATTTGATTTTTTGTATCTTTTTACAAAATATTGAAAATTCTTCAAAAGCATCATTCTTATTTTGTAAGAATATAACCCAAGTATATCTAGAATAATCATCAACAATGACAAATGCATATCTACTTCTATTCAAAGAGGCTACTCTTGAAGGACCAAACAAATCTAAGTGTAGAAGTTCTAATGGTCTCTTTGTTGAGATAATACCCTTTGATTTAAAAGAAGATTTATGCATTTTTCCTTGTTGACAAGCATCACAAAAATATTTGTGTTTGAAAGAAATATTTGGCATTCCATTTACTAATTTGTGTTTTGAAATATGTGCAAGATTTTTGAAATTTGTGTGTCCAAAACGTTTATGCCAAAGTAATGTTTCATCAGAAGTAATCATTAAATAGTGATTGTGAGTGGTAATAGACATGCATAAGATATAAATGTTATTCTTACGCTTACCACGGAATAAAACGGATGACATATCAGAATTGTAAATGATGCAATCATTTTGTTCAAAAACTACTTTGTAATTTTTATCGCATAATTGACTAATGGAAAGTAAGTTGTGTTTCAAACCGTCAACCAAGTGAACATTCTCAATGATGGACTGATTTGTATTGCCAACTGTTCCAATGCCAATGATATTGCTCTTTTTGTTGTCACCAAAGGTAACTGTGCCTCCATATGTGTATCTAACGCTTGAAAGCAGGTTGACATTTCCCGTCATATGTTTTGAACATCCACTGTCCAAAATCCATCTTTCCTTTTTAGGTACCTGAAAGATAAAACATTAAGCATTGGTACCCTTTGTATGAGGGTCCATGAGATTAGATCTTTGGAAGCCAAACCCAAGTGGAATTTGGCTTTCTAATATAATCATTGGAATGAACAATAGAATGCATGTAAGTAGAAATATAATTATTCCTATCTTTTAAACAAGAATCCTTAGGAACCCATATACTAATTGTAGTAGGTTTCCTAGGAATTTTTTTTGAAATGTTAGTAACATTTCTTTGTGTAGAAGAAGTAAAAGTGTTTACTTTCTTCGTGTAAATGAATGCGTGCTTCTTCTTTTGTGGTTTAACAAAAGTTGTTTTTCCACAAGAGGAAGAAGTGATACAAGACTTGGGTGCATCCTTATGAGAATATCCCAATCCTTGTCTATGATTTGCTGGATATTGAATTTTAAGCCAATCATCGAGATTTGTCTTTCCTTTGTTAAATTTATTAACATTGGAAGACATCTTATCGTATTTCATCTTTAGTGATGAAATATTTTTATCCATTTCGGATATTTGTGTATGAAGTTCTAAATTCTTAGTTTTGAGAATATCATTCTCTTTACTAAGATCCAAATTTTGAGAAGATGTATTCTCAATATGTATAGAATTTGGTGTAGTGTATTTAGAAGAAGATAATTCATGATATTTAATAAGGAGATTATCATTATTCTGTTTCAAAGATTTATGTTGATTATTCAACTTTTTGAAACGAGAATAAAGATCTTTTAATGCTTCTAATAATTCTTCATTATTAAAGGAACTTACCTCTTCTTCTTCATCCTGTGCCATAAAACACATATTAGCATTTTCATTATTGTCATCTTCATCATCTGAAGATTCATCCCAAGTTGCTGCAAATGCTTTCTTCATCTTATCAAACCTCCTTTCTCTTCTGGATTGATCGTTGTTGGAAGTTTTGAGCTTTGCTTTGAGAAGTGGACAATCTTTCTTCATATGTCCTGGCTTATTACAATTAAAGCAAAGAGAAGAATCAGTATTTTTAAACTTATTATTATACTTACCTTTTTGAAAGAACTTTCTGAAGTTCTTTGCAAAGAATGCCATGTCATCATCTGAATCTTCATTATCAGATGTTGTGTTGAAGACGAGTACTTTCTTCTTCTGATTTGATTCTTCTTTTTCATTTTGAAGTGTGACTTCATGAGCCATTAGGTTACCAATAAGATCTTCCACTGTTAATGTGGAAAGATCATTGGCTTCCTCAATAGCATTGATCTTTGGACGCCATTCTGGAGAGAGTACCTTGAGAATCTTGCGTACCTGATCAAGAGAAGAATAAACTTTTCCAAGAGCATTAAGAGAATTAATAATGTTAGTGAACCTGGTGTTCATTTCTCCAATCGTCTCTTTGTCTTGCATCTTGAACAACTCATACTTATGAACCAAAGAGGCAATCTTGGTTTCCTTCACTTTATTGGTTCCTTCATGAGTTACCTCGAGTTTATGCCAAATCTCTTTAGCACTTTTGGCCTGAGATACTCGATTAAACTCATGTTTATCCATGGCACAGAATAAAGCATTCATGGCCTTTGAGTTGTAGGTCTTTGTAGTTTTGTCGTTGGTGGTCTAATCAGCAACAGGTGTTGTAGGCTTTGTATATCCTGTCTCTACAATGTCCCAAATCTCATAATGCATACTTTGGAGATGAATCTCCATTCGTATTTTCCAATATGAGTAATTAAAACCATCAAATAGAGGAGGACGAGTTTGAGAGTGCCCTTCAGGATGCTGATTGTAGTTGTGTGGAACGGCGTTCATGTTTGATGTTGAGGAACTTGCTGCCATCTTAGCCTCGCTCTGATACCAAATGCAATTCTAGCCTGTAAGGATCAATACACTAGAGGGGGGGAAAATAGTGTATATAATAAAAAATGTTGCAAATAAGATGTTAGTAATATTTGCAAAGATGGCAATGAAAATAAAATGACAAGTACGGAAAATTAAATCAATCGCAAACACAGAGATTTATCCTGGTTCGGATCCTTGTGATCCTACTCCAGTCCTCTACCCTGTAGAGATTTTCAATCCACTATAACCACTTGCCCCGCAAGCGCAAACTTACAAAAATGGAGACACTCCCCGTGTCCCAAACTTTGTACAATCTTAATAGAGATTCAAAACCTGTTAAATAAGAAATAGAAAAACACCTATAACCTTGTTATGAATTAGAATGAAATTCAAGGATGGTGTTTTCAAAAGAGACTTCCAGATATATAAGATATGAAATGAAGAACAATACTTGAAGTTCTCTGGTTCATAAAAGAAGAGAGAGATCAATCGATATCTTCTTACAATTATGAACACAAACAACTTTCTAAAATGATGTTGAAAAAGATCAAAAATTGCTTCAAGGAAGAAAACTTCAATTTCCAAAAAGATCTATGATTAAGAATCTTGAAGTTCTTCCGTTCTCATAAGAAGATAGAAATTTATGGATTTCTTCTTACAAATGAGAAAAGAGCAACTAAGGCAAGATTGCTTAGAATCAACAATTCTAGGAAGAAAGAGAGAAGAAAGTTGTGTGTAGAAAAGAGAGGGTATGCCCACTTATTTATAGTATTTTTGGGCAGTTATTCTGAGGGAAAATGGGGGAAAAAGGAGTTTCCTACCCTTCAGAAACGGTCTGGAAAGTTTCAGAAAAAACGGACACAAAAACTTCATTAGTCGACTAAAGAAGGCTTAGTCGACTAAAAGTCAAACTTTGGAATTTTTGACTGAAATTTTAACGGTAACTTTCTGAAGTTGACTGAATACTACTCAGAAATTTTCAGGCCAAAATTCGAAGAAAAAATGTTTAGTCGACTAATGTTTGCCTTAGTCGACTAAGACAGAAAAAACGTGAATTTTGACTTATCTGAAAATGGGTTGGTAGGATATGTTATTAGGAACCTAGGACTTAGATGGATTTCATATTCAAGGCTCTGAAATCCATAAATATAAAAATACAACAGTCCGTAGATTTCCGTAGATATGTATGTTGAGCTTCATGTGAGTATGTTGAGATGCCTTTGTGCAGGGATTCCTTATCAAGTGATTATTGTCCAAGCGTGGATATATTGGAAAACTGTACATCTGCATAGATAGAGTGAGTAGCAATAATAATAGTTGTCACATCAAAATCATATGGAATAGAATAGGAAAGTGAACATGGGATTATGAAATCCCAACAAGCAAATCTTTTTATCGAAAGATTACTGCACCCACCATAAACCATGAATATATTGTTGGATATTGGACTCCCCAGATTTGGTTTTGGATGATGAACGAACATAAAGAGGTTGACTAGGATCCATTCGGATGGATCAAACATGCGGATCCATCCAAGTGGAATTTAAAGCTAGACAATGTAAATAGAAAATCCGACCGTTGGATGTCATCTAACATGTCTAAACTAGCTCCAAACAAAATTTCAACTACTTTAGACATGTTTTGCACATGCATCAAGTGGTTGCAAAATTAGCCAATTTTATAACTATTCCAAAACATCGATTTTGCAACCACTTGATGCATGGGCAAAACATGTCCAAATTAGTTGAAATATTGTTTGGAGCTAGTTTAGACATGTTAGATGACATCCAACGGTCGGATTTTCTATTTACATTGTCTAGCTTTAAATTCCACTTGGATGGATCCGCATGTTTGATCCATCCGAATGGATCCTAGTCAACCTCCAAACATAAATATATCGTTAACTAACACTTTGTGAGCACAGTTATGGAGATCGTCGCCAAATTCATATGAACATCCAAAGCGACGTCTCGAGACTTCTCAAAGCATGTGATCGTATGACTAAAGCTTCGTTGAAGCTTTTGGACCATTTTAGAAGTCATGAAGATTCGGATCGAAGCTTTTGAAGATGGTTCGTCAAGTTTTATTTATATTTTTTTAGCTTCGTTCCGTAGAATATTAAGCCTTGAGTAGGTCTTACGTTTTAATCTTCATAACGCTCCTATCTTAGACATAGGATCTTAGTAGAAGTCCATACGAACTTTCCCGAAGCTTCGCGCTTCGATTCGCGACTTCTTGTGCATGTTAGTTGGTTCAAGAAGAAGAACCAACCGACTAGATGGTGATCTAGTCGGTCGGCAATGCTTCTTGGACCGACTAGTTTGCTTCATTCATTTCTAGCTCAGTTACTGTTTACAGTTAGTCGGTCAAAGAAGGTTCACCGACCGACTAGTTGTGAAACTAGTCGGTTAGGAATCCTTCTTGGACCAACTAGTTGAACTTCCATTTTTGAGCCTGAGCTACTGTTTACGGTTAGACGGTCAAAGCTCAACGACCGATCGACTAGTTGAGAAACTAGTCGGTTAGCAGTTGTTCTTAAACCAACTAGCTGTATTTGAATTCAGCTTTTATTGTACATGCCTAGTTACTGTTTATCGGTAGTCGGTCAAAGAACGTTTATCGACCGACTAGTTGATGAACTAGTCGGTCAACATTTGTTCTTGGACCGACTAAATCAATTTGTACTCAGACTATTTGTTTTATCTCTTTGTCGGTCTAAGTTTACTCACCGACCGACTAGTTGTGAAACTAGTCGGTTGGCAAGTGTTCTTTGACCGAATAGTTCTGTTAGTCTGAACTTTGACCTATTCACTGTTCACCACTTAGTCGGTTCATGCTGTTTGACCGACCGACTAGTTGATGAACTAGTCGGTTAGTGATTGTTCTTTGACCGACTAGTTTGGTTCAGAATAGAGCCGTTGGAGCTTTAATTGAAACGTTTTTCTCTCTCTCTCTTTCCTCTAACCTATAAATACTTGGTGTGCTGCATTCATTGCACTCAAGGCTGATATTAATAGAAGTTTAGAGATCAAAGAGAAAGCATTCAATCTCATTTAAAGCTCATTCATTTCCTTTCAAGAATCTCTCCTCACTCTTATTACAAAAGAGAGATCCATTGATTGTAAGCCTTTCAAGCCAAGTGCTTGATTCTAGATCACCAACAACCTCATAGCTCTCCATAGCTAATCTACATCTTGGAGCTAGGGTTTGGTGCCTCTTCATCTTCCCCAAAATCCGTTTTGCCCTAAATCGTAAGTTATACTCAAGGCATATGATTTTGTCGGTAAGCAATTTCGTATTTCATTTACTTCATTATTGTAAGTGTTTTACTCTCGGTTGTGAGAGTTTGTTTGTGATCACGGGTTGTGGGAGTCACAAGTTTCATTTGTGTATGATTTGACTTGTGAAGGTTTTTCACAAGTATTTCATAGTGGAAATCTTGAGTTAGGGTTTCTAACTCAAGTAGCTGGAGGGGATCCGGGTGGTTGGGACGTAGGATCACCGAGAACAAGTCGGGGAGACTTGGGTGGATCCAAACTGTCATGCCCCGCTTCCCAAAAATGTGGAGGCAGACGTGAGAAGGTCCGCTCAGACTTGAAAGCTGTGAAACTCCAAGTCTGATAAGCATATAAATTATCATATGGCAGGTCCTTGCAATGCAAACGAAACAACAATAATAATAAAGGAAAGAGACAAAAGAGAAATCTCTGAATATCCATTGAATGAATTACAATATCTCAGAAAAGCCACCAGGCTAAAGGAAAAAGAGTCTAAGGCCCAAACATGGCCAACAAGGTATAACATACATACAAAGGTGCCACGCACCAACAACTAACAGCAAATCTAAACAAAGAAGTGAACACGATCGGTCTTCAAGACAGGCCCCTGGTGTCCACTCACCACCACAGCAAACAGCAGCATCAGCAACACCATATCCCCTGCAACAAAGCTCTGGCTCTGGGTCGAACATGTGACACCCAAAAGAGAGAGGGGCACATGTCAGCAAGTCTGGAAAGACTTGTGCAAGGAAACTGAAAGAAAGGTAAACTAACAACCTAGCAGTTATAGTATGATGCATGGCAGGGCAAGTATAGTATGGAAGTGACAAGTAAAGTACAAGTAGCAAGTAACAAGTATGTCATGGATAACAAGTTTTACAAGTAAAACACGGACCAGTACAAGTGGTAAGTGTGACAAGTATTGTCAAGTAACAAGTACAAGGGATCATCCACACATGGATGCCATATTGCCCGCAGGCTGTATTCAAGTACAAGGGATCACTCAACGAGTGCCCTATTGCCTGCAGGCTGTATTCACGCATCAAGTACAAGGGATCACTCAACGAGTGCCCTATTGCCCGCAGGCTGTGTTGAGCTCGCCTTCTGGAACACGAGCCAGAAAGTGTATTTGGCATAGGATTGTGCCCACGCAAGGTGGGTGCCTAGCCAGGACAAATAGTACAAGTATGTAGCGAAGCTACGCAATCACGATGAGTATTCAAGCATGCAATGACATGAGCAGATATTCGCGTACCGTTAATTGTATTTAAACGTGACAGGCAAAATGCAATGACATGAACATATTCGCGTACCGTTAATTGAAATTAAACGTGGCAGTTAAAATGCAACAGCAGTTAAGGATGCATGGATGACATGAACAGTTAATACGCGTACAGTTTAGGGAAAGTAAACGTGACATACAAGCATGATGAAGGTGACGGACCAAGCTTCGTTGTCAAGCTAGGTCAATGGCGTCTAAACGGCTATCCTTTCACCTCTAGTCTCTTTTACGCTAAAGCAAGGTAAATGGCCTAAGACATGGCCTAAATCAAGGGATGCACGTTTCACTTGCCTGGCACCGAGGAGAACGATCAACGTAGGCACATCACACAAATTTGTTATCTACGGGAATGGATCACTGTCATGGAAAAACAACATTAGAATGGTAACTAATCCGTATTCACAATCGAACCCTACGATTTCTAATGATCCATTTTATTAGGGTTTCACAAATATCAAGTGTGGGTTATGAGATTATTAAAGGAAGAATACTACCCGTGAAGAAGCGGAGGAACGACGCCGAGAACCACGGCGACGGAAGAACGATCCGGCTCAGATCTGGAAATGGGGGAAATCTGGAGAAATGGGTTTGGATGAGGCTTTTGGGGATTTGATGAGGGTTTGAGGTTGAGGAGAGGTAGGATATGTGAAATGAGGGTTTGGATGATGATGGATGAGCTTGGGATGAAGGATCAATGGTTTGGGGAAGAAGGGGGCTCAATGGGGGAGAAATTAGGGTTTGGGGTGATAAGGAAGAAGAAGAAAACGTTTGGGGCGTATTTATAGAAAAGTGTGGCGGCAAGGGCAAAACTAGGGTTTCCTGGGCTGATTAGTCGGTCAAAGAAGGATGGCTGACCGACTAGTTTGGGAACTAGTCGGTCGGCCGAATAACTGTGACCGACTAAGAGTAAACAGTAACTCGGCTGGGAAGATGATCAATGAACTAGTCGGTTGAGGAACAATGGCTGACCGACTAGTTTACAATCTAGTCGGTCGAAAGATGTTCTCAGACCGACTAAAGATAAACAGTAACTCCTGAATAATTGATTCAATGAACTAGTCGGTTCCAGTTGATTTCCTGACCGACTAGATTGGAATCTAGTCGGTCGGTTGATCTTCTTGAACCAACTAACGTGCACGAAAAGTCTCGAAATTGAGCGCGAAGGTCCGGGATGAATTCTAAGGTTTCTAGGATCAACCTATCGCTAAGATATGATCGATATGAAGCTCGTCACGTGTGACTTACTCCGAGTTCAATGATTCTAAGGAAGAATCTAGAAGATCACATCAAAAGGAATGAAAATGAAAGCTAGGAAATCTCAACGAGATGAATGAAAGCGAGAACTATGGAAATGGAAACCACACAAGGAGAGAACCCACCATCACAAGCAAAACACACTGATAATCCAATCATACAAAAAAACCAGTCGTTACACAAACCCAGTAATATTGCTTGTTTGCGTTGGTCTTTTTTGTTGTCATATTTACATTTCTGCATTTCCGCATTAATTGGTAGAGTTTGCAAGATAATTAGGAATTATCCTCTTAATTATTTTAAAGTACTATTTACCCCCCCTCTAGTACGTGTGTAGTAGCTTAGTAGGGCATTACATTTGGTATCAGAGCCAAGTCTATAGCTATGTCTGCCAACGACAACAAGACCGTTCGTCCACCTTCCGACTATAGCACCTTCAAGAATCGTGAAGGAGCTTCTTCGGTGATGGAAGGACACTCCTCAATGAGGCCTCCCTTCTTCAACGGTACCAACTACGGGTACTAGAAATACCGGATGGAAACTTTCCTCCAGAGTGCTTCATTATGGAGGGCCAAGATGAAGGAGTATGTCGAGCCCGCCGAAGAAGATTTTGAGAAATGGACTACCGCGGAGGTCGCCGCGGAGGTAAGCAATGCCAAGGCAACGAACACCTTGCAATGCGCTTTGGAGCCCGAGGATTTCAATAAGATATGCACATGTAAGAGTGCATATCAAATATGGAACTCCCTCCTCATCTTGCATGAAGGGACAAGTAGGGTAAGAGACTCTAAACTCGTTGTAGTTAATAAAGATTACGAGTTATTTCATATGCTACAGGGTGAGAAGATGAATGAGTACTATGCTCGCTTCGTCGACATCACAAACGAGTTGGAGGATCTCGGTAAGACATACACCCAAAAGGAGAAAGTCTCGAAGATCATCGATGGACTTCCTTCTAGTTGGGAGAAACGTACCTTCGCCATCGAGGAAGGTAATGACATGAAAACTTATACTGTTGTTCTGTAGGAATATGATGCACTCGATGCCATTTATTCCTGTGTGAATAGCACAAACATCTTGTTCGAAATAACAGTAAGCTGTTTGGTAATAATTTATCTAAGTTATATTGTAATGTAGTTAACATTAGATATCAACTTAGGTAAAGTCCTGAGACTTTATGCAAGGTCAAACGGGTATCGAGATGAGTATCTCGATCATGGAGAAACGTTTGACCGTCTGTAGCATAAGTCTAAAATGGTTCGTGGTCGTAGATGTTCCGAGACAAGGATATCGAAACATCGGATAGACCATTGTGTCTTAGTCTTCACCGTTTAGCGGTGGCGATGATCTCATGATCGCTTGACTTGGAGAAGTCGAAGACGAGACACAGGTGCTCATTAGAATGAGTTCACTGAACTATCCACTAGAGTTATCATATGGTTATATTGACCAATCTGTCAGTGATAACTCTGAGTGATGATAGGATAGTTGGTCTTTTCAGTGAACGGTGCCACTTATATCAACTGACCTAGCTTCGAGGCAATGCCTGTCGAAAGGTATTTTGATTAGGTGTCACTTGAAACGTACGAGGCGAGTAATGACCAAGAGAGGATTCGTCTCTCCCGGTCAATGGGAGTTAGTGTCGTAGAGTTAGTTCGGTCTTTAGTAAAAACTCTGCGCAGAGTATGTTGGAAGAAGTCCAACATTTATTGGCTAAAGATTGATCGAAACTAACCGGAGTTAAGTTATTGGGGTTGACAGTTTAACTGTACCCCAGACTTGATCTACACGACACAGTTTAGACGAAGAGACTATAACTGCAGAAATCATCACAGACACGGTCAGGGTGGTCCCGACAATTCTCATGTTGATGAGCTAACCACATTATGGTGATGCTGAAATAGGGACGGCAGCCACTGCTCGTGGTCATTGTCGTATAGGGCTTCGAGCCCAACCTGTAGTAGGGTCAGGCCGTAGGGTCACACAAAGAGTGCGACCTTCGTCTAGTAATAGGTAGAAATTAGTTAGGGAGAATATTTTGCATTTTTGATGCAAGGGATGAAATAATTGCATTTGATGCAATATGATAATTATAGGGACTATTTTGCATTTGATGCAAAAGCGATTAAATGTGTATTAAATTGTTTAATACAATAATTTAATAAAATAAACGCAAGGAAAAGTTCACGGGTAAGACGGAAATACTCCGGTCTTGACCCAGGTTCGAACGGCGTCCAAATCGGACACCAAATGCTCAAGTTAGAGCCAAAACAGCCCAAAGGATCAGACCAGGCCATGCCTAGTAAATGCAAGGCAGAACAGGCTGCCTGGGCTAGCCCAGGCGCTGCCTGGGCTAAGCCCAGGCTCGGCCTAGGCAAGCCCAGGTGAAAGCCTGGGCTAAGCCCAGGCCGCCTGGGCTCTACCCAGGCGTGGACCTGGGCTCGCCCAGGCGGCTGGGCGAGCCCAGGCGCGACTTGGGCTCGCCCAGGCGGCTGGGCGAGCCCAGGCGCGACCTGGGCTTTGCCTAGGCACGACTTGGGCATTTTTGGCGCGTGCTGGATGCGTGGGGCCCACCCATGGGCCCCACCTCTAGGGTTTTGAACCCTAAGTGTGCAGAATCAAATGACGGCTCAGTTTTTGCGAAAAACTAGCCTAGGGCTGATCTTTGGACACTCAATTGGAGGGTCAAACGAACTCCGATTGACGAACGGTTTTTTCCTATGCGTTCACCGTTAAACGCTCGTCGTATTGATAGGTTGTATCAATCTTGAAGCTCAACAGTGAGTGAGTTAAAATTCACGGAAGTTTGCACTTTGTGAAGTGCAAACTAACTTGATTTTAATTAACTCATTATTTAGTCCCACATCGGATTTTGAGAAAAGGGGAGAGTCCGCCGCCTATATAAATAGGGGTCTCCCCCCTTTCTCAAAACTCGTCCCAAACTCTAGATCTGGGCAGCTCTCGTAAATGTTGGAGCACGCTCGGATCTAAGCTTAAATTAATATTTCTCATCTCCCTAAATTTCTTCCTTACTCCTGAGGGCTCTAGCAAAGCCACAAAGGAGTTCGGATTCTGGATCCGAAATCTAGGCGGAGGTTTCACTCGTGTGAAACTTTCTTCGGCGCGTGGTTGGCTCGGCGGCACGGGGATTGATCGCCTCGGGATGCGGAGTGGTTCGAGGAGCGGTTCGGGGAGCGGTTCAAGGAGCGGCTCGGCGTGGGACGGGAGCAGCTCGGAAGACGGCACAGAACATCTCGCCTGCCCCAGGGTTGAGATTCTGGGTATGTGGTTAAAGTATTTTATTAGCATTAGTTTAGTTTAATCGCAGTAGGCTAGATCCTTCTTGGGATGGTCAGATCCATCCCAAGTCGGCATAGATCTTGGCATATGGTCTTGGACCTTAGGGCTAAGTTAAAAATTGTTTTAACTGCATGTTAATTTAGATTAACTAGTTTTTCTTCCGCTGCAAATAATTTTGTGTCTATGTTCCGTCCGACTTAGGACGGGACTAGAGTTTTTGTGACCTAAGGGACCGCCAATTCCCTTCATGTTCAACTAATGGGTACCTTGATGTCTTATGAGATACGCAAGGATAGCAAGTTGAAGGTGCAGGAAAAGATGAAGTCCTACCTAAAGCAAGACGAGCCATCACATATGCATTAGAACCAATTTTCTTTAAGACTTTGAATGGGCCAGCACTATGAGCTTGCAGTTTCTTCAAGGTTCCAGGAGGAAACCTTTCAGATCTGAGTCGCACCATAACATAGTCACCTTCATTAAACTCTTTGAAGCGCCTGTGAGTATCCGCAATGGCCTTATATTTTTCATTGCTAGAATGAATTCTCCTGCTGATCTCTGTATGCAAGTCATGAATGTGTTGTGCAAATGACTCAGCTGACTCAGACACCCTATGATGATGCGACATGGGAATGAGGTCTATAGGCTTTCTAGGTTTGTAACCATGAACTACCTCAAATGGACTCATGCCAATGGACCTATTTATTGACCCATTATATGCAAACTCGGCGGTGGACAATATCAGATCCCAATTCCTAGGATTTTCACCCACTAAGCACCTGAGAAGATTCCCTAAACTACGATTCACTACCTCAGTTTGACCATCAGTCTGTGGGTGGTAAGCAGTGGAGAACTTGAGCTTAGTGCCCATCATATGCCATAGGGTTTTCCAGAAGTAGCTCATGAATTTTACATCCCTGTCAGACACAATGCTCTTGGGCAGACCATGGAGACGAACAACCCCATCAAAGTAAAGCTTGGCAATGTGTGAGGTGTCTAAAGTTTTGGAGCAGGGTATGAAGTGTGCCATCTTCGAGAATTCATGGTCTGCGCTTTCCTCGGGCTTCACTGAGATCGATCCTCGCCTTCTCAAGAGTGGCCTTTGTGGCGGCCACCGGAGTTTGGTGATGCAAGGCAACCATAGCCGCGACCATCTACAAAAGGATCCAACTCAGTCGGACGTGAGCAAGAAGACTTGGAAAGCGAGGCGAGGAATTCGACCTACCTGCATTTGTTAGGTGCCTCTGCCAACCCATTGCACTGTGGGTGGGCAACAGATGCAAAATGAAGCTTGATCCCCCAGCCTGTGCAGAAACCTCGAAAGCCCTCGCAATCGAACTGCCTTCCGTTATCCGTCACTATGGAACGGGGTATCCCAAAGCGGCAGATCACGGACTTCCAAATGAATCACTTCATGTCCGTCTTGTGATGCGTGCCAAGGGTTCAGCCTCGACCCATTTGGTGAAGTAGTCCATGACGACGACCAGGTATTTCCTCTCTTCGGAGGCATTTGGAAAGGGTCTGAGGATGTAGAGCCCGTTCTTTGACCAGGTATTTCCTCCCTTATGCAGCAGGCCGCCCCTTCGGCCACCTTCCTTCGACGAGCCAGCAGGCAACCACCGCCGCTCCGAGCCTTCACCTTCCCTCACGACCCTCACTCCAGCGCTGCTGAACTCTGCTTCGACAACATCACCGGACACCCTGCTGTAAGACTTCACACCCCACCGACGATCGAGGCAGCAACTTCTCCGACCTGTGCCCTCTACCCCGTCATCAACCCCTCCCCTGTTTCCGTCGCGAAACAGGACAGACCCTCCCCTCTCTTTCTCCTTCTCTCTCGCCGAAGCCACACCACAGCACCGACACACCCATCTCCCCCTCCACCGTTCGAACTCGCCCAGACCTCGCCTCGTCGCTATCACTCCCGCGACGCCCCTCCAAACAGCCTCCTCTGCTCCCCTTTCCCCCTCGCCCAGTGAGCCGCACGCCGCCGTCTTCCACATCCGACAGCCTCCACGAACCACCCAGCGCCCAAGGCGCCGAACCCCCCTTCTTGTATCGCCTTGTCCCGACCACACACACACCGTGCCCCTCTCCGTTCACCCATGGGAACCCTCATCCTCGGTCGAAGCCAACACCGGGTCGAACCCCATCCGCCTCCGATTCCCGAATCCCCTCCCCTGTCTCCCCTTATTTCCTCTGTTTCGAACAGAGGACCTAACAGACCCATCACCGTCGCCTAAACCCAGCTCGACGGCACCCCCCTCTTCTATGAAAATCGACACCCAACGCCCCGCAACCACCTCGACCGCGGCATCGCCGTCCGCCCCGATCGACTTCTGTAACGGTCACTTTTCGAGCGTGCGTATTTTAGCGCGTATTGTGGTTTCGTGTGCATATTTTCGTATTCGATTTTATATTTTTGTTCTCCATAGCTCAGATGCGTGACCAAACCCCGTATTTACGACCCTCTCGGAGGCGCGATTACCCCGATACCTTCTTTGTAATTTTAGGACGTCGTTGGACCTATCTGCAATAATATCAATTGTTTTATTATTATAACATTTTTAATGAATAGTTGATTGTGGGCTCTGTGCGGTTTTTGTTCAAAACAAATTAGTATTCTGCTAATTGCTTTATGAACCTAACCCACTACCTCTTAAACAATTAATAATGATTTTAGCTTATGAAGAGGGATAAGAATCTTTGTAACTAGACTTGGTTTAAACAAATTTGATCTGATTATTAACAACCTAATCTTAATAAAAGAAAAACTAACAGCCTGAGTGATCCACCACGTGAATAAACTAAGAGGGAAAAACAAATCATACGGAATTTTTTTTAATAAATCAAATCTTCCCCTTGACTTAGCCTTTCCCCCACCCGTACCAAGCAACAGAACCCCAAAATTTTCTCACCCACTCTCCCACGTGATACCCCTCTCACCTCCACGTTCTCTCTCATCTCCCTTCCCCACTAATAGTAACCTAGGGTTCCCCTTTACAGCCGCACAAGGGAAAAACCCCCCTTCTTCCTAGCTTCCGCCCGAACCCAGGCCTGTCATTTCTTTTCCCTAGCATACTAGAAGCCCTATCAAGCTAGCAGTGTCTCTTCGTCCAGTTCACAAGCCCAAACATCCCAAAACCACCGAAAGCGCTGGAAACCCCCTTCGCCTTCCTCCGGTTTTCCCTGACTTTCCGTTCTTCCCTCTCTTCGACTGACGCTCGGACCCCCAACTCCGGCCATCCTCCGCCCAAAACACCCTCTTCGCATCTCCCCTCTGTTCTCTTCACACCGGCGGCCACCACACCCGAACCGGCCAACTGCACCCTCTCCGACCACCCTCTCGGTCGCCGCAAGCCGCTGCTCTTTGCCGCCTCACGTCGCCGCCGCCTCCTAGGCCGGACAGACCGCGGCCACCTCTGCCGCCTGCAACCCCCTGCCGTTTCCCTCTCCGGAGACCACCTCGCTACGCCCCACGTCGCCGCCGCCTCCCTCTCGCGACTCTCCGCCGAAGCCCAGACCCGAACGCCGCGGTTCTCTCCTCCCCGCAACACCCAAGGCGACATCCTCTTCCCAGCGACGTCGCCTTCATCCCCACGGACGCCGACGGCCCTTGCGGACAACCCTCCTCCATCCCGAGTTCCCGGCGACCTCCCCGAGCCACCCCTCAACCGCTGTCGACGTCACCCCGCTCGGAGTTCACCGACGCCTGAGAACCGCCCCGCTAACGAGGAGCTCGCCGCCCCTCTCCCCTCCTTCGATCGCAGTTCCGTCCCAGCGCCACGAGACCGTTACCCTACGAAGCAAAGCGAATGACGATGTGAGGTATTAATGCTTTAGTTTTGTGAATACTACTAACTGTATTAATAATGTAAACATTAACCTCATAATAACATGTATGTATATTATTATGAGCACCTGAGTTGCCTCCTAGTTTTGCATGAATTGTTGCTGGACTGCGCATGATCCCATATATTTAGTTTATTATTAAGCTATGTGTAAGTCCTAATTCCTTAATGTTTAGCCTTACTATTAACTCCCATATCTACATTGGTAGCATGCGGTTATTTTAGACATAAATAATAGCTGTTAGTTAAAACACAAAATTGTTATTGTTAGGGAAGGTTGTAGATGTGTATGTTATCAGTTCATATGATATGTACAGTTAATACATGTTGATGCAGATGTATTAGTTTGACATACATGAGGTAGATTTTAATGAGTTTTGATCTTCATTGGCTTGACGTTACAAAACCGTGACGCAGATAGATTCCGCGCTACCACAGCCGAGTAACTGAAACCGCGACGGGGTCCGTAACTGTTTCCATGATCCGACGCCAGATTTACGCGTGAACATCATTCAGGTTGGCCCCCTCTAACTCGTAGCAACCCACACCGTAGTATAATCAAACCCTAAACTAAAATCGGACAACTGTAATTAAATTTACTTTCCGCACCAGTAAAACGTTGCTCACTGTAGAAATTGACCATCGGACAATTTTTCTGTGCATATAGGTTAGTGGTCGATTTAGGCTGATAAAACACCAAAATTGTGACTTTGACGATTAGGGTAGTCCCGACAACCTAGAAATGACCCTAAATAGGATTTACTAAAAACGCGACCTGACACCGTCGCCGTGACACTTTTCAGACGGACTACCGCGGACGCGACGCTTGGACGAGACGCCTCGAGAGGACGACACACTCGCCATCGCAGGCAAGTGTACCCACTTGCATTTTTGACCGTGTTTTGGTCTTAGTTTGCTAGAACTGTTAGACTGTGAATGTATAGAACCGGACGTGAAATGATAGCGTCCGGGACGACTCCTGACGGCCCAGACTTGACGACGAAGTCTGAGCCTGACAACAACTTTTGATGCTGTAGGGCTATCATGTGTGTGCGTGTGTGTGGACACCCTAGAATAACTCTTCCCGTCTTGACACGTCCCGTCTCGTCTTGCACAGCCTGCGGGCAATAGGGCACTCTCCAAGCTAGAGAGAGTGATCCCTTGTACTGATTCACAGCCTACGGGAAGCTCGGCGCCCACCTAGCAGAGTGAGTGTCCCAGCAGACCGAGAGGATAGAGACGCTCACCTAGCAGAGTGAGTAGTCATATACAGTTGTACGGTTTCACCTACGAGGCGTTCGTCGCTCACCTAGCAGAGTGAGCGATACGCTACCGACCGTGGGGATAGAGGCACTCACCTAGCAGAGTGAGTGGCCCTATATTGTCTTGTCCTGAGTTCTGGGGTTTGGGGTAGGGTTGAGCGTGCGCACGGCAAGAGGGTCTGATCCCCCTCGAACCGTAAGGCGTGAACCCTTCTTGTCACAATTGTCATGTCTTGTCTTGCCACGTTTCGTCTTGTTCCGTCCTGTTTATCCCGTCTTGTCTTGACACCTGTAGGTTAGTCCCATAGTTGGTAGCACACGCTACGACTACTACTTGCTACGCTTTACTTTCCTGCTGCGTTACTTCCTGTCGTGTTACCCTGCTATAACCACAGCCTGTTAATCAACCAGTAAACTGTTGTGTAAAAGAACCTCAGCATGCTAATCAACCAGTAAACCATTGTTTAAAGTTCGGTGCACTTGCAGTAAAGTCTAACCCTTCTTGTAGACTTTACCTGACGTACAGTTCCTTTTTCTTGGGTGCTGTACGTCAGGTGTTTAGCCAGAGTTCGTGGACGAGGCAGACTCACTGAAGTACGAGGAGCCGAGGACGTCGACCCAGAGTACGTGCCTGACGAGGACCAGACCTTGAGGTCTCTTTAGTCGTCACTTTCAGAGGTTCTGCTTTTAGTTGCTTTTAGTTAGGCTGTTGTCATGCTTAGGCTTTCTTTTTTTTAGACTTTGTACCAGTGGATATTATATCTCTAATTTAATGAATGCCTTTTTCTTTCCGTACTTATGTTGTTTCGAACTTTATTAATGCAAGAACCTGAAAATCTTTTAAAATGGTACCTCTACAGACGCTTATTGGGTCCGAGCTTCTAAAGCTCTGGCCTAAGCGGGCCTCGTCACGTTTCGTTTCCGTCCATTTTGGGAAGCGGGGCGTGACAGGCTTTAGTGGTGGCCCATGCAGGTCATGCAAAAGTTCGGAGCAATAAAAGTACCGCATTCATTTAATATCCACGTACAAGTCTGAATTAGTTTTCCAGTCTTAGATAGTAGGATGACTTAGGTAGACGTCCCAATTTGATAGTCTGACGCCTTAGTTAGGAATTAGTCATCCTCGTCCTAGAATACCTTAGTAGCCACTTGACTCTGACCGTGTTAGATTTACTGAGCCCTTCTTTTAGTCGTTCGCTCGGGCTCATCGACTTTGGGCCCGGCAGGACTAATCTGGATTCTCTTAGGAACCTTCCCATTAGATCCTGGTTACAGTCTAGCTCATTAGAAAATCTTAGTGTCGAGCTCTCCTGATCTTTAGACGACCCGATAATTAGGACCCCTGACTTCTAGCGTCTCCCTAATCATTACACTTGGTGTTATCGGCCATAGAGTCCCATCATAGCTTTCGTAAATTATATCCTATGTGTAGTCATCATGCGATCATCTTTCCTTTCTCCCGATTCACGTGATCGCTTCCTGACGATCATCGTAGATCCTTCGAATCTTCTCTTTGCCAATTTTGCCTCATCTAAAAGTATTTTCGAAATTCCTTATTCAGTTTCTTCGCTCAGCTTAATCTCTTTGAAAACCCCATATACTACATATTTAAAATTTCTTGTTTTTCGGTTGAATTAAAATTCTTTTATTGACTTTGAAACCTTCTTGGTCGTAAATCCTTAAGTTACTATCTCGTACACGCTTTCGAATCGGTATCTTTCGTATTTCAGTTTTAAACCTTGTTATCAATTCTATAATCCAATATATATATATATATTACTTTTCTAAACTACAAAATTTTATTGCTAATCACTTACCGTACGTACTTTTAGAATACTTTCTAAACCAAAGAGAACTTTAAATTTCTTTTTGTATATTTATATAACAGCCATATGTTCATCATGATCATACTTCAAGAATCTTTGTTTAAACTTCCTCCATTTGCAAAACAACCACTACCTCACCCTACTTTTATCTCCTTCAACCAACTCTTTCTCCAAATCTTAAAATTCTACCATCTGCTCACTTCCTCCATTTTTTTTCTCTATATAAAAGTATATGATACCATATTCTACATGTAATTCTCCTGTCATCAATCTAATTATTTTGAAGAATATTTTGTCTCATCCAACCAACTATCTCCTTACACCCGTCTTATTTGAAATCGTTCTTTCCGATCTTATTTCGTATCGCTTTTGATTTAGTTTTCCTTCCTTCTTTTATCTAGACATTAGTCCTTGTAGTTGTCAATGTGGTCTCCAGTTTAGGAGTAGGCCCTTTGGTAGGTGATGTCGTCGTGGTGCATGAGTTTATGTAGAGTGCGTAGACCCGTATGAATGTGTGTTCTTTAGGATCCCGATGATTGCTTTTTATGTCTTGAATGGGTACTCAATGTTAACCATGATATGATTGAAGTTGTCTGAATGACGGTATTCATACATATATGAATAGGGTCATAACAGGAAATTCCCTTAGACGTAGTTTTTCGCGATTATAGAATAGCTTATCTTTGACCGCGTGTGATTGTATTAAAACTTTTTGTTAAACCAAATCTTTAAAGTTTTTGAAACTAGCTCGCAAGCTCACGAATCACCATCCTCTCTCATCCATTACCACAACTCCACACGTTCTTTTTCAAATGTTTTTAAAAATGTGTCACTAGTTTTAAGTTTCCCTTTCTCTTCTCTCCCTCTCCACTTTGGAATGTTATGTTATGGTTGTTATAGTTTTGGGACTAGCTATTATTGTTGTAGGATTTTGTTTGCGGGTAGGCTCAGGGAGAGATGAATTTGTTATAGCAATGATTGACCGATTTTGGAACGATGGGATATTAGAATAAATTTCGTGCGGAAGAAAAGAATGGGTTGTCCAAGACTTATTTATAAAACCGAAGTGTGACGGACTCAATGGAGATTCTGGTTGAATGAGATTATATGCGTAAAGATGAGAACTTACCAGATTTGAGGCTTAGACGAATGGTAGATAGGGATGGCTACAGAGTATGGTAGGAGTTAGAGTGATCATGAGATTGAGTAGAGCTTTTATTAGCATCGAAACTTGATTGTTGAGTTGACGTGAGAAGACATTGGGAGTAACACGACGTGTTGGGATAAATGAATGGTTAGGTAGGTGGACTTAATATTGGTTGGGATTAGTATAGTGAGTAGGATGAGATGTGATCTTGATAGTCCAAATTGATTGGTGGATAAATTTATGGGAAGATGTGACAAGAATGTATTGAAGACACGGCGATCGTTGATTTGCGAAGGTATTATAAGATAGACAAATGTTTTTTGTCTTGGATTGGTGGATGACTAGAATCTCATTTTTTTGGAGATTTATTAATGTTGGGAAAAGATTTAGAAATTTAAAAGATATTAATGAGCGATGATGAAGTTTAGCGGAGTGGTATGATAGGAGAAGATGATTATTATTCTTTTGTGAAGACTTGAAGTTGGAAATTTGAAAGGTAGTGATGGGTTTATAGTTAAGAATTAAGAAGTGAGTTTAGTCGTGGCATTATCCAGTGAAAAGAAGGGTTATGAAGGATTAATTGAAGAACATTGGTTGAAGTTATAAGATTAGCGATCTGTAGGCGTAGTCATAAGAGTTTTGGCGTATAAGGTTATATACATGTTATTATTATTAGTATGAGAAATTCCGAGGGCGGAATTTTTCTTAAGGTGGGTAGGATGTAACGGTCACTTTTCGAGCGTGCGTATTTTAGCGCGTATTGTGGTTTCGTGTGCATATTTTCGTATTCGATTTTATATTTTTGTTCTCCATAGCTCAGATGCGTGACCAAACCCCGTATTCACGACCCTCTCGGAGGCGCGATTACCCCGATACCTTCTTTGTAATTTTAGGACGTCGTTGGACCTATCTGCAATAATATCAATTGTTTTATTATTATAACATTTTTAATGAATAGTTGATTGTGGGCTCTGTGCGGTTTTTGTTCAAAACAAATTAGTATTCTGCTAATTGCTTTATGAACCTAACCCACTACCTCTTAAACAATTAATAATGATTTTAGCTTATGAAGAGGGATAAGAATCTTTGTAACTAGACTTGGTTTAAACAAATTTGATCTGATTATTAACAACCTAATCTTAATAAAAGAAAAACTAACAGCCTGAGTGATCCACCACGTGAATAAACTAAGAGGGAAAAACAAATCATACGGAATTTTTTTTAATAAATCAAATCTTCCCCTTGACTTAGCCTTTCCCCCACCCGTACCAAGCAACAGAACCCCAAAATTTTCTCACCCACTCTCCCACGTGATACCCCTCTCACCTCCACGTTCTCTCTCACCTCCCTTCCCCACTAATAGTAACCTAGGGTTCCCCTTTACAGCCGCACAAGGGAAAAACCCCCCTTCTTCCTAGCTTCCGCCCGAACCCAGGCCTGTCATTTCTTTTCCCTAGCATACTAGAAGCCCTATCAAGCTAGCAGTGTCTCTTCGTCCAGTTCACAAGCCCAAACATCCCAAAACCACCGAAAGCGCTGGAAACCCCCTTCGCCTTCCTCCGGTTTTCCCTGACTTTCCGTTCTTCCCTCTCTTCGACTGACGCTCGGACCCCCAACTCCGGCCATCCTCCGCCCAAAACACCCTCTTCGCATCTCCCCTCTGTTCTCTTCACACCGGCGGCCACCACACCCGAACCGGCCAACTGCACCCTCTCCGACCACCCTCTCGGTCGCCGCAAGCCGCTGCTCTTTGCCGCCTCACGTCGCTGCCGCCTCCTAGGCCGGACAGACCGCGGCCACCTCTGCCGCCTGCAACCCCCTGCCGTTTCCCTCTCCGGAGACCACCTCGCTGCGCCCCACGTCGCCGCCGCCTCCCTCTCGCGACTCTCCGCCGAAGCCCAGACCCGAACGCCGCGGTTCTCTCCTCCCCGCAACACCCAAGGCGACATCCTCTTCCCAGCGACGTCGCCTTCATCCCCACGGACGCCGACGGCCCTTGCGGACAACCCTCCTCCATACCGAGTTCCCGGCGACCTCCCCGAGCCACCTCTCAACCGCTGTCGACGTCACCCCCGCTCGGAGTTCACCGACGCCTGAGAACCGCCCCGCTAACGAGGAGCTCGCCGCCCCTCTCCCCTCCTTCGATCGCAATTCCGTCCCAGCGCCACGAGACCGTTACCCTACGAAGCAAAGCGAATGACGATGTGAGGTATTAGTGCTTTAGTTTTGTGAATACTACTAACTGTATTAATAATGTAAACATTAACCTCATAATAACATGTATGTATATCATTATGAGCACCTGAGTTGCCTCCTAGTTTTGCATGAATTGTTGCTGGACTGCGCATGATCCCATATATTTAGTTAATTATTAAGCTATGTGTAAGTCCTAATTCCTTAATGTTTAGCCTTACTATTAACTCCCATATCTACATTGGTAGCATGCGGTTATTTTAGACATAAATAATAGCTGTTAGTTAAAACACAAAATTGTTATTGTTAGGGAAGGTTGTAGATGTGTATGTTATCGGTTCATATGATATGTACAGTTAATACATGTTGATGCAGATGTATTAGTTTGACATACATGAGGTAGATTTTAATGAGTTTTGATCTTCATTGGCTTGACGTTACAAAACCGTGACGCAGATAGATTCCGCGCTACCACAGCCGAGTAACTGAAACCGCGACGGGGTCCGTAACTGTTTCCATGATCCGACGCCAGATTTACGCGTGAACATCATTCAGGTTGGCCCCCTCTAACTCGTAGCAACCCACACCGTAGTATAATCAAACCCTAAACTAAAATCGGACAACTGTAATTAAATTTACTTTCCGCACCAGTAAAACGTTGCTCACTGTAGAAATTGACCATCGGACAATTTTTCTGTGCATATAGGTTAGTGGTCGATTTAGGCTGATAAAACACCAAAATCGTGACTTTGACGATTAGGGTAGTCCCGACAACCTAGAAATGAACCTAAATAGGATTTACTAAAAACGCGACCTGACACCGTCGCCGTGACACTTTTCAGACGGACTACCGCGGACGCGACGCTTGGACGAGACGCCTCGAGAGGACGACACACTCGCCATCGCAGGCAAGTGTACCCACTTGCATTTTTGACCGTGTTTTGGTCTTAGTTTGCTAGAACTGTTAGACTGTGAATGTATAGAACCGGACGTGAAATGATAGCGTCCGGGACGACTCCTGACGGCCCAGACTTGACGACGAAGTCTGAGCCTGACAACAACTTTTGATGCTGTAGGGCTATCATGTGTGTGCGTGTGTGTGGACACCCTAGAATAACTCTTCCCGTCTTGACACGTCCCGTCTCGTCTTGCACAGCCTGCGGGCAATAGGGCACTCTCCAAGCTAGAGAGAGTGATCCCTTGTACTGATTCACAGCCTACGGGAAGCTCGGCGCCCACCTAGCAGAGTGAGTGTCCCAGCAGACCGAGAGGATAGAGACGCTCACCTAGCAGAGTGAGTAGTCATATACAGTTGTACGGTTTCACCTACGAGGCGTTCGTCGCTCACCTAGCAGAGTGAGCGATACGCTACCGACCGTGGGGATAGAGTCACTCACCTAGCAGAGTGAGTGGCCCTATATTGTCTTGTCCTGAGTTCTGGGGTTTGGGGTAGGGTTGAGCGTGCGCACGGCAAGAGGGTCTGATCCCCCTCGAACCGTAAGGCGTGAACCCTTCTTGTCACAATTGTCATGTCTTGTCTTGCCACGTTTCGTCTTGTTCCGTCCTGTTTATCCCGTCTTGTCTTGACACCTATAGGTTAGTCCCGTAGTTGGTAGCACACGCTACGACTACTACTTGCTACGCTTTACTTTCCTGCTGCGTTACTTCCTGTCGTGTTACCCTGCTATAACCACAGCCTGTTAATCAACCAGTAAACTGTTGTGTAAAAGAACCTCAGCATGCTAATCAACCAGTAAACCATTGTTTAAAGTTCGGTGCACTTGCAGTAAAGTCTAACCCTTCTTGTAGACTTTACCTGACGTACAGTTCCTTTTTCTTGGGTGCTGTACGTCAGGTGTTTAGCCAGAGTTCGTGGACGAGGCAGACTCACTGGAGTACGAGGAGCCGAGGACGTCGACCCAGAGTACGTGCCTGACGAGGACCAGACCTTGAGGTCTCTTTAGTCGTCACTTTCAGAGGTTCTGCTTTTAGTTGCTTTTAGTTAGGCTGTTGTCATGCTTAGGCTTTCTTTTTTTTAGACTTTGTACCAGTGGATATTATATCTCTAATTTAATGAATGCCTTTTTCTTTCCGTACTTATGTTGTTTCGAACTTTATTAATGCAAGAACCTGAAAATCTTTTAAAATGGTACCTCTACAGACGCTTATTGGGTCCGAGCTTCTAAAGCTCTGGCCTAAGCGGGCCTCGTCACGTTTCGTTTCCGTCCATTTTGGGAAGCGGGGCGTGACAACTTCCATGCCGCCAAGCTCCCGATCCCCGCTACACCCTCACCGGCGAAGCCCCTCTCGCACCCTCACCTATTGATCCGCCGCCGACGGAGTCCCCCGACCCAACACCTCCAGCCAGCCCGCCATCCTTCCTCCCCTCCCTTTGATCGCGCCGCCCGCCTGCAGAGCTTCGCCGCGCCAGAGCCATCACGCTGCCGCACCATCCGATCAGCCGCCCAAACCGCCACCTCCTCTGCCTCGAAGACCCGACAACCGTCCGACCTTTTGCCACTGACGTCACCACCCATCGCCTTCGACCCATCGCACCTACACCGCCGCCGTCCGCCCCTTTTGCCATCGAAGAACTGAAAGGGGCAGTGGGAGAGAAAGGAAGGGGGGTGTAGAAGACAGGGCATTATAAAGGTAATATATACATATTATTATATTAAGTTAGTTTAATTGTATAACTGAGTTGCTCCACAGTGCGTTCATAAATGGTATCTGATATAACTTAGCGCATATAAACAGTAAGTTACTATATCACCCATTTGTATTAACTTAGCGCATATAAACAGTAAGTTACTATATCACCCATTTGTATTTATAATGTTACAGGCATTATGTTTTATAATCATTACGTTAGTGAGTCAGTAGTCTTAGTAGGTATGGTTGGCATGCTCCTTAATTTTATCTGATAACACTAGTCAGTAGTGTCTAATACTTGCTCATCAGTTAGCTTATAATAATATTGGTTATAGAACTGGTAGTAAAGAAGTTGGCAGATAGTATGTGTAACTTAATTTACCTTAGTTGCGTGTTAATTCTTGTGAGTTGGCAGGTTAGTACTTGCAGCAAGTTAGACTAAAGAGTAGCACAGTAAGTATGCTAGTAGGTAGCCCGTGGGTATGGTATAAATGCTAGGGTATTAATTTGGTTAGCTTAATAACTAAACAATGGGTGTTAACACACGAGTTTTAATTTACTAGTTTAAACGTCTTAACTTGATACCACATATCCGTTGTCGCAGATATAACCGTGCCTCTCGTTCAAATCGTCTGAACACCCGGAACCAACTATATCAGGCAAGTGCACTTTTTACCGTTGCTTTTAATTGCTTTGACCCAAGATATTCTGATATGCAAGTGTGCATTCTTTTTACGTGTTTTAAAGTGCTGTTACATTTATTTGTCAAACCGAGAATCACTAATGTTGTGTCATACCATAATGCATGTCACGCTGATAACTTAACCTGCTTGAAACACACTTGAGTGAATGGATGTTGATGGAACAGATTGATGGAACACTTGAAATCGTGGACTTGTGAATTCGTGCGCCCAAGAGGCGAAATAGTGAAATCGTGATGTCATGCGAGTTGACAAGCTCGTGTTTGTAATATGATTTAGGCTGGCTCGTGTCCAACAGAACACTTGGGTGGGGTAGTTCAATGTAGTAGAGGCTGGAATGCTGGATTGCACTCTCGTGGTGAACTTGACCGACACCTGGCCGGGTCGGTGAGTAGAGAGCCACGGGTAGCTCCCGTTGGTTTGGGTGTGATGCTGGTCACTTTTCCCCCTCAGACATTGGGCTTTTCACTAGGCACACTTGAATGATTGTCGCGTTCTTTTACTCTGTTGTTACTATTGAGGATTGCGTGCTCTGTTAGTTACTCCTGCCTTATTCGTGTACTAATATCATGCCTATTACTGTGCACACTACACTTTTCATGTTTATTGCTGTACACACTACACTTGCCGTTCACACCACACTTGTCTCACTTATTGCTGTACACACACCCTTGCCATGTTTACTGATGTACACACCACACATGCCATGTCATTTGCTGTACACACCACGCCTGCCATGCTATTGCTGAACGTACACACTTACCATTCTTATTGCTGTACGCACACACACTTGCCATGTTTATTGTTGTGCACACACTTGTCATGCTTTAAATATCGTAAATTCTAATGTTGTGACTCATATTGCCATGAAACCGTTTTCGAAAACCTTGCCGAGGGTCAATTATCTTAACCTTTTTAAATCTTGCCGAGCGACCCTCGCTGACGTATATTTCCTTGTCTTGTGAAATATACGTCAGGTATTAGACAGGTTTGCTGAGGAGTTGCTTAGAGACTGAGCAGGTTGACCAGGAGTACCTTGCTGTTATGTTCCGTCGCTGAGAAGCTTTGTGTCTTCGCATCATTACTTTTGTAATTGTTGTCTCTTCCAATACTTGTATGGGCTTTAGACCCTCCTTCCGCTTTTACTTCTTTCATTGTTGTAAATCTTTTGAGACATTAAGATTGTAATAAAAATTTATCTGTGTTGTTTGAGTAGCATGCAAGAACATGCACGATGTTATCACACAGACGCGTAATGTGCTTAAACCAAGGAGGAGAGAAAAGAAAAAGTACCTCCTTCTTGTTTTAAGCACATGCGGACCTTCGTCGCGTCCTCGCTCCCGAGTACAATGGGAAGCGGGGCGTGACAGGTTTTAGTGGTGGCCCATGCAGGTCATGCGTGCAAAATACTCTAAAACAATATAGATAAGATTACAATCTTGATCCTTAAGAACACCCTTCTTTGAACTCTATCCCAGTCTTGTTCCTTAGAAAATCCTAGGACGTCTTAGGATTTCAAAGCTCACCCTTGATTTTGTAGCCGTTTTCAACATTATATTCTTATGTCGACGACTATAAGATACCCTTGTTATAGACCCACAATGCTCTTCCCTCGTCATGTCTACAATATCATATCATATTCACTTGATTTCCATCGTGACCTTCCTACTCCATGTTAGCCATTTGAATCCTTCACATCTTTTAACTCATTTGATTCTGTCGGTCATTGCATCTCCTGTTACCTTTATTAAATTCCGAGGTCGGAATTTTTATAAGGTGGGTAGGATGTAACAGCCGGTTCTCGTATATACATATTTCGTATGTATTCTATTAGTATAGTGATTTATTAGAGTATTATATATGATTTGTTTTAATTATTATTTTCATATCTCGAGGATGCGACTTAGTGATCACGTTTATACCTTCTTTAACTTGGTTGATGTTGTTTGCAGGGGTGAGATCGTAATAATATGATTACCCTAATCAGATTACCCATCAAATCTTATCTTGATCAAATATTAACCAATATCTTAACCGAATGGATGATCGTATCCAATCCTAATACATCAGATATCCTAACCGAATAAATTGTCGTATCTTAGTTAACGGATCACCCAAATCATAGCTTTTATACTAATAAAATCTTACTAAATCAATATCCAAATCAAACCAATCATATCCAACCCTTAATTTCATATTATCTTTGATGTGTTAGTCTCATTAATACACTTGCATTACTTTAGTTTACTTAAATTTTGTTATTAATGTTTTAAGTTTTCAAAATTCAAATGTTTTCGAAAAATCAAATTAAAATTCGTTTAAAAACTTTATCTTTTTAATCCTAATTAAAACCATAATTATTTTGGTAATAATCCCTCACAATCATTATGTTTATTCAAACTTCCTTATTTACTCGGCCTTAATACACTAATAAGTATTCTTAAAGCAAACCTTTATTTCAAAAACTTTCCCCTTTTATATCTTAATTAAATTATGACTAATTTAGAATTATTTTACTCATTCAAACCTATTATTCCCCTAATTAATAATATGATTCAAACTTTCCTTTTCCTCTTGCTCTTAATTTTCTAAATCAATATTTATTAAAAAACAAATCTGTTCAAAATTCGAACTTTCCTATTTATCTTTTATCAATAGTATTAAAAACAAATCCTTTTAAATTTCAAAAACTTTCTTTATTATATTTGCTCTTAATTTCCCCTAAACAATCCCATTTAAAACAAATCTTTTTATTAAAACTATTTCCTTTTAAAACCTTCCTATTTTTATCCTTACCCTAAACCCAACTCAGACCGCACACACACACACTTCCCTCTCACACGTTTCAACCCATCCCCATTACAAATAAATAAACAAATAAAACCCTATTCTTATGACCTAGGCTAAGAAATCCAGGTTCTACATGCAAACCCATACCCAAAGGAAACCTTATTCTCATTTTTCACAAAGCCTACCCTACAGAATTCCTAGCTAGGAGCCTACTCATCTTCTTTTCTCTGCAAACAAATCACTCACCCTCTCTTTGCAACAGAAACCAACGCCTAGGTTTCTTCTCCTCTTCAAAACCACCAACGACGTCAGCTTCCGTCAGTCACCCCTCAACCCTTCACACACGTCGCCTTTGATCCTCCCCTCGCCATCACGCAGCGCCGCGCGACCTCCCTCCTCCGTGCCCAGGGATCCACCGTTCACCCCTCCCCCTATTCGACAGTACCTCAGGCCAACCGTACCGACATCAACTTCCCCCACATCTCCTCCCATCACCGAGCCCTCCCCTGTTTTCTTCAACCTCGCCCGCGTCCTCACCAGCCCACGGCCCCGTCGCCGGAACAGCTTCCCGGTGGCCTCTCCGACGCCTCCTTCCTAAGCCCGGTGACCTCATCTCTCCCTCTCAGCCTCAAGCACAGCTTCCCATTCCCATTGCCAAGCCCAGTCGACGCCCATCACTAACCGCCCCGATTCGAACCTCTGCCCTCAGCCCTAAGCCTTCCGAAAGCAACAGGCCGCCCCTTCGGCCCGTTGAGTTATAGAAAAGGTATTAACAATCATTGATTACACACACCCTAACGAAATCATTCGGGAGTCACTGTAAATATCGTAGGATTTTCTTTTGTTATTCTAAACTCTTTAGACTTGATAGGTGGTTGGGTATTATCGTATTATTACTCTTTACAAACTGAAGTTTGTAGTTTTGTAGGTCAGTTGTCCCGTGGATACGATACCTGGACTCACCAGGATTATTACTTGTATGATCTCCTGCGCTTGGGAGTAGTGCTCACATCATTTGAGAGGAGGCTGGAAGTTAGCTAAGACTTGAGATTCATCGACTACCTATTGTCAGATCACATTTGACCAGCGCTGATTGACAGAGATGACATACGGACACGAACTGATCTTTTCTGAACCCTATATCTTTTTACATTCGTGTAGTGGTGTATTAATCTTTGTAGGTTACTTATTCATTCTTTTGGGGTCGTGTCTAGTCGGTGCTTGACAATAGGGTCTTGACTAGTAGGGGCTAGACAAGAGAGAGCGTTTACTAGATTAATAGTGTTTGGCACTTTGGCGAGTGATGTACAAACTTGGTGAGCGTAGAGTCGGTGCTCGGATTGCTTTAGTTTTACCCTTAACATATTAATTCTAGTATCTACTTTGGGGTTGGAGTAGGTCTTTGAGACGATTGAACCAGGGTAAATCTGTTGTGCACTCTGTGATTGCTTTTATTTACTCTACATATGGCTATATGTGCTGAATAACTGCCTGTGTTTACACAGAATTTTTATTAGCATATTCATCCCCCCTTTAGGCTTAGATCCATATCCAACAAGTGGTATCAGAGCAAGTTAGAGGATCTAGTCTAGAAATCATGAATACCCTAGACTTAGTTTTTGTTGAAGGCATGTCTATAGAACGACCTTCTCTATTTAGTGGACATGATTATATCTACTGGAAGGCTTGGATGAAAGTTTATTTATTATCCATAGATTTTGATACTTGGTAGATTATTGAAAACAGATATACTAAAATCTATAAGCCTGAAAGTAATTTAGAAGCTAGAAATGTGTGCGCTATTAATGCTACAGCACTGAACATATTATTGTGTGGTTTATATAGAAAAATATTTGATCATATCTCATATTGCTCTTCTGCAGAGGATATATGGAGGATGTTGGAGAGAACATATAGAAGCAAGCAATCTTTCAACAGCAATGAAAAGAGAACACAAAATAAGAAGAATCGAAATGGAAGAAAAGTTCTCTTAAATAAAAATGATGCTTGTGTGTCTAAGAATATTAGTGAAAATACTACTAAGAGTATGCTTTGTTTTAAATGCAGGAAGCAAGGAAACTTTATGAGACATTGCCCACATGGAAAGAATAACACTGCGAAGAAGAAAGTAAAGTCTTTGGCAGTGACGTGGGGCGATGATAGAGAGGATGAGACTGATGAGACAGCTCATACATCCCTCTGCTTGATGGAAAACATGATAAGGTAAAATCTGGCACAAAATTTGAATTTATAAATATCTGTGGCCAAATGAAAGATAGAATTGATGATCTAAAATCCACTTTAGACTCATATAGAAATTGTAATTTTGAACTTCAGCAAGAAAATTGTGATATTGAAAGGCTAGAATCAACTGTAGAGAAACTTGAATCCGCACTAGAAAAGTATAGAAATGCTAATGATGAACTGCAACAAGACAATTACAGCATGTCATTAAAAGTTGATGAACTGAAAGAAAAGGTTGTTGCCTGTAATTCTATCATTAAGCCGTTGAAAAAGGAAAAATCTAGCTTGCATGAAAAAGTTGATTGCCGTGTTTGTCCTACTTTGTTAAAAAAATAGCATGCATAAAGAAAAAGTTACTAAGGTAGAAATTGAAAATAGAGAGAGTAATGAGAAAACGTGCATGCTAAGTGATGAAAATAATGAGCTTAAAGGAAAATGATTGATTTTGAAAAGAAAGCAGAAAACATGAAAAAGGACGAAGAGGACAATAAAAAAGCTTGCATTAGTTAATGCACTTTACTTGGGAACGAAAATACTTATTTGAAGTCTAAAGTCACAAACTAAGAATTGACCATTAAGAAATTTGGTGTGGGGAAACAATCTTTGGATAGAACTCTTGGAAACCAAATATATGGCAATAATAGGTCTGGACTTGGATATGATTTAAAATGTGTTGAAAATTCAAAATATAGAAAAGTTGAAATATAGGAAAGTTCACATTTAGCCAACAAAAGCCAGAAATATTCATGCAAAGTGCTTTACATGTGGATGTGTTGGTCATACTTCTCATTATTGCAAATATAGGAACAAAAACATAAAGTTTAAACAAATTTTAGTTCATAAGAGTTTGATGACTAACGTGAGTGGACCTTGTTGGATTCCAATATCACACATAACATCTTCTATGTAGGTAAAATGGAGTGGCGAGGAACTATGGATTGCACGTCACATTTCATTAAAAAGTTCCTTAGCCAAACGACAACGCGAAGGTATGGTTTCTTCTCTGAGCATAATGAATACCTTCATGGCTTTTTCTGTGCTTGATTTATTTGTGTTTGTGTGCTTGTTCACTTGTTTGTGTGCTAGGCCATTTGTTTAGGATGCTTTAGTTCTTGATAAACACACAACAAAATTTTTTGGAAAAATACAAAAAGCTATTAAAATGGTGCTTCATGTGTATCTTTCTTTTGAATCATTAAATTGGTATTAATGATTGACATTTATATCTATGAAGAAATTGATGTATTATTTTATACCTACATGTGCATGTTTGATTTTCTAAATAACCATGACATGTTCACGATTAGAATAATTTGATTTCTACACCTACACTTTCACTTCCACAAGTATTAAATATTGTTGCACATTTGGATATATCTTTAATGAAATATTGGAAAGTAAATGTAGGATGAAAAATAACTGAAAATCTAAGGGATATGATGTGTCTTGCCTTGGATAAAAAATAGAGCTCAAAACAAATGAATTGAAAAAAAACATATATATGTGCATAAATGAAAAAGAAATGAAAAGAGCTTAGTATGAAAAATGGATACGATCCATGGCAACGATACTACCCATGAGTATCCAACATAATCTTTAAGAGTAAACTTTAGTGTTGGTGTTATACTCGTCAAGCAATGCCACCCCACATCTAAGAGTCATCATATGCAATGTTTTGGGTGTGGTAACTTGAACTCATTTTTAATGAGATGGTGAAAATCAATCCTAGATGATATAATGTTACATGGTAAAGTGGATTGGTTTTGGTTGAATTTCTTGAAAGTTCTCCTTATGTGCTTCAATGTTTAATCATCACACTTACGTGATGGTGTAGAAGTCGTTGTTATAATTTTCATTGGCTTTGACTTGTTTATTCTAAGAATGACTACATGCAAGTGTTTGTTATTGTTTATAATACTCTCTTTTTGCATGTGATATGACATTGACTTCGTTATACACTTTTGATGATAACAAAAGGGGGAGAATATTGAGAAGATTTGGTCGCTTAATGTTTAATGTGCCTAATGAATAAAGTGAACATGTGAATATTATGCTTAACGAATATATGTTCAAGGGGGAGCATGAATATAGGGGGAGCATGCATATATGTTGAACATCATTGCATATCATTGTACTTGCATTATTTCATCCATCATCACATTTCACATACCTAAGTCATGATGATATTATTTGGATCGTTATTGCTCAAATGTTATATTGGCTTGTCATCATCAGAAGGGGGAGATTGTTGGAAACAACGTGTAGTTGGATACAACGATCGATGACTTCGTGTTTGATGATAAAAAACATGTGTGAATGATTTGATGTGTGTGCTAAGTGTTTTCAGGAGGGTAAGCTCATAAATAATCAAAGGAGGACTTAGTCAAAGTGATGGAGAAATAAGCAAAGAAGACTAGTCAAAGTGATGGAGAAAGTACAATTCATTCACAATTTGGACTTGGTCAAATATGGAGAGATATGGAGAGATCTCATTAATATCAAAAGTAGTTGAACCAAATCTCATGCAAATCAATTCGTGATTAAATGAGATCCAATTCAAATCCCATTGCCATTCAAATTCAAATCTTATTTCTAATCCAATTTGAATTAAAATGGAGATCAAATCAAATCCCATACAATCCCACATTCAAATCTCAAACTCCTAGTTATATGGGATTCACCTATAGCCTAAATGATTCTCCTCTCCACCTATATAAACCCCTCCTCCAAAGAGTACTATTTCATGCGGCTCAACAAGAGAAATAGGTCGGTCAATTCAAAACCCTAGCCACTACATTGCGGCCACAAGCTTCAAGTAGACCTCCATTGCCACAAGCCTATATAGCCAAATCCTCATTGCCGCAAGCAAGCTTCAAGTAGATCTCCTTTGTCACAAAACCTCATTGTCATACTCCCAATTGCAACAAGCATCAAAGCAAAGGAACACATCCCATATTCATCTCCAATGCCAAAATTTATTATCAACAACATTCATCTACCAAGGAGATTCATCTACAAGCTATAAAGAAGGACAAGTCAAATCGAGTTGAGGTTTCATTGGAAACAAGCTTATGTCATCTAATTAGCAAGAAACCAAGAAGGCTCATTGCTGACCCATGCAAGCCCCACTCTAAAGTGTTGCCGACCGACCAACTTTCAAGTGCCAAGGACCATTGCCTTGCTCACAAAGAAACCAAGGAGTTTCCGTGCCATTGTCACTTGCCGGCCTTTGAAGCCGCACCACCCTTGCTGTGCCGACTGCTAGCTTCTTCTATGCCAAGGGATTGTTGACCAACTTCCTCCAATGCCAAGAGTGCTTGCTGACCCATGTTGCGTTGCCTTGCTGATGCACCTAGAACTTATACCTAAAATCCACCTGGCGGTGTCACGGTCGCCAGGCGTGGTATGTTCCCTAGGTGTCGATTCTGGGTTCTATTCACAAGCGGACAGTGTCTAATTACAGTATAAAAGATTGTCGAATCCCGTAGGGACAGTGACAGTGTATTGGGGTCTCAGATTATTTCTAGATCTCAGAATGAGATAGCAGTCGGTTTCGAAAGGTTGGTTGTGATGGTGTTGATTCAATATAAGAAGAGACTAGGGCTTTAGGGATAACCGATAGGATCGTTGGAAGACGAAATTAGGTTAGGGGTTTTTATGTTGCATTGGGTTTAGGGATAACCGATATTATGTTGCATTGGAAGACGAAATTAGGTTAGGGTCAATGTAGTAATATAGTTTGGCAGTAGATCCCCTCAAGGCACGAGCCTTGGTTGGATCCACGAACTCCCTAATTAAACCCTAAGGATACTCCGTAAGCTAATCAATTCCATCGACCGTGTGCATGATCTCAGTACGAGTTGCCCTAAGTTCTTGGCTGGATCAACCAAAGTACTCCCCTTTTATTCCCATCACAAACTAAAAATCCCAGATCTACATCTTTTTCCTAAGATCCTAGGGCTAACCCATTAGCCCTAGATAAGATTACTCACACATGGCAAATAGAACAAATAAAGATTCAATTTTTACCATGGAAAACAGTGTAGCAATTAAAACAAGTAAAAGATAGGAATTTTACGTACCAAAATCAAGAGAGAACAATAACCAATAGGAAATAAGCGAGATCCAATAGATTCCAAAGCGCAAGAGATAATAAACATCCACTTTTTAGTAATGACGGCGCAATGGAAACCATAGATCTAAAAACACTATTTAAATCTCCCCTCTACTAAAAATAATTCCCAAGCTGTCTAAAACGTCAGGAAATTTGTCTTAAATACATAGAGGGTGGACCATGCAAGAAAATTATTAATTCTTGAAGTTTGGGGCCCACATGTCACCGACCGAGTTGGCTGCTCGGTCGAGGAGCCGCCTGCTCGGTCGAGCAGCCGCCTGCTCGGTCGAGCAGCTGCCTTAGCTACAGCTTGCTAGAAAAGGGATCCGTGCTACTTGGTCGAGTAGCCCGCCTACTCGGTCGAGTCGTCAGTAGGTCGGAACTCCCCTTCTAAATTGTCGCTCTGCTTACTCGGGTCGAGTAGGCCCTGCTCGGTCGAGTCGTCAAAGGATCAAATATTCTTCTCAAAAACGTCACTTTTCCTGCTCGGTTCGAGTAGGTCTTGCTCGGTAGAGTAGGATGCTGGTGGGGGGAAGCTCGAAAACTAGATCGACTCAATTTCAAGTCATCACTCTGCTTGGTTGAGTAGAGCGTGCATGTTTTTCCTGCTGGACTCGTGTGTCAGCTCGACCAAGTAGCTGGTGCTACTCGTGTCGAGCTGCCTAAGAAAACTGCATGGGCTTGGGCTTTGGCTTCTTTCTCTCTCTCTCTCGCTCCTCCTCCTCTCCTCCCAAATGCTTCTAAACCTCGGTGAGCTCCTGTAGAGCCTCCCCAATGGCATCACTGGCGTGCTAGATGTGTCCATATCCCAAATTGGCTCCAAATCGCTCCAAATCTCTAAAAATCCACAAAGCTATATGAAACTCTAATATAGCATTAGAAGCACATTATCATATGAAAATGTGGGATTTGGATGCGGATATGACATGAAATGCAATGAAATGATGCAATAAAAAGATGGAAAATATGGACACATCAAAATCCCCCAAGCTTACCTCTTACTCGTCCTCGAGGAAGACGAATATTAGGCTCACCAGGCGATAATAAAAGAAAATAGAAGAGATAGGTGATGGAGAGGGGTGCTAAAATGTTCAGTCAGATCTCAGGCCCAAGCAATATATCAGAATGCTTCGAATAATAAAACACATGCTAATAGTATTTTCAAGTCTTACTAATCATATGGCTTGCATGCAATAAAGACAAAGGTGGGGATCCTCTAAAATCGTGCCATCAACTTATATCAATATCATGCAATCCATAGAGTCTAGTATAAAAAGAGTTGGCAACGCACTTTTCAATCAATAGATATAAGTGGAGCATAAAGAGATCACACCAACATGCAATATAGAATGGAAAGAGGTCATGGCATTCAAATATTCACTTCAAATCTTGAAAATTCTCCAAAGCTAAAATATTTCGTAAAGTTTAAGCGTTATCGAATTTCCCTATTGTGCACCATCTCCACTTTAATGTCAAACTCACTCTTATAATCAAATGGTTCACCCTCCCAAGCTTAGCTTGAGGCGTCACATCTAAGAATAGGATAAGGGATTTTTGTCTTTTCCCAATTATTTGTAGTAGCTTCTAATAAAGAGATAAGATATATATATATATATATTTCTTTTCTTTTTCTTTTTCTCAATTTTTTCTTCTTTTTTTCACTTTTTTTTTGATATCTTTGGGTCTTTGGAAGCTATCTTTTTCTTTTGGGATTTTTGTGACGTAGGTGCGGTAAAAGTAGCTGTTTGGGGGTGAAACCAAATGATATGTAGAGAATCACAAAGATAAGTGGAGAAGGAAGATAATATATCACTCGGTTCACTCATGAGATGTGCACAATGGTTCAATGGGATAATACTCTAACTAAACTCATAGCCAGCATGGATATTTTCATTCATCTCAACGAATAATGAAAGCATGCGGTATAAAGCATAATAGTATCATGCATGCAAACAGAAGTGGATAATATAACAAACAGGTGCTCCAAATATTCGAATGAAGCTTGAACCTAGGTGCATTACCCAATAAAGAATTTACTAGATACTACTTCAAGCATTCAGTTTCAATTCATATCAGGCATTAAATTAGAAAGATAAGCAAGAGAATATGCAAGCATATAGATAGTAAGACTGAGATTATTGTAAATAGCACGTCAAAAGAAATAAGCATCGTGTGTAGCTACTGAGGGCTTTAAGAGATATCATCATGTAGTACAATTCTAGCAAAAGGGAAAAAAGGCGGAGAAAGTAAGAAAATGAAAAAAAGCATTCAAGCATCGCAAAAAGTTGGAAACGTGATGCTGAATGAGAAAAAAGATGGAAAGGTGGAAAATGGGTGGAAAAGTAAAGTATAAAGGTGCAAAATGAAAGAAAAATGTAAAAAATGAAAAATAAAGCGAGAGCGTTCATGCCCCAGGATAAACACAGGAGTGTCCTCAATGCTGAGAACACGCTGGCAAGTGGGAAATGAGGCGAGGGTGGGTGGGTAGGGAGATAGAAAGTGGATGGAAAATAAAAATGTGTAAAGGAGGCAAAAAAATGATATGATGCAAGTGATAGTGATGATGTAAATGCATCGAATGATGCAAAGTAATGGGGAAGTGAGAAAAAAATATATGCAAAATGGGTCCTCCCCCAAGCTGTATAAGACGAAGGCCCCAAACAGATAGATGGGCACAAAATAGGATGAGGGATGGACATGAACAAAAAGTGGTGGAGGGACAGCATCAAACAGGGCACTACCCTCTGTGGGTGGTGATGGATCCCCCTGATGTGTACAGAAACTATGGCAGAGGGCTGTGGCTTGACAAGTGTGTCGGCAGGAATATCAACAGAAGTGGTGGCAGACTCATGCTCGACAATTGGGTCGACATGTGGGTAAGCAGAAGAGGCAGCAGTCGCAACTAAAAATGGGACAATGGTAGTCTCGACTAGTTTGGAAGTGTGTGCATCGATGACTACAGTGCTCACTACCATGGCTACCAATGCAGGGGCAGAAGTGACAGGCTTTACAGAAGCCTGAGAGTGTGGGGCACAGAATGGTGCGGTGGTGGAGACAGTGGCTGGCCTGAGGGGAGGGGCCTGAGCAAGGATCATGGGAGGTGGGCCCCGTGTCCGCAGAAGGTCTATAATCGATGCGATGTCCCCCTCGACTCTTTGCTGATGGGTGGCGGTCGATAGGGTGAAGTCGTCAAAATCTCTCCTAAGGCGAGAAGTCACGTCCTCCACCGCTGTCAGACGAGCGTCGGAGGTACGGGAGTCGATGGGAGGACAGGAACTGTGAGACACCAATCTCGTAAAATGGCCCCGTGGAGAGGATCCACGGTGCCTAGGCTGAAAGGTCAGAGAGGATGAACTCGCCGGGATCTCAGCAGAGGTAGTGGGATGTGTAGTTCGGCCAAGATCAGTAGAAGCGGTAGAAGCAGCAGCAGGAATGGTAGCAGAAAAAAGAGCTGTCGTCGACACAGACATGTGAACAGAATTCGATACGCTCTCAGTGAGGATGGCTACGGCGGGTGTGGTGGTGGTCATAGTGAGTGGTGATCTGGAACCTAAGGAGATGGGCAGTGAAGCTAGTAGGTCCACTGGAGGGGGAAGGATACTGGCAGGATCTTGCTCTGGAAAGTGTGGAGCAGTAGGCTCGGGCGCGGATGGGACAGCTGTGCCCTCAGGTGCAGGCACGGAGGAGACAACGGCAGGGGCCTCGGGGTAGAGGGTGGTGACAGTCTCCGTGGCCCCTGCGATGGTGGCGGTGGTGGTGGCGGTGGTGGGAGTGGAGAAGGATGTGCATCTGGGTGGCGGTGGGTGCGCAAGCTGGGGCTGGCTACACTGCCATTATGGCAGCCAGGTCAGGCTCCTCATCCTCAGAAGAGCTGAGCACCCAATCGTCGGCATCGATGTCGACGGGTGCTCGGGGGGGAGGGGGCTCGAGGACGTGGAGGGCAGGAAGTTGAAAGACCCTGCCAATCATCCATCTCTACTGGACTGGCTGTATGGTGATAAGGTGAGGGGAGGGCAGGATGAAGTGGGGCATGTGATGGGTGCCTAAAAGATAGGCCCAGTGACGCTCGCCGTATGGCCTAATGATGTGCATGTGTCAAGCATAACCAAAGTCAAGTGCGTCGGGCCAAGGGGATCACCAGGCCATCAGGAAGATCCAGGCCCAGCATACGTGCAAAAATGGTGAAAAATCCACCGCATCAGATATCCGTGGTAAAGCAGGTATGGGCGGTCTGTATGAGGCGGTAACACAGCCAGTGGGCAGCGTCGGAAAGGACGAAGGGGTGGATGGAACCCCGGGGTAGCGGCGCATCGGCCGGGTCATTCCCATGAGATGGGAAAGCTCGGGTAGGGACATGGTCCCGACCTCTGTCTGACAGATATCGTGGTGGCGAGGTGACTATGGGCATAAGGGTGCACTATGCATGATGCCTTCATCCGACTGGGGTGGTAGCGGTCCAGACTGGTGATGTGATACCAAAATGCAGTGGCATCAAACGTGGCAAGCTCGTAGTCTGGGGAGAAGTCAGTACGGGGGTCAGGGATGGCTAGGAAGTGGAAATGGGCATGGAACTAGGCGTTTGTGACCACGATGTTGTGGTCAATCAGCCGAAAGCTAATTCCATCGACTGCCTGTATGCAGGTATTGGAACTTAATGCCTCTAGAGTGAGGCGGGTGCAGGTGGGGGTGGGGGCGGCGAGGAATCGGTCGAAACCGATGGTGCAGTAAAGCCAATGGACCCCCTGCAGTGCAGGAGTCCTAGGCGATGGAGGGTGGGGAGGTGGATGAATTGTATGGGGACGATCTTCCGCTACGACACCGCGACGAAGCGGTCACGGTGTGCATCGTCCCGAAAGGTGATGCCGAACGTACGCACCCGTGGCGAAAGAGCTGCATGAGGGGCACGTGGTGCGGTAGTGGAGATGGGGGTGAAAGTGGCGGGAATGTGTGGGCGATGTGGCGGGTGATCGTGGGTGGGGAGTGTGGCTAGTGGAAGAGGGGAAACATAGCCAGAGGAGTCAGATGAGGTCGACGAATCACCCACATACTCCACCTAGGTGGTGGGTGTTGCAGTGTGGCAAGCACGATGTGTGGGCCGAGAAGGGGAGGCGTCAGTGGCCTTCCTCTTCCCACACCGTGCAGGTGTGGGCTTCCTTGGCCTAGTGCGAGGAGGCCTCATGCTACAAGCACGCGGAGTGTGTCGGAATAAAAATAAAGAAAGGGTAGAGTGTACCGACATGAGAGTTGCTGTGAGAGCAATGTGATCATGTATGTGCCTGTATGCGAATCCTAGGTATCTCCCAAGCTGCTCATGGCCATGTCCTCATCTAAAGTGTAATGTACCTAAAGTAGAAAGATAAAATAATAGCAGCTGGTGCAAAAGTAAAGTGTAGAGGGAGACAAACGTGGGATGATGCGGGTGTTAGGAGGATGGATGCCGATCAAGCAGGGGGCATGCTCGGTCGAGTAGGTTAGGTTGGGGAGGTGTGCAACTCGGCCGAGCACAAGCTGTGCTTGGTCGAGTTGGTCGGGCGGGGCGTGCGGGGTACTCGACCGAGCACTAAGTGTGCTCGACCGAGTACGTCGGGTTTCCCTAGGGCTACTGGGGGAGGTCGGCGGGGGAAAATAGAGAGATTGAGAGGGGGGGTGGGGAGATGGGGATTGGGTTAGGTTGGATCGTCGCCTGTGCTTGGTGGCGTCGGAGGTGCAAATCCAGCGATCACCGAAAAAGAGGGGGGAAGAGAGATATAGAGAGAGAAATAGGGATAGGTGGAGGGGAAGGAGAGAGGAGAAGAGAGAGTGGGGGGAGGGCTGACCGAAGCGATGGTACGGTGGGCGACACAGACGGTGGAGGAGGTGGCGGTGGCGATGAGTTCCGATCAAGTAGGGGGATTAGGTTGCTCGAGCAGGGTAATTGGGGGAAGAAATGAGTAGGATTAAGGGAAAAAAATCGAGTTGGTTTAGATATAAACCAACTCGGTTTCACGGTGGGCCCCTCCGAGTAAGTTACCCGCAACTTGGGCCGAGCAGCTTAGCTGCTCGGTCGAGTTAGATAATTAAAAATATATCAAAATTTAAGTTTAGAATACTCCCTCAGCTACTCGACCGAGTAGGAGATCCTCGGGCCATGTAGGCAGAACGCCATTTTTCACCATTATTTCTACATCCTCGGGTGCTCTATCGAGTAGGTGGATACTCGACCGAGTAGATGCCTACTCGACCGAGTAGGATATACTCAGTCGAGTGAGTGGAAAGCACAGTAAATTAGAGGAAAACAGTGTTCTGTCTATGCAGCCCGAGTGTCCCCTACTCGGTCGAGTATCCACCTACTCGACCGAGCATCAGCTTACTCGGTCGAGCAACGGGAAAGCACAGCGAAATGGAGGAAACGATGTTCTGTCTACACAGACCGAGTAGCCCCTACTTGGTTGAGCAGCTAAGAGAGTTTTTTGAACCAACAATAACATTTATTTTTAAATATTTGACTCGACCGAGCAACCACGCAGCTCGGCCTGAGCTGCGGGCAACTTAATTCATGCGAGACCCATATTAAGCCTGAGTTGAATTATATATATACCCCAACCCAACCTTTACCCTTGCTCTAATAATTTTTATCCCCCAAATATCACCCCGAGTACCCCTAACCCCGCTCATACTCGATCGGCGCCAACGCCCAGCGCCGCCGTTGTCAGCACCGCCCGGACCTCGCCGCCTTCTGGTCGGTCCGCCTCTCTTTCTCCACCTCTCTCTCTCTCTCTCTCTCTCTCTCTCTCCCCATCCCTCAATCCCCCCCACCCCCCCTCAATCCCCCCCACCCCCCTCACCCTCTGATTCAACCGCCATCACCCCACCGCCACCCCGGCAACCCTAGGGCAGCCCTACTAACTCGGTCAAGCACACTTAGTGCTCGGTCGAGTACGCCACCCCCGCAGCGAACCCCACCCGACCTACTCGACCGAGTACGGCCGCTGCTTTGGCGACATCCGTCCCCATACCACAACTTTCTGCCCACTGATATTATTTTATCTTTCCATTTCAGGTGCATTGTGCTTACCGAGGAGAATTTGGATTGGGATAGCTTGGGGATCACATTCGATTCACGACTCAACTCGCACACGATTTTCCAGCACTCTCCGCGTCACTCGTGTCGGTACACTCTTTCCACTGTATACCTTACCTACCGACGTATATTGTTTGATTGCTTGCACGATGCCCCATGTCGAGCTAGGCCGTGGAACGCTGACACCAGCGCACCCCCTCTAGGCCGACTCGACCCACCACTTCCACTGCCAGAGTTTCTGGTCCACATCAGGGGGTCCCATCACCACCCATAGAGGGTGGTGCCCCTGCTTGATGCTGTCCCTCCACCACTTTTTGATCATATCCCTCCCTCATCTTATTTTATGCCCATCTTTCTTTTCGAGGCCTTCGTCTTAAATAGCTTGGGGGAGGACCCATTTCGCATATATTTTTTTCTCATTTCCCCATCACTTCGCATCATTCCATGCATTTACATCATCACTGTCACTTACATCATATCATTTTTCCCTCCTTTACACATTTTTTACATTCACTTTCTATCTCCTTACCCACCCACCCTCGCCTCATTTCCCACTTGTCAGTGTGCTCTCAGTATTGAGGACACGGCTGTGTTTATCCTGGGACACGGCTGTGTTTATCCTTTGGGGATGAACGCTCTCGCTTTATTTTTCATTTTTTTACATTTTTCTTTCATTTTTCACCTTTTTACTTTACTTTTCCACCTTTCCCTTTCCATCTTTTTTCTCATTCAGCATCACATTTCCAACTTTTTGCGATGCTTGAATGCTTGCTTTCATTTTCTTACTTTCTCCGCCTTTTTTCCCTTTTGCTAAAATTGTACTATATGATGATATCTCTTATATCCCTCAGTAGCTACTCACGATGCTTATTTCTTTTGACGTGCTATTGATCGGTCCATATTTTACACCTTTTTTCTGCATGTTTGCATGCCATTTCGATTGCTCATATTGTGATTTTCACAATTATTCGATGATATTGCGTTACTTTTCACTATTTCTTGTTTTTGTCGGATTTCAGGAAATATGGAGCAATTGGGAGCAAAAATGAGCTTAAAGGACTTGTACACGTAACGGAGCATCGTTCATGGCCTTATTGAAGAGTTACCAGCACTAGAGGATGAGTGGAGAAGGACAGCATTTAATAAAATCGACGAAGAGACAAAAAGGAGAAGAAAAGAGCTCAAGAGTACCCCACTCGGCCGAGCAGACTGCTAACTCGGTCGAGTGAAGGACCACACTTGCCCGAGTGAAACGGATACGCACCGAAGATTTGCCATGTTCACTCGGCCGAACAAGGAAGACCACTCGGCCGAGTGAGAAAGCCCACTCGTCCGAGTGCTACAGAGATTTTGTCCAGAGAAGAGGCCAACTTACTGGAATTTAGAGAAGCCTCACTCGACCGAGTGGCAAAGCCCACTCGACCGAGTGAAGAAGCCCACTCACCCGAGTGTTACAGGGTTTTTCTCCAGAGATCTAAGCAGACTCTCTAGAATTTTTGGAGAACTGCAGAAGACCCTACTCGGCCGAGTAGAGAAGCCCACTCGACCGAGTGAAGAATCCCACTCGGCCGAGTGATGCCGATGACACAAGCGCCCAGATTTTCAGACAGCCTCCCACTATTTTGAAATCTGCTATTATTTCAGCAATAAAAGTATTTTTTCATATTTTTTAATGGATAGTAGACTTCATGACCGTTCCAATGCCACCAAGAACGCGCCAATCAGATGTCGGATGAAATCTGGAGAATTTCTGCAAGTTGATACTGCAGTATTGGAATTTCCACTCGGCCGAGTCATATTCCCACTCGGCCCGAGTGACTGTGGGCCCAGATTTTAATTTGCGGCCAAGCTGATTTAGGGCACGAATTTGAGAGGGTTTTGAAGGGTTATTTGCTAGGGTTTTGGGAGGCTATATAAGAGGTTTGTAGCCGTCATTAGAGGGGGTTCCCATATTGTTTTCTTAAAGACTTTTTTAGAGGTTAGGCCATGCCCTAGGCCCCCCTCTTGGATCTAAAAGCTTGTAATTGGATCGAAATTCTTCATCAAAGCTAAATATCCTTGTTTTTGTTGTTTGAATCTTTGATTTGATATCTTTTTACATGCAAGCAATGTCTTTTATTATCTCTATATCGTTATTGCTATGCTTAAGTAGATTTGATGTTCTAGGGCATGAGGATGAACCCTATGGATCTAATTTCAAATTTGTGATGAATGAATTTTTAAGTTGCTAGAATTGCTAGGAGGTTAGGTTGTGATTGATTTATCACGGACTGCTAGGAATTTTCATCGATTTGGGGTTTGCAAGAGATTGGATTCCTATCGATGGGAAGGCCTAGATATTCGAATTAGATGTATAATCGAAATTCTCTAGACTTGGTTTGCAATAGATTGGACCAAAGATAGGATCTTTATTATAAATCTATACCCATATTCATTTGCAAGAGATTGGACGAATACGAACTATCACAACCTAGATCGTAACTCGAGTTTTCACGAGAGTGGGCTCGAGGAGCGATTGGACGATGATGTTGATCTTCATGCTAGTGTCTTAGGTTAGGGTTTGCACGAGAGTGGGCTCTAATCTAGGTTTGCCATAGACCGACAATAGCGCGAGAGCATGAGCTTGGTTCTACATTAAGTTGTGACTTGTTCACCTCAACAACAAGTCTAGTAATATTGAGATTCACTATTTACAATGATGTATGACGATCTGTAGTAGGAATTCCCTTGCCCTAGACACTTTTATTATATTGTATTTGAATCGATATTTGACCAACATCTCTATCACCGACACCGACATCAATCACCATTTGTCATTACACCATATCATATCCATCTCCACTAATAAAACATTCGTAGTCGAGCCAACCTAGGATACATTAGAACCAACACCACCTCCTCGTGTTCGATACCTGCTCGCCACTTGACCGTGCGCTTGCGGTAAAACTACAATCGTTCTCCGGGTGTATATCCGGGGCCGATCAAGTTTTTGGCGCCGTTGTCGGGGAGGTGTTTCCAGTTGGGTGCCAATTTGTCACACTTAGGTTGATTAGACTACGAAAAAAAATTCAAACAAAAGGAAATTTTCACCCCAGCCACCATTATTAACATTTCTATATTATTTTATGCCACTGATATTTTTCTCCAGGTATTTATCTTTGTTGATCAGGTGCTATAGATTATACTACGTGGACCACAGATTTTGATCGAAGTGCTCAGATGAGAGAATACTATTATGATCAGAGTGCTCAGATGGGAGAATACTATTATGATCAGAGTGCTCATATGGGAGAATACTATTTTGATCAGAGTTCTCAGATAGGAGAATACTTTTTTGAGGAAATGCACTGGCCCGAGCTTGCTGAGAAACAAAGGATTTTTTTTGATGAGATGCATGCACACCAAGTTGAAATACAAGCCAGGCTTGATAAGGTCGACCTTTAATTGAAATGGGAGAAGAGGGAACTTGAAATGAATGCGCTCATGCTTAAGATTACAGAGATTTCCAAAGAAATCAGTTCGGCTTCTTCGTTTTATGGGCAAGAAGCATCACCGGTCATATTACCAGAGCAAGAATGTGTCGTCGTCGATCCCACATCATATGATATAGCTATTGCATATGAAGAATGGATGGACGAAGAGGTAGTGGAGGAAGCAGAAATTGAGTCATATGCGCAGCCAGAGGAGGACGCATTTCAGAGATTATTGGAGGGCCTCTTGGAGTCAGTGAGGTTCGTCGGTTCAGAGAGCATTACAGCAGGTGATGCATTTGAGCTACGATTTGCAGATTTTGTTATGAACCGTGTTTCAGCTGCAGGAACAATTGAGAAGAACATCTATGTCAGTCTTGATGGGGATAGACTATATTTTCGGATTGCTTGCGGGCATTCCCCTCCACATGATACATCCCCACAAGTTGACACATATGAGCAGCCAGCATCACCATTCCAGAGAGAGCCTACATTAATAGTTGATGAGAAGGCAAAGGAGCACACTGTCGAGCCAGAGCATATTGACGAGGAGGCCTCACATGCGGAGCCAGAGCATGCTTTTGAGGAGGCCTTACACACAGAGCCAGAGCTTATCACCGAGGAGGTCATACATCGGGATGAGGACACAGCCATTCATAAGGATCCCGACCACTACCCTCCTCTATTGGAGCTCCCGCAGCCACCTCATCCTTCCACTACGTCGAGGACTATCGCACAGAGCTTACTGCTCCCACTCAGGGAGATATTTTTACCCACTCCATTTCTGAATCATGCATTCCATTCGACATTTATTTTGATTCGGATATTTTTGACACGTCATACCTTTTGCAGCACACATACGATTATGGACCGGAGGTATGCTTGGACGTGTCACAGTTTGATGAGCCTGCCGAGGAGGTCCACACCTATGATCCAGATTTACCTGAGCAGCTGAGAGAGGACACCATGGAAACAACTATCACAGCACGAGAGGATATTGGATTATTTTCATGGAAGTATCGTCCACCGTTATTTATTTCATATATTTCTATAGAAGATCCTCTTTGGAATACTTTTATTACGAGGGTGAATTTTTTGCAGCGAACTGATGCATCCTATTCTCTGTAGGATCCAGGTGGAGTCCTTGTAGGAATGCTGGGGGATGCATTGCTGGAGTTCGTTGGATTCCATGGACACATGCATCTGGCGGAGCCACGGAAAGAGCAGTTTGAGCAGTTGCCTGCATCGGCAAAGATACTGGATCCGCTTTTTGCTATAGGTGATATCAATCCAGTAGTCTAGTATTTTATGCTTTAAATAAACACGAATCCTCTCGATAGCGAGAGGATCGTATAGATTTGATTGAATAAATATCACCTCATATGACGACAACAAAATTTTTTACACCCCAAACCCATTATATATATTAATTTCCCTCTTCATATTTTGATGTGTCACACCCTTTTACTCACCACCTATCGAGCGTCTCTTTCAAGTGAATACTTACTTTCCTATTCATTTGACTTGATCACGCTTTGCAAAGTCATGATTTTATTGATCGATTCATTTCAATAAGATTGTTTGGTATAAGCTTGGGGGAAGGCACTCTCATGCATCAGTGTATGTGCATGTAGTTGCATTAGGATTTCACGTCATTCATTTCATCATTTTGCATTCACCCCTTATTATTATCGTTGTTCCTCATATTCTTCCACTATGATCACATTAAGGACAAAGTGATGTTTAAGCTTGGGGGAGTGCATTTCCATGCCATTTAGATGCATTAGTTGCATTTTTACTTTATTTTAGGGTTTTTAAAAATTTTCAAAATTTTTGTATCATCTTTTTTATTTTTCCATCTTATTTTCCTTTTATGTGTGTTCTTGCATCATATTGTGTGCTTGTTTTTCTTCTTTTCTTTTCTCTCTTTTATTTTTATATCTTTATTTTCTTTTCCTCCTTTTGCTAGATTTGTTCCTTATGATGATATATCTTATTGCTTTAGTAGCCATCACGATGCTTATTATGCCTTGCCATGCTACTTAGAGAATTCCATAGTCTTGCTATTCACATGTGCTTGCAAATCTATTTCTCTTGATGATTCCTCTATATAAATGCATGATATTAATTGAAGCTGAACGTTTGGATTAGTGTTTAGTATGCTTTTGTTGGAAGTGCACCAAGATTCACGCATCAATTGTATATCGGAAGCATCTGTCTTATTGTCTTATTCACCTTCTGTTGCATGCCTGATATGATTGTACGCTTTACAGCTTGACTTCACTTTTTATTGAGATGATTAAGAATATCCATGCTTACATATGAGCCTTAGTTGAGATATTATCTTACTGAACCGTTTGTGCACATCTTATAAGTGAACCGAGTGTTACATTATTTCTTTCTCCACATATATCTTTTTATTCTCTACATGTCACTTGAGTTCACCTCCTAAAGCTACTTATATCGCATCTATTTCCCAAAAATCCCTACAAAAGAAAAAGGTTGCTCCAAAAAGTCCAAAAAGTCAAAAAGGAGCCAAAAATCAAAAATACAAATCAAATCGCTCCTACAAAAATCCAAGAAGAAAAATGAGAAAAAAAAAGTCCAAAGAAAAAAAATATTTCTCTATCTCATTATCGGAGCCACAAAAATGCTTGGAAAAACCAAGGCAAAATCCCATTTTCCATTATTATATTCCTTTGGATGCGACGCCTCAAGCTAAGCTTGGGGGTGAATTCACTTGACCATATGAGTGAGTGCGACATTAGAGTGGAGAGGTGCACGAATGGGAAAGTTTGATAATACTGAGACTTAGCGAATTACTTTATCTATGGAGATCTCTTATGAATTGATATGAAAATGTGAATGACATGTCTCTTATTCCATTCTCTATTGCATGCTTGGTGTGATTCTTATATGCTGATGTTATAACTCTTGATTGAAAAGTGCATCGCTAACATTCGTATAATAAATTCTATGAAATACGTGATGTAGATTTGAATTAATTGTATGAATTTAAAGAGTCCCTCTTATTGTTCTTAAAAGCTTGCAAGTACCATGTTTAAGTAAGAAATGGAATCTTTATAGCATGTGATTCGTATTTTCATATTTATCGTGATGTGTGGCTTATGGCTTGAGATCTGAGAGAATAATCTAGCGACCCCTTCCACTTCGTATTCTTTTTCTTTCCTTTCATTTCGTTTGATTTCATTTCCCAAGTTCGTCTCTCTACTTATCTTCCTCGAGGACGAGTAAGAGGTAAGCTTGGGGGATTTTGATCGGTCCATATTTTACACCTTTTTTCTGCATGTTTGCACGTCATTTCGATTGCTCATATTGCGATTTTCATGATTATTCGATGATATTTCGTTACTTTTCACTATTTCTTGTTTTTGTCGGATTTCAAGAAATATGGAGCAATTGGGAGCAAAATTAGCTTAAAGGACTTGCATGCATAACGGAGCATCATTCATGGCCTTATTGAAGAGTTACTAGTGCTAGAGGATGAGTGGAGAATGACAGAATTTAATAAAATCGACGAGGAGACGAAAAGGAGAAGAAAAGGGCTCAAGAGTACCACACTCAGCCGAGCAGACTGCTAACTCGGTCGAGTGAAGGACCACACTTGCCCGAGTGAAACGGATACGCACCGAAGATTTGTGATGTTCACTCAGCCAAACAAGGAAGACCACTTGGCTGAGTGAGAAAGCCCACTCGTCCGAGTGCTACAGAGATTTCGTCCAGAGAAGAGGCCAACTTACTGGAATTTAGAGAAGCCTCACTCGACCGAGTGGCAAAGCCCACTCGACCGAGTGAAGAAGCCCACTCGCCCGAGTGTTACAGGGTTTTTCTCCTGAGATCTATGCAGACTCTCTGGAATTTTTGGAGAACCGCAGAAGACCCTACTCGGCCGAGTAGAGAAGCCCACTCGACCGAGTGAAGAATCCCACTCGGCCGAGTGATGCCGATGACAGGAGCGCCCAGATTTTAAGACAGCCTCCCACTATTTTAAAGTCTGTTATCATTCCAATAATCAAAGTATTTTTCTCATATTTTTTATGGATAGTAGACTTCATGACGGTTCCAACGCCGTAAAGAACGTGCCAATCGGAGGTCGGATGAAATCTGGAGAATTTCTGCAAGTTGATGCTGCAGTGCTAGAATTTCCACTGGGCCGAGTCATATTCTCACTCAGCCCGAGTGATTGCGGGCCCAGAATTTAAGTTGTGGCCAAGCTGATTTAGGGCACGAATTTGAGAGGGTTTTGATGGGTTATTTGCTAAGGTTTTGGGAGGCTATATAAGAGGGTTGTAGCCGTCATTAGAGGGGGTTCCCATAATGTTTTCTTGAAGACTTTTTTAGAGGTTAGGCCAAGCACTAGGCACCCTCTTGGATCTAAAAGATTGTAATTGGATTGAAGTTCTTCATCAAAGCTAAGTATCCTTGTTCTTGTTGTTTGAATCTTTGATTTGATATCTTTTTACATGCAAGCAATGTCTTTTATTATCTCTATATTGTTATTGCTATGCTTGAGTAGATTTGATGTTCTAGGGCATGTGGATGAACCCTATGGATCTAATTTCAAATTTATGATGAATGAATTTCTAAGTTACTAGAAATGCTAGGAGGTTAGGTTGTGATTGATTTATCACAGATTGCTAGGAATTTCCATCGATTTGGGGTTTGCAAGAGATTGGATTCCTATCGATAAGAAGGCCTAGATATTCGAATTAGGTTTATAATCGAAATTCTCTAGACTTGGTTTGTAATAGATTGGACCAAAGCTAGGATCTTTATTATAAATCTATACCCATATTAGTTTGCAAGAGATTGGACGAATACGAACTATCACAACCTATATCGTAACTCAAGTTTGCACGAGAGTGGGCTCGAGGAGCGATTGGACGTTGATGTCGATCTTCATGCTAGTGGCTTAGGTTAGGGTTTGCACGAGAGTGGGCTCTAATCTAGGTTTTCTATAGACAGGCAATAGCGCGAGAGTGTGAGCTTGGTTATACATTAAGTTTCGACTAGTTCACCTTAACACAAGTCTATTAATATTGTGATTCACTATTTACAATGATGTATGACGATCCGTAGTGGGAATTCCCTAGCCCTAGACACTTTTATTATATTGTACTTGAATCGATATTTGACCAACATCTCTGTCACCGACACCGACATCCATCACCATTGTCATTACATCATACCATACCCATCTCCACCAATAAAACATTCGTAGTCGAGCCAACCGAGGATAGATTGGAACCAACACGACCTCCTCATGTTCGATACCCGCTCGCCACTTGACCGTGCGCTTGTGGTAAAACTACAATCGTTCTCCGGGTGTATATCCGGGTCGATCAGCTATTTAGAGTAATCTCTGTGTTACTATCTATATGCACACATATTCTCTTGCTGGTCTTTCTAATTTAATGCATGCTATGAATTGAAACTGAATGCATGTAGTAGTATCTGATGTGCGTTTACATTTCATATATTTGCGCACGTTTTCTTCCGTGTTTTTTCCATATTTTACCGCCGTCTTATATTCGTTTTCTCGTGTTTTCTTGTTTTCTTTCACTTTTCCGTGTTTTTCGTATTTTGCAGGATTTTACTGGTATAGGGGACATAAAACGACGATATGATGAGTCCCCGGAGCAACGGGAGGAGTCACGCGTGATCCAGGGGGTCAAACGACGAAGATTGCCTCTTTCAGCCCCTCACCCGACCGGTTGGTTATTTCCAACCGATCCGGTGATGCACGCGTGCACCACCCGGACACAAGTTGGAGCGGCCAAGAAGTCACCCGGTAGGTTCAGTGACCGGTTCAAACGCCCCAACTCTCTGGAAATCCGATGCTGAACGCCAACCGATCGGGTGACCTTCACCCGATCGGTTCACCTGTAGCCGATTCTCCGAAGCCACGACACGGAGAGATCAACCGACCGGTTCACCCGACAGCACGAATATCCAACCGATCAGCTGCAACCTCAACCGACCGTGCCTTGGTGACCGGGTGGGATCCTATTTTGCGCTGCAGAAGAAACGAAGCAGGTCACCCGATCGAGTGACTTTTCACCCGATCGGGTGATTTCGTATTCTATAAATAGAACAATTATGTTTTCCAGAAACGAGAGTTGTTATTTTTAGCTGTTTTTTCTCTCTCTTGACGGCTGTAATTTTTCAGATATTTTTAAGTTTTTCGATCTTTGTCAAACTTTAATATAGTCTTATTAGAATTGCTCTTACTGCTTTTCAATTGCCCGATCATGTTTCTAACGGTCGATTTCCATTTAGATCGCTTTTTACGAAATATGTGTGAGTTGTTCCCAAATTGGGGATTTTGGTGGAAACCCCTTCGTGGGCTCTTCCCGATGCATCCATCGGACTAGGAAATCAATAGGGATTAGGAATCTAACGGTTACGCGGGGTGTTTTATTGTCATCGGTGGGAAAAAGAATGCCTTTGACCGTTGGGCCAAGGGGGAATAAACTTGGCGGTTGACTCCCTAGCCATAGCTCACACCCTTAGCGTAGACGTCGAATCCTAGCGCGCGGGGAGCGGCAGGATGAGACGTTGGGAGTTATCGTTGCAAACTTAGTGCTTCCAGAGTCGGTCAGTGTTAATGGACATGGGAGTGCCCACTGACCGAACCCGGAAAGTCCGGCGTATCATCCTGGGCACCGACCGGAATATCGGGCACATGGGACGCTGGTACCACTCTTAGAGGCAACGTCTCACCATTAGACCCTAATTCTGATCGTTATCCTACCGTAGGCCGTATCGGCGAGAATCGCTCGATAGGGTGGAAACCAAAGTCCTGGGTTTTTTCTTTGTATTGTTTATCCCTTGCATTCCATTTACTGTGACAACCATCATCCGATTCGGGCTAGCTCGCCCATGGGGTGAATTTGATCCTCCTTGACACAAGCACATTCACGCCTCCATGAGTTCGACCCCCCGAGCCACACTACAACACCGTACGCTTGCGGTTACAAATATTTAAATCTCACGCCCCCAATCGTATTATTGCACACATCAAACACACTCATAAGCGGGGGACATCAAGCTTTATGGCACCGTTACCGGGGAGGCGTTCGGTTTGATATTAGCTTAGCTTGGGTTCGTTAGACTACGCATAAAAACACAAAAAAAAATTTTAAAAATATACAATAAAAAAGAAAATTTTTCCCCACCATTATATTATCTTTTTGTTATTCTCTTGTGCTATTGACGCTCCTCTCTAGTTTTCTTATTTTTGTTATCCAGGTATCTTTGATATTGCCATGTGGAGATTAGATTTCAATGCTCAGATGGGAGGCTATGATCCCTATTCATTTGTGGTTTGTGAGACTTGTGGGATGGCGGGGCACGTATATTATGATTGCCCATTTACGCTTGAGAGCCTCCCCCTACCCCAAGGCCAAACATTTTCCCACAACCTTAGCCCAAACACCTCCCATCCATTTCCTCAACCTTATACCCCTCCATAAACACAAGAAGAATCAAGCCTCGTGTCTCTCCTTGAAAGTGCCATGTTTAACCAAGGCCAAATATTACAAAACTTGATGGCACCAATCACCGAGCCTACACCAAGGAGAGGGGATGAAGGAGAGGATATACCCACTTTCATGGTTGAGACCACAAAGCCATCGGCCACCATAGACACATCTCAAGCCGATACCCCATCTTTCCAACACTACCACTTGGATGACGAAGCATTTTTTAATGATGATGGTGAGGATGGGGTGATTTCTATATGGTCTGTGGGAGAGACTTCTTGTCTTGATTTGGATACCCCACATGAGTCCTATGAGAACATCGAGGAGTTTACAGAGATTATGCATACCGACGAGGAGGATGTGCGTGAGGACGAGGACACCATGACCACATACGAGGGGTCCGCTCTACATCCACCTCCACAACCATCTCTGTGCAGCTTCTTCCTTGGTCAGTGGTCAACCACGAGGATGTTATTCAGGACATCGGACAGATGGTGGAGTATGAGCATATCATCAATGTGCATGAGAGCTTGGATACGATGGTCCACTTCATGGAGCCCGAGTCACATCTACCTCTACCGTCGCTCCCCATTTCTTCTACGACTGAGCATCTACTTAAGCATATTGCCCCTATTCAGGGAGATTTTCATACTCACTCTCACTCCACTTTTGTGTCTTTCTTTTCACGTCCTATTTCTTTAGACTTATATGTTTTTGACACACCATATCTCTCGCAGGACACGGGATCTATTTCCCTTGAGGTATGCTGCGGTGCGTCACTACCTGGAGTGCCACTTCTCATAGAGAGCGAGGATTTGGTCGTCGCTAGTACAGAGGATAACAACCCATTCTCAGGGAGTATTTGTCACCCTTTTATTATTTTTCCATCTTATGTTGACGATTATCTCTGGGATACATTTATTTTGGGAAATAATTTCTTGCCATGGACTAATGCACCTCGTCCTTTGCAGGTCACAGGTGGACACCTACGAGGGATGCTTGGAGGTGCATTGCTTGGGTCCATTGGCACACGTGGCACAGCGCTTCTGGCAGAGCCATAGAAGGAGCAGTTAGAGCAGCTACCTGCCCCACTCCAGATCTTGGATCTGCCTATGCTCAGGTGTATCCTAATCCAGTAGTGTAAAAATTTACCGCTTTCTAGTTTAGATTTGAATAATCTCGTCTCCTCTCATTAGCGAGGGGAGCGTATCTAGGATTTTCTTTTGCATCATAATAACCCATTATGTCGTGCCCTTCTATCACTTCTACCGCCCTCACCCCACATCCTCTTATGAGGAGAATGAGCACACCGTCTCTCCTGCATTTTGATTTCTTTCTTTTCTTTTTCGATCTTCCCCTTGCATATTTCTGCATCACATTGATCATATCATTTCGCTAGCATTGTCATGTTCAGCTTGGGGGGAATCAATTTGTGTGCATGTTTTCACGTGTTGTTGTGTGTCTGTGTCTATGTGTTCTTTTGTCGTGTTTTATATATTTTATTTGAGTGTTTATTTTTCTTTATTTTTTAGTTTCGTTCATGTGTTTTTCATGTTTCTCACTTTTTGTGTCGGTGCGCACCCCCCCATTTTCTTTGCCCTCCCGTATAAACTATTATTGCATTGAGGGCAATGCAAGTTTCAGCTTGGGGGAGTCGCACTTCGTGCGTCATTTGTGTCGTTTTTCTTCGTTTCTGAGTCGTTTTCCATCGTGTTTTTCTTTTTCTTCTCATCTTTTGTTCTCTCTCACTCTCCTAGAGATGAACCCATATGATGAATTGCCACTGAAACACACACACACACACACACACACACACACACTCTCTCTCTCTCTCTCTCTCTCTCTCTCTCTCTCTCTCTCTCTCTCTCTCTTAGCATAGCTACGATGATCACATTCACTAACCCTAGGAAGCTGAGTCCTATTGCATTTCATGCTTCGTGGGTCCACTTAGCTATTTGTGAGTCGTGCGTCGTGCCTAGCTGTGTGGTGTGCTTCTACTTTGTGATTTTACTTTATATACCTGTCCAGGAATGACCCCTAGATTATCATGTTTCGATATGAATATGCGGTATTTATTTCTCCTGTTTTCTTATGCATGCTATATATATATATCGTATACTTCATTCCGCATGTGTCGGGATTCCACAATGAAGGACTAGGATAACCCATTTAGCCCATGCTCTAACTAGTGAGAATAGTTTCCTTTGCCCAAGTGTTTAGATTCCGATTTCTTTTTTGCTTTACTTGGTGCAAATCCCCTCATCGTGTACCGTTCTCCCACTTGGGAGAGTACACATGTGTATAGCCAAAAACCCAAAAATCCAAAAAAAGAGAAAAGAAAAGAAAAACCCAAAAAGAAAAGAAAAGAAAAGAAAATTATATAGCCAAAAAGCCAAAAAAAATACAAAAACCCAAAACCCAAAAAAAATTCTCGTATCCTATCTCTTTATTAGAAGCTACTACAAATACTTGGGTAAAGACAAAAATCCCGCATCCTATTCTTAGATGCGATGCCTCAAGCTAAGCTTAGGGGGTGAACCATTTGATTATAAGAGTGAGTATGACATTAGAGTGAAGATGGTGCACAATGGGGAAATTCGATAACGGTTAAACTTTAAAAAATATTTTAGCTTTGGAGAATTTTCATGATTTGAAGTGAATATTTGAATGACATGACCTCTTTCCATTCTCTATTGCATGTTGGTGTGATCTCTTTATGCTCCACTTATATCTATTGATTGAAAAGTGCGTTGCTAACTCTTTTTATACTAGACTCTATGGATTGCATGATGTTGAAATGAGTTGACAGCACGATTTTAGAGGATCCCTACCTTTGTCTTTATTGCATGCAAGCCATATGATTAGTTAGACTTGAAAATACTATTAGCATGAGTTTTATTATTCGAAGCATTGTGATATGTTGCTTGGGCCTGAGATCTGACTGAACATTTTAGCACCCCTCTCCATCTCCTATCTCTTCTATTTTCTTTTATTATCGCCCGGTGAGCCTAGTATTCGTCTTCCTCGAGAACGAGTAAGAGGTAAGCTTGGGGGATTTTGATGTGTCCATATTTTCCATCTTTTCATAGCATCATTTCATTGGATTTCATGTCATATCCGTATCCAAATCCCGCATTTTAATACGATACTTTGCTTCTAACGCTATATTCGTGTTTCGTAGAGCTTTGTGGATTTTCAAGGATTTTGGAGCGATTTGGAGCCATTTTGAGACATGGACACATTCAACACATTCGTGATGCCGTTGGCGAGGCTTTACAGGAGATCGCCGAGGTTTGGAAGCATTTGGGAGGAGAGGAGGAGAAGAGATCGAGAGGAAGGAGCCAAAGCCCAAGCCCATGCAGTTTTCCCAGGCAACTCCACCCGAGTAGCACTAGCTACTCGGTCGAGCTGACATGCAAGTCCAGCAGGAAAAACATGCACACTCTGCTCGACCGAGCAGAGTGACTACTCGACCCGAGTCGATCCAGTTTTTGAGCTTCCTTCCACTAGCATCCTACTCGCCCAAGTGAGACCACTCGACCCGAGCAGGCAGAGTGATGTTTTGGAGAAGAATATTTGATCCTCTTACGACTCGACCGAGCAGGGCCGACTCTACCCGAGTAAGTAGAGAGACAATTTGGAAGTGGAGTTCCAACCTACTGACGAATCCACCGAGTAGGCGGCTTACTCGACCGAGTAGCCCGGATCCCTTTTCTAGCAAGCAGCAGCTAAGGTGCCTGCTCGACCGAGCAGCCGACTCGGTCGGCGACATGTGGGCCCAAGACTTCCAGAATTTTAGATTTTCTTGCTGGGTCAACCCTATATGTATTTAAGATAATTTTCCTGACGTTTTAGGGAGCTTGGGAATTTTTTTTAGTAGAGGAGAGATTTAATTAGTGTTTTTAGATCTAGGGTTTCCATTAGACCGTCATTGCTAAAAATTGGATCTTTATTGTCTCTTGCGCTTTGGAATCGATTGGATCACACTTATTTCGTATTGGTTATTGTTCTCTCTTGATTTTGGTATGTAAAGTTCTTATCTTTTACTTGTTTTAATTGCTACAATGTTTTCCATGGTAAAAATTGCATCTTTATTTGTTCTGTTTGTCAAGTATGTGTAAACTTATCTAGGGCTAATGGGTTAGCCCTAGGATCTTAGGAAAAAGATGTAGATCTGGGACTTTTAGGTTGTGTTGGGAATAAAAGGGGAGTACTTTGGTTGATCCAGCCGAATCCCTAGGAGAGCTCGTACTGAGACCATGCCCATTATCGGTGGAATTGATTAGCTTAAGGAGTATCCTTCGGATTTAATTAGGGAGTTAGTGGATCCAACCAAGGCTCGTGACCATGCCCGACTCGTGCCTTGAGGGGATCCACCGACAAACTATATTACTACATTGACGGCTACCGCCATTGCGTCAATGAGAGCCACCGAAGTACCTCGAAGCTTTAATCCACAAGAGTGGTACGAGCTGAGAGACCAATCCCATAAACCCAATGCAACTTAAAATCCCTAGCCTAATGTCTACTTCCAATGATCCTAGTGGTGATCCCGAAAGCCCTAGTCTCTTCTTATATTGAATCAACACCATCACAGCCAACCTTTCTAAACTAACTACTTTCTCATTCTGAGATCTAGAAATAATCTGAGACCTTAATACACTGTCACAGTCCTTGTGGGATTCGACAATATTTTATACTATAATTTGACACCGTCTACTTGCGGATAGAAACCAGAATTGACACATAGTGACCATACTACGCCCGGCGACCGTGACACCGCCAGGTTGGAATTTAGGTGTAAGTTCTGGGCTCTTATTCCCCCAAGCTTGTTCTTCTACTGGCTGCTCTTCTCCCGGTTCCCTTGCCTTCGGTACATCGTTTTGACCGCTCCCCTTAACGTTCAACCTGTAGGAAGGAAGAACTTGTCATCTTTTTATTATTATTTTATTTGATAAAGAAAGGCGAAAAAATGAAAAAGAAAATCTAAGAGATAGAAGGTCGGGTTGCCTCCCGATAAGCGCTTGTTTTGAGTTATGAGCTCGACCCTCTCCCAATCTTCAAGGAATAGTGGGGCACTCCTCGAGGAAGTGTGTCTCCTCTTGCCCAATTGTCTCTCCTGCTATGTATGGCTTTATCCTCTGGCCGTTTACCTTGAACCTGCCGTTCTTCCTTCAAATTCTATAGCACCCCCGGAGGTAGACTCACTATCTTGTAGGGGCAGGACCACCTCTATTTTAATTTCCCGAGGAAAAGGCGTAATCTTGAATTGTAGAGGAGTACCTGGTCACCGACATCGTGGTGAACCACCGTGATGTTCTTGTCATGATAGACTTTGGTCCTCTCCTTATATATCTTTGCATTCTCATAGGCATGTCGTCGGATTTCGTCAAGTTCGTTGCTGTGCAAGGCCCGTCTCGTGGTAGCGCTCTTGTAGTCAAAGTGCATCTTCTCTATTGCCCAATATGCTCTGTGTTCTAATTCTATCGGAAGGTGGCAAACTTTTCCATACACTAGCATGTAGGGGTTGTTCCAATGGGGGTCTTGAAAGCGGTGCGGTATGCCCAAAGAGCGTCGCTCAACTTGTGGGACCAATCTTTCCTTGTGGCGCTCATTGTCTTTGTAACGACCACTTTTCGTCGTACGTTGTTCGTGCACGTGCTTTTGGCCGTGCACGTGTTTGCTTTAGACTTTATTTGTTTGTGAACACTTTTGTGTGATATGCCGTTGCGAACGTCTCTGAGAGTATTAAATGGTGGCACTATATTGGAACGACGTTCTCGAGTCGTTTTTCCACAATTTGATCTTACTCGATGAGACGTGACGATTCTCGCTCTTGACGGGAGACGTTTCTATTTTTAGTTTCGTCGTCCGACGTCGAAACTGAGATCCGTCTTCTTAGTTAGCTCGCATTCGTCATCACGAACACCACGATATTTATTTTATAATTTTTGGAGTTTATTTGACCACTTTTATATTTTTAACAAGTCTTATATTATTTTTAATAATTTATTTTTAAATTAATTTCGGCCAAATAAAATTTATTTAAGTTTTAAACGTTTTAAAGAATTTTTGAGCCAATTTCCAGCTCATTTGGACCAGGTCAAATCCTAGATTGGGTTGGAGAAGTTTAGATTTGAATTTTAAATCTTTTTGAACTTCTAATCCTATTAGATTTAGCCCTAGACCAAGTCAACCCACCTATACTATATAAGCAACCCCTAGCAAGACCTATTTTCCAAAGAAATTAGCCCTAGCCTCTTCCAAAACCAAAATTGGACGTTGCGACGATTCGTCGCAACGCCGCAGCCGTCGCATGCGCACGACCGAGAGAACGGGCCCGTTTTCCTCGCACCGACCGCTGCCAACGCCCGCTCCCCCGCTCCGCTCGCTTGCACGGCCGTCGCCCCGCTTCAGCTGTGTCCGACCGAGGAGATCTCTCGGTCAGACCGATGGCCGCCCCCGCTCACAGCCGCTCCCCGCATCGCTGCAAGCCCCGCAGCTGTCGCCCGCATCTGACCGAGGCACCCGCCCGCCATCGCCGAAGCCCGCGACGTTGCAACACTTGCAACGTTGCAACGCTTGTCACCCCGCTCCGCACCCCGCACGACCGAAGCTCCCCATCGACCAGACCGAAGAGAAACCTCGCACCAAGCATCGCCCGCAGCTGCTGCACACCCCAACGTCGCAGCCCCCGCATTCACAGCGCACGACCGAGGGTTTCTCCCGCATTGGAGGGGTACGACCGAGGGTCACTCGTCGCAACCCCGCACCCGTCGCATCGCTTGCCACCGTGGGCCCCCCAAGTTCTCCAGAGGTATTGTGGGTCCCCCAAAGGTCCCTAGGACTACTGTGGGCCCCACCTAGGTGTGTTCTCTTCGACGACTTGCCGCGTACGACGTCGTCGCATGTCGTAGCCCGTCGTCGCACGTGCGAGCTTTGGAATCTGGAACCGTCGCCCCGGTTGAAGCTTTGAATTTTCCAGCGAGGAATATATATTGGAATCTGGACTTGGAGCGCGATCTATTATTCCAACCCCCGGCGTCGCTACCCGACGCCGGTGTAGCTTTCGCGTCGTGTTGAGGTAACGTTTTGCACCCCTAGGACCCCCAACCCAATTGCATGCTAATAAAGACTAAAAATCAGTATTTTAAAGTATTTTAAATGTTTTAGAAATCACTAATCAAGATTAATAAAACGGATGTAGGCCGGTGGACTTGTGCACGTAGGAATCGTGACTTTGGACTCGTTGGACGGTGTTTTCTTGACGTGATAGTTGCAGGCAAGTGAAACTTGCCAACTCTTGTGTAGGGCCATGTTTCTAGGCCACTTACTTGCTTTTAGCGTAAAAGAGACTAGTCAGTGAAATGATAGCTGGCTAGACGCCTATTTGATCTAGTTTGACAACGAAACTAGATCCGTCACCTAAATGATCTAGCTTGACAACGAAGCTAGATCCAAACATTAAACTTGTCATTCATGCATACTAAACTGTCACGTTTACTTTTCTTACTTGTACGCTTTACTACTTGCCATGCCATGTCATCCATGCATTGATTGTTGCATCGTAGCACACGCTACAATACTTGTCCTTGTACTACTTGTCCGGCTAGGTGCACCCCTACGCCATACTTGTTTACACACTTCCTGGCTCGTGGTCCAGAAGCGGGCCTCATGTGTTGGCCAGAAACCAATGCCCGATACACGTGGAGGGGTAGGGATAAACGGTTACTTGAGCTTAGGAGTTGGCCCGTACAGCCACTCTAGCCAAAGGACGGAATCTCTGTGCACGAGGTGCTTATTTTACTTGTCGTGTTCTTGTCTTGTGAATGTCATGCCATGCTTGTACTTTACTTTACTTTCCCTTACCTGTTGCACTCATTACTTAAACTGCCATGTCATCGCATCATGCTAGAACTGCTAGGTTGTTTTACTTTCCCCACTTCCAGTTTCCTTGCACAAGTCTTCCAGACTTGACATGTGCCCCTTGCTCTTTTGGGTGTCACATGTTAGACCCTGAGCCAGAGACAGTTGCTGAGGACGAGGTGTTTGCTGACGCTGAGCCCGAGCCTACGTTCGTTGAGGAGTTCGAGGACACCGGAGACCAGTCTTAGAGACTGATTTGCTTTTGCTTTAGGTTGCTGTTAGATGTCGGTGCTTGCACCTTTTCCTTATTTTCGTACTTTGTACTTTTGTTGGCCATGCTGGGCCTCTTTTAGACTCTCTTATTTGTAGCCTGGTGGCTTTTCTGCGTTGTTGAGATTTATTATTATGGATATTCTGAGATGTTTCTTTTGTCTCTTTCGTTATTATTATCTTTGTTTCGTTTCGCGTTGCAAGGACCTGCAGTTTAAAGTGATTGACGCTTATCGGACTTGCGGCTTTGTAGCTTCAAGTCTGAGCGGACCTTCTCACGCTTCGCCTCCACGTTTTTGGGAAGCGGGGCGTGACAGGTTTTGTTGGTGGCCCATGCAGGTCCAGTCTTGCAATTGCGAATTAACGGAACAACGATAATAACGGAATGTCCATTAAATAAATTGCAACATCCGAGTCATAAGCCCTGAGTCTAGTCGTTTTCTTAGGACACTAGGTGGTAAGAAGACTTAGTTAGACGTCCGTGCTTGTTAGTTAGAGGCCTCTGATTGATAGTTAGACCCCCTTCCGACAATTGAATTGATCGTCGTAGGAGTTACCTTGGTGGTTATTGCCTAACCCTGACCATACTAGACCTCTAAAATTTCCTTTCGTCGTTCACCTGGGTTCAACGATTTCGGACCAAGTTGAACGCATTTCTTTACCGTCTAACCTTTAGAAGTCTTGGCGATTAGTTCCTAATCTTTAGTTGGTCGACCGTAGGAGTTTCCCGTAGCCTCTTCTGATTCATATCCTAGGCGTATGAATGCTGTGATCACCTGACCAATTTCCTTGCCTCGATTCACGAGATCGCCCCATGACGATCGTAGTCAATTTCAAACCTTTCCGTTACAATCTTGAACCTTCCAAAAGTATCCTTCGATTTCCTCTTTCCCTAGGTTTAAATTTGTTCAAAATTTTAATATACTTATACTGCATACTTCTTCATTGATTTAAATTTTTTTTTTTAAAAAAAAAACGTTTGTCGGAATTTTGAACTCTAGCTTATAATATTTTTCCCAGCCTATGTTTTCGTACTCATGTCGTCTTTTCATATATTAATTTTATTCTGAACCGTGCTTTTATTTTGCTCAGTTTGATTTATAATTTTCCCTCTTATTTATGCCATTTGAATAATACATCGTGTTTACTTTTAATATACTTTTCAAGTCACATAGAATTTCAGATTTCAGCAAGTTGGTTTTGCTCGTCGTTCTCACTATTTCAGATTTTTGCAAAATTACTATTTTCATAACCTCTTCCTGCTTTAGACCCTCCCTGATTTGATTTTAAAGATTTGTTATTCGATTCTGATAATTCTTATGCTACGTTACTATTATTCTCCTTCCGCTCACCATACACGCTTATAGAAAATTTTCTAAACCAAATGGAATTTCAACTATTTTTATAACCGTGCCAGACTTGTTGTGCTCATATATTAAGAACCTTGTGCAAATCTGTCACTCATTTTTGGCAAACCTTGGTTCCCTAAAAGTAGTTTCAAATTGATTATCTTCAATTTTCCATGGCCCAAAGTTTTGAAAGCATTTAATCTGATTTTAAATTCTTCCGTTACTTGATTTCATTCTCGACCTTCCAAAACTTTTGACAACATTATATTAAACTATTGACGTATAAATTTTCTAAACCATGACCTTAATATTCGTGTAAATGATTCTACCTCCTTTTAAAATGACTTTTAAAATCAATAGGCCATTTTCTATTATTTTGAATATTCGACTCAGACTTATTTTTTGAACAACTCGTTTTATCGATCCCCAAACATTTCTTCTCAGATGAGGATTTTAAAGTACAACCGTTTTCAATTTTGCGTATTTTAGCATGTGCTACCTACCCTATTTCTTTTCCCCTTCTATAAAGCATCACTACATCTCCTTTTTCCCTCAACCTAAACATCACCTTTGAGTCAATGTTTCGTCTAACCAATCCGTCTCCTTGTATTCGTCCTATCTGAACTCGTGCTTATCGATCCTTCCCTCGTCCCGCTTTTGACCTCGACCTCTCTCTAAGTTGTTTAGGCTTTAGTGCTCGTCAATGTCTGTGTCAACCCCTAGTTGTTAGTAGACCCTTGGACCCTTGTGGGGTGTCGTTGTGCACGTACCTAACTTGTGTACGTGAGCTTGAATGAGTGTACCCCCATAGTATATTGATGCTTGCCTACTGTGTGATATATATACGTACTTGGAGTTATTCGTGACATTATAAGTTATTTGTGTGTTATTATTTATAGATTTGTATGTGGTTAGCTATACCATACTAGGGAAGCCTGTGTATATAAGAGCTAGCGATGGAATATCTAATGGATTGTGTGTAGTAAGAGATACTTATAATGGTTGAAATAAAATGATTGGTAAAGTTATGTGTGTGCTAGGTGTGATAATAATAAGTGTATGTATAGTTAAGTAAGTAGGCCTATTGAGTGACCCATATATTATTACGTATGAGTAGGTGCTCGTAAATATATATATTTAGTGTTTAGACGTAAGTAGTTACGTTTCGTCGCATGGGTATATAAGTGATATACATATGGTAGTAGGCTATGGTGTGAATATATAAATATATATGTTACATGTGTGTGTGACTATACGATGAATACGTATGCATGTACTAGGGAGTGTATTATAAATATACGTGTGCTGATGTCTGTATTATTATTATTGTATATAGAATGATTGAACTACGTGAGTATTGCCTGACTAAATATTAGGTGAATGACTTATGGTATGTATATGGTTGTATTGATAGACGTATAAATATTAGGGTGGTATTGGTGTATGTATGAATGTCGTGTTACGTATATGGAATATCCTGATGAGTGTATTGAGTCTCACTCAAGCTTGAGTGGGTAAACTCTAAGTATATTGAATGTATGTTTGTAGCTTGAATATAACGATGCTTGATATATGTATAGTGATAGGAGTGTTTGTGCCTGGTTTTTCTACGCACATGATTGTGGGTCGCTACGCCAGTATATAGTTATAGGTGTTTGTCTTGTGGTATAGTTATTTACTAAAGACTTGTTATGTGAACGTATGTGTATTAGCTAAAACTAAGTGTGTATGTGTGCTAGTTATATAATGGTATGATTGGCGTATGAAAATGAAATATTAGCGTGTATGGGAGTGCACCATGCACGGGTAAGTATGTGCTTAGTTGTAGGTATGGATGACTATGGTATATGTGGCGTGTCGTAAATATAGTTATAGGACCGAATGTGATGTGAATATACGGTGAAATTATTGCATGCATTTGTATGACTATATATTGTGAAATTATGGTAGTAATGAATGTATATTAGATATAGTGAACTTGATTTAATAATGGTATGGTGTGACTATATGTGTTGAGATGTTTGGTATTGGATGAATATTAGAGGGTAGTATACCCTTGATGTTTGTGCATAGGTAGCTACATATAGGTAGAGCGATGATTGTATTGGCTACGCGTGAAACTATCTTTATAAAAGTATCTGAAATATTGTTTTGTGATTAGGTAGGTAGTAGCTATATAAGGGATGCATGTTTATATACCTGATTGAAATACATGTATGAAGTTGACTGACTATAATAGGTATAAGTGTATACGTACGTGAATGTGTATATATATATATATATACGTGTTGGTAGTAATAATGTTTGACTACCTAGTGCATATATGAGCATTTGTAATGACTATACTTGGTTTGAAATATAATGTGACTTGATTTGGGGTAGTTACTAGAGCGACTAGCTATATTAGAAAGTCCGAGGACGGACTTTATTCCAAGGTGGGGAGGATGTAACGACCACTTTTCGTCGTACGTTGTTCGTGCACGTGCTTTTGGCCGTGCACGTGTTTGCTTTAGACTTTATTTGTTTGTGAACACTTTTGTGTGATATGCCGTTGCGAACGTCTCTGAGAGTATTAAATGGTGGCACTATATTGGAACGACGTTCTCGAGTCGTTTTTCCACAATTTGATCTTACTCGATGAGACGTGACGATTCTCGCTCTTGACGGGAGACGTTTCTATTTTTAGTTTCGTCGTCCGACGTCGAAACTGAGATCCGTCTTCTTAGTTAGCTCACATTCGTCATCACGAACACCACGATATTTATTTTATAATTTTTGGAGTTTATTTGACCACTTTTATATTTTTAACAAGTCTTATATTATTTTTAATAATTTATTTTTAAATTAATTTCGGCCAAATAAAATTTATTTAAGTTTTAAACGTTTTAAAGAATTTTTGAGCCAATTTCCAGCTCATTTGGACCAGGTCAAATCCTAGATTGGGTTGGAGAAGTTTAGATTTGAATTTTAAATCTTTTTGAACTTCTAATCCTATTAGATTTAGCCCTAGACCAAGTCAACCCACCTATACTATATAAGCAACCCCTAGCAAGACCTATTTTCCAAAGAAATTAGCCCTAGCCTCTTCCAAAACCAAAATTGGACGTTGCGACGATTCGTCGCAACGCCGCAGCCGTCGCATGCGCACGACCGAGAGAACGGGCCCGTTTTCCTCGCACCGACCGCTGCCAACGCCCGCTCCCCCGTTCCGCTCGCTTGCACGGCCGTCGCCCCGCTTCAGCTGTGTCCGACCGAGGAGATCTCTCGGTCAGACCGATGGCCGCCCCCGCTCACAGCCGCTCCCCGCATCGCTGCAAGCCCCGCAGCTGTCGCCCGCATCTGACCGAGGCGCCCGCCCGCCATCGCCGAAGCCCGCGACGTTGCAACACTTGCAACGTTGCAACGCTTGTCGCCCCGCTCCGCACCCCGCACGACCGAAGCTCCCCATCGACCAGACCGAAGAGAAACCTCGCACCAAGCATCGCCCGCAGCTGCTGCACACCCCAACGTCGCAGCCCCCGCATTCACAGCGCACGACCGAGGGTTTCTCCCGCATTGGAGGGGTACGACCGAGGGTCACTCGTCGCAACCCCGCACCCGTCGCATCGCTTGCCACCGTGGGCCCCCCAAGTTCTCCAGAGGTATTGTGGGTCCCCCAAAGGTCCCTAGGACTACTGTGGGCCCCACCTAGGTGTGTTCTCTTCGACGACTTGCCGCGTACGACGTCGTCGCACGTCGTAGCCCGTCGTCGCACGTGCGAGCTTTGGAATCTGGAACCGTCGCCCCGGTTGAAGCTTTGAATTTTCCAGCGAGGAATATATATTGGAATCTGGACTTGGAGCGCGATCTATTATTCCAACCCCCGGCGTCGCTACCCGACGCCGGTGTAGCTTTCGCGTCGTGTTGAGGTAACGTTTTGCACCCCTAGGACCCCCAACCCAATTGCATGCTAATAAAGACTAAAAATCAGTATTTTAAATGTTTTAGAAATCACTAATCAAGATTAATAAAACGGATGTAGGCCGGTGGACTTGTGCACGTAGGAATCGTGACTTTGGACTCGTTGGACGGTGTTTTCTTGACGTGATAGTTGCAGGCAAGTGAAACTTGCCAACTCTTGTGTAGGGCCATGTTTCTAGGCCACTTACTTGCTTTTAGCGTAAAAGAGACTAGTCAGTGAAATGATAGCTGGCTAGACGCCTATTTGATCTAGTTTGACAACGAAACTAGATCCGTCACCTAAATGATCTAGCTTGACAACGAAGCTAGATCCAAACATTAAACTTGTCATTCATGCATACTAAACTGTCACGTTTACTTTTCTTACTTGTACGCTTTACTACTTGCCATGCCATGTCATCCATGCATTGATTGTTGCATCGTAGCACACGCTACAATAATTTTCCTTGTACTACTTGTCCGGCTAGGTGCACCCCTACGCCATACTTGTTTACACACTTCCTGGCTCGTGGTCCAGAAGCGGGCCTCATGTGTTGGCCAGAAACCAATGCCCGATACACGTGGAGGGGTAGGGATAAACGGTTACTTGAGCTTAGGAGTTGGCCCGTACAGCCACTCTAGCCAAAGGACGGAATCTCTGTGCACGAGGTGCTTATTTTACTTGTCGTGTTCTTGTCTTGTGAATGTCATGCCATGCTTGTACTTTACTTTACTTTCCCTTACCTGTTGCACTCATTACTTAAACTGCCATGTCATCGCATCATGCTAGAACTGCTAGGTTGTTTTACTTTCCCCACTTCCAGTTTCCTTGCACAAGTCTTCCAGACTTGCTGACATGTGCCCCTTGCTCTTTTGGGTGTCACATGTTAGACCCTGAGCCAGAGACAGTTGCTGAGGACGAGGTGTTTGCTGACGCTGAGCCCGAGCCTACGTTCGTTGAGGAGTTCGAGGACACCGGAGACCAGTCTTAGAGACTGATTTGCTTTTGCTTTAGGTTGCTGTTAGATGTCGGTGCTTGCACCTTTTCCTTATTTTCGTACTTTGTACTTTTGTTGGCCATGCTGGGCCTCTTTTAGACTCTCTTATTTGTAGCCTGGTGGCTTTTCTGCGTTGTTGAGATTTATTATTATGGATATTCTGAGATGTTTCTTTTGTCTCTTTCGTTATTATTATCTTTGTTTCGTTTCGCGTTGCAAGGACCTGCAGTTTAAAGTGATTGACGCTTATCGGACTTGCGGCTTTGTAGCTTCAAGTCTGAGCGGACCTTCTCACGCTTCGCCTCCACGTTTTTGGGAAGCGGGGCGTGACAGTCTTCTCTAGGTTGCTCTTGATTTCCCTATTGGACACTTCCACCTGGCCACTTGTTTGAGGGTGATAAGTAAGGCTGACCTTGTGATGAACTCCATATTTCTTGAGCATCGTCTCGAACTTCTTCTCGATGAAATGGCTCCCTCCATTACTTATGATTGTCCTCGAGATGCCAAAACGGGAAAAGATTGTATTCTTGAAGAATTTGGCTACTACCCTTGCGTCGTTTGTCGGGGTGGCTATCGCCTCCACCCACTTCGAGACGTAATCAATGGAACCAAGATGTACTTGTTGCCATAACTTGACGAAAAGGGTCCCATAAAGTCAATACCCCAACAGTCAAATAGTTCTATCTCCAAGATCCCTGAAGGGGCGTTTCATTCTTTTTCGTGATGTTTCCCCTCCGTTGGCACCTGTCGCATTTTCTGATGTACTCATTCTCATCTGTAAAGATGGTGGTCCAATAGAATCCACTTTGGAGGATTTTTGATGTAGTTTTGGTGACCGCAGCATGTTCCCCGCATGGTTGATCGTGGCAATGTGATATGATGGAGGTCGCCTCTTCTTTTGGAATACATCGTCTGATGATCCCGCCGTCGCATGTTCTGAATAGGTACGGGTCATCCCAAAAGTAGCTCTTAGGGTCATGTAAGAATTTCCTCCTCGAGTAGGTCACCAACCCTTGCGGGACTATACCGCTTACCAAGTAGTTGACTATATCTGCGTACCAATGGGCTTCAAATGAGGTTGTTGCAAATAGCTGCTCGCCAGTGAAGGAGTCATCGATCGGCAAACTGTCATCCCCATTCTTTTGAATCAACCTCGAAAGGTGGTCTGCCACACATTCTCAGCTCCTTTCTTGTCCTTGATCTCTATATCAAATTCTTAAAGGAAGAGGATCCATCGTATCAAGCGCAGCTTTGCATCCTTCTTGCTCAATAGGTATTTTAGTGACGTGTGGTCCATATGAATCATTACCTTGGACCCAAGAGATACGATCTGAACTTCTCGATAGAGTATACCACGGCCAGTAGCTCCTTCTCCGTAGTGGTATAGTTCTTTTGAGCATCATCCATAGTCTTGCTAGCATAGTATTATCGCATGAAGCTTTCCTTCTTTTATTTGGCCAAGGACGACTCCCACCGCTTGGTCACTAGCATCGCACATCAGCTCAAATAGTAGATTCCAATCCGACTGTCACGCCCCGCTTCCCAAAAACGTGGAGGCGAAGCGTGAGAAGGTCCGCTCAGACTTGAAGCTACAAAGCTCCAAGTCCGATAAGCGTCAATCACATTTACACTGCAGGTCCGTGCAACGCGAAACGAAACAAAGATAATAATAACGAAAATAGAAAAAAGAAACATCTCAGAATATCCATAATAATACATCTCAACATCGCAGAAAAGCCACCAGGCTAAAATAAAAGAGTCTAAAAGAGGCCCAGCATGGCCAATAAGGTACAAAGTACGAAAACAAGGAAATGGTGCAAGCACCGACAACTAACAGCAACCTAAAGCAAAAGCAAGTAAAATCAGTCTCTAAGACTGGTCTCCGGTGTCCTCGAACTCCTCGAAGAACGTAGGCTCGGGCTCAACGTCAGCAAACACCTCGTCCTCAGCAACTGTCTCTGGCTCAGGGTCTAACATGTGACACCCAAAAGAGCAAGGGGCACATGTCAGCAAGTCTGGAAGACTTGTGCAAGGAAACTGAAAGTAGGTGAAAGTAAAGCAACCTTGCAGTTCTAGCATGATGCAATGACATGGCAGTTTAAAGTAATGAGTGCAACGGTAAAGAAAAGTAAAGTAAAGTACAAGCATGGCATGCCATTCACAAGACAAGTACAAGACAAGTAAAGTAAGCACCTCGTGCACAGAGATTCCGTCTTTTGGCTAGAGTGGCTGCGCGGGCCAACTCCTAAGCTCAAGTGACCGTTTATCCCTACCCCTCCACATGTATCAGGCATTGGTTTTTAGCCAACACATAAGGCCCGCTTCTGGACCACGAGCCAGGAAGTGTTGTAAACAAGTATGGCGTAGGGGTGCACCTAGCCGGACAAGTAGTACGAGTACAAGTAATTGTAGCGTGTGCTACGAATGCGACATTCAATGCATGGATGACATGACATGGCAAGTAGTAAGGCGTACAAGTAAAGGAAAGTAAACGTGACAGTTTAGTATGCATGAACAACAAGTTTAAAGGTTGGATCTAGCTTCGTTGTCAAGCTAGATCAATTAGGTGACGGATCTAGTTTCGTTGTCAAACTAGATCAAGTAGGCGTCTAGTCAGCTATCATTTCCCTGACTAGTCTCTTTTACGCTAGAAACAAGTAAGTGGCCTAAAAACATGGCCCTAAACAAGATTTGGCAAGTTTCACTTGCCTGCAACTATCACGTCAAGAAAACACCGTCCAACGAGTCCAAAGTCACGATTCCTACGTGCACAAGTCCACCGGCCTACATCCGTTTTATTAATCTTGATTAGTGATTGCTAAAACATTTAAAATACTTTAAAATACTGATTTTTAGTCTTGGTTAGCATGCAATTTGGTTGGGGGTCCTAGGGGTGCAAAGCGTTACCTCAACACGACGCGAAAGCTACACCGGCGTCGTGTAGCGACACCGGGGGTTGGAATAAAAGATCGCGCTCCAAGTCCAGATTCCAATTAGATTCCTCGCTGGAAATTTCAGAGCAATCAACCCGGGCGATGATTCCAGATTCCAAAGCTCGCACGTGCGACGACGGCTATGACGTGCGACGACGTCGTACGCGGCAAGTCGTTGAAGAGAACGCACCAAGGTGGGGCCCACAGTAGTCCTAGGGACCTTTGGGGGACCCACAATAACTCTGGAGAACTTGGGGGGCCCACAGAGGCAAGCGGTGCGACGGATGCGGGGTTGCGAAGAGTGGCTCTCGGTCGTACTCAGCCAATGCGTGAGATCCTATCGGTCGCTGCGAGAGAACGGGGCTGTGCAGCGCTTTGGGTCGGTCGCAGCAGCGGGTGCGAGGAGATCTCTCGGTCAGACCGGTCGGGAGCGTCGGTCATGCGCTTGGATGCGGGGCGGGCGATGTTGCAACGTTGCAACGTCTGCAACACCGGTCGGTGCGGAGCAGCGGGTCGGTCGTGCGGGGTGCGGAGCGGGGCGACAAGCGGGGGTTGGTGCGGAGCGCTGTGCGGAGCGGGGCGACAAGCGGATGCGGGCCAAGGCCTCGGTCAGACCGAGGGAACGGAGCAGTTCGGTGCTGTGCGATGCGAGCGGCGATGGCTGCGGGCGGGGCGATCGGTCGGAGCGGGGAAAATGGGTTGGTTTTCTCGGTCAGATCGGTGGCTGAACGTCGCAACGTTGCGACGAATCGTCGCAACGTCCAATTTGAGTTTTGGAAGAGGCTAGGGCTAATTTCTTGCGAAAATAGGTCTTCCTAGGGGTTGTTTATATAGTGTAGATGGGTTGACTTGGTCTAGGGCTAAATCTAATATGATTAGAAGTTTAAAATAATTTAAAATTTGAAATTCAACTTCTCCAACTCACCCAATGATTTGACTTGGTCCAAATGAGCTGGAAATTGGCTCAAAAATTCTTTAAAACGTTTAAAACTTAAATAAATTTTATTTGGCCGAAAATAATTTATAAATTAATTATTAAAAATAATATAAAACTTGTTAAAAATATAAAAGTGGTCAAATAAACTCCAAAAATTATAAAATAAATATCGTGGTGATCGTGACGACGAATGTGAGCTAACTAAGAAGACGGATCTAAAATTTGACGTCGGACGACGAAACTAAAAATAGAAACGTCTCCCGTCAAAAGTGAAAATCGTCACGTCTCATCGAGTAAGTTTAAATTGTGGAAAAACGACTCGAGAAGTGTCGTTCCAAGATAGTGCCACTATTTAATACTCTCAGAGACGTTCACAACGGCATATCACACAAAAGTGTTCACAATCAAATAAAGTCTAAAATAAACATGTGCACGACCAAAAGCACGTGCACGAACAAAGTACAACGAAAACGTACCGTTACATCCTCCCCACCTTAGAAATGATTCCGCCCTCGGAATCAATATCAAGCACTGCTCGGGAAAAGGTGCGGGAAGCGCTCTCTCATCTCATCTTCACGTTCCCAGGTAGACTCACCAGGGGAACCGTGACGCCACTGCACTCGAACCAAGTCGACGGTCTTATTCCTCAACTGCTTCTGTCGACGATCCAGAATCTCGACGAGCTGCTGATCATAAGACAGATCTGGACGAACAGTAATCTCCGAGAAATCCACAGCGTGAGAGGGATCACTAACGTATCGACGTAACTGAGATACATGAAATACGTCGTGAACTCCCACAAGCGACGGTGGAACGCCAAGCGATAAGCCACAACTCCAACTCTCTCCAGAACATCGACTGGTCCAATGAACCTCGGACTCAGCTTGCCTCTCTTCCCAAATCGAATAACTCCGCGGTTCGGAGAAATCTTCAGAAAGACATGATCTCCAGGCTGAAACTCCAAAGGCCTCCGTTTAGCATCTGCCCAATGCTTGAAACGGTCCTGCGCAATCCTCGGCTTCTCTCGAATATTCCTCACAACATACACGGCCTCCACGATCATCTCCGGTCCTAACAGCTCCCGATCTCCAACGTCATCCCAGCTCAGTGGCGATCGACATTTCTTTCCATATAGCATGGCGAAAGGCGCCATTCCAATACTCGCCTGGTAGCTGTTATTGTAGGCAAACTCAACGTGATGGAGATGATCCTCCCAAGATCCCTTAAAGTCCAACATGCAAGCTTGTAACATATCCTCCAGAATCTGAATCGTCCTCTCGGACTGGCCATCCGTCTGCGGGTGGTACGCCGTGCTGAAACTCAGACTCGTACCCAAGCTCTTCTGCAGACTCTGCCAAAACTGAGATGTGAATCTCGTGTCTCTGTCCGACACGATACTCACGGGGACTCCGTGAAGTCGTACGATCTCCTGCACGATTCACGTTACATCACTATCTAAACTAGTAAAAGGAAATAGAAACGGAGAGTAAACGAATTTACCTCCATGTATCTCCTTGCTAGCGTCTCGGTAGACTGTCCTACTCGGAAGGGAATAAAGTGCGCAGATTTGGTCAATCGGTCTACGATCACCCAAATCGCGTCGTTCTGCTTCGGACTCCGAGGTAGTCCAGTCACGAAATCCATAGTGATGAGCTGCCACTTCCACTCCGGAATCGGAAGCGGTTGCAGCAACCCTGCCGTACGCTGATGCTCCGCCTTTACTTGTTGGCAAACCAAACACTTGGCTACACTCCGAGCCACACTCCTCTTCATTCCATGCCACCAAAAGTTCAGACGAAGATCCTTGTACATCTTGGTCCCACCAGGATGCACAGAATACGACGAACTGTGTGCCTCCACCAATAATTCCTCTCTGATATCTCCAGCTGGCACACACAACCTGGCTCCAAATCTCAACGAACCATCCTCGTGAATCAAAAAGTCAGTCCGCAGACCGGCTTCCACCTACTCCCAAATCTTCACCAGCTTAGCATCTCCAGCCTGTCCAGCCTTGATCCTATCCACGATCGACGATTGTATCTGCATGCTCATCATCGAAGAAGTCTCTCCAGGAAGAATTATCTCGATACCAGTCTCGCAAAAATCCTGATGCAATCTCCACCGCGAGGTCAACATCATTACCGCTGGAAGCCTGCTCTGCGCATCCGGAACTACATTCACCTTGCCAGGGTGATACTGCAAGTCAATCTCATAGTCTGCCATGAGCTCCAACCATCGACGCTATCGCATGTTGAGCTCCTTCTGAGTAAAGATATACTTCAAACTTTTGTGATCGGTGAAGATCTTCACCTTCTCACTCCGCAGGAAGTGCCTCCAAATCTTCAGCGCAAACACGACAGCAGCCAACTCCAAATCATGTGTCGGGTAATTCTTCTCATGAGCCTTAAGCTGACGAGAAGCATACTCAACCACATGCCCATGCTGATGCAACACACATCCTAAACCTTTTCCAGAAGCATTGCAAAAGATCTCGAATCCTCCACTCCGATCAGGCACAGCAAGTACAGGGGCAGACGTCAATCTCTCCTTCAGAATACCAAAAGCCTTCTCGCAATCTTCAGACCAAACATAAGGCACATCCTTTCGCGTCAGTCGGGTCATCGGCTCAGCAATCCGAGAAAAGTCCTTAATGAAACGCCGATAATATCCTGCAAGCCCAAGGAAACTCCGAATCTCAGACGCCAACTGCGGAACCGGCCACTCTCTGATAGCCACAATCTTCTCGGGATCCACATAAATTCCATCACCAGACACCACATGCCCGAGAAAGGCAACTCTATCCAGCCAGAATTCGTACTTGGAATATTTAGCATACAAACGATGCTTCCTCAAGATCTCCAACACTGTCCTCAAGTGCGAGGCATGCTCTTCCTCCGACTTTGAATAGATCAGAATATCGTCAATGAAGATGACGACGAACTTGTCTAGAAAGTCGTAGAAGACCAAATTCATCAGGTTCATAAAAACTATGGGCGCATTGGTTACGCCGAAGGGCATAACCACGAACTCGTAGTGACCATATTTCGTCCTGAACGCTGTCTTCGGAATGTCGTCCTTCTTCACCTTAAGCTGATGATAGCCACTCCTCAAATCCAACTTAGAGAACACCCTCGATCCTCCGAGCTGATCAAAGATGTCATCTATCCATGGCAAGGGATATTTATTCTTGATAGTCACAGCGTTCAGCTCCCGGTAATCCACACACATGCGACGCGAGCCATCCTTCTTCTTTACCAGCAACACCGGTGCTCCCCACGGCGACACACTAGGATTGATGTATCCTTTCTGCAAAAGCTCGTCCAGCTGCCTACGCAACTCCTCCAACTCTGCTGGAGCCATCCGATATGGCGCCTTCGAAATAGGCTGCGCTCCCGGCATAAGATCGATCGAAAACTCAAGAGCTCGATCGGGCGGCAGTCCAGACATCTCCTCAGGGAAGACGTCGTCGAATTCACGTACCACAGCTGGTCTATCCTGCTCCATCTGCATAGCATCAAGCTCCACCGGTCTGGCCCGAAACCTGACAGGGCCAAGCGAACTGCTACCTCGACTGAACTCAAACACCGGATGTCCGGGGATCTCGAACACGACCTTCTTCCTCCGACAATCGATCGTAGCATAGAAGCTCACAAGCCAATCCATCCCGAGCACGTCATCGTAGTTGATGATGTCGGGGACAATAAAGTCAGCGTAAAGCTCATGTCCACAGACCACCAAAGGGCAAGAAGTGCACCCACGATGCTCCTCGGCTGCATGGCCTGCTGAAAAGCCTTCTTCTGAGGAGCGAGAGGTGCTCCGCGACCTGTAGGTACAGGTGCTCTCTACTGCAACGGCTGTGCGGCGACTGGATCCTTCCAAGGTAGCTTAGATCTCGGGCACTCCTTCATAGCATGAGTAGGATCTCCACAAATCAGGCACTGACCCAACATCTTCCTACACTGATCCTTGACATGCCCGGTCTTGCCACAGAAATAGCAAGTCTTCTCAGGAGGCACACCTGGCTTCTTGAACTGCACTATCTGATTAGGCCTAGTCCCAGGCCTAGCCACTCTTATGACCTGCTCCATAGGCCTCTTCCCAGCTCCAGAAATCAGTCCTCTCTTCTGCTTCGCAATCCTCTCCTGTCTCCGAGCAGCTACCAGCAACTTCTGATATGACTCCATGTCCGTCGTAGACACCAGACTCTGCAAGTCTAGAGAAAGACCCTGCAGAAACCTCTGAGCCTTCTCCTCAGCATCCTCTACCATCTTCGACGCGAAGCGGCTCAATCTAGTAAACTCCTGGTGGTACTGGTCCACCGACAGACTCCCCTGCTTCAGCTCAATGAAGCGCTGCAACATCTCCCTCCTAGAAGCCTTCGGAAAGTACTCCTCATCGAATCTAGACTTGAAAGTAGCCCAAGGTATAGGGCTCACCAACAGCTCCTCCTCTGCATCCCACCAGTTTTTGGGCATTATCCTTAAGCTGCTTCCTCGCCAGATCAACCCATCCAGCCGGGTTGACCTTCGACATCTTCAGATTATCCTCAGTGTTTCTGATCCACTCCTCTGCAGCCAACGGTCCTTCAGATCCATCAAAGTAAGTCGGGCCCAGCTCCCGAAACTGCTTCGCTCCTGGCTCGAAGCGAGGAGCACACTGAGTGTTCTGGAGCATGCCCTGCTGCACCTGCATCATCTGATGCATCATCCTCATGATCTCAGCATTGGTGGGCTCTCTATCCGGCTCCTCAGCACGATTGGGCCCACTGCCAGATCGGGTCTGTCGTCGTCCAGCCATCTAAGGACAAGGAAAACGAACAAACAAATTAGACTCAAAGCTTAGTGACTTGGATGTTGCAATTTATTTAATGGATATTCCGTTTATTATCGTTGTTCCGTTAGTTCGCAATCGCAAGATAGGACCTGCATGGGCCACCAACAAAACCTGTCACGCCCCGCTTCCCAAAAACGTGGAGGCGAAGCATGAGAAGGTCCGCTCAGACTTGAAGCTACAAAGCTGTAAGTCCAATAAGCGTCAATCACATTTAAACTGCAGGTCCTTGCAAAGCGAAACGAAACAAAGATAATAATAACGAAAAGAGACAAAAGAAACATCTCAGAATATCCATAATAATACATCTCAACATCGCACAAAAGCCACCAGGCTAAAATAAAAGAGTCTAAAAGAGGCCCAGCATGGCCAACAAGGTACAAAGTACGAAAACAAGGAAATGGTGCAAGCACCGACAACTAACAGCAACCTAAAGCAAAAGCAAGTAAAATCAGTCTCTAAGACTGGTCTCCGGTGTCCTCGAACTCCTCGACGAAAGTAGGCTCGGGCTCAACGTCAGCAAACACCTCGTCCTCAGCAACTGTTGTCACGACCCGCTTCCCGAAAATGGAGGCGAGGCGTGAGAAGGTCCGCTCGAGCGTGGAGCTGTGAAGCTACACGCCCGATAAGCGTAATTAGTATAAGCAGGTCCCTGTAATTGCAATCGAAACAACAACAATAATAATAGTAGCATGAGACGGGTATGAAATACCAATCCCAAAGTTTGTCCACAAAATATTCAACATCACAGAAAAGCCACCAGGCTAAAAGAAAGAGTCTAAAGGCCCAGAACAAGGCCAAACAAAAGAACTACGACATAACGAAGTATGGGTGCTACGCACCGATAACAAAACAACTATCTAACAAAAGTAAAACACTCGAAGGCACTAGGGCTGGTCCCCGGTGTCCACAAAGTCCTCGCCCAACACGGGCGCAAGCTCGGCGTCCGCAAACAACTCACCCTCAGCAAGCAACTCAGGCTCAGGGTCTAACATGCGTCACCCAAAAGAGAAAGGGGCACATGTCAGCAAGTCAAAAAGACTTGAGCAAGGAAACTGAAAGTGACTAACAGCCTAGCATGTGTAACATTAAGCGATGACATGGCAGTTAAGTATGATGCAACAGTTTAAAAGAGACAAGCATGCACAATGTAGCAAAAGCTACCAAATCACTAATCACTTATCATTTAACACTTATCACTTATCACTTATCACTTATCACTTAGTGCATAGAGGGTCCACCTGCTGGCCAACTCGGGGCTCAGTCCGCTTATCTCTATCACTATTAATCACTTGTGCACTAAAGAGAGTCCACCTGCTGGCCGGAGTGGCGGATCAGGCCAACTCGGGGCTCAGTCCGCTTATCTCTTACCCCACCCATATGTGTCGAGCAGTTGGGGTTACCAACTCACTAAGCTCGCTTCTGGAACACGAGCCAGGAAGTGTACTTGGCATAGGGGTGCACCTAGCCGGTATCCGAGCGTTGGGGTTTCCAACTACATGGCTCGCTTCTGGAACACGAGCCAGGAATATAACATTGTAGCGTGTGCTACACAATCACAATAATTAATCACTATGCAATGACATGAACAAATGATTGCGTACCGTTAATTGAAATTAAACGTGACATACTAGCATGATGAGGGTGACGGACCAAGCTTCGTTGTCAAGCTAGGTCAAATGCGTCTAAACGGCTATCCTTTCACCGTTTAGTCTCTTTTACGCTAAAGCAAGGTAAATGGCCTAAGACACGGCCTAAATTAAGAGATGCAAGTTTCACTTGCCTATCACCGGGGTTGACGGTTTCGAAAGTTCGTTTCCGCGGATGCTAGCCTACGGGGAATCGCTGTTATGGGGAACAATCATCAAAACACAAATATTTTATTAGGGTTTCATAAAAATTACAATAGGTTAGGAAAACATCGGTGAATCGATTTCTTACCGAGAGGAGGCGGAAGAAACACTTCGGGGAACCCTAGGATCAGATCTGGAAAAGATTGGAGAAGTTTGGGGAAACTAGGGTTTTGGGGGATTTTGGGGATTTGATGGGTTTTGGTGAGATTTTGGGGAAGATGAGAGGTAGATAGGGTAGATGGATGGTTTGGATGATGGATTTAGGGCTTGGAATGAAGCAATGGAGCTTGGAGGAAGGTGGTGGATCAATGGGGGCGATTTTAGGGTTTAGGGTCGAGTTGGAGGGGAAGAAAACGTTTGGGTTGGGTATTTATAGGCTAGGCTGGCGGCTAGGGCAAAACTAGGGTTTACAGCACTAGTTAGTCGGTCAAAGAACAACCACTGACCGACTAGTTTGACAACTAGTCGGTCGGTCGACCAACGCATACCGACTAAGTGTAAACAGTAACTGATACAAAAATAATTTGATGAGTTAGTCGGTTCAAGAAGCATTGCTGACCGACTAGTTTGCAACCTAGTCGGTCAACCAACGTTCTTAGACCGACTAACGATAAACAGTAACTCCTGAGAAATTTAGAAAGCTAACTAGTCGGTCCAAGAAGGATTACCGACCGACTGGATCGTCATCTAGTCGGTCGGTGGCCCTTCTTACACCGGCTAATGAGCACAGAAAGTACCGATACGGAGCGCGGGGCCCCGGGATCGATTCCTAAGACTCCTAGGCTTGATCTAATAGTTAGATACGACCGTTATGAAGCCCGTCACGAGTGACAAACTTCGAAATCGACAATCCTAAGAAAGAAGCGAGAAAATACGACGAATTGATCGAAAATGAAAACTACGGAGGCGAAAACCACACAAGAGGAGAAAATCCACCAAAACATATATTATAATACATAAAATCCAGATACATGAAAAGCAGTCGTTACATCCTCCCCAACTTAAGAAAAATTCCGTCCTCGGAATTTCCAAAACTCACGAGTCCGGAAACAAAAGTGGAAAACGCTCTCGCATCTCATCCTCATTCTCCCAAGTAGACTCTCCAGGTGAACCGTGTCGCCACATCACCCTCACAAGATTAACAATCTTGTTCCGAAGCGATTTCTGACGCCTGTCCAGAATCTGCACTGGATGCTGGTCATACGTCATATCGGGGCGAACGGTAATCTCCGAAAAATCCACCGCATGAGACGGATCGCTAATGTATCGACGAAGCTGCGACACATGGAAAACATTGTGAACTCCTTCCAAAGACGGCGGCAAGGCCAAGCGATAAGCTACCTCGCCAACCCTCTCCAAAACGTCAAACGGTCCAATGTATCGCGGGCTCAACTTTCCACGCTTCCCAAAACGAATCACACCACGATTCGGGGAAATCTTCAAAAACACATGGTCACCCGGCTGAAACTCCAAAGGACGACGTTTAGCATCCGCCCAATGCTTAAAACGGTCCTGAGCAATTCTCAACCTCTCCCGAATATTCCTGACGATATCCACGGCCTCCACGATCATCTCAGGTCCCAACAACTCCCGATCACCAACGTCATCCCAACTCAATGGCGATCGACATTTTCTCCCATAAAGAGCGGCGAAAGGCGCCATGCCAATACTCGCATGGAAACTGTTGTTGTAAGAGAACTCCACCAAGTGTAGATGGTCCTCCCACGAACCCTTGAAATCCAACATGCACGCCCTCAGCATGTCTTCCAAAATCTGGATCGTCCTCTCGGACTGGCCATCCGTCTGCGGATGGTACGCCGTGCTGAAACTCAGACGCGTACCCAAACTCTTCTGCAAACTCTGCCAAAACTGAGATGTGAACCTCGTGTCTCTGTCCGACACGATACTCACGGGGACTCCATGAAGTCGCACGACTTCCTCCATATATCTCCTCGCTAGCACCTCCGTGGACTGTCCCACTCGGAACGGAATGAAGTGCGCAGATTTGGTCAACCGATCCACGATCACCCAAATCGCGTCATTCTGCTTCGGACTCCGAGGTAGTCCAGTCACGAAATCCATAGTGATGTGCTGCCACTTCCACTCCGGAATCGGAAGCGGTTGTAGCAACCCGGCCGTACGCTGATGCTCCGCCTTCACTTGCTGGCAAACCAAACACTTGGCTACACTCCGAGCCACACTCCTCTTCATGCCATGCCACCAATAATTCAGACGAAGATCCTGGTACATCTTGGTGCCACCAGGATGCACAGAATACGGCGAACTGTGTGCCTCCACCATCAACTCCTCTCTAATATCCCCAGCCGGCACACACAACCTGGCTCCAAACCTCAGCGAGCCGTCCGCATGAATCAAAAAGTCAGTCCGTAGACCGGCTTCCACCATCTCCCGAATCCTCACCAGCTTCGGATCCTCTGCCTGGCCAGCCTTAATCCGATCCACGATCGTCGACTGTACCTGCATGTACATCAACGAAGAAGCCTCCCCAGGAAGGACAATTTCCACTCCAGACTCGCAAAAATCCTGCTGCAATCTCCACTGCGAGGTCAAAATCATCACCGCTGGCAGCCTACTCAAAGCATCTGGAACCACATTCACCTTGCCAGGGTGATACTGCAAATCAATATCATAATCCGCCATAAGCTCCAACCATCGACGCTGTCGCATGTTGAGCTCCTTCTGAGTGAAAATATACTTCAAGCTTTTGTGATCGGTGAAAATCTTCACTTTCTCACTCAGCAAGAAGTGCCTCCAAATCTTAAGAGCAAACACAACGGCAGCCAACTCCAAATCATGCGTCGGATAATTCTTCTCATGAACCTTAAGCTGACGAGACGCATACGCCACAACATGCCCATGCTGATGCAACACACAACCGAGACCCTTGCCGGAAGCATCGCAAAAGATCTCAAATCCACCGCTGCGATCAGGCACAACCAAAATAGGGGCAGTCGTCAACCTCTCCTTCAGAACACCAAAAGCACTCTCACAATCACCCGACCAAACATAAGCAACATCCTTCCGCGTCAACCTGGTCATCGGCTCAGCAATACGAGAAAAGTCCTTAATGAATCGCCGATAATAACCAGCAAGTCCGAGAAAACTCCGAATCTCAGACGCAGACGATGGAACAGGCCACTCCCTGATGGCCCTAATCTTCTCGGGATCCACTGAAATACCACCTCCAGACACCACATGCCCCAGAAAAGCAACTCTATCCAGCCAAAACTCGCACTTCGAAAACTTAGCATACAAACGATGCTTCCTCAAAATCTCCAACACCGTCCTCAAGTGCGAGGCATGCTCTTCCTCCGACTTTGAATATATCAGAATGTCGTCAATAAAGATAACGACAAACTTATCCAAAAAGTCGTAGAAAATCAGGTTCATCAGATTCATGAAAACTGCGGGCGCGTTAGTTACGCCGAAAGGCATAACCACAAACTCATAGTGTCCATACTTCGTCCTGAAAGCCGTCTTCGGAACATCTCCCTTCTTTACCTTCAACTGATGATAACCACTCCTCAAATCCAACTTAGAAAACACCCTCGAACCTCCAAGCTGATCAAAAATATCATCAATGCGAGGCAACGGGTATTTATTCTTAATGGTCACCGCATTCAACTCCCGATAGTCCACGCACATGCGACGCGTACCATCCTTCTTCTTTACCAGCAACACCGGTGCTCCCCACGGAGACACACTAGGATTAATATAACCCTTCTGCAACAGCTCATCCAACTGCTTCCGCAACTCTTCCAATTCTGCAGGTGCCATACGATAAGGCGCCTTCGAAATCGGCTGCGCACCTGGAACAAGATCGATAGAAAATTCCAAAGCTCGATCAGGCGGCAAACCAGACATCTCCTCGGGGAAGACGTCGCCAAAATCTCGCACCACAGCTGGCCACTCCAGCTCCATCTGCATAGCCACCGCCTCCACCGGCCTGGCTCGAAATCTGACAGGACCAAGCGAACTGCTACCACGACTGAACTCAAACACTGGATGTCCGGGAATCTCGAACACCACCTTCTTCCTTCGACAGTCAATCGTAGCATAGAAGCTCGCAAGCCAATCCATCCCAAAGACCGCATCGTAGTTGGTGATGTTGTGGACAATAAAATCAGCATAAAGCTCATGTCCACAAACCACCACAGAGCAAGGACTGCACCCACGATGCACCGTGACTATTCCATTCCCTGTAACGATATTCCAACTCTTGGAGAGAGGGGATGTCGACAAGGAATGCTTCTCCACGAAGCTCTGGGCCAAAATGCACATCGATGCACCAGAGTCAAAGAGGACTCGGGCGGGGAACGTGCAAACCAAAACCACACCTAACAAACAGTCTAATCAATCAAATCTTACTCTAGCAACATTCATACATAAGCAACCAACATAATTTAACAATCAATTAATTAAGGAAGGAACAATCTAAATCGAAAGTTACCTGCAATGACCTCATCCATGGTCGAGATCTCCTCCTCGGTCATCAGAAATGCCTGCCTCCTCGGCGGAGCAGCCCGCTCAAAAGCCTGCCTCTGCGGGACGAGGGGCACCCCACGACCAGCGGGCACCGGAGCTCTCTGCTGCAACGGCGGGGCAGCAATAGGTGTCCCCCAAGGTCGCTTCAACCTCGGGCACTCCCTGATAGCATGGGCGGGATCTCCACAGGCGATACATTGCCCCAAGAACTTCCTACATGATTCCTTGATATGACCTTCCCTGCCACAGAAATGGAAAACCTTCCGAACAGGCCCTCCTGGCCTCTTGAACTGAACAGGCTGGTTCGGCCTGAATCCAGGTCGAACCACAGTTCTCGCCTGCTCCATAGGCCTCTTCCCAGCGCCAACGATAGACCCCCTCCTCTGGTTCACGAGCAGCTCCTGCCTCTTAGCTGCTACTAGAACCTTCTGATATGACTCACGGTCATAGGAGGTCACAAAACTCTGGAGCTCCGAGGCAAGTCCCTGAAGGAACCTCTGAGCTCGCTCCTCAGCGTCCTGCACCATCTTTGGTGCAAACCGACTAAGCCTCATGAAGTCCTGGTGGTACTGATCCACCGACGAGTTTCCCTGCTTCAAATCGATAAAACGCTGCAGCATCTCTTCCCTGGCAGCCTTCGGGAAGAACTCACCATTAAATCTGGCCTTGAAGGTAGCCCAGACGATCGGCTCCTCCAACATCTTTTCCTCAGCATCCCACCAATTTCTGGCGTTATCCTTCAGCTGGCGCTTCGCCAAGTCAACCCAACTAACTTCGTTGACCTTGGACATCTTCAGGTTATCCTCGATATTTCTCATCCATTCATCAGCAGCTAGAGGACCTTCGGTTCCATCAAAATACGCAGGACCCAGCTCTCTGAACTGCTTCGCCCCGGGCTCAGGGCGAGGGGCTTCCACCACCTGAGCAGCTCGAGCCACCGGAGCATTCTGCACCTGCAGCAGCACGCCCTGCTGAACCTGCATCATCTGCAACATCATCCTCATCATCTCCCCATTAGTGGGCTCCCGCTCAGGCTCCTCGTCATGAGGGAGCGCACCACTACCACCCCCACGGGTGATTCGCCTTCCTGCCATCTAATGACGCAGAAAACAAAACAATTAGACTCATAGCTTAGGGCTCAGATGTCGAAATTATTTGTTGGACAATCTTGCATTATTATCGTTATCCCGATATTTACAGTTACAGATGGACCTGCATGGGCCACCACTAAAACCTGTCACGACCCGCTTCCCGAAAATGGAGGCGAGGCGTGAGAAGGTCCGCTCGAGCGTGGAGCTGTGAAGCTACACGCCCGATAAGCGTAATTAGTATAAGCAGGTCCCTGTAATTGCAATCGAAACAACAACAATAATAATAGTAGCATGAGACGGGTATGAAATACCAATCCCAAAGTTTGTCCACAAAATATTCAACATCACAGAAAAGCCACCAGGCTAAAAGAAAGAGTCTAAAGGCCCAGAACAAGGCCAAACAAAAGAACTACGACATAACGAAGTATGGGTGCTACGCACCGATAACAAAACAACTATCTAACAAAAGTAAAACACTCGAAGGCACTAGGGCTGGTCCCCGGTGTCCACAAAGTCCTCGCCCAACACGGGCGCAAGCTCGGCGTCCGCAAACAACTCACCCTCAGCAAGCAACTCAGGCTCAGGGTCTAACATGCGTCACCCAAAAGAGAAAGGGGCACATGTCAGCAAGTCAAAAAGACTTGAGCAAGGAAACTGAAAGTGACTAACAGCCTAGCATGTGTAACATTAAGCGATGACATGGCAGTTAAGTATGATGCAACAGTTTAAAAGAGACAAGCATGCACAATGTAGCAAAAGCTACCAAATCACTAATCACTTATCATTTAACACTTATCACTTATCACTTATCACTTATCACTTAGTGCATAGAGGGTCCACCTGCTGGCCAACTCGGGGCTCAGTCCGCTTATCTCTATCACTATTAATCACTTGTGCACTAAAGAGAGTCCACCTGCTGGCCGGAGTGGCGGATCAGGCCAACTCGGGGCTCAGTCCGCTTATCTCTTACCCCACCCATATGTGTCGAGCAGTTGGGGTTACCAACTCACTAAGCTCGCTTCTGGAACACGAGCCAGGAAGTGTACTTGGCATAGGGGTGCACCTAGCCGGTATCCGAGCGTTGGGGTTTCCAACTACATGGCTCGCTTCTGGAACACGAGCCAGGAATATAACATTGTAGCGTGTGCTACACAATCACAATAATTAATCACTATGCAATGACATGAACAAATGATTGCGTACCGTTAATTGAAATTAAACGTGACATACTAGCATGATGAGGGTGACGGACCAAGCTTCGTTGTCAAGCTAGGTCAAATGCGTCTAAACGGCTATCCTTTCACCGTTTAGTCTCTTTTACGCTAAAGCAAGGTAAATGGCCTAAGACACGGCCTAAATTAAGAGATGCAAGTTTCACTTGCCTATCACCGGGGTTGACGGTTTCGAAAGTTCGTTTCCGCGGATGCTAGCCTACGGGGAATCGCTGTTATGGGGAACAATCATCAAAACACAAATATTTTATTAGGGTTTCATAAAAATTACAATAGGTTAGGAAAACATCGGTGAATCGATTTCTTACCGAGAGGAGGCGGAAGAAACACTTCGGGGAACCCTAGGATCAGATCTGGAAAAGATTGGAGAAGTTTGGGGAAACTAGGGTTTTGGGGGATTTTGGGGATTTGATGGGTTTTGGTGAGATTTTGGGGAAGATGAGAGGTAGATAGGGTAGATGGATGGTTTGGATGATGGATTTAGGGCTTGGAATGAAGCAATGGAGCTTGGAGGAAGGTGGTGGATCAATGGGGGCGATTTTAGGGTTTAGGGTCGAGTTGGAGGGGAAGAAAACGTTTGGGTTGGGTATTTATAGGCTAGGCTGGCGGCTAGGGCAAAACTAGGGTTTACAGCACTAGTTAGTCGGTCAAAGAACAACCACTGACCGACTAGTTTGACAACTAGTCGGTCGGTCGACCAACGCAGACCGACTAAGTGTAAACAGTAACTGATACAAAAATAATTTGATGAGTTAGTCGGTTCAAGAAGCATTGCTGACCGACTAGTTTGCAACCTAGTCGGTCAACCAACGTTCTTAGACCGACTAACGATAAACAGTAACTCCTGAGAAATTTAGAAAGCTAACTAGTCGGTCCAAGAAGGATTACCGACCGACTGGATCGTCATCTAGTCGGTCGGTGGCCCTTCTTACACCGGCTAATGAGCACAGAAAGTACCGATACGGAGCGCGGGGCCCCGGGATCGATTCCTAAGACTCCTAGGCTTGATCTAATAGTTAGATACGACCGTTATGAAGCCCGTCACGAGTGACAAACTTCGAAATCGACAATCCTAAGAAAGAAGCGAGAAAATACGACGAATCGATCGAAAATGAAAACTACGGAGGCGAAAACCACACAAGAGGAGAAAATCCACCAAAACATATATTATAATACATAAAATCCAGATACATGAAAAGCAGTCGTTACAACTGTCTCTGGCTCAGGGTCTAACATGTGACACCCAAAAGAGTAAGGGGCACATGTCAGCAAGTCTGGAAGACTTGTGCAAGGAAACTGAAAGTAGGTGAAAGTAAAGCAACCTAGCAGTTCTAGCTTGATGCAATGACATGGCAGTTTAAAGTAATGAGTGCAACGGGTAAAGAAAAGTAAAGTAAAGTACGAGCATGGCATGACATTCACAAGACAAGTACAAGACAAGTAAAGTAAGCACCTCATGCACAGAGATTCCGTCTTTTGGCTAGAGTGGATGCGCGGGCCAACTCCTAAGCTCAAGTGACCGTTTATCCCTACCCCTCCACGTGTATCAGGCATTGGTTTTTAGCCAACACATGAGGCCCACTTCTGGACCACAAGCCAGGAAGTGTTGTAAACAAGTATGGCGTAGGGGTGCACCTAGCCGGACAAGTAGTACGAGTACAAGTAATTGTAGCGTGTGCTACGAATGCGACATTCAATGCATGGATGACATGACATGGCAAGTAGTAAGGTGTACAAGTAAAGGAAAGTAAACGTGACAGTTTAGTATGCATGAACAACAAGTTTAAAGGTTGGATCTAGCTTCGTTGTCAAGCTAGATCAATTAGGTGACGGATCTAGTTTCGTTGTCAAACTAGATCAAGTAGGCGTCTAGTCAGCTATCATTTCACTGACTAGTCTCTTTTACGCTAGAAACAAGTAAGTGGCCTAAAAACATGGCCCTAAACAAGATTTGGCAAGTTTCACTTGCCTGCAACTATCACGTCAAGAAAACACCGTCCAACGAGTCCAAAGTCACGATTCCTACGTGCACAAGTCCACCGGCCTACATCCATTTTATTAATCTTGATTAGTGATTGCTAAAACATTTAAAATACTTTAAAATACTGATTTTTAGTCTTGGTTAGCATGCAATTTGGTTGGGGGTCCTAGGGGTGCAAAGCGTTACCTCAACACGACGCGAAAGCTACACCGGCGTCGGGTAGCGACACCAGGGGTTGGAATAAAAGATCGCGCTCCAAGTCCAGATTCCAATTAGATTCCTCGCTGGAAATTTCAGAGCAATCAACCTGGGCGATGATTCCAGATTCCAAAGATCACACGTGCGACGACGGCTACGACGTGCGACGACATCGTACGCGGCAAGTCGTTGAAGAGAACGCACCATGGTGGGGCCCACAGTAGTCCTAGGGACCTTTGGGGGACCCACAATAACTCTGGAGAACTTGGGGGGCCCACAGAGGCAAGCGGTGCGACGGATGCGGGGTTGCGACGAGTGGCTCTCGGTCGTACTCAGCCAATGCGGGAGATCCTATCGGTCGCTGCGAGAGAACGTGGCTGTGCAGCGCTTTGGGTCGGTCGCAGCAGCGGGTGCGAGGAGATCTCTCGGTCAGACCGGTCGGGAGCGTCGGTCGTGCGCTTGGATGCGGGGCGGGCGATGTTGCAACGTTGCAACGTCTGCAACACCGGTCGGTGCGGAGCAGCGGGTCGGTCGTGCGGGGTGCGGAGCGGGGTGACAAGCGGGGGTTGGTGCGGAGCGCTGTGTAGAGCGGGGCGACAAGCGGATGCGGGCCAAGGCCTCGGTCAGACTGAGGGAACGGAGTGGTGCGGTGCTATGCGATGCGAGCGGCGATGGCTGCGGGCGGGGCGATCGGTCGGAGCGGGGAAAATGGGTTGGTTTTCTCGGTCAGATCGGTGGCTGAACGTCGCAACGTTGCGACGAATCGTCGCAACGTCCAATTTGAGTTTTGGAAGAGGCTAGGGCTAATTTCTTGCGAAAATAGGTCTTCCTAGGGGTTGTTTATATAGTGTAGATGGGTTGACTTTGTCTAGGGCTAAATCTAATAGGATTAGAAGTTTAAAATAATTTAAAATTTTGAAATTCAACTTCTCCAACTCACCCAAGGATTAGACTTGGTCCAAATGAGCTGCAAATTGGCTCAAAAATTCTTTAAAACGTTTAAAACTTAAATAAATTTTATTTGGCAGAAAATAATTTATAAATTAATTATTAAAAATAATATAAAACTTGTTAAAAAAATAAAAGTGGTCAAATAAACTCCAAAAATTATAAAATAATTATCGTGGTGATCGTGACGACGAATGTGAGCTAACTAAGAAGACGGATCTCAAATTCGACGTCGGACGACGAAACTAAAAATAGAAACGTCTCCCGTCAAAAGTGAGAATCGTCACGTCTCATCGAGTAAGTTTAAATTGTGGAAAAACGACTCGAGAAGTGTCGTTCCAAGATAGTACCACTATTTAATACTCTCAGAGACGTTCACAACGGCATATCACACAAAAGTGTTCACAATCAAATAAAGTCTAAAATAAACACGTGCACGACCAAAAGCACGTGCACGAACAAAGTACAACGAAAACGTACCGTTACACCGACAGTTGTATGATTGGTGCTGAGATAAGAGCTTCCTTTAACCTCTTAAAAGCTAGCAAGCAGGCATCAGAAAACGCAAAAGGGGCGTCCTTAGCAAGGAGCTCCGTGAGAGGGCGAGCAATGTTAGAGAAATCCTTTATGATGCGACGGTAGAAACCCGCATGCCCTAGAAAACCACGGATACCCTTAAGGTTAGTGGGAGGCAGTAGATCCTTGATGACTTCGACTTTGGCTTTATCAACCTCGATTCCCTTAGAGGTGATGACATGGCCAAGCATAACTCCTCCTGTCACGATGAAATGGCACTTTTCCCAATTTAAGGTCAAGTTATTGTCATGGCGCCGTTCTAAAACTTTAGATAGATTGGCTAAACAATCATCAAATTCGGTGCCATATACAGAAAAGTCGTCCATGAAAACTTCCATTATGTTTTCGATGAAATACGAGAAAATAGACGTCATGCACCTTTGAAATGTTGCAGGTGCATTACATAACCCAAAGGCATTCTTCGGTAAGCGAATCTGCCATATGGACATGTAACGTTGTCTTTTCTTGGTCCTCTTGATGCAATGGGATTTGGAAGAATCCGGAGTACCCATCGAGGTAACTAAATTATTTGTTCTTGGCTAGTCGCTCAAGCATTTGATCAATAAAGGGTAGTGGATAATTGTCTTTTCTGGTGGCTTTATTGAGTTTCCTATAGTCAATGCACATGAGCCAACCCGTGACAGTTCTAGTGGATATTAATTCATCCTTGTCGTTTCTAACAACGGTCATGCCCCCTTTCTTGGGGTCAACCTGAACAGGGCTAACCCATTTACTGTCGGAAATCGGATAGATAATTTCGGCCTCTAGTAGTCTCAATACCTCCTTTTTCACCACCTCCTTCATGTTGGGATTTAATCGCCTTTGAGGCTTAATAGAGGTAGCTTCCTTATCCTCAAGGTGGATTCTATGGGTGCATATGGTTTCGCTAATGCCTTTTAGGTCGGCAATGCTATACCATATCACCCTCCTAAGGGCTCTAAGGATTTTGAGGAGGCTTTCTAGTTGTGGCTCGATGAGGGCCGCGTTAACGATGACATGGTAAGTGGAATTCTTCCCCAAGAATGCATATTTCAAATTGGCAGGAAGATGTATTAGTTCTACCTGAGGGGGTGCTGCACTCCCATCATTGCTTGCTTGTGAGAAGGATGCGTCCTCAACTACCGGTTCAGAAGCTGGAAATTCTTTGTTGGCAGATTTATAGGATGAACAGGGTGACGATGGTGCATCGTGGAAGACGTCTGCATACTCCGTTTCCATAGCGATTTGTTCCGGAGTGCACCTGTCGATCAAGGTAAAGTATTCACGTATGCATTCACTATCAAGTGTAGAGTTGAGAGAACTTCCCTGATCAATGTCACTCTAGAAAGGTCTGGGATCTGTATATCCCTCGTAGACGTGGTCTTCACATGTCGCAGTCTGTGGGATATTATCATTATAGAAGCGTAGAGTGTCTCCCTTGTACATCACATAGACTTTGTCAGCGATAGGGACGCCATTCAAGGTATCTGCATTATGGAAGGCGTTCACGATAAAGACTGAAAGTTCTTGTATAACCAGGTCATCTGCAAGAAATTCCGCTGGACCATTGTTTCATACATCAGTCACCATGCTTTCCATTATACTCAAGAGCTGGGAATCGTCCAATGGCTCTAATTGACGAGTCTCTCTCCAGCCTGCATCAATAAGTAGGGCTTCGATAGTCTGGAGAAACATCGCGTCCCCTTTGAAGCTTATGTGGATGTCATCATCGATGGTACCTGCATCAGAAACCTTGTTCATTATATGATCCACAACCATTTATTGATTTACATTACTTGCCATATAGGTTCCTGCTCCGATAAATCAGACTGCATCAATCAATTCTCTAGCTGCACATTCGACCATGGCTTCATCCATGCTCGAATATTGGAGACCATGTAAATGATACGGAGAAAAACTAATCTCATCTGAGTCACTATTAGATTCGCGGGTCCATTGTACTTGCATCACCATCTCCATCATGTCTGATTTCTTAAGTATGATTACTGACTGGAGAGAGGTGTTAGTCGAAAGGTAACAATAAAAGAGAATAAAAAGGATGAAAAGATAGGAAATGAATAGAATTGCTAGCAAATTCTTCGAAATAAAAATAAACTGAGTAAGCCTGTAACTGTCCCCAGTAACGGTGCCAAAAACATGACGCGCCCAGAACTTACACCTAAAATCCACCTGGCGGAGTCACGGTTGCCATGCGTGGTATGGTCCCTAGGTGTCAATTCTGGGTTCTATCCGCAAGCAGACGGTGTCAAATTATAGTATAAAAGATTTTTGAATCCCATAAGGACAATGACAGCGTATTGAGGTCTCGGATTATTTCTAGATCTCAGAATGAGATAGCAGTCGGTTTAGAAAGTTTGGCTGTGATGGTGTTGATTAAATATAAGAAGACACTAGTCTTTAGGGATCATCGCTAGGATTGTTGGAAGTCGACATTAGGCTATGGGTTTTACGTTGCATTGGGTTTATGGGATTGGTCTCTCAGCTCGTACCACTCTTGTGGGTTAAATCTTCGAGGTACTTCGGTGGCTCTCATTGACGCAATGGCGGTAGCCGTCAATGTAGTAATATAGTTTGTCGGTAGATCCCCTCAAGGAATGAGCCGAGCATTGTCACGAGCCTTGGTTGGATCCACTAACTCCCTAATTAAATCCTAAGGATACTCTTTAAGCTAATAAATTCCACCGACCGTGGGAATAATCTCAGTACGAGCTCTCCTCGGGATTTGGCTGGATCAATCAAAGTACTCCTCTTTTATTCCCAACACAACCTAAAAGTCCAATATCTACATCTTTTTCCAAAGATCCTAGGTCTAACCCATTAGCCCTAGATAAGATTACTCCCACTTGGCAAATAGAACAAATAAAGATGCAATTTTTACCATGGAAAACATCGTAGCAATTAAAACCAGTAAAAGATAAGAATTTTGCAGACCAAAATCAAGAGAGAACAAAAACCAATAGGAAATAAGCGAGATCCAATAGATTCCAAAGCGCAAGAGACAATAAAGATCCAATTTTTAGCAATGACGGTGCAATGGAAACCCTAGATCTAAAAACACTAATTAAATCTCCCCTCTACTAAAAATAATTCCCAAGCTGTCTAAAACGTCAGGAAAATTGTCTTAAATACATAGAGGGTGGACCCTGTAAGAAAATCTGTAATTCTGGTAGTTTGGGGCCCATATGTCACCGACTGAGTCGGCTGCTCGGTCGAGCAGGCACCTTAGCTGCTGCTTGCTAGAAAAGGGATTCAGGCTACTCGGTCGAGTAGCCCGCTTATTCGTTCAAGTCGTCAGTAGGTTGGAACTCCCTTTCCAAATTGTCGCTCTGCTTACTCGGGTCGAGTAGGCCCTGTTCGGTCGAGTCGTCAGAGGATCAAATATTCTTCTCCAAAACGTCACTCTGCCTGCTCGGGTCGAGTAGGTCTTGCTCGGTCGAGTAGGATGCTGGTGGGAGGAAGCTCGAAAACTGGATCGACTCGGGTCGTGTAACGGCCTGTTCCTAACGTACCTTCTTCGTGCACGTGCTTTTGATCGTGCACGTGTTTATTTTAGACTTTATTTGTTTTTGAACGTTTTTGTGTGATATGTCGGCGTGATCGTCTCTGAAAGTATTAGATTGCGAAACGACTTTGGAACGACATATCTCGAGTCGTTCTTCCGCGATACTAACTTATTTGACGTGACGTCGCGACTTTCTGTTTTGATGCGAGACGTTACGAATTTTAGTTTCGTCTCTCGACATCAAAATGAAGATCCGTCTTCTCCACTATCTTTCTTTAGTCATCTAGAACACACCAGAATTATTTTATAATTTTTGGACTTAATTTGACCTATTTTCTATTTTTTATGAAAGATTTAAATAATTTTAAAACCTATTTTATAAAAGTTTTAATTACAATAAAATTACTATATTATAATAACGTATTAAAGAATTTTCTGGCAAATTTTCAGAATTTTTGGCCGCCCCAATTTCGTGTGAGGGAGAGGAGTGTAATTTTTAAGTAAATTAATTATTTTAAATTATTTTAATAATATTTTTCCGAACCCAAACCCTAAACCTAGCTCTAACCTATTTAAGTTAGCCCTAGGCAAAGTATTTTCGTCATTGCTCAAAACCCTAGCCGCCGTTTCATCTTCTAAAGCTTCGTCGCAACGTTGCGACGATCGCAACGTGCACGACCGACGGCCACCCCCGCAAATCTCAGCGCACGACCGGAGCAAGCCCCCGCATCGCCGCTTGCAGCGCCCGCTGCATCGCCCCCCGCTGTCGCCCGCTCCGACCGAGGCCTTCTCTCGGTCTGACCGAGAGAACAGCCGCTTGGCCGCTCCGCTGCACCGCTCCGCATCGCCCTAGCGCCCGACCGATGGGTCCGCCCGCAGCGACCGAGAGGCCGCCCCGCACCCGCTCTCCGCTCCGCCTCGTTGCAAGTTGCAACGTTGCAACGTGGCCCGCCCGCTGCGACCGATGGGATCTGTCGGTCAGACCGACGGTTCTCCTCGCACCCCCGCTGCAACCGACCCCGCTGCGCTGCTCAGTGCACGACCGAGAGCCCCTCTCGGTCTGACCGAGAGGAACCCCCGCACTGACCAAGTCCGACCGACCCAACTTCGTCGCAACATCATTTCTCCCACACCAACTTCTGTGGTGGGCCCCCCAAGTGCTCCTGAGGTGTTGTGGGCCCCCTTGGACCCCTAGCACTGCTGCGGGCCCCACTTGGACGTGCTACTTCGCGGATTTGCCGTCTACGACGTTGCGACACGTCGTAGGCCTTCGTCGCAAGTTTGGACTTTTGGAGAATCGTGCGAGGACCAGATCTGAATCTGTGGAGTGCTCCGATCAGACACGACATCCATTCTACGGCAAACTCCAGTTCAGGTTGGTCCCCCGAAACTCGTAGAAACCCCCACAATAGCTGACTGAACCCTAAACTAAAAACCGTCAACTTGAACTAAATTTAATTTTCAGCTCCTGTAAAACGTTGTACGAACATAGAAAATCGACGAACGGACTAATTTGACTGTGCACATAGGATAGATCGTCGATTAGGTTGATACATCAAAAAGTGACTTTTGACGAATAGGATAGTCCCGAAAACCTAGAAACAAAACCTAATAGGACTTGATGAATTTGAGACCTGACATCGTCGCCGTGGCGATATTTCAGACGGACTTCTGCGGACGAGACGCTTGGACGAGACGCTTCGAGAGGACGACACACTCGCCATTTCAGGCAAGTGTACCCACTTGCGTTTTTGACCGTGCTTTGGTCTTAGGTTGCTAGAACTGTTAAATGTGAACAAATAGAACCGGACGTGAAATGATAGCGTCCGGGACGACTCTTGACGGCTCAGACTTGACGACGAAGTCTGAGCCTGACAACAACAATTTTTGATGCTGTAGGACTATCATGTGTGTGCGTGTGTGTGGACACCCTAGAATAACCTTTCCTGTCGTGTCACGTCACGTCCCGTCTTGCACAGCCCGCTGGGCAATAGGGCACTCGCCGAGTGATCCCTTGTACAGACTCACAGCCTGCGGGCAATAGGGCACTCTCCAAGTTGAGAGAGTGATCCCTTGTACGGATACACAGCCCGAGGGCAATAGGGCACTCTCCAAGCTAGAGAGAGTGATCCCTTGTACGGATTCTCAGCCTGCGGGCAATATGGCACTCGCCAAGCTAGAGCGAGTGATCCCTTGTACGGATATCTTGTTTTGTCTTGTCTTGGGGTTTGGGGTTGGGTTGAGCGTGCGCACGGTAAGAGGGTCTGATCCCCCTCGAACCGTAAGGCGTGAACCCTTTCGTGTCTCACTTGTCTTGTCCTGCCTTGTTTCCATCACGTCACGTCTTGTCTTGACACCTGTAGGCTAGTCCCGTAGTTGGTAGCACACGCTACGACTACTACTTGTCCCGTTTTACTTTCCTGCTGCGTTACTCCTTGTCGTGTTACCCTGTTATAACAACAGCATGTTAATCAACCAGTAAACTGTTGTGTAAAAGAACCCCAGCATGCTAATCAACCAGTAAACCGTTGTTTAAAGTTCGGTGCACTTGCAGTAAAGTCTAACCCTTCTTGTAGACTTTACCTGACGTACAGTTCCTTTTTCTTGGGTGCTGTACGTCAGGTATTTAGCCAGAGTTCGTGGACGAGGCAGACTCGCTGGAGTACGTGGAGCCGAGGACGTCGTCATCAGAGCACGTGCCTGACAAGGACCAGACCTTGAGGTCTTTTAGTCGCCACTTATAGAGGTTATTACTTTCAGTTTTCTTTTAGTTAGTCTGTTGCCATACTTAGGCTTCTTTTTAGACCTTGTGCTTGTTGGATATCATATCTCTAATTTAATGAATGCAAATTCCTTTTCTGTACTTTTGTTGTTTCGAACTATAAAAATGCAAGAACCTGAAAAGTCTTTTAAATGGTACCCCTACAGACGCTTATTGGGTCCGAGCTTCTAAAGCTCTGGCCTAAGCGGGCCTCGTCACGTTTCGCTTCCGTCCATTTTGGGAAGCGGGTCGTGACAGGTTTTAGTGGTGGCCCATGCAGGTCTTGCAAAAGTTCGGAACAATAAAGTACCGCATTCATTTGATATCCACGTACAAGTCTGAATTAGCTTCCTAGTCTTAGATAGTAGGAAGACTTAGGTAGACGCCTCAGGTTGATAGTCGGACGCTTTGGTTAAGATTTAGTCGTCCTCGTCCTAGACTATTTTAGCATCCCCATTTGATCCTGATCGTATTAGATATTTAGAGTCCTTCTTTTAGTTAGTCGCTCGCCCAGCTCCATCGACTTCGGGCCCCGCAGAACGTAACCTTGATTCTCTTAGGAACCCCCCTCTTTAGATCCTGATTATAGTCTAGCTCATAGGAAGCCTTTGAGCTGAGTTATCCAAATCTTTAGACGACCCGATGATTAGAACCCTTGTCCTCCAGCATCCCTCTGATCCTTGCAAATTTTGTGCTATCGACCATAGAGTCCCATCGTGGCTCTTCACGATTCATATCTTAAGCGTAATCTTCATGCGATCATTTTTCCTTTCTCTCGACTCTCGTGATCGTTTCCTAACGATCATCACCAATCCTTCGAATCCCTTCCCTGACCAATTCTACCTTCTCTAAAATTATTTTCGACTTTCCTTATTAAGTTTTCGCTCCAGATTGATTTCTTTGAAAACCCCTATATTATATATTTAAAATTTGCTGTTTTGGATCGAGTTAAAACTTTTAATTGACTTGGAGTTTTCTGGGACGTAAAAATTTTAAGTCAATATCTCGCACTCGTTTTAAATCATTATTCCTCAAATTCAGTTTTATTTGCCTTGTTTCTAAAATATATATATTACTTTTATAAACTACACAATTTATTTCTACTATCGTGTACTTATTTTCGAATTTTTCCCTTTCCCAAAACCTGCTTCCTTTAAAAGTATTTTCGAAAATTCATTATTAAATTCTCCGCCCAATTTGACTTCTTTGAAAACTTTTTATTTAAAATTTCTTACTTTCGGTTGATTTAAAATTCTTTCGCGAATTTTGAAACCTTTCGGTCGTAAAAGTTTTAAGTTACGACCTCGTACTTATTTTCGAATCAGTATCCATCGAATTTTAGTTTTAAAACTTTGTTATTATTTCGGGAATTCAATATATCATTTTTTTCTACCTACGAAATTATTTTAACCATTTACGTACGTACTTTAGAATATTTTTCTAAAACAAAGGGGGATTTTAAATTTCTTACATATAACCATCTATATGTTCATCGTGCTCATACTTCAAGAACCTTTGTTTAAATTTATTTTTTTTTGTTTACAAAACAATCGCTACCTCATCCCACTTTTATTTCCTTTATTTCTTGTTTTCGAAACCCATTATTAAATTCTTCGCTTGGTTTAACTTCCTTGGAAACCCTTTATTATATATATTTAAAATTTATTGCTTTCCGATTAAAAGTTCCTTCTTAGATTTTGAAATCACCTTGGTCGTCAATTTTCAAGTTACTATCTGGAAATTATTTCAAATCGGTATCTTTCATATTTTCATTTTTAAAAAAAACGTGTTAACATTTTGATAATTCAATTTATATTTTTCTGGGCTACAAGATCTATTTCTGAATCACTTACCGTGCATACTTTTAAAAATATTTTTCCTAAACTAGGGGGAACTTCAATTATTTTATTATTATTATATCTGTTCTATGTTTCTCGTGACCACATTTCAAAACCTTTGTGTAAACTTATTTTTTCATTTGCAAAACAATCGTTTTACACCCAACCACCTACCTCCTTATCTTGCCTTATTTGACCTCTATCCTTCCGATCTTATTTCGTTCCGCTTTTGATTTAGTTTTCTTTCCTTCTTTTACCTAGACATTAGACCTTGTAGTTATCCATGCTATCTCCAGTTTAGGAGTAGGCCCTCTGGTAGGTGATGTCGTTGCAGTGCCTGAGTATAGGTAGAGTGTGTAGACCTGTATGAGTGTGTCATCTTTAGGATCCTGATGTTTGTCTCCTGTGTCTTGAATGTGTACTCAGTGTTAACCATGGTATGCTGGAAGTTGCCTGAATGACGGTATTCATACTTATATGAATGGTGTCATCGCATGCAGATCCTTAGACTGAGTTTTAATTTTAATGAATGGTTTATCTTGGTTGTATGAGAATCATATCAAAACTTTGTTTTCTTTAAACCAAACCTTTAAAGTTTTTTTTAAAAACTAGCTCACAAGATCACAAATCACTTAACCTCCCTCATCCATTACCGCAACGCCACACGTTTTTCCAAATGTTTTAAAATATTTCTTTGGCCTTGAAGCCTCTCTTTCTCTTCTCTTCTTTCTTCCTTAAACAAAGATTTTCATGTTTATGATTGTTATATTAATTGGGCCTAGCTATTATCGTTGTAGGATTTTGTTTGCGGGTAGGCTCAGGGAGTGAGATGAGTTTTATTCTGGCAATGATTAATTGATATTGGGAACACAAGGATGATGGATTAGAATATTTTTTTTGGATGAAAAGAATGAACTGTCTCAAACTTATTTATAATACCGATGTGAGACGGACTCAAAGAAAAATTCTGGTCGGATGAAATTATATGCAAGGAGATGAGAACTTATCAGATTTGAGGCTTAGACGAATGGTAGATAGGGATGGCTGCGGAGTATGGTAGGAGTTAAGATGATCATGAGATTGAGTAGAGCTTTTATTAGCATCGAGACTTGATTGTTGAGTTGACGTGAGAAGACATTGGGAATAACACGACGTGTGGAGATAAATGGATGATTAGGCAGTCGGACTTAATATTGGTTGGGATTAGTTACAGTGAGTAGGATGAGGGGTAATTCTGACAGATCAAAATATTTGGTGGATGAATTTATGGGGAGATATGACGAGAATGTACTGAAGACACGACGATTGCTGATTGGTGAAGGTATTATAGGATAGACAAATGTTTTGTCTTGGATTGGTGGATGACTAGAATCGCGTTTTTTTTTGGAGATTTATTAATGTTGGGAAAAGGTTTAGAAATTCAAAAGATATTAATGAGCGATGATGATGCTTAGTGGAGTGGTACGATATCAGAAGATGTTATTATTTCTATGAGAACTTGGAGTTGGAAATTGGAACGGTAGTGATGGAACTATATATTAGGAGGAGAGATTAGTCGTGGCTTTGCCCAGTGAAAGATGGATTACGAGGAATTATTGAGGAATGTTGTTCGAAGTTACAGGATTAGAAATCTTTATGAGCAGTTATGAGAGTTGCGGGTATAAGGTTATATGAGTAATATTATTACTAGTGTGAGTGATTCCGAGGGCGGAATCATTTCTAAGGTGGGTAGAATGTAATGGCCTGTTCCTAACGTACCTTCTTCTTGCACGTGTTTATTTTAGACTTTATTTGTTTTTGAACGTTTTTGTGTGATATGTCGTCGTGATCGTCTCTGAAAGTATTAGATTGCGAAACGACTTTGGAACGACATATCTCGAGTCGTTCTTCCGCGATACTAACTTATTTGACGTGACGTCGCGACTTTCTGTTTTGATGCGAGACGTTACGAATTTTAGTTTCGTCTCTCGACATCAAAATGAAGATCCGTCTTCTCCACTATCTTTCTTTAGTCATCTAGAACACACCAGAATTATTTTATAATTTTTGGACTTAATTTGACCTATTTTCTATTTTTTATGAAAGCTTTAAATAATTTTAAAACCTATTTTATAAAAGTTTTAATTACAATAAAATTACTATATTATAATAACGTATTAAAGAATTTTCTGGCAAATTTTCAGAATTTTTGGCCGCCCCAATTTCGTGTGAGGGAGAGGAGTGTAATTTTTAAGTAAATTAATTATTTTAAATTATTTTAATAATATTTTTCCGAACCCAAACCCTAAACCTAGCTCTAACCTATTTAAGTTAGCCCTAGGCAAAGTATTTTCGTCATTGCTCAAAACCCTAGCCGCCGTTTCATCTTCTAAAGCTTCGTCGCAACGTTGCGACGATCGCAACGTGCACGACCGACGGCCACCCCCGAAAATCTCAGCGCACGACCGGAGCAAGCCCCCGCATCGCCGCTTGCAGCGCCCGCTGCATCGCCCCCCGCTGTCGCCCGCTCCGACCGAGGCCTTCTCTCGGTCTGACCGAGAGAACAGCCGCTTGGCCGCTCCGCTGCACCGCTCCGCATCGCCCTAGCGCCCGACCGATGGGTCCGCCCGCAGCGACCGAGAGGCCGCCCCGCACCCGCTCTCCGCTCCGCCTCGTTGCAAGTTGCAACGTTGCAATGTGGCCCGCCCGCTGCGACCGATGGGATCTGTCGGTCAGACCGACGGTTCTCCTCGCACCCCCGCTGCAACCGACCCCGCTGCGCTGCTCAGTGCACGACCGAGAGCCCCTCTCGGTCTGACCGAGAGGAACCCCCGCACCGACCAAGTCCGACCGACCCAACTTCGTCGCAACATCATTTCTCCCACACCAACTTCTGTGGTGGGCCCCCCAAGTGCTCCTGAGGTGTTGTGGGCCCCCTTGGACCCCTAGCACTGCTGCGGGCCCCACTTGGACGTGCTACTTCGCGGATTTGCCGTCTACGACGTTGCGACACGTCGTAGGCCTTCGTCGCAAGTTTGGTCTTTTGGAGAATCGTGCGAGGACCAGATCTGAAGCTGTGGAGTGCTCCGATCAGACACGACATCCATTCTACGGCAAACTCCGGTTCAGGTTGGTCCCCCGAAACTCGTAGAAACCCCCACAATAGCTGACTGAACCCTAAACTAAAAACCGTCAACTTGAACTAAATTTAATTTTCAGCTCCTGTAAAACGTTGTACGAACATAGAAAATCGACGAACGGACTAATTTGACTGTGCACATAGGATAGATCGTCGATTAGGTTGATACATCAAAAAGTGACTTTTGACGAATAGGATAGTCCCGAAAACCTAGAAACAAAACCTAATAGGACTTGATGAATTTGAGACCTGACATCGTCGCCGTGGCGATATTTCAGACGGACTTCTGCGGACGAGACGCTTGGACGAGACGCTTGGACGAGACGCTTCGAGAGGACGACACACTCGCCATTTCAGGCAAGTGTACCCACATGCGTTTTTGACCGTGCTTTGGTCTTAGGTTGCTAGAACTGTTAAATGTGAACAAATAGAACCGGACGTGAAATGATAGCGTCCGGGACGAGTCTTGACGGCTCAGACTTGACGACGAAGTCTGAGCCTGACAACAACAATTTTTGATGCTGTAGGACTATCATGTGTGTGCGTGTGTGTGGACACCCTAGAATAACCTTTCCTGTCGTGTCACGTCACGTCCCGTCTTGCACAGCCCGCTGGGCAATAGGGCACTCGCCGAGTGATCCCTTGTACAGACTCACAGCCTGCGGGCAATAGGGCACTCTCCAAGTTGAGAGAGTGATCCCTTGTACGGATACACAGCCCGAGGGCAATAGGGCACTCTCCAAGCTAGAGAGAGTGATCCCTTGTACGGATTCTCAGCCTGCGGGCAATAGGGCACTCGCCAAGCTAGAGCGAGTGATCCCTTGTACGGATATCTTGTCTTGTCTTGTCTTGGGGTTTGGGGTTGGGTTGAGCGTGCGCACGGTAAGAGGGTCTGATCCCCCTCGAACCGTAAGGCGTGAACCCTTTCGTGTCTCACTTGTCTTGTCCTGCCTTGTTTCCGTCACGTCACGTCTTGTCTTGACACCTGTAGGCTAGTCCCGTAGTTGGTAGCACACGCTACGACTACTACTTGTCCCGTTTTACTTTCCTGCTGCGTTACTCCTTGTCGTGTTACCCTGTTATAACCACAGCATGTTAATCAACCAGTAAACTGTTGTGTAAAAGAACCTCAGCATGCTAATCAACCAGTAAACCGTTGTTTAAAGTTCGGTGCACTTGCAGTAAAGTCTAACCCTTCTTGTAGACTTTACCTGACGTACAGTTCCTTTTTCTTGGGTGCTGTACGTCAGGTATTTAGCCAGAGTTCGTGGACGAGGCAGACTCGCTGGAGTACGTGGAGCCGAGGACGTCGTCATCAGAGCACGTGCCTGACAAGGACCAGACCTTGAGGTCTTTTAGTCGCCACTTATAGAGGTTATTACTTTCAGTTTTCTTTTAGTTAGTCTGTTGCCATACTTAGGCTTCTTTTTAGACCTTGTGCTTGTTGGATATCATATCTCTAATTTAATGAATGCAAATTCCTTTTCTGTACTTTTGTTGTTTCGAACTATAAAAATGCAAGAACCTGAAAAGTCTTTTAAATGGTACCCCTACAGACGCTTATTGGGTCCGAGCTTCTAAAGCTCTGGCCTAAGCGGGCCTCGTCACGTTTCGCTTCCGTCCATTTTGGGAAGCGGGTCGTGACAGGTCGAGTCGTCACTCTGCTCGGTCGAGTAGAGCGTGCATGTTTTTCCCACTGGACTCGCGTGTCAGCTCGACCGAGTAGCTATTGCTACTCGGGTCGAGTCGCTTGGGAAAACTGCCTGGGCTTTGGCTTTGGCTTTGGCTCCTTTCTCTCTCTCGCTTCTCCTCCTCTCCTCCCATATGCTTCCAAACCTCAGCGAACTCCTGTAGAGCCTTGCCAATGGCATCACAGACGTGCTAGATGTGTCCATGTCCCAAAATAGCTCCAAATAGCTCAAAAATCCCTGAAAATCCACAAAGCTCTACGAAACTCGAATATAGCGTTAGAAGCACAATATCGTATGAAAATGCGGCATTTGGTGCATATATGACATGAAATGCAATGAAATGATGCTATGAAAAGATGGAAAATATGGACACATCACTTGCTGACCCACTAATTGCTGCACCCTAGTGTTGTTGCCGACCTACAAGTCTGCCTAGCCAAGAGGCACTGCCAACCCGCTCAGCTGCCTAGCCAAGAGGCTTGTCGATGCACATGCTTTGATGGTTGTCGACCCAAGCATCTCCTGCACAATAGACTTACCGACCCATTGCTGACGTGCATTTATATTTTATATATTCACGCATGTCTTCTCCTTAATTTCCCGTCGTTTTTTGTTGTTTCGAATCCGTTCCTTTGTGTTTTTTAGTTCCTTTTTACTTTCGTTGTGTTTGTGTGCTTTTATAGGATATTGCTGGCGCAGGGGACATACAAGGCCAACATCATGAGTCCCCGAAGCAACGGGAGGTATCGCACGATAACCTGAGAGCCAATCGTCAAGATAAACCATGTATCAGCTCTCAACCGATCGGGTTGACAGATCCACCCGATCGGTTCGTGCAGCCGTATCAGTCCCGAGGAAGAGGCAGTCCCACCCGATCGGTTCAGTGATCGGGTGGATGTGACACAGTGCGCTGTTTTGAGAGCCAAAGTTCACCCAATCGGTTGACTTGTCAACCGATCGGGTCACCTGTAGCAGCTGCTTCACATGCTTAAGAACCCGAAGACTCACGAGATCAGTTCAGCGATCGGGTGAAATTTATCAGAAGCTGAAGAAAAAATTCCTCGCCGTTTCACCCGATCAGGTGAAGTCTCATCCGATCGGGTGAATGTCTATTTTTGTCTTTTGGTGGAAATATTCCTTGGCATCTTGCCAAATTGTATAAATAGAGCTATGTTTTCCCAGAAACGTAATCCCCATTTTAAAGCTGTTTTTAGGTATTTTGGCTACTTTCAATTAAACTTTATTTGTAAGTTCTTTGATCGCTCTTATATTTTAATATTGCGTTTATACTACTATTTGCTACAGTAATCTATTGCATGATTTCCATTTTGATGGCTATAATCTATTTTATTGCATCTCATGCCATGATTAGTGAGTAGTTCTTAAATCTGGGACATTGGTGGAAGCCCCTTCGTGGGTTCTCCCTAGAATGGCCATAGGATTAGGTATTCGATAAGATATAGAGTTTAGATGGTTACGCATGGGCATTTTATTGCATTGGCGGGAGAAAGACCGCCTTTGACCATCGGGCCAAAGGGAAATAAAACGGGAGTTTGATTCTCTAGCCACAGCTCACCCCCTAGCGTAGACATTGATTCCTCGCGCGTGGAAACTACTTGGATGAAATGTCGGGAGCAATCGTTGCGAGCTTAGTGCTCCCGGAGTCGGGCAGTGTTGGATATGGGAATGTCCACCGTTCAAACCCGGGTAGACCTAGCGTATCATCCTGGGCATCGACCGGAATATCTGGCCCATAGGATGCTAGGTACCACTATTAGAGGCAACGTCTCACTACTAAACCCTAGAATTCAATCACATTCATATCCTTCGGTCTCAATAGTGAGAACTCGTGATAGGGCGGAAGCTAAAGTCCTAGGTTACCTTTTTATCTCTTACACCTTTTTCATTAGTTTACTATCATGACATCCAACAAGAGAATATGCTAGCTCACCAACCGGGTGATCCGTATCCCGAATGTTCACAAGCATAACACACACCTCTCCGTGATCGACCCCCAAGCCACACTTCAATACAGTGTGCTTACAGTTTACAAATTCTAATCCGAGTATCCCCGTCCCGATTTGAGTGCCAAACGGACGGGTAGTCAAGCTTTATGGCGCCATTGCCGGGGAGGCAACATGCTTATCCCTGAGACTACCTCACATCCTTACATGGGAATTTTCACCCTCGCTACCATTATTATCATTTCTATATTCTTTTGTGCCACTGATATTTTTCTTCAGGTATTTATCTTTGTTGATTAGGTATTATGGATTATACTATATGGACCACAGATTTTGATCAGAGTGCTCAGATGTGAGAATACTATTTTGATCAGAGTGCTCAGAAGGGAGAATACTTTTTTGATGGGATGCATGCTTCCATGTGGACCACAGATTTTGATCAGAATGCTCAAACGGGAGATCACCTTCTCGATGAGATGCTTGCACAACAGGTTGAAATGCAAGCCAAGATTGAAAGGGGTGATTTTCAATTGGAATTGGTGAAAAGGGACATTGGAATCAATGCGCTCATGCTTGAGGTTGCAATGATTTCCAAATATATCAGTTATGCTTCTTCATCTTATGGGCAAGAATCATCGCCAGTCATATTACCAGAGCCAGAATGTGCCATTGTCGATCCCACATCCTACGATACAGCAATTGCATATGAAGAGTGGATGGACGAAGAGGCAGTGAAGGAAGCAGGAATTGAGTGATATGTGCCGCCAGAGGAGGGCACATTTCAGAACTTATTGGAGGGCCTCTTGAAGTCAGTGAGGTTCACCGGTTCAGTTAGCATTACAGCTGGTGATGCAGTTGAGCTACGATTTGCAGATTTTGTTATGAACCATGTTTTGGCTACAAGAACAATTGAGGAAGACGTCCATATCAGTCTTGAGGGGGATAGACTTTTTTGGATTGCTTGTGGGCAGTCTCCTCCACATGATACATCTCCACAAGTTGACACACATGAGCAGCCAGCATCACCATTCCAGAGAGATCCTACATTGATAGTTGATGAGGAGTCGAAAGAGCACCATGTGGAGCTAGAGCATGCTTTTAAGGAGGCCTTACACATAGAGCCAGAGCTTATCGATGAGGAGGTCATGCATCGAGATGAGGATACAGCCATTCATGAGGATCCGGAGCACTACCCTCCTCCATTAGAACTTTCACAGCCACCTCATCCTTCTACTGACGCCGAGGACTATCCCACAGAGCTTACTGCTCCCACCCAGGGAGATATTTCTACCTAGGGAGATATTTATTTTGATTCAGATATTTTTGACACATCATACCTTTTGCAGCACACGTATGATTATGTATCGAAGGTATTCTTGGACGTGTCAAATCTAAACAAACCTGTCGAGGAAGTCCACACCTACGATCCATATTTACCTGAGCAGTTGAGAGAGGACACCACAGAGATAGATATCACAGCACAAGTGATATTGAATTATTTCTAGGGAAGTATCATCCACCACTATCTATTTCAAATATTTCTATAGACGATCCTCTTTGGAAAACTTTTATTACGAGGGCGAAATTTTTGCGGGGAACTGATGCATCATATTCTCTGCAGGGTACAGGTGGAGTCATTGTGGGAATGCTGGAGGATGCATTGCTAGAGTTCACAGGTGTACGTGGACACACGCGCCTGGCGGAGCCACAGAAGGAGCAGTTGGAGCAGTTGCATGTACCGACAAAGATAGTGGATTCGCCTTTTGCTATAGGTGATATCAATCCAGTAGTGTAGCAATAGCGTAAAATCTTATGCTTTCAATAAACGTGAATCCTCGCGACAGCGAGTTGACCGAGCCCCGGGAGTACACACACCCGGGACAAGCGGCTCGTAGTCTTACCGCAAGCACACGGTGTAGCGGCGAGCGGGTATCGAACTCAGGGAGGAACAATGAAGTGTCTCCTTCCAATCACCTAGCTATCAAAATGGTCGAGAATAATTTGGGGTAAAATTGTCACAATCGTTCGAATGTCGATAGAAATATCAATAAAATAAAGCACCTAGGGATAGGGAATCCGCTCTACGGACCGTATCTCATCGTTATGATTCATAGGTTTCATCATTGCTAGACTTGAATTTTAGGTGAACTAGTCGCAACTAAATGTAGAACCAAGCTCACGCTGTCGCGCTATTGCCGGTCTATAGCAAACCTAGGGTGGGGCCCAATCTCTTGCAAACCCTAGCCAAAGCCGCTAGCGTGAAGAACGACATCATCGTTCAATCGTATCTCGAGCCCACTCTCGTGCAAACTCGAGCTACGACCTAGGTTGAGATAGTTTCTACCCGTCCAATCTCTTGCAAACGGATATTGGTATAGAAACACGATTAAAAATCCTAGCTTTGGTCCAATCTCTTGCAAACCAATTCTAGAGAAGTCCAATCGTAAATCTAAATCGAATTTCTAGGGTTTCCTATCAATTGGGACCCAATCTCTTGCAAATCCCAATCAATATGAATCCCTAGCTATCCGTAATTAATCAATCCCAACCTAACCCTAATCAATTCTAGCAAGAATTTCACCAAATCATCACAATTTAGAAATATGGTCTATATGGTTCATCCCTACGCCCTAAGACGATAGCACTACTCACTAATCATCATGCAATACTTAGGAAAATCAGTAATAAAATCAACACAATTCATTGCAATAGAGAAATTATTAATAAAAATATGGTTTTTGATAAGAGAGTAGACAAACCAATGAGAATCCAATATCATCCAACAAAAGTATACTTTTAATCTCCAAAAGAAAAGCTAAATCTATTAATATAAAAAACTCTCAAAAAGGCTGCTAAAAAGCTCTAAAAGTCCTCCCTAACTAGGGCAAAAACTGGGTTTAAATACCCTTCAAAATCGCCCAAAAAATCGTGACCAAAATGCCCCTGCGCAGCCCAGAAATCGCACTTTACGCAGCAGGCGGAGCGGCTCACTCGGCCGAGTGACAAATGTCACTCGGTGGAGTGACAAAACCCTGTAGATTTCCAGTAAGTTGGGGGTTTTCGGGGGTCTGTCTTCGGAGGTGACTCGGCCGAGTGGCTTTACTCACTCGGCCGAGGGGCATTCCATGCTCGGCCGAGTGGCTCTCTCAGATCCACTGTAAAATTCCAGTAAGTCGGCCTCTTTTTGGATGGATTTTCCCGTGACACTCGGGCGAGGGGATCTCCATACTCGGCCGAGTGGTCTTTCGTCACTCAGCCGAGGGCACGCTGATATTCTTCTGCTGTGCATGTTCGGTCTGGTCGGCCGAGCGAGCTTCTTTGCTCGGCCAAGTGAGTGCTTCACTCGGCCGAGTGACATGCTGTAGATGCACAATCTTCTTCGTTTCTCCTCCCCGTCGCTCCTATGTAGCTCCTTCTTCTTCCACTTATCTTCCATCGCTGAATGACCATCAAAAGGGCTGTGGGTGACACTCCGGAGTGGGTGCAAATCCTCTTGATCTCAAAATCACTCCAGATTGCTCCATATCTCATGAAATACGACAAAAATAAGAAATAGTGAAAAGCATCGCAATATTGTCGAATAATCATGAAAAACGTGATATGAGCGATCAAAGTGGCATGCAAACATGCAGAAAAAGGTTGCAAAATATGGAGTGATCAAAATCCCCCAAGCTTACCTTTTACTCGTCCTCGAGGAAGATGAGTAAAAAGCGAACCCGACTGATAAAACCATGGAAAAGAAGGAAAAAGAACGGAATGAAAAACTAAATATAATAGAAATCGAAGAAGGAGGTGCTAGATCATTTTTCTCAGGACGTGGGTTTTGCTTACTCATATAGCATACATCGAATATAGAACACATGCCAAAGACTTTTATCCCGATATCATAGTATAATGATGCATTCGAAATAGAAAACCCAAGAATATCAAAACAGCATGAAATATGGAATCATTCAAGGATTAACATCGTCTGAAGCATCAAAAGCGGTATACATAATCATAGATCACACACTTTTCAATTGAATGCTTTCTATAAGGAGTATAAGAGAAATCACACAGTATGGAGTAGTAAGAATAGAAAAGTATGGTTTCTATGAAATGCATGCTAAGCGTCGATTTCTGGATTTTGTAAAACTTTAGCAATCTCACCGAGTATAGAAGATTACTTAGCCTAGGTTCTAGGTTGTCATGCACCGTCAAGTAGTCACTCTCTCTCACATCATTGGATCTCCTCCCCCAAGCTTATCCATAAGCGTGGTGGCATAAGATAAATCAATAAACATATTTCCCATTTTTGAAGCTCCAAGATAGAATAAAAAAAGAGGGAAGAAAGAGAGAAAGAATGTGAGATGGGATCATATATAAACTTCGTTTCTCTTTTCTTTTCTTTATCTCAATTTTCTCTCTCTCTTTTTTCATAAAATAAACATATATACAAAAGGGATCCCAAATCAAAAGAAAGAAGGATATATATATATATATATATATATATATATATATATATATATATATATATATATATATATATATATATATATATATATATGATTTTGGGGAATTTTAGCATGGAAATTAATAGCGGGTGGAATGCCAATAATAGACTTGCTAAAGGGAGATTCACCAATGAATTTTAAGTAGAGAAATAATGCTCAAGATATGTGGAGAAAGAAATAAATGTATCACTCGGTTCATTCTATAGGACGTGCACGACAACTTTCAGCAGAGCAATGTAATCTACTCAGTTTAATCTCAAAAAGTAAACTAGTCCAGATATGTCATCCTAGCAGAAATTCAATGAACCTGAAAGTGAAGCGTACAATTCATGCAATAAGAAGTGATATGAGAAAGGAAAGCAATACTCCAGATATGAGCAATCAATGCGTGAAGCTTGGTGTGTTTTCTACGAAAAGCATAAATACGAATCATCAGACATCAGCTAATAACAGAATTTCATCCATATTCATACAGAAAAAGAGTGGGTTACTATTTCAAATGTAAAGCAGGACATAGAATATGATATCTGAAACAAAAGCTATGATATGACAAAATAGCATGCATAGAGAGATAAGCTAACACCACATCATCGTCATCACAGAAAAGTCATCTCTAGCAAAAGATGAAAGAAATAAAGATAAAAGAAAATAGAAACTACTATGTACAATGCAGCACACAAAGGAAATAAGAAAACGTGATGCATGATAAAAAAACGAAAAAAATGAGTGAAAAAAATGGTGTAAAAACAAAGAAAAGGTGGGAAAAAAATAAAAATAAAAGGTGACGAAAAGCAAAAAGTGTGAGAACTCAGTCCCCCAAGCTAAAGTGCACAGTGTCCTCAATGTGCAAAGTGTGGCACACCGAGAGACGTGAAATGGGTGGGTTGGGTGAGGATGCATGCATGATGAAAAAGAAAGAAAAAGAAAAAGAAAATTTGATGTGAATGTAAATGATGCATGCAGAGATCAGAATGATGCAAATAAAAGTGTCCCCGAAAAGACTCTCCCTCACTCCCACAAAGAGATAAAAAAATATGACCAAATAGATACCAAAATAGTATGTGGAGGAGGGGATCAAAAATCATCAGGCTCCAAAAACGACCAGCAAAACAGCAGAAATATAGAAGGTATCCAGTGTGTGCCTAGGCTGGTGGTGGTGCACCAGCATCGTCCTGTGGCGGAGGTGGAGGTGGAGGTGGTAGCTACTGGGAGGGTGTCGGTGGTAGAGGCAGATGCGCCAGAATCTGATTCAGGCAAGCCTGAATACTGGAAAGGATGGCGACGCGGGTCTGCACGGCACTGACCGCGGCGGAGAGAGCTCTAAAGTCCCCTCTAAGTCCACTAACAGCCCCCTCAAAAGCACGAATGCTCTGAACTAGAGTGTCTGGGGGTGGTGGAGCAGAGGGACGCACAGGTCTAACAGGTGAAGTGCGCGGCTGTCTCACGTGGGCAGTGTAGTGAATGGGTGCAGCAAGGGAGGGTGGGAGTGGTGTTGTGCTTGCTATGTGATGCCCAGCCTCGGTGAGAGGCTGGGATGCAGGCTGTGTCTAAGCGAAAGTAGCAGCAGCAACAGAAGAGGTGGAAGTGAAAATAGGCGACGAGGCGGTGGGAGAGGTCAGTGACGCAGACGTGGGGACAGATGTCACGATGCTCTCGAAAAAGACATGGGCGGTGGAGACCGAAAGGTCGACGGCTGGGGAGGCTGTGTAGGGCACAAAAGATGACTTCCCAGGAGTCGAGAAAAGCAATCGGGAGAGGGTCTCCACGGCAGCGGTAAAGGAAGACTAGCCACTCTCAAGAATGGTGGGTGGACGCTCGAGGCTCAGTGTGGCAATGGGCTCGACGGAAATAGGCGCAGTGGTAGTGGTGGTGGATGACTAAGCTAAAGTGCTCCCAACACTAACAGACGTGTGGACAGAGGTGTCGGGAGGTGCAGACAGTGCAGGTGCAGGCTGAGGGATCACGGGGTCGACAGGTGGTGCAGGGGGTGCCTGCACAGCATCATCGGGCTCAAGCACATAGACGACGTGGATAAGGAGATCCATCGCTGGAATCCAGTCCCCGTGAGTCGGTCCAATGTGTGTCCGTGCGGGGCTCGAGAGAACCATGTAGTCAGCGTTGAAGGGACCATGCAACCACACCCAGTGCCGACGACCGTGGGGACGAAGCATCTTCATCCGGGCCATAACATCTATAAAAAGTGCGGTGGGGCCCGGAGGTCGACACAAGTCGTCAGGTAGGTCCACGTCGGTCATAAGGGCCAAGAGGGTGATCAGACCGTCGCAACAGATAGGCGAGCGAGCGCTCATCGAAATGATAATACGGTCCAAAAACCAACTGGCAATGTCGATCTCAACGGCATGGACCAAATCGTCACTACCCCTATCTAGAACCCTAGGGCGAGTCATCGCATAGAGCATGTAGAGCTCTGGCATAGACATGGTCCCGGGCTCATACCTCGCGAGGAAAGTAGTCGCCATAAGGCGCTGTGCAATACGGAGGCAGGGGTGGAGGATAGCTGAGGCCTTGGCCCTAATAGGGTCAAAGGCGAGTGGGGATCCCGTGATCCGTGTCCAGAAGGTGTGGGTGTCGAACGACGGGGGTGGGATGTGTGTGGGAGCAGAGGCGCAGTCAGGGTCAGGGATGGCGGGCCACTGGAAAAATGCTCTAAGCATGTCGAGAGTGATCTTGCACTCTCGATCCATCAAACGGAAGGAGCATCCTCCAGCGGTCCGGTCAATGGAACTAAGGACCTCTAGTTTCGGACGGATGTAGGTATTCGCCGACACCGACAGAAAATCATGCCATCCCACATTATCGTACAACGTGAGAAGCCCCTCAAGTACCCCTAGGTGGTCTAGGTCAGCTAGGTGTGCAAACCTAGAGGGTACTATCGAGCGATGGCAGATACGCTCAAATCTGGCGCGGTGTGCGTCATTTCGAAACGTAATCCCCATTGGCCCGACGGCGGGAGCGGGCGGTGGAACGGGATCAGCAGGAATCGGCTGTGTAGATGGTGGTGGGCTAGGTGGAGGGGAGTCCTCCCTAGCGGAAGAGGAACCAGGATCATCGGTCCTCTTCCGCTTGGCAGCGGATCCCCGTGTTCGTGGCCTAGTGCGCGGTGGCATGTGTACTGCGAAGCGTGCTCACCAAAATAAGTAATGCGACGTGCAAAATAATGGAACGAGTGTACCTGAACACGCCGCGACAGCAAACAGCAGTGTGTACAAAGAGATACCGCCTCCGCAAAGCTCTAAGTGCGTCCAAAAGCTTCCCAATGCTCCCCCAAGCTAGCCTACAAATCAAACAATCAAATCAGCGAATAATACTCAATATACATGGGGAAGATAGGGGATAATAGATAGATATGGAAATTAATTTCAAAATCGGGCTAAAAACACGTGCGGATTGGAGAAAAAGGGGAGGAAATTGGATTTGGGGGGCAAAAACGAGGAATTACGGCGAAATGGCGGTGGCACTGGTGATAGTCGGCGACGAGCTGATCGGTCGGTCGTCGGTGGTCGACTGGGGGTCGGTCGTCGGCGGGTGGTGGCCGGCTCGGGCGAGGAAGGCGACAAATCAGGCAAAGGGATGCCCAGGGACAGTGGCTCCTGCGAGGATTTGGGAAATTTTGCGTTTCGATTTTCGCGCAGCCCGCAGCCGGTTATATATAGGTTGGTTACGACTCGGCTGAGTGATGATTTCACTCGACCGAGTGGCGTAAAGGTAAAAACCATTTTCAAAATATCTTCGCCACTTCCGACTCGGCTGAGTGGCTTTGATTCACTCGGCTGAATGGAGAAACTCCATTCGGCCGAGTGGCTCTGCCACTCGGTAATCTTATAGAACTGGGAGGGTATCTGTGTCACTCGGCCGAGTGACAAGTCACTCGCCCGAGTGGCAATTAAGAATAAAACTTACAGAAAGTGACAGAGAGTTGGTCTGTAGAAACTTCCCTGATTGGTGCTCCACTCGGTCGAATGGAGTCTGTGCTCGGCCGAGTGGCAGATGCGACTCGGCCGAGTGACGTGCTGTTTTCTGCATCGGCTCTCTGTTTTAACTCCAGTCTTTGTTTTTCTTCCTCTTGTCAGTTTCTTCCTCCTTCTGACGCCTGAGTGCATTCCTGGAGCGCTCTCCCTTGCCTCGGTCATCCTCCATATGAGTGATTTCTCTTTCTCCATCTCCTGTCATGAAAATTAGGACCTGTTGTCACGATTTTCATAGACACTAGACTTTAATCGCTAATAAAAATCTAAACCAAAAATGAAAATCAAATAAAAACAATGCAAAAACCGTCGGGTTGCCTCCGACAAGCGCTCGTTTAAGGTCATGAGCTCGACCCCTTTAGATATTCGTTTAGCTCGTGATGTTGGGCGCATATGAGATACACCCGTCAAATTTACCGGGAAGTCCACTTGGATTTGGGTCATGATGTTCATCGGTCTTCCTCGGCACCCCCTCATCATGGGTAATGTTGGGGGATAAGTTCCTCAAGCTAGAGCTCGTTCCTATCTTCTTCTTGGCCGGTGACACCGATCTTCTATTCGGTGGAGCTTTCTTCGGATTCTTGGCCTTTGAGAGCTTGCAAAGCTCCCGTATTCTTACGACATCAGCATCGCCTTCTTCATCGGTCGTGGAGCTATCTGGAGGGTCCTCCAACTTCTCTTCTTCACTACTAGGTTGGCCTTCCTCAAACCCATCGGCATGGAGAGCGCCAATAGAGTGGGGGATAGCTTCTTCAATCACTTCATCGATAGAGCGCCAATAGAGTGGGGGAGCGCCACATAGTCCAACTCCTCGTGATATGGCATATGCTTCATGGCCTTGGGTATGTGAAGCTCGACCTCGATGTTCCCGACATTCAAGGATAGAGTTCCTTCCCGCACGTCGACTATAACACCGGCGGTGGCGAGGAACGGGCGTCCAAGTATAAGTGAAGTGTCGCCCTCTTGCTTGATGTCCATGATAACGAAATCGCAAGGTAGGCATATTCCCCCCGGAACTTGAAGTGGAATGTTCTCCGCAATCCCTAGCGGCCTAGTAATCCGACCATCCGCAAGTTGAATTTTCATGTCGGTCGGCTTCAAGTCGGTGCCCGTGTTCAATTTTTGGAACATGCTAAGGGGCATTAGGCTCACACTCGCGTCCAAGTCAACTAAAGCTTTTTGCAACGGGACGCCTCCAAGTGTGCAAGGGATGCAGAAACTCCCGGGATCCTTGAATTTCGCGGGCTCCTTTTCCTTCTGGGTAAACTAAGTTCCTTGTTCGGTAGGCATGATTTTCTCCTTCCTTTTCCTTCCCGATATCAAGTCCTTCAAGAACTTTGCATACGACAGGATCTCCACTATAGCATCTAGGAAAGGAATATTGAGGCTTACTCCCCTCAAATATTCAAGGAACTTGGCGAGCCGTTTCTCTATCTTGGCTTTATCTAGCCGTTGTGGAAATAGCACCGGTTGCATGTAGCGGCGCTCGTCATTAGGCTTCGCCACTTTAGAATTTCCTCCTTCTAGCGGCTCCTTTTGGCTCTCCTCCTCAATTACCGGCTCTTTTTCTTCCAAAATCTCTATCACGGGTTGCTTGTTTTGGGTCATAGTGGGAGTGGTGTCCTTCCCGCCCCTTGTTGTAACCGCCACCACCGTATTGATGTGTCCGGTGTTGCTCTGTGGATTGGGCTCGGGTTTTTCATGTTGGCATAGGGATGCACCTAGCCCGGGACAAGCAAGTTCAAGTATGTAGCGTGTGCTACGAATGCGACATTCAATGCATGGATGACATGACATGGCAAGTAGTAAAGCGTACATGTAAGGAAAGTAAACGTGACAGTTTAGTATGCATGATCAACAAGTTTAAAGATTTGGATCTAGCTTCGTTGTCAAGCTAGATCATTTAGGTGACGGATCTAGTGTCGTTGTCAAACTAGATCAAGTAGACGTCTAGCCAGCTATCATTTCACTGACTAGTCTCTTTTACGCTAAAATCAAGGAAGTGGCCTAAAAACATGGCCCTACATAAGAGTTGGCAAGTTTCACTTGCCTGCAAGTATCACGTCTGAGCAACACCATCCAACGAGTCCAAAATCACAATAACCCTACGTGCACAAGTCCACCGGCCTACATCCGTTTTATTAATCTTGATTAGTGAATTCTAAAACATTTAAAATACTTTAAAAATATTGATTTTAGTCTTGATTAGCATGCATTGGGTTGGGGGTCCTAGGGGTGCAAAGCGTTACCTCAACACGACGCGAAAGCTACACTGGCGTCGGGTAGCGACGCCGGGGGTTGGAATAATAATATCGCGCTCCAAGTCCAGATTCCAATTAGATTTCCCGCTGGAAATTTCAGAGCAATCAACCGGAGTAACGATTCCAGATTCCAAAGCTAGCACGTGCGACGACGGGCAACGACGTGTTGCAACGTCGTACGCGGCGAATCCTCGAAGAGAAAGTACCTAGGTGGGGCCCACAGTAGTCCTAGGGACCAATGGGGGACCCAAAATACCTCTGGAGAACTTGGGGGGCCCACTGTGGCAAGTGGTGCGACGGGTGTGGGGTTGCGACGAATGGCTCTCGGTCGTACAGCCTCGGTGCGGGGACTTGGCTCGGTCAGACACAGGGGAACGGCTGTGCAGTGGTGCGGGTCGGTCGCAGCTGCAGGGTTCGGGGCTTCCTCTCGGTCGGTGCGGATGGAGCAATCGGTCGGGCGCCTTGGATGCGGGGGTTGCAACGTTGCAACGTTGCAACGCCGGTCGGTGCGAAGATGCGTGCCGGTCGGGCACGGTGCGGAGCGGAGCGACGGAGCGGACACGGTGCGGAGCGGGATGCGGGTTGTGCTCTCGGTCTGACCGAGAGCTCCTCTCGGTAGGAAAGGAGGAACAGAGCAGGCGACAGCAGCGGGGTGCGGACGGGGCTTGGTCCGGCGGTGGCTAGCGGTCGGAGCGGGAGAACGGCCTTGGGTTTCTCGGTCATGCGACAGCTGTTCGTCGCAACGTTGCGACGAATCGTCGCAACGTCAAATTTGAGTTTTGAAAGTGGCTAGGGTTAATTTCATGTGAAAATAGGTCTTCCTAGGGGTTGTTTATATAGTGTAGATGGGTTGACTAGGTCTAGGGCTAATCCTAATAGGATTAGAAGTTCAAAAATATTTAAAATTTGAATCCCAACTTCTCCAACTCGCACAAGGATTTGATGCGGTCCAAATGAGCTGGAAATTAGCTCAAAAATTCTTTAAAACATTTTAAACTCAAATAAATTTTCTTTGACCGAAATTAATTTAAAACATAATTATTAAAAATATTATAAACCTTGTTAAAAATATAAAAGTGGTCAAATAAACTCCAAAAATTATAAAATAAATATCGGGGTGATCATGATGATGAATGTGAGCTGACTAAGAAGGCTGATCTCAATTTCAACGTCGGACGACGAAACTAAAAATAGAAACGTCTCCCGTCAAAAGTGAAAATTGCAATGTCTCATCGAATAAGATTAAATTGTGGGAAAACGACTCGAGAAACGTCGTTCCAAATTAGTGCCACTATTTAATACCCTCAGAGACGTTCACAACGGCCTATCACTCAAAAGTGTTCATAATCAAATAAAGTCTAAAATAAACACGTGCACGGCCAAAAGCACGTGCACGAACAAGGTACAACGAAAAGTGGTCGTGTCACGCCCCGCTTCCCAAAATGGACGGAAGCGAAACATGACGAGGCCCGCTTAGGCCAGAGCTTTAGAAGCTCGGACCCAATAAGCGTCTGTAGGGGTACCATTTTCAAAAAGTTTTCAGGTTCTTGCATTTTTATAGTTCGAAACAACAAAAGTACGGAAAAGATATTGCATTCATTAAATTAGAGATATGATATCCAACAAGTACAAAGTCTGAAAGAAGCCTAAGCATGGCAAAAAACTATCTAAAAGAAACGGAAAGTAGTAACCTCTGAAGGTGGTGACTAAAAGACCTCAAGGTCTGGTCCTCGTCAGGCACGTGCTCTGGGTCGACATCCTCGGCTCCTCGTACTCCAGTGAGACTGCCTCGTCCACGAACTCTGGCTAAATACCTGACGTACAGCACCCAAGAAAAGGAACTGTACGTCAGGTAAAGTCTACAAGAAGGGTTAGACTTTTACTGCAAGTGCACCGAACTTTAAACAACGGTTTACTGGTTGATTAGCATACTGAGGTTCTTTTACACAACAGTTTACTGGTTGATTAGCATGCTGTGGTTATAACAGAGTAACACGACAGGAAGTAACGCAGCAGGAAAGTAAAACTGGACAAGTAGTAGTCGTAGCGTGTGCTACCAACTACGGGACTAGCATACAGGTGTCAAGACAAGACGTGACATGACAGAAGCAAGGCAGGACAAGACAAGTGAGACACGAAAGGGTTCACGCCTTACGATTCGAGGGGGATCAGACCCTCTTGCCGTGCGCACGCTCAACCCAACCCCAAACCCCAAGACAAGACAAGACATGACACCAGTACAAGGGATCACTCGCTCTAGCTTGGCGAGTGCCCTATTGCCCGCAGGCTGAGAATCAGTACAAGGGATCACTCTCTCCACTTGGAGAGTGCCCTATTGCCCTCGGGGTGTGTATCAGTACAAGGGATCACTCTCTCAACTTGGAGAGTGCCCTATTGCCCGCAGGCTGTGAATCAGTACAAGGGATCACTCGTCGAGTGCCCTATTGCCCAGCGGGCTGTGCAAGACGGGACATGACGTGACACGACAGGAAAGGTTATTCTAGGGTGTCCACACACACGCACACACATGATAGCCCTACAGCATCAAAATTTATTGTTGTCAGGCTCAGACTTAGTCGTCAAGTCTGAGCCGTCAGTAGTCGTCCCGGACGCTATCATTTCACGTCCGGTTCTATACATTCACAGTCTAACAGTTCTAGCAACCTAAGACCAAAGCACGGTCAAAAACGCAAGTGGGTACACTTGCTTGAAACGGCGAGTGCGTCGTCCTCTCGAAGCGTCTCGTCCAAGCGTCTCGTCCGCAGAAGTCCGTCTGAAATATCGCCACGGCGACGATGTCAGGTCTCAAATTCATCAAATCCTATTAGGGTTCGTTTCTAGGTTTTCGGGACTATCCTATTCGTCAAAAGTCACTTTTTTGATGTTTCAGCCTAATCAACGATCTATCCTATGTGCACAGTCAAATTAGTCTGTTCGTCGATTTTCTATGTTCGTACAATGTTTTACAGGAGCTGAAAAGTAAATTTAGTTCAAGTTGACGGTTTTTAGTTTAGGGTTCAGTCAGCTATTGTGGGGGTTTCTACGAGTTTCGGGGAACCAACCTGAACCGGAGTTTGTCGTAGAATGGATGTCGTGTCTGATCGGAGAGCTCCTCAGCTTCAGATCTGGTCCTCGCACGATTCTCCAAAAGTCTGAACTTGCGACGAAGGCCTACGACGTGTCGCAACGTCGTAGACGGCAAATCCGCGAAGTAGCACGTCCAAGTGGGGCCCACAGCAGTGCTAGGGGTCCAAGGGGGCCCACAACACCTCAGGAGCACTTGGGGGGCCCACCACAGAAGTTGGTGTGGGAGAAACCCACTTGCGACGAAGTTCGGTCGGTCGTACACTGCCGTTGCGAAGGGTTCTCTCGGTCAGACCGAGGGGAGCTCTCGGTCGGACGCTGAGCAGCGCAGCGGGGTCGGGGGCTCGTGCTGTGCGAGGGAATCCTTCGGTCTGACCGATGGATCCCGTCGGTCGCAGCGGGCGGCCAAGCTGCAACGTTGCAGCTTGCAACGAAGCGGAGTAGCGGGCTGTTCTCTCGGTCGGAGCGGGGAGCGGCTTCGGTCAAGCGCTAGCGGGTGCGGAGCGGTGGCAACGAAGCGGGGTGCGGAGCGGGCGCTCGGTCTGACCGAGCGGTGCTCTCGGTCGGAGCGGGCGACAGCGGGGGAGGCGATGCAGCGGGTGCTGCAAGCGGCGATGCGGGGGCTTGCTCCGGTCGTGCGCTGGGAATTACGGGGGAGAGCTCCGGTCGTGCACGTTGCGATCGTCGCAACGTTGCGAGGAACGTCGGGAAGGGGTTTTTGACGGCTAGGGTTTGTGTGGCTACGAAAATAATCTAGCCTAGGGTTTATGTAAATAGAAAAGAGTTAGGGTTAGGGTTTGGGTTAAGAAAAACGTAATTAAAATAATTAAAATAATTAATATAATTTAAAATTGCTCCCCTCTCCCTCACGCAAGATGGGTGCGGCCAAAAATTCTAAAATTTTGCCTAAAAATTCCTTAATGCGTTATTATAATATAGAAATTTTATTGTAATTAAAAATTTTATAAAAATAGGTTTTAAAATTATTTAAAGCTTTCAAAAAAATAGAAAATAGGTCAAATTAAGTCCAAAAATTGTGAAATAATTCTGGGGTGTTCGGGACGACTAAAGAAAGAGAGTGGAGAAAACAGATCTAAATTTCGACGTCGAGAGACGAAAATAAAATTCGAAATGTCTCGCGTCAAAACAGAAAGTCGAGACGTCACGTCAAATAAGTTAGTATCGCGGAAGAACGACTCGAGATATGTCGTTCCAAAGTCGTTTCGCAATCTAATACTTTCAGGAACGATCACGACGACATATCACACAAAAACGTTCAAAAACAACTAAAGTCTAAATTAAGCACGTGCACGATCAAAAGCACGTGCACGAAGAAGGTACGATAGAAACAGGCCGTTACATTCTACCCACCTTAGAAATGATTCCGCCGTCGGAATCACTCACACTAGTAATAATATCACCCATATAACCTTATACCCGCAGCTATCATATCTACTCATAAAGATTTCTAATCCTGTAACTTCGAACAACGTTCCTCAATAATCCATCCTAGTCCATCTTTTCACTGGCAAAGCCACGACTAAACTCACCTCCTAATAATATAGTTCCATCACTTCCGTTCCAATTTCCAACTCCAAGTTCTCATAAAAAAATAATGATAATCATCTTCTCAATAATATCTTTTAAATTTCTAAATCTTTTCCCATCGTTAATAAATCTCCAAAAATGAGATTCTAGTCATCCACCAATCCAAGACAAAAACATTTGTCTATCATATAATACCTTCACCAATCAGCAATCGTCGTGTCTTCAATACTTTCTCGTCATATCTCCCCATAATTCATCCACCAAACAATTGATCAGTCAGAATTACCCCTCATCCTACTCACTATAACTAATCCCAACCAACATTAAGTCCAACTGCATAATCATCCATTAATCTCCACATGTCGTGTTATTCTCAAAGCCTTCTCACGTCAATTCATCAATCAGTCTCAATGCTAATATAAGCTCTACTCAATCTCATGATCACCCTAACTCATACTATTCTCCGTAGTTACTCCTATCTACTACCCGTCTAAGCCTCAAGTCTGATAAGTCATCATCTCCTCGCATTTAATCTTATTCAAACAGAATTCTGCATTGAGTCCACCACACTTCGGTTTTATAAATAAGTCTGAGACAGTTCATTCTTTTCATCCAAAAAAATATTCTAATCCATCATCCTTGTGTTCCCAAAATCAATTAATCATTGCCATAATAAAACTTATCTCACTCCAAGCCTACTTGCAAACAAAATCCTATAACGATAATAGCTAGTCCCAATTAATATAACAACCATAAACACGAAAACTTTCTTTAAGGGAGAAGAAGAGAAGAGAAAGAGGGACTTAAGGCCAAGAAAATACTTTAAAACATTTGGAAAAAGAACGTGCGGTGTTGCGGTAATGGATGAGGGAGGTTAAGTGATTTGTGATCTTGTGAGCTAGTTTTAAAACTTTAAAGATTTGGTTTAAAAAAACAAAGTTTTGATATGATTCACATACAACCAAGATAAACCATTCATTAAAACTCAGTCTAAGGATCTGCCTGTGATGACACCATTCATAAAAGTATGAATACCGTCATTCAGACAACTTCCAGCTTACCATGGTTAACACTGGGTACACATTCAAGACACAGGAGACAAACATCAGAATCCTAAAGAAGACACACTTATACAGGTCTACACACTCTACCTATACTCAGGCACTGCAACGACATCACCTACCAGAGGGCCTACTCCTAAACTGGAGATAGCATGGATAACTACAAGGTCTAATGTCTAGATAAAAGAAGGAAAGAAAACTAAATCAAAAGCGGAACGAAATAAGATCGGAAGGAACGAGTTCAAATAAGGCAAGATAAGGAGGTAGTTGGTTGGGTGGAAAACGATTGTTTTGCAAATGGAGATAAGTTTTCACAAAGATTTTGAAATGTGGTCACGAGGAACATAGAACAGATATGATAATAATAATAAAAATAATTGAAGTTCCACCTAGTCCAGAAAATATTTTAAAAGTATGAACTGTAAGTGATTTATGAATAGATCTGGTAGCCCAGAAAAATATAAATTGAATTATCAAAATGTTAACACGGTTTTAAAAATGAAAATATGAAAGATACCGATTTGAAATAATTTCCAGATAGTAACTTGAAAATTGACGACCAAGGAGATTTCAAAATCTAAGAAGGAACTTTTAATCGAAAAGCAATAAATTTTAAATATATACAATAAAGGGTTTTCAAGGAAGTCAAACCGAGCGAAGAATTTAATAAAGGGTTTCGAAAACAGGAAATAAAGGAAATAAAAGTGGGATGAGGTAGCGATTGTTTTGTAAATGAAAATGAATTTAAACAAAGGTTCTTGAAGTATGAGCACGATGAACATAGAGATGTTTATATGTAAGAAATTTAAAATCCCCCTTTGTTTTAGAAAAATATTCTAAAGTACGTACGTAAATGGTTAAAATAAATTTCGTAGGTAGAAAAAATGATATATTGAATTCCCGAAATGATTACAAAGTTTTAAAACTAAAATTCGATGGATGCTGATTCGAAAATAAGTACGAGGTCGTAACTTAAAACTTTTACGACCGAAAGGTTTCAAAATTTGCGAAAGAATTTTAACTTAACCGAAAATAAGAAATTTTAAATAATTAATAAAAGTTTTCAAAGAAGTCAAATTCGGCGGAGAATTTAATAATGAATTTCAAAAATACTTTTAAGGAAGCAGGTTTTGGGAAAGGGGAAATTTTGAAAATAAATACAAGATAGTAGAAATATATTGTGTAGTTTATAAAAGTAATATATATATTTTGGAAACAAGGCAAATAATGCGAGATATTGACTTAAAACATTTACGTCCGAGAAAGCTCCAAGTCAATTAAAAGTATTAACTCGATCCAAAACAACAAATTTTAAATATATGATATAGGGGTTTTCAAAGAAATCAAGTCAGAGCGAAAATTTAATAAGGAAAGTCGAAAATAATTTTAGAGGAGGTAGAATTTGTCAAGGAAGGGATTCGTAGGATCGATGATGATCGTCAGGAAACGATCACGAGAATCGAGAGAAAGGAAAAAAAATGATCGCATGAAGATTACGCGTAAGATATGAATCGTGAAGGGCTACGATGGGACTCTATGGTCGATAGCACAAAATTTGCAAGGATCAGAGGGATGCTAGAGGACAAGGGTTCTAATCATCGGGTCGTCTAAAGATTTAGGATAACTCAGCTCTAAGACTTCCTATGAGCTAGAATATAATCAGGATCTAAAGAGAAGGTTCCTAAGAGAATCGAGGTTACGTTCTGCTGGGCCCGAAGTCAATGGAGCTGGGCGAGCGACTAACTAAAAGAAGGACTCTAAATATCTAATACGATCAGAATCAAATGGGGATGCTAAAATAGTCTAGGACGAGGACGACTAAATCTTAACCAAGGCATCCGACTATCAACCTGGGACGTCTACCTAAGTCTTCCTACTATCTAAGACTGGGAAACTAATTCAGACTTGTACGTGGATATCAAATGAATGTGGTACTTTTATTGTTCCGAACTTTTGTAAGACCTGCATGGGCCACCACTAAAACCTGTCACGCCCCGCTTCCCAAAATGGACGGAAGCGAAACGTGACGAGGCCCGCTTAGGCCAGAGCTTTAGAAGCTCGGACCCAATAAGCGTCTGTAGGGGTACCATTTTAAAAAAGTTTTCAGGTTCTTGCATTTTTATAGTTCGAAACAACAAAAGTACGGAAAAGATATTGCATTCATTAAATTAGAGATATGATATCCAACAAGTACAAAGTCTGAAAGAAGCCTAAGCATGGCAACAAACTATCTAAAAGAAACGGAAAGTAGTAACCTCTGAAGGTGGTGACTAAAAGACCTCAAGGTCTGGTCCTCGTCAGGCACGTGCTCTGGGTCGACGTCCTCGGCTCCTCGTACTCCAGTGAGACTGCCTCGTCCACGAACTCTGGCTAAATACCTGACGTACAGCACCCAAGAAAAGGAACTGTACGTCAGGTAAAGTCTACAAGAAGGATTCGACTTTACTGCAAGTGCACCGAACTTTAAACAACGGTTTACTGGTTGATTAGCATGCTGAGGTTCTTTTACACAACAGTTTACTGGTTGATTAGCATGCTGTGGTTATAACAGAGTAACACGACAGGAAGTAACGCAGCAGGAAAGTAAAACGGGACAAGTAGTAGTCGTAGCGTGTGCTACCAACTACGGGACTAGCATACAGGTGTCAAGACAAGACGTAACATGACGGAAGCAAGGCAGGACAAGACAAGTGAGACACGAAATGGTTCACGCCTTACGGTTCGAGGGGGATCAGACCCTCTTTCCGTGCGCACGCTCAACCCAACCCCAAACCCCAAGACAAGACAAGACATGACACCAGTACAAGGGATCACTCGCTCTAGCTTGGCGAGTGCCCTATTGCCCGCAGGCTGAGAATCAGTACAAGGGATCACTCTCTCCACTTGGAGAGTGCCCTATTGCCCTCGGGCTGTGTATCAGTACAAGGGATCACTCTCTCAACTTGGAGAGTGCCCTATTGCCCGCAGGCTGTGAATCAGTACAAGGGATCACTCGGCGAGTGCCCTATTGCCCAGCGGGCTGTGCAAGACGGGACGTGACGTGACACGACAGGAAAGGTTATTCTAGGGTGTCCACACACACGCACACACATGATAGCCCAACAGCATCAAAATTTGTTGTTGTCAGGCTCAGACTTCGTCGTCAAGTCTGAGCCATCAGGAGTCGTCCCGGACGCTATCATTTCACGTCCGGTTCTATACATTCACAGTCTAACAGTTCTAGCAACCTAAGACCAAAGCACGGTCAAAAACGCAAGTGGGTACACTTGCCTGAAACGGCGAGTGCGTCGTCCTCTCGAAGCGTCTCGTCCAAGCGTCTCGTCCGCAGAAGTCCGTCTGAAATATCGCCACGGTGACGATGTCAGGTCTCAAATTCATCAAATCCTATTAGGGTTCGTTTCTAGGTTTTCGGGACTATCCTATTCGTCAAAAGTCACTTTTTTGATGTTTCAGCCTAATCGACGATCTATCCTATGTGCACAGTCAAATTAGTCCGTTCGTCGATTTTCTATGTTCGTACAACGTTTTACAGGAGCTGAAAAGTAAATTTAGTTCAAGTTGACGGTTTTTAGTTTAGGGTTCAGTCAGCTATTGTGGGGGTTTCTACAAATTTCGGGGAACCAACCTGAACCGGAGTTTGCCGTAGAATGGATGTCGTGTCTGATCGGAGAGCTCCTCAGCTTCAGATCTGGTCCTCGCACGATTCTCCAAAAGTCTGAACTTGCGACGAAGGCCTACGACGTGTCACAACGTCGTAGACGGCAAATCCACGAAGTAGCACGTCCAAGTGGGGCCCACAGCAGTGCTAGGGGTCCAAGGGGGCCAACAACACCTCAGAAGCACTTGGGGGGCCCACCACAGAAGTTGGTGTGGGAGAAACCCACTTGCGACGAAGTTCGGTCGGTCGTACACTGTCGTTGCGGAGGGTTCTCTCGGTCAGACCGAGGGGAGCTCTCGGTCGGACGCTGAGCAGCGCAGCGGGGTCGGGGGCTCGTGCTGTGCGAGGGAATCCTTCGGTCTGACCGATGGATCCCGTCGGTCGCAGCGGGCGGCCAAGCTGCAACGTTGCAGCTTGCAATGAAGCGGAGCAGCGGGCTGTTCTCTCGGTCGGAGCGGGGAGCGGCTTCGGTCAAGCGCTAGCGGGTGCGGAGCGGTGGCAACGAAGCGGGGTGCGGAGCGGGCGCTCGGTCTGACCGAGCGGTGCTCTTGGTCGGAGCGGGCGACAGCGGGGGAGGCGATGCAACGGGCGCTGCAAGCGGCGATGCGGGGGCTTGCTCCGGTCGTGCGCTGGGAATTGCGGGGGAGAGCTCCGGTCGTGCACGTTGCGATCGTCGCAACGTTGCGAGGAACGTCGGGAAGGGGTTTTTGACGGCTAGGGTTTGTGTGGCTGCGAAAATAATCTAGCCTAGGGTTTATTTAAATAGAAAAGAGTTAGGGTTAGGGTTTGGGTTAAGAAAAACGTAATTAAAATAATTAAAATAATTAATATAATTTAAAATTGCTCCCCTCTCCCTCACGCAAGATGGGTGCGGCCAAAAATTCTAAAATTTTGCCTAAAAATTCCTTAATGCGTTATTATAATATAGAAATTTTATTGTAATTAAAAATTTTATAAAAATAGGTTTTAAAATTATTTAAAGCTTTCAAAAAAATAGAAAATAGGTCAAATTAAGTCCAAAAATTGTGAAATAATTCTGGGGTGTTCGGGACGACTAAAGAAAGAGAGTGGAGAAGACGGATCTAAATTTCGACGTCGAGAGACGAAACTAAAATTCGAAACGTCTCGCGTCAAAACAGAAAGTCGCGACGTCACGTCAAATAAGTTAGTATCGCGGAAGAACGACTCGAGATATGTCGTTCCAAAGTCATTTCGCAATCTAATACTTTCAGGGACGATCATGACGACATATCACACAAAAACGTGCAAAAACAACTAAAGTCTAAAATAAGCACGTGCACGATCAAAAGCACGTGCACGAAGAAGGTACGATAGAAACAGGCCGTTACAGGTCGTTACATCCTCCCCACCTTAGAAATGATTCCGTCCTCGGAATCAACATCAAGCACTGCTCGGGAAAAGGTGTGGAAAGCGCTCTCTCATCTCATCTTCACGCTCCCAGGTGGACTCACCAGGGGAACCGTGACGCCACTGCACTCGAACCAAGTCGACGGTCTTATTCCTCAGCTGCTTCTGTCGACAATCCAGAATCTCAACTGGCTGCTGATCATAAGACAGATCCAGACGAACCATAATCTCTGAGAAATCCACAGCATGGGATGGATCACTAACGTATCGACGTAACTGAGATACGTTAAATACGTCATGAACTCCCACCAGCGACGGCGGCAACGCCAAGCGATAAGCCACAGCTCCAACTCTCTCCAGGACATCAAACGGCCCAATGTACCTCGGACTCAGCTTCCCTCTCTTCCCAAATCGAATAACTCCGCGGTTCGGAGATATCTTCAGAAAGACATGATCACCAGGCTGAAACTCCAAAGTCCTCCGTTTAGCATCGGCCCAATGCTTGAAACGGTCCTGTGCAATCCTCAGCTTCTCCCGGATGTTCCTCACAACATCCACGGCCTCCACGATAATCTCCGGTCCTAACAGCTCCCGATCTCCAATGTCATCCCAGCTCAGTGGAGATCGACATTTCTTTCCATATAGCACGGTGAAAGGCGTCATTCCAATACTCGCCTGGTAGTTGTTATTGTAGGCAAACTCAACGTGATGGAGATGATCCTCCCAAGATCCCTTGAAGTCCAACATGCACGCTCTCAGCATGTCCTCCAAAATCTGAATCGTCCGCTCGGACTGGCCATCCGTCTGCGGGTGGTACACCGTGCTGAAACTCAGACTCGTACCCAAGCTCTTTTGCAGACTCTGCCAAAAATGAGATGTGAATCTCGTGTCTCTGTCCGACACAATACTCACTGGGACTCCGTGAAGTCGTACGATCTCCTGCACGATTCACGTTACATCACTATCTAAACTAGGAAAAAGGAAATAGAAACGGAGAGTAAAAGAATTTACCTCCATATATCTCCTCGCTAGCTTCTCAGTAGACTGTCCTACTCGGAAGGGAATAAAGTGCGCGGATTTGGTCAATCGGTCTACGATCACCCAAATCACGTCGTTCTGCTTCGGACTCCGAGGTAGTCCAGTCACGAAATCCATAGTGATGTGCTGCCACTTCCACTCCGGAATCGGGAGCGGTTGTAGCAACCCTGTCATATGCTGATGCTCCACCTTTACTTATTGGCAAACCAAACACTTGGCTACACTCTGAGCCACACTCCTCTTCATACCGTGCCACCAAAAGTTCAGAAGAAGATCCTTGTACATCTTGGTGCCACCAGGATGCACAGAATACGGCGAACTGTGTGCCTCTACCAATAATTCCTCTCTGATATCTCCAGCTGGCACACACAACCTGGCTCCAAATCTCAACGAGCCATCCTCGTGGATCAAAAAGTCAGTCCGCAGACCGGCTTCCACCTGCTCCCGAATCTTCACCAGCTTAGCATCTCCAGCCTGTCCAGCCTTGATCCTATCCACGATTGTCGACTGTATCTGCATGCTCATCAACGAAGAAGTCTCTCCGGGAAGAATAATCTCGATACCAGACTCGCAAAAATCCTGCTGTAATCTCCACTGCGAGGTCAACATCATCACCGCTGGAAGTCTGCTCAGTGCATCCGGAACCACATTCACCTTGCCAGGGTGATACTGCAAATCAATCTCATAGTCTTCTATGAGCTCCAACCATCGACGCTGTCGCATGTTGAGCTCCTTCTGCGTAAAGATATACTTCAAGCTTTTGTGATCAGTGAAGATCTTCACTTTCTCACTCAGCAGGAAGTGCCTCCAAATCTTCAGCGCAAACACGACAGCAGCCAACTCCAAATCATGTGTCGGGTAATTCTTCTCATGAGCCTTAAGATGACGAGAAGCATACGCAACCACATGCCCATGCTGGTGGAACACAGAACCAAGACCTTTGCCAGAAGCATCGCAAAAGATCTCGAATCCTCCACTCTGATCAGGCACAGCAAGAACGGGGGCTGTCGTCAACCTCTCCTTCAGAATATCAAAAGCCTTCTCGCAATCATCAGACCAAACATATGGCACATCCTTCCGCGTCAGTCTGGTCATCGGCTCAGCAATCCAGGAAAAGTTCTTAATGAAACGTTGGTAATAGCCTGCAAGCCCAAGGAAACTCCAAATCTCAGATGCCGATTGCGGAACCGGCCACTCTCTGATAGCCACAATCTTCTCGGGGTCCACAGAAATTCCATCACCAGACCCCACATGCCCGAGAAAAGCAACTCTATCCAGCCAGAACTCGCACTTGGAATACTTAGCATACAAACGATGCTTCCTCAAGATCTCCAACACTGTCCTCAAGTGCGATGCATGCTCTTCCTCTGACTTCGAATAGATCAGAATATCGTCAATGAAGATGACGACAAACTTGTCTAGAAAGTCGTAGAAGATCAGATTCATCAGGTTCATAAAGACTGCGGGCACATTGGTTACGCCGAAGGGCATAAACACGAACTTGTAGTGACCATACTTTGTCCTGAACGCTGTCTTCGGGATGTCGTCCTTCTTCACCTTAAGCTGATGGTAACCACTCCTCAAATCCAACTTAGAAAACACCCTCGAACCTCCGAGCTGATCAAAGATGTCATCTATACGAGGCAAGGGATATTTATTCTTGATAGTCACAGCATTCAGCTCCCGGTAATCCACACACATTCGACGCGAACCATCCTTCTTCTTCACCAGCAACACCGGTGCTCCCCACGGAGACACACTGGGATTGATGTAGCCCTTCTGTAGAAGCTCGTCCAGCTGCCTACGTAACTCCTCCAATTCTGCTGGTGCCATACGATACGGCGCCTTCGAAATAGGCTGCGCTCCCGGAACAAGGTCTATCGAAAACTCGAGAGCTCAATCGGGTGGCAGTCCAGACATCTCCTCGGGGAAGACGTCGTCGAACTCACGTACCACAGCTGGTCTACTCTGCTCCATCTGCATAGCAACAATCTCCACCGGCTTGGCCCGAAACCTGACAGGGCCAAGCGAACTGCTACCTCGACTGAACTCAAACACAGGATGTCCTGGGATCTCGAACACCACCTTCTTCTTCCGACAATCGATCGTAGCATAGAAACTCGCTAGCCAAACCATTCCAAGCACTGCATCGTAGTTGATGATGTCGTGGACAATAAAATCGACGTAAAACTCATGTCCACAAACCACCAAAAGGCAAGAATTGCACCCACGATGCACCGAGATTATGCCATTTTCTGTAACGATGTTCCAGCTCTTGGGAAGAGGGGAAGTCGTCAAGGAATGCTTCTCCACGAAGCTCCGGGATATAATGCACATCGATGCACCAGAGTCAAAGAGGACTCGTGCAGGAAACGTGCAAACCAAAATCACACCTAACAAACAGACTAACAATCAAACCTATTCTAACAAACAATCATATGCAAGCAACAAACATAATCTAACAATCAAAACTAACTAAGGAAAGAACAACTAGACAGAGGGTTACCTGCGATAACCTCGTCCACAGCCTCGATCTCCACTGAAGTCATCAAGTAAGCCTGCCTCATTGGCTGAATAGCCTGCTGATACGCCTGCTTCTGTGGAGAAGGGGCGCTCCACGTCCAGCAGGTACATGTGCTCTCTGCTGTAAGGGCTGGGCTGCAATTGGTCCCCTCTGTAGCTATGCTCCATCAGGTCATCTCCTCAGCTGGTTCGCATGCTGACAATCCCTCACTACATGAGTAGCATCTCCATAGATCAGGCACTGCCCCAGAAATTTCCTGCACTGCTCCTTGATGTGGCCAGTCTTGCCGTAGAAATGGCAAGTCTTCACAGTAGGCCCACCTGGCCTCTTGAACTGCACGGGCTGGGTAGGCTTGAACCCAGGCCTAGCCACCCCTCTGGCCTGCTCCATAGGTCTCTTCCTAGCTCCAGAAATCTGTCCTCTCTTCAGCTTTGCAATCCTCTCCTGTCTCTGAGCAGCTACCAGCAACTTTTGATATGACTCAATATTCGTCGTAGACATCAGGCTCTGCAAGTCTATGGAAAGGCCCTGCAGAAACCTCTGAGCCTTCTCCTCAGCATCCTCCACCATCTTCGGTGCGAAGCGACTCAGCCTAGTAAACTCCTGGTGGTACTGGTCCACCGTCTGATTCTCCTGCTTCAGCTCAATGAAGTGATGCAACATCTCCCTCCTGGCAGCCTTCGGAAAGTACTCCTCATCAAACCGAGACTTGAAAGTAGCCCAAGGTATCGGTGTCGTCAACAGCTCCTCCTCTGCATCCCACCAGTTACGGGCATTATCCTTAAGCTGCTTCTTCACCAGATCAACCCATCCAGCCGGGTTGACCTTCGACATCTTCAGATTATCCTCGGTATTTCTGATTCACTCCTCGACAGCCAACGGTCCTTCAGATCCATCAAAGTAGGTCGGGCCCAGCTCCCGAAACTGCTTCGCTCCCGGCTCGAAGCGAGGGGCACTCTGGGTATTCTGGAGCATGCCCTGCTGCACCTGCATCATCTGATGCATCATCCTCATGATCTCAGCATTGGTGGGCTCTCTATCCAACTCCTCAGCACGATTGGGCCCACTACCAGATCGGGTCTGTCGTCGTCCGGCCATCTAATGACATAGAAAACGAACAAACAAATTAGACTCAAAGCTTAATGACTTCGATGTTGCAATTTATTTAATGGACATTCCGTTATTATCGTTGTTCCGTTAATTCACAATTGCAAGAAGGACCTGCATGGGCCACCAACAAAACCTGTCACGCCCCGCTTCCCAAAAACGTGGAGGCGAAGCGTGAGGAGGTCCGCTCAAACTTGAAGCTACAAAGCTGCAAGTCCGATAAGCGTCAATCAAATTTAAACTGCAGGTCCTTGCAACGCGAAACGAAACAAAGATAATAATAAGGAAAAGTGACAAAGAATAAATCTCAGAATATCCATAAGAATAAATTTCAACATCGCAGAAAAGCCACCAGGCTAAATTAAAAGAGTCTAAAAGAGGCCCCAGCATGGCCAACAAAAGTACAAAGTACGAAAACAAAGTAATGGTGCAAGCACCGACAACTAACAGCAACCTAAAGTAAAAGCAACTCCACAGTCACTAAGACTGGTCTCCGGTGTCCTCGAACTCCTCGACGAACGTAGGCTCAGGCTCAGCGTCAGTAAACACCTCTTCCTCAACAACTGTCTCTGGCTCAGGGTCTAATAGGTGTCACCCAAAAGAGCAAGGGGCACATGTCAGCAAGTCTGGAAGACTTGTGCAAGGAAATTGAAAGTACAAGTAAAAGCAACCTAGCAGTTCTAGCATGATGCAATGACATGGCAGTTTAAAGTATGAGTGCAACAAGTAAAGTAAAGCAAGTACAAGAGGACAACTAGCATGGCATGGCAAGAGTAGTAAACTACTAACAATCTCAAGTCACTTTTCAAGTCGTGCACAGAGTTCACGCCTTACAGCTGAAGAGGCTGTACGGGCACACTTCTACACTGAGTGGTCGCTCAACCCTACCCCTCCACGTGTATCGAGCCAGGGCCTTACCCCCGAACGGGAATGCTCGCTTCTGGACCACGAGCCAGGAAGTGTTTTTCATGTTGGCATAGGGATGCACCTAGCCCGGGACAAGCAAGTACAAGTATGTAGCGTGTGCTACGAATGCGACATTCAATGCATGGATGACATGACATGTCAAGTAGTAAAGCGTACATGTAAGGAAAGTAAACGTGACAGTTTAGTATGCATGATCAACAAGTTTAAAGAGTTGGATCTAGCTTCGTTGTCAAGCTAGATCATTTAGGTGACGGAAATAGTTTCGTTGTCAAACTAGATCAAGTAGACGTCTAGCCAGCTATCATTTCACTGACTAGTCTCTTTTACGCTAAAATCAAGGAAGTGGCCTAAAAACATGGCCCTACATAAGAGTTGGCAAGTTTCACTTGCCTGTAAGTATCACGTCTGAGCAACACCGTCCAACGAGTCCAAAATCACAATAACCCTACGTGCACAAGTCCACCGGACTACATCCGTTTTATTAATCTTGATTAGTGAATTCTAAAACATTTAAAATACTTTAAAAATACTGATTTTAGTCTTGATTAGCATGCATTGGGTTGGGGGTCCTAGGGGTGCAAAGCGTTACCTCAACACGACGCGAAAGCTACACCGGCGTCGGGTAGCGACGCCGGGGGTTGGAATAATAATATCGCGCTCCAAGTCCAGATTCCAATTAGATTCCCCGCTGGAAATTTCAGAGCAATCAACCGGAGTAACGATTCCAGATTCCAAAGCTAGCACGTGCGACGACGGGCTACGACGTGTCGCAACGTCGTACGCGGCGAATCCTCGAAGAGAAAGTACCTAGGTGGGGCACACAGTAGTCCTAGGGACCAATGGGGGACCCACAATACCTCTGGAGAACTTGGGGGGCCCACGGTGGCAAGTGGTGCGACGGGTGCGGGTTTACGACGAATGGCTCTCGGTCGTACAGCCTCGGTGCGGGGACTTGGCTCGGTCAGACACAGGGGAACGGATGTGCAGCGGTGCGGGTCGGTCGCAGCTGCTGGGTGCGGGGCTTCCTTTCGGTCGGGGCGGAGGGAGCGATCGGTCGGGCGCCTTGGATGCGGGGGTTGCAACGTTGCAACGCCGGTCGGTGCGGAGATGCGGGCCGGTCGGGCACGGTACGGAGCGGAGCGACGAAGCGGGCACGGTGCAGAGCGGGATGAGGGCTGTGCTCTCGGTCTGACCGAGAGCTCCTCTCGGTAGGAGCGGAGGAATAGAGCGGGCGGCAGCAGCGGGGTGTGGACGGGGCTTGGTGCGGGGGCGGCTAGCGGTCGGAGCGGGGGAACGGCCTTGGTTTTCTCAGTCGTGCGACAGCTGTTCGTCGCAACGTTGCGACGAATCGTCGCAACGTCAAATTTGAGTTTTGGAAGTGGCTAGGGTTAATTTCTTGCGAAAATAGGTCTTCCTAGGGGTTGTTTATATAGTGTAGATGGGTTGACTAGGTCTAGGGCTAATCCTAATAGGATTAGAAGTTTAAAAATATTTAAAATTTGAATCCCAACTTCTCCAACTCACACAAGGATTTGATGCGGTCCAAATGAGCTGGAAATTGGCTCAAAAATTCTTTAAAATATTTTAAACTCAAATAAATTTTCTTTGGCCGAAATTAATTTAAAACATAATTATTAAAAATATTATAAACCTTGTTAAAAATATAAAAGTGGTCAAATAAACTCCAAAAATTATAAAATAAATATCGGGGTGATCGTGATGACGAATGTGAGCTGACTAAGGAGGCTGATCTTAATTTCGACGTCGGACGACGAAACTAAAAATAGAAACGTCTCCCGTCAAAAGTGAAAATCGCAACGTATCATCGAATAAGATTAAATTGTGGGAAAACGACTCGAGAAACGTCATTCCAAATTAGTGCCACTATTTAATACCCCCAGAGACGTTCACAATGGCCTATCACTCAAAAGTGTTCACAATCAAATAAAGTCTAAAATAAACACGTGCACGGCCAAAAGCACGTGCACGAACAAGGTACAACGAAAAGTGGTCGTTACAGGTTACTTATTCATTCTTTTGGGGTCTTGTCTAGTCGATGCTAAATAAGAGGGTCTTGACTAGTCAGGACTAGTCAAGAGAGAGCATTTACTAGATTAATAGTGTTTGGCACTTTGGTAAGTTTGGTACGAACTTGGTAAGCATAGAGTCGATGCTCGAAGTGCTTTAGTTGTACCCTTGACATATTAATTCTAGTATCTGTTTTGGGACTGGAGTAGTTCGTTGGGACGACGAACTAGGGTAAATCTGTTGTGTACTCTGTGATTGCTTTTATTTACTCTGCATCTAGCTATCTGTGGTGAATAACTGCATGTATTTGCAAAGAATTTTTAGTAGCCTATTCCCCCCTCTAGGCTTAGATCCAGATCCAACACATATAATACTAGAAATATTGTTAGAAATGATTATGTTAGAAGTAGATTGCATGCAAATCATAAAAATTATGCGTTTATGTGTGATAGATTTTCTTGCAATACTAGATCCAATGCACACAATGCTAATCACAAGCACTTAGAAAACCCATATTTTGTGGACCATGCTAGAAATCGTGTTATATTGCACGATGATTGTATTTGGGTTCCTAAATATTTAAATCAAAAAGACAGAAATTCATATAAATAATATTATGATATATATGCCATGAATTTCGTGATTATTCATATATGCGTAGGAAAGCAAATCCAAATTGAATTTGGGTTCTTAATGATTGATCAATTTTGAACACAATCTTCCAGCGTGTCTTTGCTTTTATGATCTATTTGTAGATACCCTAAAGTAAATTAGATTAGTGTAAATTTTATTTGAATAGTTTTTATTTAATTTTTATGATTGGTTTATTGGGAAAAAAATTAGTTTTGGATTGGTTGTATGATGACATATGGATTATTCAAATTTTGTGATTCACTTGTAACATATCCTATATATTGGCTAGCGACCAACTTTTCAGACTGCAATTCATTCTTTGTCGTTGTCAGCAAATTAGCCGACTAGTGCATATTGACTTGCCGACTAACTACCAACTAGCCAACTAGTCAACACAAAATAGCCGGCTAGTGGGTATTGCTTTTCAATAGCCAATCTCGGGTTTAAGCTAGTTTCTACAGGTGAAACCTGTTTTCAATCGACAGACATCCTTAATGGGTTTATGACTTAAATACATCTAATCATTGCACTAGATATGAGATCATATGGCTCAACACTCTCCATCTCTTCATTTAAAACAGCCAAACCAAGCCATAGCCGCCCATCCACATTGAAGCTGTTTAAACCATTTCTTCTTTTTCCTCAGTGCTGCCAGAAAACCCACACAGAGCCTGTTGGGAAATATATGCCCTTTTATTAATTAGTGGAATTGATAATTTCATTCAAAATAATAGTAAGCTATTTTGTAATCTTTATCTATGTAATAGTTAATACATTTGAGCATGCATGTATGAGGTTACAATATGATTGCATAGGTAAAGTCCTTAAAGAAGCATGTGACAAATATTGAGATCATAATGAGATCTTGATAACGAGGACCAATGGATTTTGATAAGCAACTCCTAAAATGTTTCGGGTAATAGGAATATCAAGATGGGACATCGATATTTCAAATAAACTAGTGTCCATTGATCTCTATCATTGGATGGTAGTGATTGGCATCGTAGCCACTCGATATAGAGACATCATGAGACAACATGCATTTGCTTGTTGGGAAACAAGTTCACAAGAACGACTCGTCGAGGTTCTTCTGTACAGTATTCATACTCTGACTGTCAATAGAAACACTCAGGTGACAGTTGGTGCAACGTAGTCCCTACGACCAGAGATGTACTAAAGGACCTTGTACATGAAAAGCTATACTTTGGCTTTTAAATAGGCATTTTGCCCGATACATATGTACTAGATGGATATAGTTCGAAGCATGCAAAGGGAGTGTCCATTTAGAAATGATGTGTTTCGTCCAGTATGAGAGATTAGTGTCACAAAGATTCAATGGATCCATAGTAAGTCCTTGGCCAAACCAAAAGGATAACCTTGTTAGAGTAATAAGTTTTATCTAACCTCAAACTATGGGATCACATATGACTCAAGGTTTAAGGTGTAATTGTGTTTGACAGGTACCTGTACCCTAAAAACCTTAGCAACAAAGTCTTCACGAAGGGATCGGACAGCACATAAGTGTTCAATGTAAGACCCAACATTTGGTTCGTAAAGATTCTAGCTATTTGCTAAGAAAATAATGACGGTTCCAAAATGAGGGTCGGTATATGTGGCTAGCGCCTCTATCATACTAGTAACATGATATGATCTTGTTTTTTGGAATCAGGCTATTAGAGTCACACACATGTGACGACCTCTCACATAAAATGAAGGAATAAGCTTCATGTATATGTGATATATCTGATCAATCACAAAAGTTGTGATCAAGTTTATTTTAGAGAAAATGACACGTTGTAAGGAGTTGTGAGTGCATGTTAGAAACATTCGTAATGAGTTACGAATGTTCCAAGTTGAAGAAGAAATGCATAACCTCCAAACCAAACCCATACACGGTGGTTAGTCGACTAATGAATGTTTAATGGTCAACTAACCAGTCTGTTGGTTTCTGTTTTTAACCAGTTGACTAGTGCAGAATCACTGGTCGACTAACTAGGGCACTAGTCAACTAGTGATTATGCACTAGTCGACTAATGGCCCTGGATGAGTTAATGTTTTCGGTTAATCATTTGGGTACGGGTTTAATCCAAGAGTTAGATTTAAAACAAACTCGAATTAATAGAGTTTGACTGTAAAAAAAATTCCTAAGTGTTAGGATATTCATATGAGTTTTGGTTTTATTAACAACCTTGTTTTAGGATTTGATTAATCAAGAGTCCTAAAAGGATTAGCAAACCTATTTTCTTATGCTTTCTTCTAATAACCTTAATTTGGATGAAGGTGGATACAAGAGGAACTCCTCCTTCTCCTCTCTACATAGGATCAAGAGACTCACGTTGAGACACAAGTTATCACGTTTACCAAGGAACCTCACGCATATGGCTCTCTTCCATGCATGAGCAAAAGGATATTCCCTATGCGTGAGAATGAGATCCCTCTCCTTCCTATAAGGCCTCCTCGTCTTGCCAACATGCGTGAGTCCCAAGATCCCATGCACAAAAGAGTTTTGGTCCCATACACATGTACACGACACAAGAGTTACAGATTGTTTTATGTGAGTGAAATCAATTCGAACCAATTGTTGGGTAGAATTGTTTTGGATCCATATATCAACGATCTATGGGATCATGTGGATGGAAGACAACACTAGAAGGGTGATTGAAAAGTATCTAGTGTTGTATGCAAAGTAATACAAATTTTTGCGTAAATAAAACCCTTCTAACAATGTTGCTTAAGCCTCCAAGAAGTGTTACCTATCTTGGTACTTAATCAATACAAATTAAAATAATTACTTACAATAATATTGAGATGCACATCAGAATATTTAGATCACAAATAAGAAAGTGATGAAAGAGAGACAAAAGAAAGGCACAACGCAAACACCAAGATTTTAGCCTGGTTTGGCCCACCCTTGGCCTACGTCCAGCAACCAATCCACTAGCTCTCAAACCCGAGCAACCATGCCTCAACACAACCAAAGAGGCCTTGTACAAGCACTTAGCTTCACTTGTTAGGAATTTCCAAACACCTACTTACAAGCCAACTACGAATTTTAACCAAGTACAACTCTACACTCCCTTTCACTAGGGAACACTTTACCAATGCCTTCTCCAAAGGCTTACAAACCTTTTGATGATACGCTTTCCACCCTTTGATCTATAGCATATATACATACATACATCCATAAAAATACACACACACACACAGACACACACACAGACACACATATAAATTGGGTAATACAATTGTTTGTTAATACAATATGGATAAGATAATTTGGTTAAGACAAGAGAAATTGAGTATTACATTTGAGGGATGTTATCAAGAGTAATTGGATAAGAGAATTTGGATAAGAGTTGAGAAATTGGGTAATGCAATTGTTGGTTAATACAATATGGATAAGATAATTTGGTTAAGACAAGAGAAATTGAATAAGAGAATTTGGATAAGGGTTGAGAAATTCGGTAATTGGGTAATACAATAGTTGCTAATACATTTTGGATAAGAGAATTTGAATATGAGAAATTGGGAGAATAGAATTTGGTTAAGTCATATGCCTTGGGGGTGGGTTTGTGTAACGACTGGTTTTCGTGTAATTGGATTATCTATATTAAAATATATGCTTGGTGGATTTTCTCCTTGGATGTGTGGTTTCCGTCGCCATAGCTTTCACTTTTGATCGTTTCGTCGTGATTTTCTAGCTTCTTCCTTTGATCGTCGATTTCGGAGTAAGTCATTCGTGACGAGCTTCAAATCGCTCATATCTTAGAGAATAAATCGATCCTAGAAGCCATAGAAATCTTCCCGAAGCTTCGCGCTTCGAATCGACACTTTTCGTGCACGTTAGTTGGTTCAAGAAGGAGAACCAACCGACTAGATTTCAATCTAGTCTGTCGGCAATCCTTAATGGACCGACTAGTGGGCTTTGATTATAATTCAGGAGTTACTGTATCGGTTTAGTCGGTCTAAGTTCATCTTTCGACCGACTAGTTGTAAAACTAGTCGGTTAAGTTTTGTACTCATACCGACTAATTCCTAGTTCTCCTGTACAGCCGAGTTACTGTTCATTCTTAGTCGGTCTAAGAACGTTCGTCGACCGACTAGATGAGAAACTAGTCGGTCAGCAGTTGTTCTTTGACCGACTAAATCTAAATTCTATTTTTGTTCAGAAGTTACTGTTTACACTTAGTCGGTCTGCGTTGATCGACCGACCGACTAGTTGCCAAACTAGTCGGTCAGTGGTTGCTCTTTGACCGACTAATCTGTGTTAAAACCCTAATTTCTGGGCAGCCACCAGCCCATCCTATTTATACCCCTCCCAAACGTTTTCTTCTTCCTCCACTCGACCCAAAACCCTAGTTTCTCCCCCATTGAGCCCCCTTCTACCTCCAACTCTTATTCCTTCATTCCAAGCCCAAGATCCATCATCTAAACCCTCCATCAACTCATTCTACCCCTCATCTTCCCCAAAATCTCATCAAATCCCAAAAATCCCCCAAAAACCCTAGTTCTCCAAACTTCTCCATTCGTTTCCAGATCTGATCCATAGGTTCTCTAGAGTGTTTCTTCCACTTCCTCACGGTAAGAAATCGATCTCTTGATGTTTTCATAACCTATTTGTATTTTTATGAAACCCTAATGGATGAATGTTGTTTTGATGATTGTTTCCCCATAACAGCGTTTCCCCCCGTAGATTGGCATCCGCGAGACGAACCTTCGTGATCGTCATCCCCGGTGCTAGGCAAGTGAAACTTGCATCTCTTGATTTGGGCCATGTCTTAGGCCATTTCCTTGTTTTAGGCGTAAAAGAGACTAGACGGTGAAAGGATAACCGTCTAGACGCCAATGACCTAGCTTGACAACGAAGCTTGGTCCGTCACCCTTATCATGCTTGTATGTCATGTTTAGTTACAATTAACGGTACGCGAATATTGTTCATGTCATTGCATTTTGCCTGTCATGTTTAATTACAATTAACGGTACGCGAATATCTGTTCATAACATTGCATACATCGATTGTTCATCGTGAATGTGTAGCTCACGCTACAAAACTGATAGTTCCTGGCTCGTGACCAGAAGCGAGCATAATGAGTTGGAAACCCCAACGCTCGATATTGAATTGTGAAATAGGAAAACAAGCTCCCGTGCGGGGCAACCCTGGCTCACTTGCTGGGCTCATGTGCAGGGACCCTGGCTTGTTAATGTGAGGGATGGGGTAAGAGTTAAGCGGCCATTCAACTGGGAGTCTGCCTGATCAGCAACTGCAGTTGTAAGCTGTAAACTCTGGGGTGGGATAGTGTTTAGTGCCGATCGGTGTGAATGATGTACCATTCAGCTGAAGGGCGTAAACATCTACAAAACAACGTGAATTGATTGAGATTGTTAGTAGCTTGGCTACTCTTGTCTTGTCCCGATACTTGTTCTATTGTACTTACTGTTCACCATGTCTTAAATTGTGCACTCATGTTATAACTGCCATGTCATGCATACTATAACTGCTAGGTTGCTAGTTTACCTTCCTTTCAGTTTCCTTGCTCAAGTCTTTTCAGACTTGCTGACATGTGCCCATTTCTCTTTGGGTGTCGCATGTTAGTTGCCGAGCCAGAGCTTATTGCAGAGGACGTTGTGTTTGCTGAGGAGGAGTCTTGTGGACACCGGTGACTTGTTGAGTTTCCCTTTATGTTTTAGGATTCCTGTTAGTTGTCGGTGCGTGGCACCCTTGTATGTATGTTATTCCTTGTTGGCCATGTTTGGGCCTTAGACCCTTTTTCTTTTAGCCTGGTGGCTTTTCCGCGATATTGTAATTTGTTTATGGACATTTGGAGATTCAATAAAATGTCGTCTCATTTCCTTATTATCATTGTTGTTTCGTTTCGCTTTGCAAGGACTTGCCATAATAAGTGTTTTAATACGCTTATCAGACTTGAAGCTTCACAGCTTCTAGTTTGTGCGGACCTTCTCACGTCTCGCCTCCACATTTTTGGGAAGCGGGGCGTGACAGGTTTTAGTGGTGGCCCATGCAGGTCCATTTGCAAATGCGAACTATCGGAACAACAATAATAATTATAGAATGTCCATTAAATAAATTAGAACATCCAAGTTATAAAGCCCGTAGTCTAAGTTTTTAGCGTTCCTATGCCTTAGGTGGCTAGTAGGCATGTTAGAGCACCTGTCCCAGCTTGATAGGAAATCCATTAGGTCAGGACTATAGTGAGACTTAGTTAGAGGTTTGTGCTTGTTAGTTAGGGATCCTTGATTGTTAGTTAGACTCCATGCTAGTGATCGCTATGATAGTCTTAAGAGTTACCTTAGTGGTTCCTGTCTAGCCCTGACCATTATAGATTCCTAGGATTTCTTTAGACATTCGCTTGGGTTCATCGCTGAACTCATTTCGTCGATGTCTAGCCCTAGAGAGTCTAAGCGCTTAGTTCCAAAATCTTTGGTTGGTTGACCGTAGGAGTTTCCGTAGATTTTCCTAAGTCATAACCTAGGCGTATTTATGTTTTGATCATCCGACCAAATCCCTTGGCCTTTAGTTAACCCGATGATTAGAACCCCCCCGGATTCAATCTTTCCTGGTCACTACACTTTGGTGTTACTGACCGTAGATCTTCATCATGGTTTTCTTGCATTGTGATTTAGGTGCATGCCTCACACAACCACATTCATTGCCCTCGATTCACATGATCCCCTCCTTACTATTATCGTTGACCTTTCAAATCCTTCCCGTTGCAAATCTTGATTCTTCCAAGGTCATTTTCGAATTTTCCCTTATTAAAAAGTGTCCACTTGATTTTAAATTTTGTTTTAAACCTTCTTTCAATATATTTCCATTACTTTCATTTGAGCTAAAAGTCATTCTTAGATTTGAAGACTTTTTGGTCGTAATTTTAAATTACTATATGGTAACTATCTTTCTAACATATTTCGTCCGCACTTGATTTTAAACTTTAGTACTATTTCGATAATTCGATATACCACCTCTCCTACTATCGCGAAATTCATTTTAGCTATTTACTATACGTGCTTTAAAATACTTCTTTCAAGATAAATAGAACTCCAATTAATTTATGAATATATACTAATTACAAGTTTGTCGTACCCGTACTTCAAGTCTTTTACCAACCTATTCTTGCGGCAAATCCTTGTTTCCCCTAAAAGTATTTTCGATGTTCCTCTTTCGCTAAGTTTGAATTTGTTCGCGAACTTTTAATATATATACTAGGTTTCGTACTCTTTCACGACTTAAATTTATTTGTTCTTTTCTGAACATTGAAACTTTTGTCGAGATTTTTGATTATTAGTTTATGATATTCTTCAGCCTATATTTTCATATCGACATAAATGACTTGCCTCCTTTCATATACCAATTTTCTTCTGAACCGTGCTTCTGTTTTTCCTAACCTGAATTATAATTTTCTTTTCTTACTTATGCCATTAAAACTTATTCGAATACCGCATCATGTTTGCTTCTTATATGCCTTTCAAGTCACATGGGACTTCAGCTTTCAGCGAGTCGATTTTTATGCTCAACTTTTTCCCTAGTTCAGATTTTTGTAAAAATTACTTTTCGAAATCCTTTCCTGATTTAGACCTCCAAAATTCGGTTTCAAAGTTTATTACCAATTTAATAATCCTATATATGTATATATTTTCCCCCACTTACTTACATACCACTAAGATGTTATTATCTTTCCATTCGTCATACATATTTCTAAAAATGATTTCTAAAGTAGAACTTCAACTAATTTTTATATATCAGTGCTACGACCTTTATGCTCCTCGTTTCCCCTATTTCAGATTTTTATAAAAATCATTATTTCATAACCTTTTTTGATCTAGACCCTCCATAAATTTGATTTTAAAATTTCACTACAAATTTTGATAATACTACTAATAGGCTATTGTTATCTTTCCGTTCACCATACATGCCTTTAGAATAATTTCTAACCTAAATGGAATTTCAATTATTTTATATCAGCACCAGGCTCGTGGTGCTCGTATGTTAAGAGCTTTGTGTAAAGCAGTCTCTTTTTGGCAAATCCTGATTCCTCTAAAAAAGTAGTTTCAATATTGATTACTTTAAATTTTCCCTGGCTTAAGGATTTTGAAAGCATTCAACCTGAGTTTAAAATTTTCAATTAATTTCATTTCAAACTTTGCGAACGTTATTAAGTTACTACAGTGTAATATTTTCTAAACTACGACCTCAAAATTCGTGTGAATGATTCACTTTCTTTTAATGACCTTACGTGAGCCAATGAACCGTTTCCTCCTACTATGTATATTCGACTCAAACTTATTTCCAACAATTTGTTTTGTCGACCTCTAAATATTTTTATACAGAAAAGGACTCCAACTTTGAAGTATAACGGTTTTCAAACTTTTCGTATTTTAGAATATGTTATTTACACTATTTTCCATGTGTCCTAATGGAGCATCATTACATCATTACACAACCGTTTTCATGCTTTTCGATCCTTCTATTCGTTACGCTCTTGATTTCAATTTCTTTCCTTTTGTCTAGCCAATAGAGCTTGTCGTCACCGTGTCGACCTTAATATAGTTTGGTGGGCCCCATTAGTGTAATTTGATGTGTCGTCGTAGTGTATTTAATTTCATGGTGCATATGAAGTTGTTTGTGGTTGGTATTGGTATATTGTGCGTATGTAGTTATGTATTAGCTGCATGAGTGTAAGTATGATATACATATGATAGTAGGATTATAATGTTTGATTGGTATTACTTGCTTTTATGAGATGTCGTATGCGTGTATACCATGAGGTATACCCGACTACTGCACATCTTAACTTATGTATGAAGTGAATGTGTATTGATGTACCAATTATAGGTGGATGGATATGGTATGAATATATACGATGCTTGGATGTGACTATAAGTAAATACTTTTATTAGGGAGAATAATGTGATTATAGGTGTGCTAATGTTGTAATAATGTCATGGTATATGAAGTGATTGAAATATGTGATATTACCTGGTTAGATATTAAGGGTGTTTGACATTTAGATATGTATATGGTTATGTTGGTAGACGTGTATGCATTAGATAGTATTGGCATATGTATGGATGCTATGTTACGTATATGGAATTATTTCGCTATGATTTTGAGTCTCACTCAAGCTTGAGTGGGTACACTCTATGTACATTGGTGTATGTATGATGTTTGGATTGTTTGTGCCTGGTTGTGTTACGCACACGACTGTGGGTGGCTATACCAATATATAGTTATGTGAGTTGGTCTTGTGGTATAGTTATTCACTAAGGATTCGGTTGCGTGAATATATGTGCGTTAGCTAAACTAGGTGCGTAGATGTGCTAAGCATATAGTGGTGTGATTGGTGTATATATGAATGAAATATTAGCGTGTGTGGGTGTGCACCATGCACGGGTAAGTATGTGATAGTTATAGGAATTGGTGACTATGGTATGTGTGGTGTGTCGTGATTATAGTTATAGGACTATATATGAAGTGGTAATACGGTGAGATGTGCGCATGCATTTGAATGATTATAAATTGTGAAATTATAATGATGGTGAATGTATATTAGATATAGTGAACTTGTTTTAACAATTGTATGGTGTGATTTCGCATGTTGATTGTTTGGCGTATACTAGGAGATATAGGGACTAGTGTACTCTTATTGTCTTGTCCATAGGTAGTTACCTATACGTGTAGATTCGGATGGTATTTTCTAGTGTGAAATTATTTTCAAATAAGTAAGAGACTTGGTTATTTTCATATAGTGTGTAATAAGTGCTTTATAGTTATATGGAATATACTTGCCTATATGAATGATTTGAATACGTGAATGGAGTTGTTTGATCATAATAAGTATAAGTGTACTATGTGCGTGAATATATATTTACTTCCGTGGTGTTAATAATTGACTACCTAGAGTATATATATATAAGCACTTGAAATGAATGTACTTGGTTGAAATTTTGATGTGATATTGATTGAGGGTAGTTACTAGGGTGACTAGATATAGCTATAGTTAGAAAGTCCGAGGACGGACTTTATTCTAAGGTGGGTAGGATGTAACGACTGGTTTTCGTGTAATTGGATTATCTATATTAAAATATATTCTTGGTGGATTTTCTCCTTGGATGTGTGGTTTCCGTCGCCATAGCTTTCACTTTCGATCGTTTCGTCGTGATTTTCTAGCTTCTTCCTTCGATCGTCGATTTCAGAGTAAGTCATTCGTGACGAGCTTCAAATCGCTTATATCTTAGAGAATAAATCGATCCTAGAAGCCATAGAAATCTTCCCGAAGCTTCGCGCTTCGAATCGACACTTTTCGTGCACGTTAGTTGGTTCAAGAAGGAGAACCAACCGACTAGATTTCAATCTAGTCGGTTGGCAATCCTTAATGGATCGACTAGTGGGCTTTGATTATAATTCAGGAGTTACTGTATCTGTTTAGTCGGTCTAAGTTCATCTTTCGACCGACTAGTTGTCAAACTAGTCGGTTAAGTTTTGTACTCAGACCGACTAATTCCTAGTTCTTCTGTACAGCCGAGTTACTGTTCATTCTTAGTCGGTCTAAGAACGTTCGTCGACCGACTAGATGAGAAACTAGTCGGTCAGCAGTTGTTCTTTGACCGACTAAATCTAAATTCTATTTTCGTTCAGAAGATACTGTTTACACTTAGTCGGTCTGCGTTGGTCGACCGACCGACTAGTTGCCAAACTAGTCGGTCAGTGGTTGCTCTTTGACCGACTAATCTGTGTTAAAACCCTACTTTCTGGGCAGCCGTCAGCCCATCCTATTTATACCCCTCCCAAACGTTTTCTTCTTCCTCCACTCGACCCAAAACCCTAGTTTCTCCCCCATTGAGCCCCCTTCTACCTCCAACTCTTATTCCTTCATTCCAAGCCCAAGATCCATCATCTAAACCCTCCATCAACTCATTCTACCCCTCATCTTCCCCAAAATCTCATCAAATCCCCAAAATCCCCCAAAAACCCTAGTTCTCCAAACTTCTCCATTCGTTTCCAGATCTAATCCATAGGTTCTCTAGAGTGTTTCTTCCACTTCCTCACGGTAAGAAATCGATCTCTTGATGTTTTCATAACCTATTTGTATTTTTATGAAACCCTAATGGATGAATGTTGTTTTGATGATTGTTTCCCCATAACAGCGTTTTCCCCCGTAGATTGGCATCCGCGAGACGAACCTTCATGATCGTCATCCCCGGTGCTAGGCAAGTGAAACTTGCATCTCTTGATTTGGGCCATGTCTTAGGCCATTTCCTTGTTTTAGGCGTAAAAGAGACTAGACGGTGAAAGGATAGCCGTCTAGACGCCATTGACCTAGCTTGACAACGAAGCTTGGTCCGTCACCCTTATCATGCTTGTATGTCATGTTTAGTTACAATTAACGGTACGCGAATATTGTTCATGTCATTGCATTTTGCCTGTCATGTTTAATTACAATTAACGGTACGCGAATATCTGTTCATGACAATGCATACATCGATTGTTCATCGTGAATGTGTAGCTCACGCTACAAAACTGATAGTTCTTGGCTTGTGACCAGAAGCGTGCATAATGAGTTGGAAACCCCAACGCTCGATATTGAATTGTGAAATAGGAAAACAAGCTCCCGTGCGGGGCAACCCTGGCTCACTTGCTGGGCTCATGTGCAGGGACCCTGGCTTGTTAACGTGTGGGATGGGGTAATAGTTAAGCGGCCATTTAACTGGGAGTCTGCCTGATCAGCAACTGCAGTTGTAAGCTATAAACTCTGGGGTGGGGTAGTGTTTAGTGCCGATCGGTGTGAATGATGTACCATTCAGCTGAAGGGCGTAAACATCTACAAAACAACGTGAATTGATTGAGATTGTTAGTAGCTTGGCTACTCTTGTCTTGTCCCGATACTTGTTCTATTGTACTTACTGTTCACCATGTCTTAAATTGTGCACTCATGTTATAACTGCCATGTCATGCATACTATAACTGCTAGGTTGCTAGTTTACCTTCCTTTCAGTTTCCTTGCTCAAGTCTTTTCAGACTTGCTGACATGTGCCCATTTCTCTTTGGGTGTCGCATGTTAGTTGCCGAGCCAGAGCTTGTTGCAGAGGACGTTGTGTTTGCTGAGGAGGAGTCTTGTGGACACCGGTGACTTGTTGAGTTTCCCTTTATGTTTTAGGATTCCTGTTAGTTGTCGGTGCGTGGCACCCTTGTATGTATGTTATTCCTTGTTGGCCATGTTTGGGCCTTAGACCCTTTTTCTTTTAGCCTGGTGGCTTTTCTGCTATATTGTAATTTGTTTATGGACATTTGGAGATTCAATAAAATGTCGTCTCATTTCATTATTATCATTGTTGTTTCGTTTCGCTTTGCAAGGACTTGCCATAATAAGTGTTTTTATACGCTTATCAGACTTGAAGCTTCTTCAAGTTTGTGCGGACCTTCTCACGTCTCGCCTCCACATTTTTGGGAAGCGGGGCGTGACAGTTTGACATTGTGTTTATTTTTTGAAGTGAAGGTTATGTTCTTGAAATCAAATTTAAAGTTGAAAACAAAACCCTTTTGAACTGAAGGTAATACAATGGTTATTTTTGAACTGAAGGTTATGTTTCCCCACGTTGTGAGGGGGGATTGTTGGAGGGAATTATTGGAGGGAAATCTTTGGAGGGAATTGTTGAAATTTTGATCAAATCTGATGATCACATCGTATGATCACATCCATGGAGGGAATTATTTGATGGTAAGGGCCTGTTCTTTTGGCCGAGGGTTGGAAAAAATTCGGGGAATTGGCACTATTCATATCCTGTAGCAACCCTGTAGGAGAAGAATCTCCGGTTGCTTTCAATTGCGTGTTCTTTTCACGAGAGAATAGGAGGTGATCGGATGCTAAGGTGGCGGCCAAAATTGGAATCCTGATGGCCATCGTGTTTGCTCCGCGTTTCACGCGGATTACGTCGGATTCCCTTCCCAATTGCGGGTCCCACACACTCACAAATGCTAATCACTGGCCATCCTGAGGGCATCTCGTTGTTTATGCTGCAATTATTAGGGACCACATACTAATTATAGGTTTTATTATTAATTATATAATTTAATATGTAATTAGTTTATATTTAAAATTAATAAATTAAATCTGATTGGGCCCCACTCCACTTTCCATCTCCAACTTTTTTCAACCAAAAGAACACACTACACGGAGTGGACCCCACCCCAACTTTCCAACTACACAATCCAACCCTACTTTCCAACAAAATAATACACTACACCACATTTATCTCTAATCAGATTCCACACTTCTCAACTTTCCAATTTTACACTTTCTAACAAAAGAACAGGACCTAAATACCCATTTGAAGAGAAAATTTCTGGAAGAGAACCTCAAACAGAATTTTGTGCTGGAAGAGCCTCACCCTCCCCCTCATCTGCTGGAAGAGAATTTTGCTCGCCTCCTCACCCTCATCTGCTAGAGGGAATCAGTAAGCTCTTCTGTTTGATTTTTTTGTTTCATTGAATTTTTTTCACCCTCATCCTGTACACACAATCGTTGTTATCCGACGGCTATTGGAAGAACAATAAGAAGATGACAATTTCACTTTGACGATGGCGTGATTATTCCAACGAACCCGTCAGTTGAAGCTCGAAGTTGAAGCTGAAGCGTGATTATTCCAATTTCACTTTTTCAGGAGACCCCGAAGTTGAAGCTCTACTCTTATTGGCAGAGTTCGTTCTCCCATCGAGTCAGGATCACCCTCAATTTAAAAGGTTGTATCTTGATGCTTTAATTCTTCATAATTTCCAATTTTATCAACTGGGTATTGAAGATTTTTGCGGATTTTGATCCTGTATTTTGAAGGGTTATAGTATGAGTACAAGGCTGTGAACCTTTTGAAGGGAGAGCAGCACAGTCCAGATTAGAAAATTCTACCTTTTTGATATTGATTTAAGATCACACATTATTTATTTTTCCTAATTTATGGGGTTAATAGTTGGTTTTCTCTGATCTATGATGGAGAATCCATTAATTTTAATGTTGTGCCATATTTTTTCATTTTGAGGGTGAAATTAGGAAATGCTGGATAAGAGAATTTTAATGTTATATTCTGATCTCTGATATAGATAACATTGATAACATACCCTCAAAATTTTAATTTTGTGCCATATCTTTTCATTGGTACTTTTGATAACCTGGACTGTGTCATATTCATTTTGAGGGTGAAATTAGGGAATGTTGTGCTATACCCTCAGAAGCAAATTTTAATGTTGTGCCATATTCTGATCTATGATGCATGCAATTATACTAGGATAAGAGAATTTGAAACAACTGCAATTTTATAACATGTTTTGCATGGAAAAACATAGGTATTCATGTTTTGCATTAATACTTCAAGCAAAATGTTATATCCTAATGTTTTTCATGTTCTGCTCATGTTATATCAAAATGTCATACGCATAGTTTTAATGCTTATTAAAACTGTTAATGTTGTGCTATATTTTTTTCAGTTTGAGGGTGAAATTAGGAAATGCTGGATAAGAGAATTTTAATGTTATATTTTTATCTCTGCTATTGATAACATTGATAACATACCCTCAAAATTTTAATATTGTGCATATCTTTTCATTGGTACTTTTGATAACCTGGACTGTGCCATATTCATTTTGAGGGTGAAATTAGGAAGTGTTGTGTCATACCCTCAAAAGCAAATTTTAATGTTGTGCCATATTATGATCTATGATGCATGCAATTATACTAGGATAAAAGAATTTGAAAAAACTGCAATTTTATAATATGGTTTGCATGAAAAACATAGGTATTTGAAAAACTCCAATTTTATAACATGTTTTGCATGAAAAACATAGGTATTCATGTTTTGCATTAATACTTCATGCAAATTGTAAAGAGAATTTGAAAAAACTGCAATTTTATAACATGATTTACATGAAAAACATAGGTATTTGAAAAAACTAGAATTTTATAACATGTATTGCATGAAAAAACATAAGTATTCATGTTTTGCATTAATACCTCATGCAAAATGTTATATCCTAATGGTTTTCATGTTCTGCTCATGTTATATCAAAATGTCATAACCATAGTTTTAATTATTATTAAAACTATTATATCAAGGCATACTAGGAAGATATTAAAACTGTTATATCAAAGTATTTTTTTCTTATTGTTTTGGAGTTTTAATTCTCATCGTTTTTGGAGTTTTATCACAGGTATGGTTCTTATTGTTTTTTAGGTTTAATGCTTATTGTTTTTGGAGAGTTCTGTGTTCTGTTTTGGAGTTTTAATGCTAGTATTAAAACTGTTATATTAGGTATACAGTGAACCATGTAGTAAAAACATGCCATTTTATAATACATCATGTTTTGGATGTTTTTCATGAAAAAATGTTATATCCTAATGTTATATCATGCAAAATACATGATGTATTAAATACTGCATGTTTGCATGAAAAACATCCATAGGTATCCATAGGTATTCATGTTTTGCATTAATACATATGTATTCATGTTGCATGTATTAAAAACTGCAATTTTATAACATGTTAATGTTGTGAAATTAGGATTGTTAATGTTGTGCCATATTTTTTCATTTTGAGGGTGAAATTAGGAAATGCTGGATAAGAGAATTTTAATGTTATATTCTGATCTCTGCTATTGATAACATTGATAACATACCCTCAAAATTTTAATGTTGTGCAATATCTTTTCATTGGTACTTTTGATAACCTGGACTGTGCCATATTCATTTTGAGGGTGAAATTAGGAAATGTTGTGCCATACCCTCATAAGCCAATTTTAATGGTGTGCCATATTCTGATCTATGATGCATGCAATTATACTAGGATAAGAGAATTTGAAAAAAAAACTGCAATTTTATAACATGTTTTGCATGAAAAACATAAGTATTCATGTTTTTCATTAATACTTCATGCAAAATGTTATATCCTAATGTTTTTATCACAGAGTTATATCTAAATGAATTCTGCTGGCAAATTGTATAATGAGATGGCAATGTGAAAATGCATCTGGGGTATAATGTGAAAATGCATTCAACTCCCTAATATTGTATATTGAGATGCAGGTGGTAGTTTATGAGATGGATTAACTTAAATTTAGATCTGTTTTTGAGTTATATGTTATTTTTTGTTGCATATTTTCATGTTGAATGAATGGTTATATTAGAACATTATAGTTTTCTTAATTCATCAATGTTTTTTAAGTTAACTAAGAGTGATAAAAAATACTATCCTGATATAAGCATTTACCTACGAATTATGTTGGATGGTATGCATTATAACTTGAAATCAATCGTGGATATTTTTGATAGTATGTCAGATCAAGCCCTATTTGTCAACATTGACAGGGAATCTATAAGCTTTATTTCCCTTTGTTGTTAATTTTTATGGCATTGAATGATCAAAATAACACGACAACGAATATGCTTACATGTTGGCTCCATTCAAAAGGGTATACCCTTGGTCATCCATTGATTAGAGAGAAGAAAAAAGGAGAACATACTTGGTCTGCTCTGCATTGTACATAAATAGAGGCAGACACTCACACTTTATTATTAGCATACTTTTGTTTTCTCCCATTATACTCAGTATCTCTGCTTTGTGCAACAAAAATTTCATTTTGCTACATTCTAGCAAGTTGCATTAAAGCGGTTTTGCTTGAATAAGAAGCATTTATCACATAGCATGTTGCACAATATGTTTTTAATGTGTATTTTTTCGGGTTAACTCTTTGGTTTATTTTGCGAGGTCTTCTAGGTTTATTAGAGATTTTCTATGGGCCCATGGATTTGAGAATGGTTCTATGTATGTGTATGCTTTATTAGATCATGTAGTTCTCTGAATACAAACTGAAACAAAACATTCATATGGTTCTCACCAACTCTTTTCCATTTGCTTTTATAATTCCATGGATTTATACCTTAACTTTGTCAAAGAGTTATACTTTAGGAGTCACTTTATATGATTATATATATCATATTACAATAAATTCAAAATATTCTTAGTTAGTTGCCATCTCAAGCAATCTTAGCAGGGTTAGAGAGCTAACATTTTAAAAAGTAAATGAAGGTAAAATTTTGAAATTATCAATTATACAATTCAGTGTTGTTTTTTAAAAACACTTCTATATCCAAATTCCAATGTGTTTGCTGACTAGGATACAATTATTATAAAATTTACTTAGGTCCTAACTTTTGTTGGCTTTTAGTAGAAAACTTGATGTAGAATTTGGATATATATATATTTATGGATAATACCAAAAGATCACATAGTCAACAGTAATATCACAGTAGCTAAACGAGTTAGAGGACCATGTGCGTACTTGGAGTAATTGTTTAATTTAATTATTTATCATGGTTTTGAAAGGGTTGTCTTGCACTTATATTTGTTTCCCATTATCGGTTACCATTTGGAATGTAATATTATTTTAACACTAAGTTTAAATGATTCAGTTATACGTTGGCATTATTTGACCAGCTTAAAGATTATATCATTCCCATTTGCTTCACACCAACATGTGAATGGTATGGAATTTGTTAGTATAAACTAATGTATTACATGCTTGATTTACCATCATTAATCGCGCTTATACTATGCACTCAATTTAGGCATCTGTTGATAGTAACTTACTAGCCTCACGGAAAGGACAAGAACAATATAGCACTGTTAATGAGCCTATGATTAGTTATTCACTACCAAGTGTTCGTCGCATTTCACCCTTGCGACAATGGCAACATAAAATGAATCATAATGAAACACTTTTTGAACAAGACGTTGAACCATATCCGAGGATATTATCCACTTTACTGTGCCAAAAATCTAATATACTTTAATGTATTTTAATTGTAATTTGTTTGGGTTTAATTTGGATAAGGCTTTAGCTCAACGCAAAAGGAAAGAACGAGAACGTGAACTAGAACAACGAAACATATCTCACACTCTGACTTATGACAGTGTACTTAATATACCTCAAATAACACCAGCCTTGACAACTTCTCCAGTTGAACAAGAAGATGATGTCTAAGCCTCGCATAACGATATGATTTCTAGGCAAGTACCTGGATCATCTGTCGGGTTATTATCCACCTTACTGTACATAAAATCTATTCTACTCTCATGTATTTTAATTGTATTTATATTTGGATTTAATTTGGATAGGGCTTTAGCTCAACGCAAAAAGGAGAGAATGAGAACGTGAACAAGAACAACCAAACATATCTCACACTCTGACTTCTGACAGCGTACTTGATATACCTCAAGTAACACCATCCTTGACAACTTCTGAGGTTGAACAAGAAGATGTTGTCTCAGCCTCGCATAACGATATGATTTCTAGACAAGTACCTGGACCATCTATGAGGTTATTATCCACCTAACTGTACATAAAATCTATTCTACTTTCATGTATTTTAATTGTATTTATATTTGGATTTAATTTGAATAGGGCTTTAGCTTAACGCAGTAGGAGAGAACGAGAACGTGAACAAGAACAACGAAACATATATCACGCTCTGACTTCTGATAGTGTACTTGATATACCTCAAATAACACCAGCCTTTAATTCTCTGGTTGAACAAGAAGATGATGTCTCAGCCTCGCATAACGATATGATTTCTGAATAAGTACCTGGACCATCTGTCAGGTTATTATCCACCTTACTGTACATAAAATATATTCTACTCTCCTATATTTTAATTGTATTTATTTTTGGGTTTAATTTGGATGGGACTTTAGCTCAAAGCAAAAGGAGAGAACGAGAACGTGAAAAATAACAACAAAACATATCTCATGCTCTGACTTCTGACAGCGTACTTGATATACCTCAAATAACACCAGCCTTGACAACTTCTCCGATTGAACAAGAAGATGTTGTCTCAGCCTCGTGTAACGATATGATTTCTGGATAAGTATCTGGACCATCTATCAGGTTATTATCCACCTGACTGTATATAAAATCTAGTCTACTCTCATGTATTTTAATTGTATTTATATTTTTCTTTGATTTGGATAGGGCTTTAGCTCAAGGCAGTAGGAGAGAACGAGGACGTGAATAGGAACAACGAAACACATCTCACGCTCTGACTTCTGACAGTATACTTGATATACCTCAAATAACACCAGCCTTGATAACTTCTCTGGTTGAACAAGAAGATGATGTATCAGCCTCGCGTAATGATATCATTTTCTGGACAAATACATGGACCATCTGTCAGGTTATTATCCACCTGAATGTACATAAAATCTATTCTACTCTCATGTATTTTAATTGTATTTATTTTTGGGTTTAATTTGGACATGGCTTTAGCTTAACGCAAAAGGAAAGAACGAGAACAAAAACAAGGAAACATATCTCGATATATGACTCCTAACAGTATAGTTGATATGCCTCAAAGCACACATGCATTAACTACTTCTCCTATTGAACATGAAGATCTGGTCTTAGCCTCGCACAATGATACGATATCTGCACAAGATGCTGAACCATCTGCCAGGTTATTATCCATAAAATCTATTCTACTTTAATGTAATTTAATTTTATTTAATTTTGGTTTTATTTTAGATAGGTGTTTAGCTCAATGTCAAAGGAGAGAACGAGAACAAGATCAATGAAACATATCTCGATATATGACTCTCATTAGTATACCTCAAATAACACCTGCATTAACAACGTCTCCAGTTGAACAAGAGGATGATGGCTTATCCTCGATGTTACGATGTCGGTCAATTTAGCATAGAGCTGGTCCACCAACTCAGGTTGATTATGGTCGACACTATCTTGATTAATGAACATTCTATGTCGTTATTGTTCAACCTTACACTGGTTGGATGAACAGTTGTCGAAGTCAACTTTGATTGTTCGCAAGGAAAAGTAAAATTAGAGAAACTTAATAAACCCCCTCCCGCACTTCGAGAATTATATGATGGTGACAGTCAGCAATCAAAATAATTTCGAAAGTATACTCGAGAGTATAATGCAGCTAATGCATTTACCATCCTTGGTGTGACACTAGATCAAAGATTGATTGATGGCAGAGGCCCGACAATATTTACTATTCATTGAGAATTACGCCATCGAATAGGATGACTTCTGCCACAATTGGATCAAACAGCAAGATATTGTCAACTTTACATATATGATCTGGATTCTGCTATAGAGTTACGAAGTAATAAAAATCCACATTTGAGAAAGGATGTCTTACAAATTATTTAAAATTGTCTATCGGGCATAAACTCATTCATCCAACTATATTGTTAGGCTTATTCTGTTTTAGCTCAAGCAGATTTAGGTGGTCATGATCTTCCTGTATATCTGCATTACAATTCAAATAAGGATTGTCGATGTTATAACCTCCCAACCATAGATGAGATTGCAGTCATTTTACCTGGAGATGGCGATCGACCTTTTGGGTTGCGAGATATTATTTTACCTCTACGAGAAAATAATCAATTAATGCAAATCAATGATGCTCATCCTGTATACTTACCATTACACTACATCTTATTATTTCCTCATGGTCAGCTTGGATAGGAACCTGAGTTGAAGCGGTGGAATCCAGTTCAAAACAAATCTTCAAGTGAATGCCTTACAATGTGTGAGTTTTATAGCTACTGTCTATTTGAAAGACATAATGAGTATTCTTCAATTTTGAGAGCTGGAAAATTATTCCAAGAGTTCATAGTTGATGCTTGGGCAGCAGCTGAGCAAAATTGTTTAACATTCATCAAACTTAATCAACAAAAACTCCGCTTAGAGCTATATCATGGTCTTGCAGATATCGATGCATATGTTAGATGTGACCAAATTGGACAGCGCATGATACTTCCATCATCTGTCAATGGCAATGCACGTCACATGTTCGAAATCTTTCAAAACTCAATAGCTATCACACGTTATAACCAGCACCCAGATATTATTCTTACCATGACTGCAAATCCAAAGTGGCCAGAAATTACTTCGGTTTACTACCCAATCAGAATGCTACCAAACATCCAGATTTAGTTGCACTTGTTTTTGAGTTAAAAAGAAAGGATTTGATGAAGGAGATTGATGTTAATAATGTGTTTGGAACGAAAATAGCACATGTATTTACAATTGAATTTCAGCAATGAGGTTTTCCACATATGCATGCTCTTTTCTTTCTTCGTAGTCTAGATAAGATTCATACATGTGATTAAGTGGATAGCATTGTTTGTGCCGAATTTCTTGATCCTACTCAAGATCCTGCAGTATTCGATACTGTGTCAAAATGTATGGTACATGGACCATGTGATGCTCGAAATCCAAATGCTTCATGTATGGAAAGTGATAAATGTACTAAGAAATACCCTCGAAATTATGCAGATGCAACAACCATGGATCGTGATGGATATCCTATATATCGTCGTCGTAATAATGAACATCTATTTACTGAAAGAGGGCATCAGGTTTATAACCGAGATGTTGTTTCGTACAATATGTATCTCTCAAGATGCTTTAACTGCCATATTAATGTCGAAGTTTGTGCTGGGTAAGATGTGTCAAGTACATTCATAAGTATATTTATAAAGGTCATGATCGGACCACAATGGCGTTAGGTGTAGTAAATGAGATCCAACAATACCTTGATGAAAGATATATTGGACCACCTGTGGCAGCTTGGCGAATATTTGAGCATCCTTTACATCAAGAGATTTCGTCAATTCAAAGATTGATACTTCATTTACCTGGGCAACACTTGTTATTTTTGATCCAGATGAAGATGTAGATGCAATAAGGTCTAGGGCTGAGAACGAGAAGACAACTTTGACTAAATTTTTACATGTTGCACTTTTCATGAGTCTACATATGATCTCACATATCAAGAATTTCCTCAAAATTTTGTGTGGAATTCGTCAACAAAGGTCTGGACTCCAAGACAATCGGGATATGCAATTGGTAGAATGTATTTTGCATCCCCTAATTCTGGTGAGCGATTTTATCTACGGTTTCTACTAACAGTTATTAAAGGGCCAACATCGGGGAAAATTTACGCACATTCAATACTATCGAGTACCCTACATTCAAAACAACATGTACTGCAAGAGGTCTTCTTGAAGATGATTTCGAGTGAAAACAATGTCTTTTGATGTTCAATTATGAAAATAGGATATCAATTGCGAAGACTATTTTGTAATTATTCTTATCGAATGTTTGCCGATTGACTCCCTTGCATTATGGAATGAATTTTCAATGCATATTTAAGATAATCTTCCACATTAAATACATACTTTTTTTGCAATTTCTACCCCAACTAGATGCCAACTTGAAGATTATGGATCATTCATTATCAAAGAATTGCTTGAGGAGTACGGTAAGTATCTATCAGACTTTCCACCAATGCAACTTCTTGCTGGAGATTGGAATGCAATTGTTGGCAATAGATTATTGCATGAACATCAAGAACTTATAAAAAGCGAAACAAATGGATGCACAAAAAGATGTTGATTGCCTCAATGATGCACATCACAATACTTATTCAGCAATTACTTCATCCGTATTTGAAAATAAAGGTACTATATTTTTCTTGAGCGGAGGTGCTGGAACTGGAAAGACTTTTTTGTACAATGCAATAGCAATAATGTTGCATAGTCTTGGAAATATAGTTATCATCGTCGTGTCATCTGGTATTGCATCATTGATACTTAGCGGAGGTCGGACTGCACATTCAACATTTCGTATCCCGTTAGATGTGAAAGATAATTCAATTTGTAATTTTAGCAAGCAATCCATGCATGCACAGTTATTCAGAAAAGCAAAACTTATAATATGGGATGAAGTACCTATGCAACATTGGCACTGTGTTGAGGCAATGGATCAATCGTTAAAAGATATTTATGATAACAACAGAGCATTTAGTGATATTACTGTCGTTCTTGGTGGGGACTTCCGACAAATCTTGCCCGTCATACCAAAGAGGGTTCGAGAAGAAATTGTTGGAGCCCCATTGAGACGATCTGTATTATGGTGTGATGTACAAGTTTTGATCTTGGATCAGAATATGCAGTTAAATAACTCATCTATTGAGAATACAAATTTTGCACAATTTATTTTGGAGGAATTTTATTTCAAGCATAATTCAATTTTACTTACTATTTTTTATCTTAACTATTCCTTAACTTAAATTATTTATATCTATATATGTATTAGGTTGGGACAAATCCAACAAAAGTGGTAGAACTTCCTTCTCACATATTTAGGTGCAAGGATTTAAACGAGTTACTACTATGAATTTATCCGCAGCTAGATATTGAGGGTGCAGTGACTCTGGTATACCTTACTGAATGAATAATTCTTTCTGCATGGAATGATGACGTTACTTTTATAAATGCTACTGCATTACACATTTTTCTGTGACAAAAGATTACGTATCTAGCTGCAGAAAAACTGTCTGAAAATGAAGAAACTGATCCAACCATTATAAATCGATATCCAACTGAGTACATAAACTCTTTGGATCCTCCTGGGTTGCTACAATTTAAACTTAATCTTAAGATTGGTTGTCCTATTATTCGCTCAAGGATATAGGGGTGTTGCACCGACGCAGTTGCAGTTCCTTGCATACTTCATCACTTAACGTTGTATTTGTTTTTCATGTATGAATGAGTATATGTATGAGTATGTATACGAAGCACAGGGCATGCATTTGTGTTTCTCTATATGAATGTATGGATGATTGGTCTTTGAATATCTGGTTGATGCCCAATATCTGTTTGATTGCTCAATTGGTTCATAAATAGGTGTATTGCTCATTAGGGGATGTTTTACTGCTCTCTCTTGATTGCTTACTTAGATTATATTGCTCTTTAGAGCTGTATATAGCTTGTAGCCAGAAGAGGTTCATGCTTATTTCACCACAATTCAGACATTGTTTATTTCACCACAATTCAGACAACAGTTCACCAGATATAGCCTTCACCCATATATAAAGCCTGGGACAGCCTAAAGATATTTCAACATGTAGTTCACCATATTTCAAACCATTTCATCTGCTCATTTCATTACTCATTTCATCATACAATTCATCACATTTCAACCAGCATTTCATTACTCATATTACCACTTATAATCTGCTGCATTTCATGCAAAAACATTTCAACCCACATTTCACCACATTTCATCACATACTAACATGAAGAAACTGCCCATCATACAACACATATCAGCACCACAGTTTCTGACTCTCTATGTATTTCATTTAAACTCCTACTTTATACAATTTTAAAACAAATGATGTGTGCTAAAGAATTTATCATTTACCAAATACAATCAGGTGTTGATACAATTTAAATACAACCATGTTGTAGTACATTTCAGCTAAAAGCCAATTCTCCTTGAAGCTAATTGAACAAATTCTCCATTACAATCATTAAATTCATCCCCACTTCGGTAACATACCTCTCAACTAAGTTAACATAACATAATGGGAGGGACATGCCATCATCATCTTCATCCCCACTTCGGGTACTGCTCCGTGAATACCAAGAATGGTATCTGCTGGGCAAAAGCTGGTGCTACAAAAGTTCATTCCAGAATTTCCTATAAGTCAGTTTGCATGACCCCGTTGACAAAAAATGCATAATTAAAAAATAAACCTCCCTAAGGTCAATGTCAACATCTGGTTCCATAGGTTGCCTTGAACTCATATCTGGATCAATAGGGTTGACCTTTACCGGCACCTTTGTTGAAAAATGTAATGGTGCCATACCACCAATGATGCATCCACAGATGGTTTATGCTTCCTGAGAGACATTCTTCATGTCATACCTGGAGTTCAATACAAAAAAGCATATCAGGAACAATACACACCAACCATGACCAACAGAACACTAAAATCAGCTTTGAACAAACTAATTTAAGGGTAGAGAGACAATAACTTGTAGATGAAAAAAGAGGAGATATGTTTCAGCAAGCAACTTATTAACTGCTCTGTGAAACATGACTTATACGGACTCAACAAAGAGAGAACATAAACATATTGCTAAAATGGTATCTGAAGGGTTAGTCATCTCCATTACTTATTTGAAAGCATTTACTGCAAAAAAACCTTGCAAGCATTTTTGTACGAATGTACTTGCATACATGCAACATTTGTATTTAATTTGTTTCCATGAAAATGTACATGCTACCTTCAGAGATGGCGTTGCATTTGTTGAGAGCATCGATGTAAGAGAAAGGGCTAGAAACCAACCAAATGAATACCCATAACCCCATTAAACTAACAAAATGAATACCAAATGAAGAAAATGGGAAGCATAACATTTAGGCAACCAAATAGCATCAATAATCATCCAAATATGAGAAAACAATAATTCTAATCAAAATAGCATCAATAATTACCAACCAACCACCAAATACGAATTACATAATATCACCAACCAAATCAAAATACCAACATCACCCATTGTGTATAAGGTTCTAAGCATCACAACTAATTATAAAACCTAAGATCAAAAGGTATGAGCACAACCAAATTAACATCAAATGTAAAAAAAGACCTATATTTAAAAACTTTCAAAAAGAGAACTTGAAAGCCAAAAAATCAAAACTAAAAAGAAAGAAGAAAAGTTGCCAAAGGTGGATTGGGCAGGGAGAGAGAGTTTATGGTGGGCAGTGCCGTGAGAGAACCTGACGTTGATCAAAGGTCCAGCAGCTTGCCCAGACCCCACATGGCTGTCGTGCCCTGCCGCTTCTTTCAACATAGTATCAATTTGAGAAACATTAAACAATCGAATCCATCAACTTAATAAAGTAAGAACAAACTCAGTTTACTTTTTTTGTTGACGTATCAAGTTGCCAAATATATTACAAAATGCATAGCAATTAGAAGAACTAAACTAATCTTTGTTCAAAATATACATATCAAGAAGTAACAATGCACCCAAAAAATAAATAAATTAACTAACTAATAAAGAACATTTTAAAAATTGACAAAAGTTAAGTATGTGCTGCTAGCAAAACCCCTTGCTTTTTCTCTCATTAACTAACTAATAAATAACATTTCTATTTGTCTCTCATGTTTACCTAGAATCGATGGTTTCGGATTGAAGAGGCTTGGCAGCCACACTTGATCTAGCATCAACCTCCCATCTGGTTCCTTCTCAACCACTGCTGCTGAATTTGCTGCTGATTCTGCAAAGAATTGCGCCGCTGAACATCAACTGATGATACACAGAGGTTTGGCCACGTCAATTGGTTCCTTCTCAATCCCATCTGGTTCCTTCTCAACCACTGTCCTTCAACTGAACACAGAGGCTAACAATGGGGTGAAGTTCTCACACTTGGTGTACCAGTTTGCACCGAAGTACAATCCAATGGTGTTTCCCCCAATATCGTTGATACTGCCCTGCCATTCAAAAGAAGATATCAGTGAAATGGCATACATATTATATAATGCTTTCTCTAATGAAGTTCATGAGGACTCAATTCAATTCTATCCTCAAGGGGGCATTAGCATTAACTTAAAACTCTTGCCATGAATATTATAATCACATAGTTCTCTAAAGATTATGGAGCTACCCAACAAAGAGAAAACTACATGACAGGAAATCAAAAAACTAAGAATTGTTTTTTTACATGGAACTTAATTGGATCAGTCTACAAACTCGACTTGTAACCATATTTCAATCAACTTACAAAGTTGTGTCTTTTTGCTGCAGATAGAAAAAGAAATAGAATTCAATAAACACAATAAACACATGCAAAATATATTACTTTTTTGTTGACGTATCAAGTTGCCAATATATTACAAAATGCATAGAAATTAGAAGAACTAAACTAATCTTTGTTCAAAATATACATATCAAGAAGTAACATGCACCTAAAATATACTTTTTCTCAATATAATATGCTTCCTGTTTAAGTCTCTGCTTTGGACTCACTAAAAATTATTCTCAAGCACATCTTCTTTCATTCTAACATGGTGATTCATGTCTCTAAGTACAAAAAAAGAAACAAAAATGCAAGGGTTTCACATTATATGTAATAATGTAATACCCTGAGTAGGTATATATGTGCCTAGAAATTACATAACTTATGCATCTGATTACATACAAAATGTGGCTTAGACTGAATTAGTTCAGCAACCTATTCAGTCATGATGCAAGTCATTGCTCACCAACATTGTTGTATTCAGTACGGAAACAAATCATTTAATTGCTTCATCCTTATTGTTGTCTTTGGCCTTGTCATCATTAAGTACTCCGTATTTATGTCATCAAAACTGCAATTTGGCAATAAAAGTATTAAATCTAAAAAAGTGTTAGAATGCTTCAAATACTACTGCAATTCCTGGGAAAATTTTCATACCAGCCTTTGAAGTAGGCATAGGGCTTGTACAGATCTACCAGACGCATTACAAACTTATACTTGCGGTTAAGTACATTGTAGAGTTGCGAGAATGACTGGCAAAGTACCACATTAACCATATGCAACACCTAAATGCAAGAAAGAAATTAATATATCACAATAACACGAACAAAAACTCTAGACACCAAGAACTCACCTTTAATGGCAACCTGTATCTGAGAGCCATATATGCATGGAAGAATGCCCTGTTCTTGAACAAAGGGATTTTACGGATGGCGATTGGCTTCCCATTTTCCCAGTTGGCAGATTTTTGATGAAGTAGTTGTATCCGCAGATCGCTAGAGTGGAATACTTCACATGATTGCTCATCGACCATTTCAAAACTGTATATTCAGTATTCACCCATTCACCAGGATCTAGTAAACAAAGCCATAGGAAATTTCATGGAGTTGCATTGCATTATCATAGTAGTTGCTTGTATAATTGAAGATTTCTTACTCTAATCAACTAAAAAATATTTAATAAATGTAAAATGAGTATAATCATCAAACAAATCCATTGCTGGAAACCACACCCAGAATAGGATTCAAACATTTAACCAACTAAACTATAAGGAGAGAGAAGACAGATCAGGGTAATGCCAGACCTCTTCGTTATGAATTATTTAACCAACCAAACTACTTGACACAGAAAGATCAAGCGTGCTTCCTCCATTAAAAAGGCATCTTGTAAGCAGTAAGATCTTAACGTCATATAACAGTGCTGTTGCGATATTTTGTTGATTGTGCCTTAATAATATCATCTTTGAGTAGTGCAATAAGCTTGCAGATCTAATTAATGGTGTCCTTGTTCTTATATTTACTTAATATCAAAGTTTCAAATGATTCGGTTATGGTGGAGAATGAAAGCATGGTCAAATAAAGAAAATGACATCAACTTCATCAAACACTACCAAACTTGCAATTTCAATCTCATTTGCAATTTGGTTGTTCTACAGGTTAAGGTTTCAATCATTCAATGCATGAAAGCCTATCATATTCCTGCTTGAGCTGCATGCATGCAGTCATAGTAATTACCAGTCAGGCTCAATGGAAATTGGAATGATCTTGAATTGCTGTGTCTCATCGTGCAGGTGCTCATGGCTGATAATGATAGACTCTTGGTTATGAATTATTTAAATTCCCAACTCCTTAACACAGAAATATCCAGCTTGCTTTCTCCATTGAAATAGCCATCTTGTAGCAGTATTAATACTTTTGCATGGGATGGATTTGTTCGTAACTGTGAGAATTAAGCTTTGGGGCCCATAATTAACTCCACCATCCAGATGAATTAACTCCACAGCTACTTTGATTAGCTTTAATTGCTCTTAATTCACCATGAAGTAAAACCATAGTAGTTAGTGATAAATAACTAAGCTTAGAGATGTATCCGATGAAAATGTTTAGTGGAACAAAAATAGATGCATCATGTTTAAGAATGATGTTTATTAAATTTTATTTCTGAACAACAGAAATGAATCACAATCAAAAATCATTCTTAGAAACACCCTGTCATTGAACAATTGTTCTTCTTATATTTGCTTTGCTATTGGTCTCTGTCTATCTGTAACATAGATATTCTTGTGTTTGGGGCCATTGCATAATCCAATCCCGGCCCTTCACCAATAATCCAAGCATCAGTGGCTATTGCTTGCTTCCATGTAATAAATCACTATGGAGAAAAATGAAACATAAAGAAAATGAAATCAGGAAAATGAAACTTAAAGTTCTCATAAAATCTATATAATCTTATGCAAATTTCAAATTTATTTGAAGTTTAGATTTCATTGCATGGCTTTTTTGTGGGGAGGGAGTTCTGACTTTTGAGAGTGATTGAGAGAGAAGATGAGATGAATGTATTAGAAACCTAGAGCAGAATGGATACAAAGTCCAAAAAAATCACATAATGAATGCATAAAGCAACCAGATGGTCCTTTACCATATCAGAGAACTTACCTCTGATCATCATTAGTCCAATTAGATGCTAACAGTAGCAAATTTTCAGTAGCAAATTTCACATTTAAAGCAATTTTCAGTAGCAATTTTCAGTAGCAATTTTTAACCAATTTTCAGATTTCAGTAGCAATTTCAATAGAAAATTCATGTAGCAATGTTGAGCATTCCTCTTACATTCATGTTGAGCACTAAAATCATGTAACTAAAATCCTATTCAATAGTGATTTCAAGTAGCAATTTCACATTTCAGTAGCAATTTGCTAGGTTGTGTTTCAATTTGATTATCAAATGATATCCTCAGATATAGAGCATTAGCCTCAGATATGATTTGATAATCCTCAGATTTTGATTTGATTTGAAAATCCTGAGCAATTGATTAACTGAGGATTTCATTATATTCAAATGAAATCAATCCTCAGATTTGATTTGATAATGTTCAAATTGAATACACATTGATATTTAATGTCAATTAACTGAGGATTATCAATAAAATCCCCGGATATTATAATGTTCAAATTGAATACAATTTGCTAATGCTCCACATAATATGCAAATACAACTGCAAATCCTCAGATATTAGAATGCTTCACATTTCAGTAGCAAATTTCAATTTGCATTTGCTAATATCAAAAATTCTAATGCAGAACTCCAGCAATGGAAACCAGAATTTTGTAGTCCTAGGATTGATCCAAAACAAAAAAGGTGCACTTTGCGTAGCTCAATGAAACAAATCCAAAAAAAGCAAAGTGCAGCTCTCACCAAACAGGTTACTGGATTTGGGTCCACGTTGCTGCTTTCACCTTCAATTCAAGCTCCACGTTCAATTCAAGCCATAATATGAACACATGAAAAAGGTTAATCACCCTGAAAAATTTCGACATGGGGAAAAAGTTATGAACACATGAAAAAAAAGTTAAGATGACCCAGCCATAATATAGACAAAATTCTGAACACATGAAAAAATTTGTGAACACTACTACACTTATTCAGAATCTTGAACACATGGAAGGTCTAAATTTAGACGCGCACACACATGAAAGGTCTGAATGTGCACTAAAATTTTTTGTGAACACATTTCATGGAAAATTTTTGCGAAAAATGCATGTTGTGAACACAGTTCTGAACAATGAGGAAAGTAGACAAACTTTTTTGTGAATTTAGACAAAAAGTTATGATGTCTCAGCCAAAAAATATGTACAAAATTATGTAGGAATTGAATTTCAAGGGACAGATGTGAAGCCTCAGACATTACAAAAATATGTACAAATTAGAACAGAGGAACAACAAAATAATTCCAAATTAGATAAAAAAAGAATCAGCTAGGAGCATCACTCACAGGGACAATCCATCAAATGTCTGGCCAGCAACATAGTAGCGTCACACAATTAATATAACCACAAACATGAAAAATTTTCCATCCATATATATGAACAAAAAGAAACATGAAACAAAAATAAAAGATGCTCGTATCAGAGTCTGCTAGGCTTGGCCTTCTTCTTGGCAGAAGCCTATTGCTACTTGTAACCAAACATCCAAAATATCCAATCAATTTGAAATCAGATTGTATTTAGAACACAGTTACCAAAATATGAGCTACTGCCATTGTCCCAGGCATCAAAAATGAACTCGGACATTAAAGGTTATGTTGCTGTCCATTTTGATGATGTTGTTGCTGCAACGTTTTTTATGTAACTCAAAAATGAACTCGGACATCAAAATGTGAGCTGCTGCATGTTTTTTATGCATGCCAGGGTTCAAGTATAGAATATGTTTAAATGGACATTAAATATATCATATTATTATAGTAAAACGGCAGATATTCTTCAAATACGTCCCTTAAATCTTATACCCCCGATGATTAATATTCAAGTCAAAGATGTTAAGTTCTATATACCAATAGACATGGTATGTTAAAATATCAACAGTAATGCTTTAAAATCCATCGAAAATCAAATCATGTTTTTCATATCAATAAGAAAATAAAATTGTCAGCTTGAAAATACCGTTTCACAAATTTGTTTCAACCACTAATCTTCTTTGATAGGGAATTAAATTAAGAGTAAGCTCTTAGCTTTCATCAGATACCAAACACATTCAACTAAGAAACCGAAAAAAATTTCAGGCACGTGAAGAGATTCTCGATTTCAAATCACCATTCAAAAAGCTCTTAGATTTCAAATCACCATTCGCAAATACATCATGAATGAAGCGCAAATTGTAACCTCAAGAACTCAAATTTGCAACTTTGGGTGAGAAATCACCAGAACTGTGGATTTTTTCGAAAGGGTCGAGAGGAATTTGAGGTTTGGTTGGCCATCAGATATTTCTCCGCAAGCTCTCCAATCTTCAAATATTTCTCTACAAACAATTTGTAGCTCAGTTCTTTCCATTTACTCTCACAATTTTTCACTGAAGATAAAACATGAAATGAAAAGGAGGCAACTTTGGGTGAGAAATCACCTGAACAGTGATTTTCCGAAATGGGTCGAGAGGAATTTCGAACTGGCGCCTTCACTTCTTCCTCTTTGGTACTTCATTTCCATCAGCTCGCCATTGGCCATCGTGGTCCTCGAGCTTTGGCATGCTGAGTCGGGACTTTTGATCTCGTGAGGTGCTTTGGGGCCTTGATCTAAGGTTTTTGGGGAGGATGGAGCGAGAGGGAGAGGGAGAGGGAGAGAACAGGGTCAATTAAATTTTCCCTCCATTGTGTGTTGTGATCAAACACAGATGAGAGGAAACGCAAGTTTTTTCCCTCCAATTTGTGATGTGATCAAAAACAGATGAGAGCAACGCAAGATTTGTTTTCAAAATTTAAAAAATTTGATATTTTAGGTGATTTGATTTGATTTATTATATCCAATATCTCATATCTCAATTTCTCATACCCTATATATAATCTATATAAACATCACACCCTATTACACATAACCAAAACCAAATTCTCTTATCCAATATCTCTTATCCATTATCTCTTAACCAAAATCTCTTATACAACAATACACATATCCACATACAACAATACACATAACCAATATCTCTTATCTAATTTCTCTTATCCAAAAACCCATGATAACATCCCTATTTTATAATATAGATATCCAACTGAGTACATAAACTCTTTGGATCCTCCTGGGTTGCTACAATTTAAACTTGATCTTAAGATTGGTTGTCCTATTATTCTATTACGAAATATTGCACCTAAAGATGGGCTCTGTAATGGCACTCGATTGATGGTTGTAACATGTGCATCATGTATCATTAAAGCTCAAATTTTAAATGGGGATAAAAGTCGATAGTTTTGTGTTTATTCCAAGGATATCTTTGTCACCATCGGCTACAGAATTACCTTTTCATATGACAAGACGACAGTTTCCTGTCCGTGTGACATATGCCATGACAATTAATAAAGCACAAGGACAATCTGTAAAGTTCATTGGAGTTGATTTGCGGACCCCAGTTTTCAGTCATGGACATCTTTATGTGGCACTTTCAAGGTGCACATCTTTTGATCGTGTATGTGTCCTTCTTCAGCCCAACATAAATAACACAGTTCACATCGTTTACCCAGAAGTTCTGCTATGAATTCCAATGTATGATAAATATTGTATGTAGGTGTTTTAAATTTCTTTCTTTAAATTATTTTATTTATATTCGTTTAGATGATCTTTTACAAAATTATTTATCGATTGTTGTCTAACATACAAGTATATTATTATCATATGATACCGAGCTTTATAATGTGGACAAGCATTACTATATATGGCAAGGTTAGAAATTTTTACCATTAGTACATTTTATGTATGACTATAGTTTTAAATATGCATAGTTTGATGAAATATTGGTTTGTATTTTTATATAGATGGATGATGATGAAGATTTGGCTAAAATGGTAAGGCTATACACATACTTTTAAATTAATTGTTAAATTTGATGTAGCAGATCATTTCAAGTTTCAAAATAATGTGACAGGTTCAAATTAAGATCAAATTTCAATATAATTTCAATGGAAGTGTGGCCAAAAATGCAACTTTGCAACTTACATAATTTCAATATAATTTCAACATAATTTCAACATAATTTCAAATTTCAATATAATTTCAATGGAAGTGTTGAGCAATTTTTCCCAGCTTCGCAATTGTTGTTATTTGGTTACATGCACTTATGTTTATGATCATAATACATGCTTGCTATGCTAGAAGAACATATTTATGCACATACATGATTGGGTAAGTTACATGCTTGATTTAAAGTGAGAGGGTTGATCACAACTTTTGTTATTTGGTTTATCACAACTGTGTAATATGTATCAATTAGTTTACAAAATGTATGCGTTTTAACAATATGTATCAATTTCTGAAAATGTGTGAGTTCTCATTGTGTAGCTCTACGCGGTGTTCTCATATTGTTAAAAATATCCTGGAATATCCTTGAACTTGAGCCATCATACATAGTCATACGATACCGAGCTTTAAAATGTGGACAATCATTACTCTATATTGCATGGCAAGAAATGTTTGCCATTAGTACATTTCATTGTATGACTTTATAGTTTTCAAATGCATAGTTTGAAAAAATATTGGTTTGTATTTTTATATAGATGGATGATGATGAAGATTTGGCTAAAACTGTAAGTATCTAATCATAATTCTAAATTATATATTTTATCTAATATGTTTGCTTAAACATTTTTTTCTCATAGTTATGTTACTTCAAAACAATCACATAAATGTCAAGTTAGGGGTTATATCAGATTTTGGTGGGATAAGGTATGCTTGCTGTTACAAATGTTACCAACTGTTACAAATGTTACCATTTTGCCATTAAAATTTAGTTACTGTTTATTATTATACAAGTTGCAAAAAGAACATTACAAGCAACGACGACGAGTAATATTGATGACAAAGCAAAGTGTTTTTCCGAGGTAATAAAAAATCTTAGATTCTGTTTTCAAACTATCCTTTTCATTGACAATCCAAATACTATTTGTGTTATTGAATTGGAAGATGGTTCTTGCCGAGCTTGCTTGGTTCCACAAAACGCGACATCCACCGCTCCCACGAAAAAGGAAAAATAAATTTATAAATTTAAATTTTTTTCATATTATCAGATATATATTAATTTTCCTAAGAAATTTAAGTTCTTAAATTATCTAGGTTATTGCTCATCTCATTAATGCTCCCGTATGGATTGAGATTGACACGTCTTCTTTTTATAATGTGATGCAAAACATGTTTTCCACTTAAACATGAGGAAGGTAATAAAAGTTAGTTTTACAAAGTAATTTAATATATTTCGTTTCTAATTTTTCTATTCTAATCTATGATTTTATTTTTTATTTTCAGGACATACGACCAAAGCTTCATATGTAAATTTTGTTGGTTTTAAATGACTGTGTGAGAGATGGTGTTGCTGCTATTGGAATGCATGGTTGTTCATTCCAACTTGTATTTTTGTGTATATTTGTACATAGTTAAGGTTTCTTCTTTTAGCGTATATTTTAGGTCGTTTGATTGAATAAGTCGATGCAAAAAAATGTTAATTTTTAAGTACTATTTTGGTTGAAAATAGGTATTGTTGGATTTATTCTATTGTTGTTGTTTCAAGTATTATTTTGGTGGAAAATATGATCGGGTTCGCTCACCTCCTTTCACAATGTTGTGAAAAAATTTCCAGCAAGCTTCATTGTGTATTTATGTGTTTGTAGTTGTGATCTGATCGTAGGAGTTTGTTTATGCAGTATTACCCTTGTTGTCTACTTCCTTTTGTTTCATTTGTAGCGTCGAGTTCAGCTCTCCACGTCGCAGTCTCTCTGCATCATCTGTAGTCCACGGTCCTGGTTTCATCCCACCACGCTCTGTTGCCACGGTTAAGTTGAGTTTCTGTTTTACAAAATTAATAGGACTTCATTTTTCTCCAAAATTAATAGGACTTCATATTGTGTTAATAATTTGCATGGTGATGAGATAGTTTGCAGTGTGTGTTAAGTACGTGAGCACACACCCCATAATTTAATTTTTGTTAATCAAGTTGTTAATCATGGTGACATAATTTGCGGGGTATATTTGGTCAGTGTGTTTATTAATCATTTGTTCATGAGTTAAGCACATTAGCTTTGTTGATCATTTGTTGAGTGTAGGGTGTTTGTTAAATTAACTTTGTTGTACATATGCATACAGAACAATGGAACCATCATGTTAATCATGTTAAATTAACTCTGTTAATTGCATGGTGGTTGTTACATAACTTTGTTTGTTATGTTAATTAGCAAATTGTTGATTGAAATAACTCTGTTACATTTGTTTGCATCAACATTCACATTTGTTTAAAGTTAATGTTCTAAACATCATATTGTTTTGGTCAACATTCGCGTTAGACTGATATTTCCTCCAGATACAGAAACCCAATCTCCCATCTTTGTCATTTTCCCCACACTTCTCATTTACAGAGTAAAAACAGCATACTCTATGATTTATAGTTAACATAAACAATTGAAGTAGCAATAAAAGCTTAATATTAAAAAATTAATCAATCAGACTTGCTTTATGATTTATGCACATAAAAAATCAAGTCCCATGTTTCTAGGACCTATTTCCTTATGTAATTCTCTCACATTTTCAGGGAAAGTTAGATTTTTTTTCTTTATTTTCTTCTTCAAGATGTCTAGATTCCAAATCTGCAGATGTTTCTTATTGGTGTACATGAATTTATCAACTCTTCAACAATCTGGAGATATTTGTTTGATTCAGTTTTTTGTTTAATTCAAATCTTTAGTTTTTGCTTGGTATTAAACTGGAAATATTTTTTGTTGGTTTCAGGTTTCACGTATGATAGCAGATATCATCTTTGGTTTCTCTCTTGGATCTAAACTGCATGTATGCATCCAGAAAAACTAAAAAAGTATATGAGCGTGGTGTTTCCTGGTGTAGTTATATTCAAATCGTTTTAAATTTTTTTGGTTGAGATGGTATTCAGTTAATATCTGTTGCGACAATTCTCATAATATCAAGAACTCTTTCGTTAGTTGTTAGTGATTGGTTTTTACTTGCCAATGCAAATACATATGTTGCAGTGTTAAATTAATGATTTTACGTTCATTATATGATATCCATCATTTTCATTGAAAATGGTTGATTTTTATTTATCTTAATGAATGATCAAAATTGTTTGAATGTGTAATTTTGTCTGACTTGCAAATATCATGTTATTAAGAATTTTTACTCATAACTTTCTCCCCTCTAATTTGACATTGATTTAGTTTGGTAGTTTTCTAATTCATTGTCCATTACAGTTTGCTACCCTTTTAATGGTTACTGAACATTTACCCCAAATATTTTGCAATTCACATGGGGAGAAATATGAGAGATGAAGAACAAAGAGCATGATCTGTACAGCGGTGAGATCCCCGACAAAACCGACATGGATGCCAGCATCGACACGACCACCCGAACTGACGAGGACATTGTCATGGTATTGCTAACCCCTTTTTCTATTTTGTTCAGAATCTTCAAACACTAAGCCTAACCCTAGATTTTGTTGTTTGTGGATCCAGCTGCAGGATGAAGGAGAGACGGACGAGGAAGCGATCGATCTTCGTGAGATGCATGCCATTGGTTGAGAAGGAAATAGGAGGTGCTTCAGGTTGACATCCCCCCTTTTCACTCTCTCTTATATTTATTTATGTTTTTGAATTTTGTTTTGCACCATGATTTTTTAATTTGATCCGATTTGGTAGTGATTTTTAATGCGATTTGAGGTTGATTTTAATTGTATGTGGTATTACGTTATTCCAAATAAATGACTCAAATATTATAATTAGTCATTTAGTATAATTTTCTTTAATCGTGGTTGATTTATGTAATTGGATTCCTAGAGTTATTTTTGTTGATAAGCTTGAATTGGCATTGAAGTTAGCAAATTACATTTTTAGGATTTTTAGATATCACGATGTATCTTATCTATTTTTTATTCTTAATTTTTTGGTTGTTTGATTAACTTTTCATGATTTGAAAATCACACTGTTTTTCTGAGATATATCTCTTAAGAAAGAACAATTTCTGGTATATATCTTTTAATAAATCACAATTTCTCTCTTCTAATTGTAGTGTATAGTGAAGGTACATCTATTTCTATGTTATTCAGATGAAAGAACAAAAGGGAAATTGTTAACTAGGAATAAATCTTAAGGTAAGTTTCCCTCTTTCCATAGTTATTAAAGACTTCAATGTTTTTAGTCTTTAGTTTAATGAATTGGTTACAACCTTCAATTCTCAAATTACATGTAAGTGCATACTTGCGAGAAATGATTTAGAACAAGAAATAAATATTTACATCGGTATTTTCAGTCAAGATTATGACTCTATCATAAAAGATGAACAATGTATTCTGAAGTTTGTCTCCAGTTGGTCCTTTGAAATCCTTTGATTCTTTTCAATCTCTAATTGAGTATTTTATTCTTGAAATATTTGAACTAAAGGTTCTATGGTGTGGTGAACATAGAAAATTATTGTAGGAACAATTTTTTCTGTCTTTATCTTACTTGGCAATACTTTGCCAATTCATATGCATAATATGAAGACTTAATTGTGGGTAGCTAAATATTTGGGGTTTATAAGGCTTTCAGTTTTTAGAATTTTTTGTGTTTTATCATTCATTTTTATGCTCATTCATGTGTTGTCATCTTAATTTGGACAGAAAAAGGAAAATTTTGTCCTTGATGGAAAGCGACCAATTGATCTTCTTGATTTGTTGATGCTTCTGCCACCAACATATGATACGAACCTCGAGAATATGGACATTTTAGAGATCGCTGTGATGAAGGGTATTCCCTTCAACCATCATAGATGACATAAGCCTTGGGGGCTACGATGGCAAGTTATGCACATGTGTTTGTTAATTTTTAACACTAAAAAGAGCTGATTTTTAACTTATGTAGTAGCTTTTGTCTTCTTTTCTGCCAAAGTAACTGAAGTGATTTTTGTTATACTAAAGCAATTGTTGTTATACTAGATAATGAATCTTTCACCTCTACATCACAACAATCAGATAGTTTTATATGTTCTTCGAACCTTCAAGGTACAATAAATCACAAACAAATAACTCAAAGGATCTGGATGCAATAAATCAAAATCTTAATCTTATGTATGCTTTTTGTGAGCATCACATTGACATTTTACATCAAAAATATGGATGCAATAAACTTTGTTTCCTTTATGGGTTTTATTTTACTCTAATTTGTTTACATCAAAAAATCTATGTCTCAATGTGTGTGGTAAAAATAAAATCTTTTTGAAAACAATTGTTGTGGTTTTTTGAGTTTGGCTAGCATTTGATCATTTGTTTTATAATGGGTCTGTGATATTTTTTTTGGATTAATTGATGGTTGGCATGATGGTGTTTGTTAAGATGATGAAGGAATTGGATAGAGTTGGAGGGTTTTAGTTTGGGGTTTTGAATGATGAATGGTGCTGATTTTTTTTTGTTCTACAAGTGTTTTGTTGATTTATTAACAAAGTTTCATTCTTGAAGAGTTAACAAAGTATGGTTGTGAGATGGGTTTCCTTTGTTAACATGCTGAAGAATGAAGGGAAGCAACTGTTGGAATGAAATATGTGGTAACTAAGAAATAACTGACAAATTTTAATATAAGCAACTGTTGGTAGGATCTCATTTTTGGCTTCTGGAAAAAGTGTGGTTTCATAGTTCATAGTTATTTTAAATTATTGATAATCTGGGGGTTTATATTTGTAATTTCCATTTTTTCCTTTCCATTGGGGGGTTTCTATTTGATGATCTGGGGGATTTAATTTATAGGAAAACATTTTTCTTCATGTCCCAGGCAAACACAAAAAAATAATTTCTTTTTGCAGGCAAAAAATCATTTTGCCATCTTAAATTAGGAGAGTTAGTGTTTTATAAAAGTTAATAGGAAAGCATTTTTCTCACAAAAATTCCATTTTTCTTCCAACTATCCACGCGTTTCAGGTTTCAGTTCAACAAAAATTTCATTATTCTGAAATAACTGTAGAGTACTTTTTGCCATTTGTAGTAATTATATGTTGTCATCAATTAAATAGTTGGATGCTTGCCATAGAATTCGACAAGAATCTAATGCATAGGTATCTCAATTGTGTTATGAAAATGAGATGTTGGTTTTGCCGTATTCTAAAGATGTGAGGGACTATTTGATTTCTGATGCATATGCTGTTGGATACAATGTGTAGTTGGATACAGCGATCAATGACTTCATGTTTGATGATAACAAATGTATGTGAATGATTTGAAGTGTGTGCTAAGTGTTTTCAGGAGTGGCAAGCTCGCAAATACTCAAAAGGTGACTTAGTCAGAGTGATGGAGAAATGTGCAAAGAAGACTTAGTCAAAGAGATAGAGAAATTGCAATTCATTTGCAATTTGGACTTGGTCAAAGATGGAGAGACATGGAGAGATATCATTCATTCCAAAGTGATTGAACCAAATCTCATGCAAATCAATTTGTGATTAAATGAGATCCTAAATGAGATCATATTCAAATCCTAAATGAGATCATATTCAAGTCCAATAGCAATCCAAATTCAAACTCAAAATCCTATTGTGACTAGAAGAGATCTTCCTTGGTGATTCATTCAATTCCTATTCAAGTTAGGATTCCATCCAATCTCCTTCAATTATATGATTCTATTTGATTCTAATTGATCCCCTCTTCACCTATATAAACCCACATCCAAAGGAGAGAAAAGAGAGAGGCAACCCAAAAGCAAAATTCGGCCAAGACAAAAAACATCATCTTCTCCATTACCGAACACTTAAAGACCCTCTCCTCCTTGCGCAACTTGGCCAGTCTCATTCTCCCCTCCTTGCACAACATTGCAAGCAACTTGAAGAAGAAGCTTTATTCATTGCTGCAACTATCTAAGGCCAAGGGTCTCATCCTCCATTGCAAGCAAGCCTCCAAGACCTCCTCTATTGTGCAACAAGCTTCATTGATCCTCTCCACATTGTGCCACATCCTTGCAAGCAAGCTACATTGTCAAGTTCATCTTCATCCATTGCGCAAAGCGGAAGCAACTTAAAGAGCACCATCTTCAACCTTGCACAAAGCCACAAGCTCCTTCAAGTTCTCCAAGGCCGCAACTGGCAAAGCTTCTCCGTCAACATCTCTCAAAGCCGCAAGTCATCAAGGAGGGTCGTCCACATAGACGCAACAAAGAAGTGCATCTCCTTCAACATTGCACAAACAACTCCAAGCCAAGGGAAGACATCAAAGGCCGCAAGTTTTCTCATTCCTCCTCCAAGTGCGCAAGACTTCAAGAGACTCCCTGTTCAAGGCCACAAGTTTTAGCCATTCTTCCTAGGACGTAACTTCAAATGGGCTTCATCACATCCATTGCGCAAAGCTTCAAGCCATCTACATTATGCAAAACCAAAGAGGGTTCCATCTCCATAGCCGCAACTTGAGTTACTGAGATAGAGGGGACTTCAAGTCACAATTACATCATGTCAGACTTGATCTGACTAGAGCTGATTGACAGAGACGACATACCGACACGAACGGAGCTTTTCTAAACTCTTATTACTTTATATTCGTTTACTTGGTGTATCGATCTTTGTAGGTTATTTTTTCATTTTTTGGGGGTCTTGTCTAGTTGGTACTAGACAAGCGAGACTTGACTAGCTGGGACTAGTCAAGAGAGAGCTTATACTAGGATTAGTAATGTTTAGCCCTTTGGGAGTGTGGTACGGGAACCTGGTGAGTGTGGAGTAGGTGCTCTAGCTTCGGTTGTACCAGTAACATTATTAATCTAGTATTTGCTTTTGGGGCTGGAGTTTGTCGTTGGGACGACCGAACTAGGGTAAATCTATCTGTGCACTCTGTGATTACTTTATATTTACTCTACATCTGATTATAACTGCATGTGATATCTTGTGTGTTCACGAGAATTTTTATTAGCCTATTCTCCTCTGGGCTTAGATCCAGATCCAACAAGTGGTATCAGAGCAGGTTAGAGGACCTAGGCTAGATAATCATGAATATCTCTGATTCAGCTTTTGCTGAAGGACAGACTATTGCCCGACCCCCTTAGTTTAATGGTGTAGACTATGCTTATTAGAAATCTAGAATGATAATCTATTTAGTGTCTATTGACTATACTGTGTGGAAAATTGTTGAAAAAGGATATAAACTACCTATGATCAAAATCGAAGACGATCAAATTCTTGAACATGAAGATAAATTGAATGATGCTTATTGGAGACTTTATGCAGTGAATGGTAAAGCTATGAATGCACTTTTTTGCTCTTTGGAAAAAGCTGAGTTTAATTCTATATCTCAATATTTAACTGCGCAGAAAATATGGCATACGCTAGAGGTGACGCATGATGGAACGTTACAGGTGAAGGAGTCCAGACTTGATTTGCTCAGCACTGAATATGAAAGCTTTCGCATGCTTCCATTAGAGTCCATCAAGGAGATGTTTGCGATGTTTACAGACATCGTCTACAAGTCTAGCTCTCTTGTAAAGCCATACTCAAGCCTGGAGAAAATAAGGAAAATCTTGAGGGCGCTACCAAGCTCGTTCCGTCCTTAAGTTACAGCCATTCAAGAAGCTAAAGATCTATCAAAGATAAGAGTGGAGGACTTGATAGGTAACTTGATGTCACATAAGCTTGAGCTGCAGAGTATAGAAGAAAGAGACAAACCAGAGGCAAATGCTCCCAAACCACTATCTCTTTAAGCTAAGGAAGATGAAGATGAAGATGAGGAGGAAGCACTGCTGGTCAAAAATTGAGATGATTGTGGAGGCTGTGGAGGTCGTCAGGAATATTCGGGAGAGGTTGAGAATTGCTCAGGACCGTTTAAGCATTGGGCGGATGCTAAACGTCGTCCTTTGGAGTTTCAGCCGGGCGACCATGTGTTTCTGAGGATTTCCCCGAATCGTGGTGTGATTCGTTTTGGGAAGCGAGGGAAGTTGAGCCCGCGATACATTGGATCGTTCGACATCTTGGAGAGGGTTGGCGAGGTAGCTTACCGCTTAGCCTTGCCGCCTTCTTTGGAGGGAGTTCACAATGTTTTCCATGTGTCGCAGCTTCGTCGATACATTAGCGATCCATCTCATGCTGTGGATTTCTCGGAGATTACCGTTCGCCCCGACATGACGTATGACCAGCATCCAGTGCAGATTCTGGACAGACGTCAGAAGTCACTTCGGAACAAGGTTGTCAACCTTGTGAGGGTGATGTGGCGACACGGCTCGCCTGGAGAGTCTACTTGGGAGAATGAGGATGAGATGCGAGAGCGTTTCCCACTTTTGTTTCCGGACACGTGAGTGTTGGGAAATTCCGAGGACGGAATTTTTCTTAAGTTGGGGAGGATGTAACGACTGGTTTTCTTGTATCTGGATTTATTATATTATATTATATGTTTTGGTGGATTTTCTCCTTATGTGTGGTTTTCGTCCCCGTAGCTTTCATTTACGATCGTTTCGTCGTATTTTCCTTAGCTTCTTCCGTGATCGTCGATTTCGGAGTAAGTCATTCGTGACGGGCTTCTATCGGTCATATCTTATTGTTAGATCAAGCCTAGGAGTCTTAGGAATCGATCCCGGAGCTCCGCGCTCCATATCGGAACTTTTGGTGCTTATTAGCCGGTGTAAGAAGGGGCACCGACCGACTAGATGACGATCCAGTCGGTCGAAAAACCTTCTTGAACCGACTAGTTGGCTTCCTAAATTTCTTAGGAGTTACTGCTTCTCGTTAGTCGGTCTAAGAACGTTGGTTAACCGACTAGGTTGCAAACTAGTCAGTCGGCAATGCTTCTTTAACCGACTAACTCATCAACTATTTTTGGTATCAGTTACTGTTCATTCTTAGTCAGTCTAAGTTCATCTTTCGATCGACTAGTTTTTAAACTAGTCGGTTAAGTTTTGTACTCAGACCGACTAATTCTTAGTTCTTCTGTACAGTCGAGTTACTGTTTACTCTTAGTCGGTCTAAGAACGTTCGTCGACCGACTAGATGTCAAACTAGTCGGTCAACAGTTGTTCTTTGACAGACTAACTCTTAGTTCAGGTTTTCGACTGGAGCTACTGTTTACACTTAGTCGGTCTGCGTTGGTCAACCGGCCGACTAGTTCTCAAACTAGTCGGTCAACGGTTGTTCTTTGACCGACTAAGCAGTGCAGGAAACCCTAGTTTTGCCATAGCCGCCACCAAACTCTATAAATACCCCTCCTAAACGTTTTCTTCTTCCTCCTCTCGACCTAAAACCCTAGTTTCTCCCCCATTGAGCCCCCTTCTACCTCAAACCCTTATTCCTTCATCCCAAGCCCTAAATCCATCATCCAAACTCTCCCTCAACACATTCTACCTCTCATCTACCTCAAAATCCCATCAAATCCCCCAAAACCCTATTTTTCCAAACTTCTCCATCCATTCCCAGATCTGAACCATAGGTTCCCCAGAGCGTTTCTTCCGTTGTCGTGGTTGCTCGGCATCATTCTTCCGTTTCCTATACGGTAATACTCGATTCTTTAGTTTTAAGCATAACCCATTTGTGTTCTTATGAAACCCTAATGAAATGAATATTGTTGTTGATTATTTCTCCATGACAGCGGCTTCCCCGTAGATTAGCATCCGTGAGACGAGCCTTTGTGATCGTCATCCTCGGTGCTAGGCAAGTGAAACTTGCCACTTAAGGTTAGGCCATGTTTTAGGCCATTTGCTTGTTGTAGGCGTAAAAGAGACTAGGCGACGAAATGATACTCGCCTAGGCGCAAATTGAGGAACTAGCTTGACAACGAAGCTAGATCTGACATTTATCATGTTGCACAATTTCCATGTCATGTTTAATTTTCATTAACGGTACGCAAATTAATTATGATGTCATTGCATTCTTTAAGTGTTTCCGTGATTGCGTAGCTTCGCTACAATGCTTGTGTTTCCTGGGTCGTGTTCCAGAAGCGGCCCATGTGTTGGTTGATAGCCAATGCCCGAACTACTTGTTTCCGGCTAGGTGCACCCCTACGCCAAATGCTTATGAATCGTGAAATAGAGTGCGAGCTCCTGTGCGGGCAACCCTGGCTCATTTACTGAGCTCGTGTGCGGGGACCCTGGCTCGATAACATGTGGGTATTGGGGGTAAGAGTTAAGTGGCCAATCAACTGGGAGTCTGCCCGATCAGCAACTGCAGTGGTAAGGCGTAAACTCTGGGTTTTGGGGTAGTGTTAAGTGTAGGAAGATATATGCCCATAAGGCAATTTATCTTGATTATACGTCTTGTTCATACCGTATATGGTACGTATTATTCTAGGTATAAAAGGATTTGTATTAATATACTTAGATGATATCCATAGACTCATAGTTAGGTCCTTACGTATCTAGATGAGATCTCGATTATGAGTAAGTAAGTGACCGAAAAGAAACGTAAGTCTTAAACGGTTCGTGATCATAGATGTGTCGAGAACTGGATATCGACACATCGGATAGATCACTGTGTCTTCGTCTTGCCTTCGGGTAATGATGATCTCATAGTCATTCGACTTAGCGAAGTCGGAGACAAGACACAGGTGCTCATTAGAGAATGAGTTCACTGAACGACCAAGTTAGAGTTATTAAATGGTTAACTTTAATGATCTGTCTTTAATAACTCTAGGGTGATGATAGGTTAGTTGATCCTTAAGACCTGAAGTCATCTGTACCAACCTGTGAGCGGACGGTGTAGCTTAGACCCATGATCTAGCTTCGAGGACCAGTCCTGATGAAAGATCTTAGGTTGGGTTGCACCTGAAGCTCTCAAGGTGAGTAAGTGACTAAGATGGGATTCGTCACTTCCATTAAAGGGAAGTTAGTGTTATAGGCTCAGTACGGTCTTTATGTTAATCCTCGGCCGGGGTACGTTGCAAGTTGTACAACGTGTATACAATAAAGACCGCCGTATACTGACCAATGTTGTCTAATAGGGTTGACAGAAAACCATACCCTAGGCCAACATCAAACACAGTCTTGACGAAGGGATTTTAGCTAACGGAATTCATCTCTGACACAGCCAATGCAAACCCTATGACACTTTTGTCAAAGGGTCGATCACGTTATGATGACTCTGAAACAGGGACGACAGCTACTGCTCGTAGTGACCGTCGTCTAGGGGTTTCGAGCCCCAACCTGTAGTAAGGTCAGGCTGTAGGGTCTCACACCGAGTAGTATTCGTGTCTTAGTAATAGGAATATAGAATAGAGAGAAATATCATTTGATGATATTCACAAGCTGAGTTGTGAAAGTTAGTCGCATTAGCAATAGGGACACAACGTTGCATTAGATGCTAACTTTGACTAAACGTGTTGTAAATTAGTTACAACGAATTTAGTAGGAACAAACTTGTTGGAAAAGGTTACCTGGATGACGGGATCGTCCCGGTCTAAACACAGGTTCAAACCGCGTCCAAATCGGAGCTCAAACGAGCCCAGAAACGCAGAAAGAGTCCAAGGGGAAGTGGGTTAGACCCACTGGGCCAAAAGGCCCATGTGCAAAGGCAAACGGGCGTGACCCGCTGCAGCAGCGGGCATGGCCCGCTGTGTGCAGCGGGCGGGCACCCGCTGCACAGCGGGCGTGGCCCGCTGCACAGCGGGCCAGCGCCCGCTGCACGCAGCGGGCACGGCCCGCTGCAGCGGGCCAGCGCCCGCTGCTTGCAGCGGGCACGGCCCGCTGCAGCAGCGGGCGGGCGGCCCGCCCTTGCCCCCCTTGGGCGGGCGCGCCCGCTAAGTCTAGCGGGCGCGCCCGCAAAGTCTAGCGGGCGCGCCCGCAACTTAAGTCAAATTAGGTTTTTTGAAAACCCAAATGACGGCTACGAATTTTGTGAAAATTGCTAAACTTTGAGCAATTGTTTGAGGGGTCAAACGAAGTCGAAATTCGTCACCGTCAGTTCCTACGCGTTCACCATTCCAAGCTTTTCTGATTGATAGCTTGTTTGGTGTCTGAAGTTTAGTATGTGAGGAGAATTAATTCGTTAAAGTTTGACTTTGTGAAAGGCTAACTTTAAAATTGAAATTAAGCCAAATGACTTAATTCAATTTTTTCTCTTCATGTGGATTGTCCCACATTGCCCGCAACAAGAGGGTGAGTGCTCACTCCCTATATAAATAGGGGTGCACTCTCCTCGTTGAAAAACACACCAGTCAACGATCGAGTAGCTCCAGAATTTTAGAGCAGGCTCGATCGGCGACTAAATCTCTCTCTCTAATTTTCCTATTCTCCGGAGTAGTCCTAGCACGACTACGAAGGGGGTTTGGATCTGATCCGGACGTCTAAGACGCGGGTTCTTCTCAAGTGAAACTTTCTACCGCGTGTGATCGGCTCGGAGGCGAAAGCGGCTCGGGCGGATCGGTGCGAGGGTGCGAGGCGGCTCAGGGAGATCGGGTCAACGCGGCTCGGCTACGAGGAGCTTCTCAAGACGGTGCGGTACATCTTGCCTGCTCCAGGGCCAAGATTCCGGGTATGTGGTTAAGCGTTTTTTAGCGTAATTTTTAATTAGTCGCTTAGTGTAGATCCTTCTTGGAGTGGTCAGACCCACTCCAAGTCGGCATAGATCGGGCTAGGTTCTGGCTCCCCAGAGCCTAGCTAAATAGTTTAGCTAGTGTAGAAATATGATTTCTGTTTTTCCGCTGCGCTTTTGTGCCTCCGTGGTCCGTCCGACTTAGGACGGATACGGATCCGAGCTCTGGGGGTCCGCCAAAACCCCTACAGTGGTATCAGAGCCACGGTTATGCTATAGATCTACTATAGCGACTTTTTAAATAGTTAAAAATGCTTAGCCTGCATGTTCAAAACCTTTTAGCTTTATGTTAAATTAGTTTTAAAAATATTTTTGTGTTTCAAAAAAAAAATTATTTTTTTTGCAACACTGAAATTTATTTTAATTTTGGAGCAAAATTATTTTTATGCGATAAATCTAAAAATTAGTCTCCTTTGTTTTAAATACTTTATAAAATTTTTATGAGCCATTTAAAAATTTTTAAAGGGTATTTAATGTTTATGTAATCTTTAGAAAAATTTTATTTTTGAAATTTAAGAATTTTTCTTTAGTTACATAAAGTTAGAAATCTTTAAACTTTACTTGAATGCTTCTAAAAAGGATTTCTAAAAGATTTTAAAAGAGTTTTAAAATTGTTTAAATATGTTAATAATAGAAATAATTTTATTTCATGAGATGTAATATAAAATTAATTTCTTTTACTACATAGATGTTTCTAAAATTTTTATGTGATATTTTAATTTTAGAAATGAGGTTAAAATTTTTTAAGGCCTAAGTTTAAAAATTATTAGATAATTTTGTACGACTTAGTTTTATGCGATAAAATTTTTATGAAGGCTTTAAAATTTTAATCTTTAATTTTAAGTGTTAAAATTTAGATTTGCATGTTTGTATTATATAGATAATTTTTAAAACTTGCAAATACCTTTCATATGTCACTAAAAATGAAACTTTCTTTTATGCGGATAAAGTTAGTTGCTTCATTTCATGTTGTATATTGTATACACAAACCTTGTTAGGTTAGCCATTAAAACATGATAGTGACATGCTACGATCAATAAAACAAAACAACATTTGAACCTAATACCTGATTAGGGTAGTCCCCTTGTTTGTAAATCATTTCATTAAATCGTTTAATTAATGATTTTCATAAAAGGCAAAATGTTGAATTGTTTTATAAATCCTAATAAGATTGGGGTAGTAAGTTGAACGTAGAACCTTATAGTTGATAAGGACTTAATAAAAGATGTTCAACCAATCTGAAAAATTTTGAATTTTAGGATCCACTAGTTGATAAGGATTAACTAGTTGTTTTTTTTATTAAAAGCCATTTAGTTGTTTGGAAAACATAAGATTGATGACAACTCCTTCAATGGATCATGATGTCGGTCAATGTGCTTGGCTAAAGTTTTTGGACCAACCTAGCTAGACTGGGTAACAAGTGGTCCTGGCTTAGTCAATTCCCTGGCCGCGTCCGCTGGACCGCAAGGAGTCGATTCATGACTATGTAAGTCCATCGACTATACCTAAGTCAATACGATAATAATCTTGTTCAAGATAAATCGTAGCCCTCCTTGTTTTAGGAGTTGGCAACTGTAAGAAACATGTTCCGGTTGTTGAGCTACACTCAAGCCATGACATGTCAATCTTATAGAAACCGATTTCTTGATTGACATCTTAACCTGACTAAAACCGTTGTCTCATCCCACGAGCTTCGGCGTAAGTCTAACCAAGAATGTAGTCTAAGACCTGACCCAAACCGGCGCGTCGTGCATACACCGAGCAAAGGGGCAAGTCAGGCTAGACACGAAAACAAGGGTCCGACTAGGCTAGCCATTGTGATCCGGTTGAGCACACTCATGATCGCAAATGACTAGGGGTAAAAATCGATAGGGAATCATAGTAAATATGATTGACGACGAGTTCGTCTACCGACTGCAGAGTCGGACAACTTGTTGAGATACACTCAAGGTTGTCAGACTCAGGGTAGTCGGATCCCTCTCTCACAAATATTATTTTATAATAAATTGTTTATTATTATGGCTTTAAATAAATTTAGTGGGAGAATATAGTTTTATTGAAACCATTAAAACTATACTACGAACATTTACTAACTATAGTATCTATAAAATACAGAATGGATTCGGGACTTAGATACATGGTTGAAAAGAACGTGCTGGATGGAACGAACTACAAAGACTGGCTTAGGAACATCAAGTTGGTCCTTTCCCTAGCCGGAATAGGATACGTACTGTTCGAGGACGCTCCAGATAAGCCGGATGAAGATTCGACCCACGAGGAAAAGGAAGCCTACAAATTGTACCAGAGGGATGCAGAGAAGGCCAGGTGCCTTACTCTGGCTTCGATGACCAACGAGTTGCAGAGGAAGCATGAACATATGGATGTTCAAAGCATGCTCCTCAACGCACAAGAGTTGTATGGCAAGCGATCAAGAGCTGCCAAGTTCGAGGCCACTAGCAACCTCTGGGGCACCAAGATGGGGACGGAACCCGTACAAGATCATGTTATCAAGATGATCGGGTACGTGGAGGACGCCGCCCAGTTAGGATTTGTCCTGGACAATGAGATGTCCACGGACATTATCCTAAAGTCTTTGACTCCCGATTTCAAGCCTTTTATAACTGGCTTTATAATGAACAGCCTTGAGACGGATCTTCCGGGTCTCCTCAATATGCTCCGGCAGTTTGAGGAGATTCATAAGAAGCCGGCTGCACTGGTTGTTGGCTCTGCTACTTCCGACCAGCCGAAAGGCAAAGGAAAGAAGAGGCAGGTCCCACAACCTGCGAAGGCTAAGAATGGGAAGAAGAAGAACAAAGGGGCCCCGTCGAAATCTGAGTGCTTCCATTGCCACAAGATTGGCCACTGGAAGAGGAACTGCAAGATCTATCTTGCAGAGAAGAAGAAGGGGCATACTGATGCCTCCACCTCAGGTACAAATTAAAATTCAATTAAATGCAATTATTTCCATTCATAAAGTATGAGATACTTATAGACATCTGTGTACTGTATACAGGTGGCTGATAAGAACTGGAGATTGGAGAAGTACGGAGATCGGTCGGCAATTAAAGCAACAGTTGCTGCTGGGACCGCTCAAAGACTTCTAGAGACGCTGATCGTGATGGAGATGATATTTTTCTTATTTGAATAAAATGTATCATCTTTAAGGATCGAAAACAATGAATGAGTGCTTTGCACTCAAGGTTTATTTTTGATAAACAAATTAAGGTTCCTTTTTATGAACCCGTTGTTTTGGAATGGATGTCTCGTTTGTTGCAATTGAAATTGAATTGGCTCAAATTCTGTGGATGTGGCTTTTCTGTGATGGTTGCGTATATTTTCGAATAATGGTGTTGAGCTTCGATAATATTGATTTTGAAGCTGACTAAATGTCTGAAGTCAATCAATAGTTAAGTATAAGTTCCAGGGGGCGTATAAATTGTGTGCAATCACAGTAAATACGCATATCAAGTTTGACTCGTGATTATCTGCATTTAGTTATCAAAAGAGTTAATACTAAATGTGGTTAAAGGAATTTGTACAGTGTAGAACGTTTTGATCGAACAAGTCAATGTCAAGATTCCTTAAAATGATCTTGACTTGACTCATTCGTCAAACCAAATCTGACACTTGTACATTCCATCTAAGGCACTTACCAAATGGTTATTTTACTCATAAATCTAAATATGATTTAGATATTATGTTGAAGAAATTTGACCAGGTAATTCTTAAAGTCAGTGGGAGCGTATTAATATACTTAGTTCCGTTTTTCGGACTAAGTAAAAAGGATTTTTCACTTTAATGAATCTTCTATATAAATCATTAAGTCAAAATTGTTTTGATTTAATAATATATATATAGAGACTTAGGGTGTCAAATATGTACTTGACATATTGACACAATAAAGTGGAGTGAGCTAGAACTGACTTACGAAAATGTTAGACCCCACATCTAAATCGTATAAGCTAACTGTTAGCTATACAAGGTTAGGAAAATTGATCCAGATCATTTTTCCAAAGGATCAACCCTGTGTGATCAAGAGATGTAATTTCAATCCATTAAAATTCGTTGTAGATACTTATTAGTAGAACCATTCTTAGGTTTGTCATATCAAATGTCAAAGTGACTGATATGCTATAACGGTATGAGATACCGAGATAAATAGCCTAAGTGCAAGTGGGAGATGTAGGAAGATATATGCCCATAAGGCAATTTATCTTGATTATACGTCTTGTTCATACCGTATATGGTACGTATTATTCTAGGTATAAAAGGATTTGTATTAATATACTTAGATGATATCCATAGACTCATAGTTAGGTCCTTACGTATCTAGATGAGATCTCGATTATGAGTAAGTAAGTGACCGAAAAGAAACGTAAGTCTTAAACGGTTCGTGATCATAGATGTGTCGAGAACTGGATATCGACACATCGGATAGATCACTGTGTCTTCGTCTTGCCTTCGGGTAATGATGATCTCATAGTCATTCGACTTAGCGAAGTCGGAGACAAGACACAGGTGCTCATTAGAGAATGAGTTCACTGAACGACCAAGTTAGAGTTATTAAATGGTTAACTTTAATGATCTGTCTTTAATAACTCTAGGGTGATGATAGGTTAGTTGATCCTTAAGACCTGAAGTCATCTGTACCAACCTGTGAGCGGACGGTGTAGCTTAGACCCATGATCTAGCTTCGAGGACCAGTCCTGATGAAAGATCTTAGGTTGGGTTGCACCTGAAGCTCTCAAGGTGAGTAAGTGACTAAGATGGGATTCGTCACTTCCATTAAAGGGAAGTTAGTGTTATAGGCTCAGTACGGTCTTTATGTTAATCCTCGGCCGGGGTACGTTGCAAGTTGTACAACGTGTATACAATAAAGACCGCCGTATACTGACCAATGTTGTCTAATAGGGTTGACAGAAAACCATACCCTAGGCCAACATCAAACACAGTCTTGACGAAGGGATTTTAGCTAACGGAATTCATCTCTGACACAGCCAATGCAAACCCTATGACACTTTTGTCAAAGGGTCGATCACGTTATGATGACTCTGAAACAGGGACGACAGCTACTGCTCGTAGTGACCGTCGTCTAGGGGTTTCGAGCCCCAACCTGTAGTAAGGTCAGGCTGTAGGGTCTCACACCGAGTAGTATTCGTGTCTTAGTAATAGGAATATAGAATAGAGAGAAATATCATTTGATGATATTCACAAGCTGAGTTGTGAAAGTTAGTCGCATTAGCAATAGGGACACAACGTTGCATTAGATGCTAACTTTGACTAAACGTGTTGTAAATTAGTTACAACGAATTTAGTAGGAACAAACTTGTTGGAAAAGGTTACCTGGATGACGGGATCGTCCCGGTCTAAACACAGGTTCAAACCGCGTCCAAATCGGAGCTCAAACGAGCCCAGAAACGCAGAAAGAGTCCAAGGGGAAGTGGGTTAGACCCACTGGGCCAAAAGGCCCATGTGCAAAGGCAAACGGGCGTGACCCGCTGCAGCAGCGGGCATGGCCCGCTGTGTGCAGCGGGCGGGCACCCGCTGCACAGCGGGCGTGGCCCGCTGCACAGCGGGCCAGCGCCCGCTGTTGCAGCGGGCGCGGCCCGCTGCAGCAGCGGGCGCCCGCCCGCTGCAGCAGCGGGCGGGCGGCCCGCCCTTGCCCCCCTTGGGCGGGCGCGCCCGCTAAGTCTAGCGGGCGCGCCCGCAACTTAAGTCAAATTAGGTTTTTTGAAAACCCAAATGACGGCTACGAATTTTGTGAAAATTGCTAAACTTTGAGCAATTGTTTGAGGGGTCAAACGAAGTCGAAATTCGTCACCGTCAGTTCCTACGCGTTCACCATTCCAAGCTTTTCTGATTGATAGCTTGTTTGGTGTCTGAAGTTTAGTATGTGAGGAGAATTAATTCGTTAAAGTTTGACTTTGTGAAAGGCTAACTTTAAAATTGAAATTAAGCCAAATGACTTAATTCAATTTTTTCTCTTCATGTGGATTGTCCCACATTGCCCGCAACAAGAGGGTGAGTGCTCACTCCCTATATAAATAGGGGTGCACTCTCCTCGTTGAAAAACACACCAGTCAACGATCGAGTAGCTCCAGAATTTTAGAGCAGGCTCGATCGGCGACTAAATCTCTCTCTCTAATTTTCCTATTCTCCGGAGTAGTCCTAGCACGACTACGAAGGGGGTTTGGATCTGATCCGGACGTCTAAGACGCGGGTTCTTCTCAAGTGAAACTTTCTACCGCGTGTGATCGGCTCGGAGGCGAAAGCGGCTCGGGCGGATCGGTGCGAGGGTGCGAGGCGGCTCAGGGAGATCGGGTCAACGCGGCTCGGCTACGAGGAGCTTCTCAAGACGGTGCGGTACATCTTGCCTGCTCCAGGGCCAAGATTCCGGGTATGTGGTTAAGCGTTTTTTAGCGTAATTTTTAATTAGTCGCTTAGTGTAGATCCTTCTTGGAGTGGTCAGACCCACTCCAAGTCGGCATAGATCGGGCTAGGTTCTGGCTCCCCAGAGCCTAGCTAAATAGTTTAGCTAGTGTAGAAATATGATTTCTGTTTATCCGCTGCGCTTTTGTGCCTCCGTGGTCCGTCCGACTTAGGACGGATACGGATCCGAGCTCTGGGGGTCCGCCAAAACCCCTACATGTGGGTATTGGGGGTCAGAGTTAAGTGGCCAATCAACTGGGAGTCTGCCCGATCAGCAACTGCAGTGGTAAGGCGTAAACTCTGGGTTTTGGGGTAGTGTTAAGCGGCCAATCAGCGTGAATGCCAAACCACTCAGCTGTAAGGCATAAGCATCTACAAACAACTTGAAACATGACTAGTGAATTGATTGAGATTGTTAGTAGCTTGGCTACTCTTGTCTTGTCCCGATAATTGTTCTCTTGTACTTATTGTTTCACCATGTCCTGCTTGTGCACTCATGTTATAACCGCCATGTCATGCATACTATAACTGCTAGGTTGTTAGTTGCCTTACTTTCAGTTTCCTTGCCCAAGTCTTTTAGACTTGCTAACATGTGCCCCTTTACTCTTTTGGGTGACACATGTTAGATCCTGAGCCTGAGTACCTTGTTGAGGACGAGGTGTTTGCTGACGCCGAGCCCGAGATTGTGTTTGACGGGGAGTACGTGGACACTGGGGACCAGTCCTAGTGTCTCCGTTGTGTTTTCCCTTTTGTTTAGACTGCTGTTTTGTTGTCGGTGCGTAGCACCTATACTTTGTTACGTTGTTGCTTTTGTTGGCCTTGTTCTGGGCCTTTGGACTCTTTCTTTTAGCCTGGTGGCTTTTCTGGATGTTGAACTTAATTTTTCATGTTGGAAAAATTATGAGATATAAGAATTTTATTTCTGTCTCTCCTTGTGTTATTATTGTTGTTCCGTTTGTGGTTACAGGGACCTGCTTATGTTTTATTGACGCTTATCGGGTTTGGGGCTTCACAGCTCCACTCTCGTGCGGACCTTTTCACGTCTCGCCTCCATTTTAGGGAAGCGGGGCGTAACAGCGGGGCAGTTAGTATTGGGTCTAATGGCATGCTAATGTACTTTGGGGGTAGGTAGGGGCAGTTCATGGCATGCTAATGTACTTGGGAGGCAATTCAGATATTGGGGCGATAAAATTAATTCACTGGAATCACTTGATTGATCACATTTCCTTTGTTTTCATCATGTTTCCCTAGCCTTTGTTTTTTGATATTCAATTTTTGTTATTGATACGACCATTTGGAGACGGCCCAAGAACGAGCAGACCAGGTCCACGCTTGAAGCTGTAGGCCCACAGAAGGAATTCGGCCCGACCGTCGAAGCCTGCACTAGGACCCGGAATCGGGTCGACCAGACCGAAATGTGTGCCCCATCGGCCCACATCAGCGGGAGCTAACCACTCCCCAAAGCACGCCCCCTTAATGACCATTAAGGGGCCCTATTAACCCACCTCTATGGCACATGCTGGCAACTTAAAGGAGGCGGATCATAAGGGCATAGAGTGGGGGACGTGGAGGGGGAGCGATCGTGGGATGATCACTATAAAGGGACTCAGGAGGCAACCGAGAAAAGGATCTCGCCCGAGAGATCGAGAGACAGAGGTATTCTATTCAAAGACCTTGTTTTCAATTCCAAATTCCCTTCTATAGCTCGGTCCGAGGATTTGCGTATTGGCCCCCCCGTGAGCCATACCGATCCCTTCGAGCCTTCCTCAGATCCATTCTGACTTGGACATCGGAGGATCCTTGGCTGGAACCAAGGTACGTCCCCCTGACTAGCTTCTTCATCCGTCCAGGTTAAACAGACCCCGCGATGCCGAGGCTACCCCTCTGCACCTCATCGACTGAGGCCGAGCACCCCTGTTAGAGAGCCAGCTTGCCCCCAACGAGGCCGCTCGCCCCTGACGAGCTCCTTCGTCAGTCCAGGTTAAGCGGACCCCATGGTGCCGAGGCTACCCCTCAGCACCTCATCAACCGAGGTTGAGCGCTCCCGTCAACGTGCTTGCTCGCCCGCGACGTGCCAAGGCAGCCCTTTGGAGGGCCGACGTAGGATCTGAGCTACCTCTGTAGGGAAAATCATACACCTGACGGAACCAAGGGGTCCCACCAGTCCCCTTGACCACGTTGATCCATCACCCAGCGGTCAACGATTTAGCAGTGAGAAACACCCGTAAACATCTGGCGCCGTCTGTGGGAACCGAACCAATACCCACGTCAAACCACCACTTTACCGAAATGGAACTAGATTGCAATGGCACGGGGCGCATGTCCCCCATCCACGAGGAAGGCGACTACGTCCTGCCCGAGAACCAGTACAGCCACAACACTGGAGGGACCAGTGCCACGTGGTCGGTGACCCAAGAGCAGTTCCGCCTCTTCGCTCAGGAGACCAACGCCCACTGACGTGCGTTTATATTTCATATATTCACGCACGTTTTCTTTTGTGTTTCCCCGTGTTTTTCGCCGTCTTTTATTCGTTTTCTCATATTTTCTCGTTTTCTTTCACTTTTCTTTGTTTATCCATGTCTGCAGGAGGTTGGCCACGTAGGGGGCGTTTAACGATGATATCTCAAGTCCCCGGAGCAACGGGAGGAGTCACGCGTGATCCAGGAGGTCAAACGCCAAAGAATACATCTTTCAGCCCCTCACCCGGTCGGTTGGTCATCTCCAACCGATCGGGTGATGCACGCGTGCACCACCAGTTCTCAGCCGGAGCTCACATGGAAGTCACCCGACCGGTTCACAGACCGGTTCAGCGGGGGCATGTTCTCTGTTTTTTCGAGCAAAATGCCAACCGATCGGGTGACTCTCACCCGATTGGTTCATTTGTAGCTGAAGATGAGGAGCTGAAGACACGGGCACCAAACCGATCGCTTCACCCGACGGCTCCAAGATCCAACCGGTCACTCAAGAACTCACCCGACCGGTTCATGTGATCGGGTGAAAGCTCACCGTTTTCTGTTATTATTTTGTAACGGATCAACCGATCGGTTGACTTGTCAACCGATCGGTTGATACGAGAGTCTTTAAATAGAACCCCTAGGGTTCCAGAAACGGGGAGCTGCGAGTTTTTTACTGTTTTCTCACATTGTGACGGCTGTAATTTCTGTTCTTTTGTAAGTTTTCTGATCTTTCTCAAATTTTAGTATTGTCTTAACTACTCTATTACTTCCGCATTACAATCGTCTGATTATGATTCCAACGGTTAATTTTTATTTAGATCGCTTTTTAATGGATTTTTGTGAGTAGTTCCCAAATCTGGGATTTTGGTGGAAACCCCTTCGGGGGCTCTTCCCAATGCGTCCATAGGGTTAGGAAATCGATAGGGACTAGGAATCTAACGGTTACGCAGTGTGTTTTATTGTCATCGGCGGGAAAAAGACCGCCTTTGACCGTTGGGCCAAGGGGGAATAAACTTGGCGGTTGACCCCCCAGCCATAGCTCACACCCATAGCATAGACGTCGAATCCTAGCACGCGGGAGCGGCAGGATGAGACGTTGGGAGTTATCGTTGCGGGCTTAGTGCTCCCGGGATCGATCAGTGTTAATGGACACGGGAGTGCCCACTGATCGAATCCGGGAAGTCCAGTGTATCATCCTGGGCACCGACCGGAATATCGGGCCCATGGGATGCCGGTACCACTTTCAAAGGCAACGTCTCACCATTAGACCCTAATTCCGATCGCTATCTATACCCGTAGGCCGTATCAGCGAGAGTATCTCGTCGGGTTGGAAACCAAAGTCCCGGGTTTTCTTTCTTGTTGTTCATACCCTTCATTTCTTTCCGTGACAACCATTCTCCGATTCGGGCTAGCTCGCCCCCCGGGGTGATTTAGGTCCTACCTGACTCAAGCACAACCTCGCCTCCCTGAGTTCGATAAACCCGCACCCTACACTAACCATGCACTTGCGGTAAAACAACACCGCGCCCATACCGTAAACGGGGCGCCGGTCAAGTTTATGGCGCCGTTGCCGGGGAGGCAACACGTTTGTTATTTTAGGATCTCTTGAGCCCTCATGTCTAGCTCTTATCCCTACCTCGCGATAATTTTCGCACTCTACACTTTTAGATTTCACTTGGACATACTGTGGATAGTAATTGTATAGTGCTAATTGACTGAATCACCGTGCTACCATCGCAACTTGCGGTTCCCGTTTATGCAACCTGTGCTTTTGACATGTTTTCCACTTGTGCAGTTCTCTCTCTCTCCTTTCGTATAATATCCCGGCCCCCACGGCAAGGATGTTGCATGCAGTTTCAGAAGACATCTGGGATCACTCTCACCATATCCGCTGTTTGGCGCAGAGCTTAGAAGAATCACTGAATACTTCGAATATACTATCCCTCCTGTCTGCCGCCGTGGAAGGCCAGAGATATCGAGATGCGCAGGAGCACTTTGCCATGGCAACTCCCTTTCCTCACGGTGAAGTGGCGTATATCGACAACCATGGTCTCGAATGTAGTGAAGAAGAGTTATCCGCAGAGTTTTGTAAGGAGAGCCACCCGTCCGGGTTTGTAGGCTACGCTGGACAGGAATCAATCTATCCCTTGCAGACTTCTATTGAGAGTCCCCGGTCTTTGGACAATGTGGAATCTAGAAACAGTTGTGGAGAATCATCGATGATTGAAACCTGTTTTCACCTACAAGCCTTCTTCCCGGATAATTATGATGAGCTTGGAAGAGACCCGGTGCCTCCCTCGATCGTTCCCACTATACGTTGCGAAATTTCGCCGTGCGGAGCCACGGCCGAGGGTGAGATTCCGGATGCTGGCTTCCAAGAAATCCACGAAGAACTCCTTTCCCTTGAGGATGCTCAGCTTGAGAAGTATGCGTCAGGGCCCCAAGAAATTGAGATGAAAGAATTACCGCCGGGGCTTAAATATGAATATTTGGGAGCTGGCTCGACCCTCCCGGTCATAGTCAACTCTTCACTGCCCGAAGACCAAATGACCAAACTTCTTGGTGTTATAAAAAGGTTTAAAGGAGTTTTCGGATATGCAATTGAGGATTTAAAAGGGGTTAGCTTAGGCCTCTGCTCACACAGAATTCTTCTTGAAGATGAGCAAGCCTCCTCGATTGAGCCACATCGGAGGTTGAATCCCATAATGATGGAAGTTGTAAAGAAAGAGATTGTTAGGCTTCTACATGCCGATATTATATACCCTATCTCCGATAGTCATTGGGTTAGCCTGGTGCACGTTGTACCCAAGAAAGGAGGAATGACGGTGGTTCGCAATGAAAAGAACGAGCTAATACCAACGAGGACCGTCACGGGGTACAGGATGTGCATTGACTATAGAAAGCTGAACAAAGCTACAAGGAAGGATCATTACCCCCTCCCCTTTATTGACCAGATGCTCGAGAGGCTGGCGAAGCATAATTATTTCTGTTTCATGGATGGGTATTCAGGATTTCTTCAGATCCATATTCATAACGATGACCAGGAGAAGACGACTTTCACTTGCCCATTCGGGACGTATGCCTATAGAAGAATGCCGTTCGGACTTTGTAACGCCCCTACTACATTCCAAAGACTCATGTCCGCTATCTTCTCCGACTACTCCCAAGACATCATGGAGGTTTTCATGGACGACTTCTCCGTCTACGGAACTAAATTTGACTCGTGCCTCAGTAATCTCACTAAGGTCATGGAGAGATGTCAGGAAAAGGGACTAGTCCTAAACTGGGAGAAGTGCCACTTCATGGTCCAAGAGGGAGTTGTGCTGGGACACATCATCTCTTCGAGGGGAATCGAGGTTGATAAGGCTAAAGTTGAAGTGATTGAAAAGCTTCCACCACCGCACAATCTTCGAGGAGTCTGTGGTTTCTTAGGACACGCGGGATTTTATCGCCGCTTCATAAAAGACTTCTCGAAGATTTCCAAGCCTCTGACCCAACTCCTCGTGAAGGACGTACCTTTCGTCTTCAGCGAGGAGTGTATGGAGGCCTTCCGCACTTTGAAGCAAGCATTGATTTCCGCACCCATAATACAGCCACCAAACTGGAAACTGCCCTTTGAGCTGATGTGTGAAGCTAGTGATTATGCGGTTGGTGCCGTCCTGGGGCAGAGGAAGGATAAAAATCTTCATGTCATATATTATACGAGCAAAACCCTTGATGCCGCCCAAAGAAATTATACTTCCACGGAGAAAGAATTGCGTGCGGTGATCTACGCCATGGATAAGTTCCGACAATATCTCGTTGGCGCCAAGGCGATCATACACATGGATCACGCGGCTCTTAAATACCTATTGAACAAGAAAGAAGCCAAGCCACGACTGATTAGATGGATTCTCCTCCTCCATGAGTTTGACCTGGAAATCAGAGACAAGAAGGGGGCGGAGAATGTTGTTTCCGATCACCTGTCCAGGATGCCCACTCTCGATTTAAACGCTACACCGATCGATGATTCACTCCCTGACGAGCATCTCTTCTCTGTCTCTTCATCCTGGACCCCCTGGTACGCCGACATCGTAAATTATCTGGCTTGTGCCATCGTTCCCCACAATGTGAGCTTCCAGCAGAAGAAGAAATTTTTCCATGAGGTCCGCAAATTTTATTGGGATGACCCCCACCTATACAAAACCTGCAATGATGGGGTGATACGAAGATGCATCCCTGAAACTGAGGCGACTTCCATCATTTCCCACTGCCATGGGCAGCAATGTGGAGGGCACGCGAGCACCTACAAGACCACCGCAAAAATTCTCCAAAGTGGATTCTACTGGCCTACACTCTTCAGGGACACACATGTTTATGTCCAAGCCTGCGATAAATGCCAAAGAGCTGGGAATATCTCCAAGAGGAGTGAGATGCCTCAACACTACATCCTGGAGATAGAAATCTTCGATGTATGGGGAGTGGACTTTATGGGACCGTTCCCTTCCTCCTTGGGGAACCAGTATATCTTGGTGGCCGTAGACTACGTGTCGAAATGGGTTGAAGCGGTGGCCAGTCCAACCAACGATTTCAGAGTGGTGGCCAAGTTCTTTAAAAGCGGTATCTTCCCGCGGTTCGGTGTACCTCGTGTCCTGATCAGTGACGGAGGGAGCCACTTTATAGAGAAGAAATTCGAGGCCCTCTTGAAAAAATACGGGGTGCAACACCGGGTGGGGCGTGCCTATCACCCACAGACCAGCGGTCAGGCAGAAGTCTCTAACCGTGAGATTAAAAGCATACTAGAAAAGACGGTGGCCAAGTCCAGAAAGGACTGGTCATCAAAGCTCCCTGACGCGCTTTGGGCCTACAGGACGGCATTTAAAACTCCTATCGGCACAACTCCCTACCGGCTTGTCTATGGGAAAGCTTGCCATCTTCCTGTGGAATTGGAACACAAGGCATATTGGGCACTTAAGAATCTGACCTTCGACACCAAGAAGGTAGGAGTGCACCGGCAGCTACAACTCAATGAGCTCGACGAAATCCGGCTGAATGCCTATGAGAACGCCAAGATCTACAGGGAGAAGCTGAAGCGGTGGCACGATAAGCGAATCTTAAAGAGGGAATTCAAAGAAGGGGACTTAGTTATCTTGTTCAACTCAAGGCTGAAGCTCTTTCCTGGGAAACTCAAGTCAAGATGGTCGGGACCGTTCCGCGTCACCAAGGTTTTCCTGCATGGGGCTATCGAGATAATGGGAAGGGATGAGCCGTTTAAAGTGAACGGGCAGCGTCTGAAACACTATGCAGTTGGAGAACCAGAATTCTCTCCGGTCGGATCCCCAACGAGCGACAACTCTTCCTCTAACCCTCCGGATCCTAATTGACCACCGCTGCGGGCGTCGAGCCAACGACGTTAAACAAGTGCGCTTCATGGGAGGCAACCCATGTTCTAAACTTATGCTTCGTTTTGTAGGATTTTTTCCACTCTATTTTTCTCTATTTTTATAAATAAATCCAGCCGAAACAACTTCCGTGAAAGAATTCAGGTGTTTCTAGGGTTTTGCAGAAAAACAAGGCCTCAACCGATCGGGTGGGTTCCCACCCGATCGGTTGGGATGTATCAGATACGAGCCGCAACTGTCCCCAAATGAACCGATCGGGTGAAGAATGAAGAGACCGGGTGACAGACCAGGTGAGCTGGGGAGAACTCTCGGGAAATTTTTGGGTAATATCAACCGATCGGTTGAGTTCGAGCGCGATCGGTTGAAGAGACCGGGTGAGCAGCCCTCAATTCTCGGGAAAAATTTGGGAGGCGGCCAACCGATCGGTTGACAAGTCAACCGACCGGTTCACCTGTAGCTGTTGGCCGACAGGAACTTTCGAAATTTGCCTACCCGATCGGGTGAGAACCCACCCGATCGGTTCAGTTTCGCCCCTATAAATACCCCTACCGCACGGCGACCGCCACCCGACCCCAGAAAATCCCCTTCATGTGATTTCACGCCCTCCAGCTGTAGAACCGACCTCCTCGACCCTACATACTGTCCCTAAACCCTCATCCCCACTCACTCCCATACTCCCCCTCCCCCTACCATTCCAGTACCAGCGAATCCGATTGACTCCCCCTTGCATATCTCTACATTTTATTGATCATATCATTTCGCTAGCACTGTCTGGTCTAGCTTGGGGGACGTCTATTTTGGTGTGCTGTCGTGTTTTGTTTATTTTTCTCATTTTTATGTGTGTGCTTGTTTTTCATTTTTTGAGTGTCGTGTCATGTGGTTTTATTTTTATTTTCGTATCGTTTGATTTTTGATTTTGATCTTTCTTTCTTTTCAGTCTCATTTATGTGTTTTCCTCGTTTTCATTTCTTTTTGTGTCGGTGCGTATTCCTCCCATCTTCATTACCCTCCCGTACTCACTCATATTGCATTGAGGGCAATGCAAACTTCAGCTTGGGGGAGTCGCACTGTGTGCGTCGTTTGAGTCCTTCTTTTTCGTTTTTTTGTGTCGTTTTCATCGTGTTTTTATTTTTTCTTTTCTTCTTTTTAGCTCTTTCTCCTATTGATGAATCCTATGATGAATCGCCACAAAGTCACACACACCTAGCATTGCATCGATAATCACACTCACTAACCCTAGGATTTCGAGTCCTCTTGCATTTCACGCATCGTGGGTCCACTTAGCTTTCTTGTGAGTCGTGCGTCGTGCCTAGCTATTTGATGTGCTTCTACTTGGTGATTTTACTTTATATACCTGTCCAGGAATGACCCCTAGATTATCATGCTTCGATTTGAATATGCGGTACTTGCTTCCATTATATGCATGCTAAATTTATATCGTATATTTCAATTCGCATGCGTCGGGATTCCACAACTAAGGACTAGGATAACCCATTTAGCCTATGCTCTATTTAGCGAGAATAGTTTCCTTTGCCCGAGTGTTTAGATTTCGACTTCTTTTTTGTTTTACTTGGTACAAATCCCCTCGTCGTGTACCGTTCTCCCACTTGGGAGAGTGCACATGTATATAGCCAAAAACCCAAAAATCTAAAAAAAAGAGAAAAGAAAAGAAAAACCCAAAAAGAGAAGAAAAGAAAAATTTTGTATAGCCGAAAAGCTCAAAAAATACAAATGTCCAAAACCCAAAAAAAAATTTCCGTGTAAATATTTTTTTCTACTTACCGAGAATAAAGGAAAGGCGAGAATTTGCACCGAGTGTCCTACTCCACATCATCTCAACCCCCATCGTTATCGAAAACACTTGGCTTAGGAACTTTTTAGATATTATCTAGGCTTTGGTGTGGTGATTTCCTTAACCCTAGTTGTGGAGTCCCTGACGCATGATATGTTTCGATTCTCTCTATTCTCATGCATGCTTAAACTATATATTCGCCGCTTAATTCAATTCGAATCGATATTTGGGTCATATCTTGGATTTGTGTATATCGAGCCTCATAGCACATTGTAGAAAGCGACACCATTTGCTAGCACACGACGGCACTTACTCGCCCTTCACCGCGTGGGCCCACGACACTTATTTGGACTCGTTTTCCTAGGTTTAGTGGTGTGATTTGGCGTTTGCTTGCTTGGTCTGACGTTTTTGATTTTGTTGGCTCTGACGGATGATCTAGGACATAGAGTTTTCTTTTTCTTTCTTCCTCTCTTTTTTTCCCTTCCGAGCTCCTACTCTCACTCGTCTTCCTCGAGGACAAGGAAGAGTTCAGCTTGGGGGGATTTTGACGTGTGTTTATATTTCTTATATTCACGCATGTTTTCTTTTGTGTTTCCCCGTGTTTTTCGCCGTCTTTTATTCGTTTTCTCGTATTTTATCGTTTTCTTTCACTTTTCTTTGTTTATCCATGTCTGCAGGAGGTTGGCCACGTAGGGGACGTTTAACGATGATATCTCAAGTCCCTGGAGCAACGGGAGGAGTCACGCGTGATCCAGGGGGTCAAACGCCAAAGAATACATCTTTCAACCCCTCACCCGGTCGGTTGGTCATCTCCAACCGATCGGGTGATGCACGCTTGCACCACCCGTTCTCAGCCGGAGCTCACATGGAAGTCACCCGACCGGTTCACAGACCGGTTCAGCGGGGGCCTGTTCTTTGTTTTTTCAAGCAAAATACCAACCGATCGGGTGACTCTCACCCGATTGGTTCATCTGTAGCTGAAGATGAGGAGCTAAAGACACAGGCACCAAACCAATCGCTTCACCCGACGGCTCCAAGATCCAACCGGTCACTCAAGAACTCACCCGACCGGTTCATGTGATCGGGTGAAAGCTTGCCGTTTTCTGTTATTATTTTGTAACGGATCAACCGATCGGTTGACTTGTCAACCGATCGGTTGATGCGAGAGTCTATAAATAGAACCCATAGGGTTCCAGAAACGGGGAGCTGCGAGTTTTTTACTGTTTTCTCACATTGTGACGGCTGTAATTTCTGTTCTTTTGTAAGTTTTCTGATCTTTCTCAAATTTTAGTATTGTCTTAACTACTCTATTACTTCCGCATTACAATCGTCTGATTATGATTCCAACGGTTAATTTTTATTTAGATCGCTTTTTAATGGATTTTTGTGAGTAGTTCCCAAATCTGGGATTTTGGTGGAAACCCCTTCGGGGGCTCTTCCCGATGCGTCCATAGGGTTAGGAAATCGATAGGGATTAGGAATCTAACGGTTACGCGGGGTGTTTTATTGTCATCGGCGGGAAAAAGACCGCCTTTGACCGTTGGGCCAAGGGGGAATAAACTTGGCGGTTGACTCCCTAGCCATAGCTCACACCCATAGCGTAGACGTCGAATCCTAGCACGCGGGAGCGGCAGTATGAGACGTTGGGAGTTATCGTTGCGGGCTTAGTGCTCCCGGGATCGATCAGTGTTAATGGACACGGGAGTGCCCACTGATCGAATCCGAGAAGTCCGGTGTATCATCCTGGGCACCGACCGGAATATCGGGCCCATGGGATGCCGGTACCACTTTCAGAGGCAACGTCTCACCATTAGACCCTAATTCCGATCGCTATTTATACCTGTAGGCCGTATCGGCGAGAGTCTCTCGTCGGGTTGGAAACCAAAGTCCCGGGTTTTCTTTCTTGTTGTTCATACCCTTCATTTCTTTCCGTGACAACCATTCTCCGATTCGGGCTAGCTCGCCCCCCGGTGTGATTTAGGTCCTACCTGACTCAAGCACAACCTAGCCTCCCTGAGTTCGATAAACCCGCACCCGACACTAACCGTGAACTTGCGGTAAAACGACACCGCGCCCATACCGTAAACGGGGCACCGGTCACCCACCTTCGGACATTGGCTGTGACGATTCAACAGCTCCTGGGCAGTCCATTCCCCCTGGAAGAGGCACCAGTGGCCACCCCCGATCAGGGATGGATCCACCGACCTTTACGCTCGGCCGTGGTCACCGACCACGGCGGTGAAGGTGCCAACCCCGAACGACAGTTTACCCTACCAAACTTCATCTTGGTATGATCTCTCACACCAACCTCACTCTGGGATGAGGCTGAGGGAGGGTTCGAACATGCTGGAGACGAGTCGGCTACAGCCTTATCTCGACGACCACGCTCAACTTACCGGCAGTCACCCGATCGTCAAGCCGTCGAGGATCGACCCAATCGGAGTAAGAGTCCCCGTCACCAACGGGAATACCACCGGGAGAGGAGAAATGCCTGCCGACCAACGCCCATCTGTGGCTCGGATGGGCTCTGAGCGAACTCCCCACGTGGTCCCATCAACTCGCCTCAGCATCTCAACCTTCATGTCAACACGGGGGGACATCTGGGGGCTCTAGGGACGACCATTTCCTGCTATCCAGGAGTATTACCAAAGCACGGGTGCCCTCCAAATTCAAGGTGCAGACTTTAGAAAAGTACGACGGGCACGGGGGACCTATAGGACCACGTGATGGATTATGAGGGAGTCATGGCATTCCAAGGAGCCGACGGCGCCCTGCACTGTTGAGGTTTCTCCTCCATCCTCTGGAAATCCCGTCTGGAGTTAGTACCACAGCCTCCCCAACCATTCCATCAACAACTTCGAGGACCTCTTCCAAAAATTCTACAAGTAGTTTATAGCCGAGCGTCAGGTAAAACCGGACTCAGAACTTCTGTTCAATGTGATACAGGGCCCCGAGGAATACCTGAGAAACTACTTGCGTCGATTTAATGCGAGAGACTGAATATGGAAAGCTATCCCAAGCTGGTTGTGAAAACGGCCCTAAAGAAAGGGCTCCGTCACAGGGGCCTGAAGATATTGCTACACAATAAGCCCTCGAAGGACCTCACCGAGGTGATAGCCCAGGCGGAGCACTATATGCTGACGCAGAAAGCATTGGCCGTAGAGGACGGGAGTCACCCAAAAGGGGTCAGACGGGGCTCCAAGCGAGACGAAGGCTAACGTCGTGAGCCTAACGAATCCTGGCAGGAGAAGAGAGCCAAGGGAAAGCCGTGAAAGGAGGAGACACGACACCCCAGGCTGAACGCTACTCCAGATGTCGTCCTTGCGTAGGCTCAGAAAGAGGGATGCTTTGTTAGGTCACCCCCGAAAATGAAGAGAGGTAGAAGGGACGAGGAGAAATACTATAAGTACCACAAGGACATCGGTCATGACACCGAAGATTGCTGGCACTTGAAGAAGGATATAGAGAAATTGGTCAGCCGCATCCACTTGAGGAATTTCGTCGACGATCCAACAGCAACCCCTGGAGAAGGGACGTCCAAACAGAAGGACAAAGGAAAGAAGGTGAATGTTGTCCAGACCGCTATGCGCATGATCGAGTGAGGGGGCGGGACAATCAGCCTTAGCCTCACCCCCAGGCGATACTAGCTTGCCTTTATCTTCCTCATTTTATTTTCCTCCAAATGTACTCCCGGATCCGAAAAATGAAATGTTAATCCATGTTAGTACAATTCTACTCCTTCTCACAGTATCTGGCTCGGTTGCAAAGCGGGGAGAGAACTCCCCCGGCGGACCTATCATGGTGATCGTCAGTAAGGTTGGGGGCAACTCCCCCAATGGGCCGATCGCATGGGTCGACTGTAAGGCAGGGGGCAACTCCCCTTGTAGGCTGATCACACGGGTCGACTGTAAGGCTGGGGGCAACTCCCCCAGCGGGCCAATCCCACGGGTCGACCGTAAGGCTGGGTGCAACTCCCCCAGCAGGCCGATCACACGGGTCGACTGTAAGGCTGTGGACACCTCCCCCAGCAGGCCGAACCACCGATCTACCGTAAGCCTGGGAGTAGCTCCCCCAGCATGTAGGTCGACCCGACCATCTGCAAGGCTGGGGTCAACTCCCCTAGCAAGCTGGTCCATCGGTTGACCGTAAGCCTGAGGGTAGCTACCTAAGCAGGCCATCCAACCCGATCGACCGTAAGGCTGGGAGAAACTCCCTCAGCGGGCTGAACCCTCGATCTACCGTAAGCCTGGGGGTAGCTCCCCCAGTGAGTAAACCAACCCGACCATCCCTAAGGCTGGGACAACTCTCCCAGTAGGCCGGAACATCGGTTGCCCGCAAGCTTGAGGCTGACCCCCCATCGGACCAACCGAACCGATCGGCCATAAGGCTGGGGGCAGCTCCCCCAGCGGGCCAATCACCCGACCGCCCATAAGACCAAAGACGAGTCCTCATGCGAGACGAATGCCCACTCGACCCGAGGATCGAGGATGGTGGCAAGCCCTCGGTGGACCTAACGGCTAGTCGATCGGGAACACTTCCCAGGCACATGCTCTCCAGGCTAATTGACATGGCATCCCCGGGACCATCCGCCCCATCAAGTGGATGGTAAGGGGTCAGCAATGGATCACCTTTGGGGAAGGAGCAAGCTGGGGAATGCGGGCCTAAAAGGGCCAGCCTCCTAGTCAGCCCAAACACTACTGACGACCATAGCACCAAGGGCCTTCCCTCAGTCGCAAAATAGCTCAATCAGTGGAAAGAAAAACTCGCAGCAGACCTAATCGGTGAACAGTCCCAGATAATGGAGGGGGGAGAGCAATGGAGGGAGACAACACAGAAAACGGTTAACAGAAACAAAAAAGAGAGCTCGACATAAAGAACACAACAACTAGAGGAAAGGTATAAAAGCCCGCAAAACAAATCATATACCGCCTTCAAAAATTGTTCCTTGTTACATGGCATGGGGGAGATGCACAAGTATGGCGAGGCGTAACCTATGATGCTGGGGCCCAGGAGGACGTGTCACCTGGAGCCTCTCCCTTTTCAGATCGAGGAGGCTCCTTGGGACCTGATGGAGGACGGGGAAGCGCCTGTCGGACCCACTCCTCGAACCCCTCGAAAGAGTCCCGGAAGGCTCTCACAATCCGAGGGGGGCCAAGAGGTCCTCGTAGCAATTGAAGGCCTCCTTGAAGGCATCAGTAATCCTCGGTCTCAGGACCCCCTTGTATCCCCTATCCTCCTCCGACTCTTGGGCAGACCTCTGATCGTCGGCCAGGGCGCCCTTCAGGTCCATCACCTCAGAGGTGAGCTCGTCTACCCGGTGTCACACCTGGTGGGCCTCAATACAGGATTCTTGGGCCGCCACCTCGGCCGCACCAGCCCTCAGGCTCTCTCGCACCAAGGATTCCTCGAGACTGGTCGCGTGTGACGCGTGCTACTGTACCACCATGGCCATCAAGGTGGCCTACAAGCAGAAGTAAGTCAGGGATATCACGAGACAGGGTCAGACGTAGAAGAAAGACCTACCTACTGGAGTTGCCAGACCAGAGAATCCACTAGTCGGTCAGAGCGAGTCCTCTCCAGGAGAGAAAGGTCCCTCAGGAGGACGGAGCGCCGTGCCAACTGAGTGGCGACGCCTCGGTCGACGAAGACCGACTCCCCAGGCGCGACCTCAAGGCCAGCCTTGAGCACCAGTAGGGCACCACCTATGCCAACCAGAGAGGGAACGGCCGGATTGACAGGCATAGCCACTTCCACCAGCGGGAGGGTCGCGCCTGAGATGATCGACATCTCGGGAACCGCAGGAGGGTGGACCTCCATGACCTTCTTCTTATTCTTCCTCTCCTCGGGCCCCCGGACTCCAGAGGGGGGGTGCTTCTGCTCCCTGCCACGGCTACCAGCGGGCACTTGAGGCCCTTGGCAGGTGCCCCATTGCCTTCCTCAGCACAGACAGAACCAGGGGAACCAACGACCACGATCTCTCCCGCAGGGGGCTCAATCGCAACCTGGGCCGACGACACCGTAGCGACTGCAAGCTACAGGCTCCTAATCGTAGGCTCAGCCCGACGGATGTCATCCTCCACTATACGGCGAGGTGCATGGCCCGAAGGATTTCCTTGCCCGATGCCGACGCCCCGGCGAATGAGTTCACCGACATCGCGGCTGAATTCATGGCCCGTCATTTCTGCAAGGAGAAAAGAGATCAGGGTAAGCAAAAGGCGAAGCAAAAAGAAAATGAAACACCTACCATAGGACCACATGACGGACTTAAGGAGGAGGTTGTCCAGTAGTGGCCAGACCGACCTCTCCTCTAGGGACAAGGACAACAACAACCGGACTGTAGCCTGATCGGCCTCGGAGAGGGTCAACGTCAAGTCATATTGAAACAGGCCCCCCAACCTGTCAGGATCATAGCATCCCCGGGGAAAACGATAAAGACATAGTCCGAACTCCAGTCTCCCACCCAACGGGGCAGGCTGAGAAAGCATTCCCTCCCTGCTTGGGTGCGGATGTGCTGCCACGATCCTCAACCGACCATTTGAACCCAAAAATAGTGGAAGAAGATGGGCAGGGTTTGCTCCAAGCAGTGTAGGCGGCAGATCATAACAAACCCAACCAGCGCCGCCATTGAATACAGGGTCAGGGCCACCATCAAGAGCTCCATGACTCGGATGATGAAAGGATGGAGGGGGAAGCGGAGCCCCATGCGGAACATCTCAACATAAACACCGGCCTCACAACTCCTTGGGAAACAGATCCTTTCGTCGCTGAAGGGGATCCGGACGTCATACGGGTGACACAAGTACTTCTCCCGGATCTCCGTGGCCGTTGAGAAGGGGATAATAGACGATGACCTAAGGATCGCCAGGGGAACGTCGAATCGCTCTATCGCCTGAACCTCATCCCTACTGGCCGGATCCTCAAAAAGCAAGCCTTTCCCTTTGTCTGGGACTGGACTTGTTGTCGGGGGGTCGCCGGGCCTTGAAGACGGAGGTTTACCAGACTCGGGAATCGGAGGGGCCCCAGACCGAGGCACAGAACCACCTATTCTAAGCGCGGGCATAGGACTGATCGAATGGGGCAAAGGAAGGAGAAGGAGGTTGCCTTAAAAGGAATCTAAAGGGAGGAAGATGAAGGAGAATTTGCAGGTACTCGTAAGAACATGATATGATCAAAAAGCTCAAAAGATCAAACTCGGAAGGGCGGCGTCTTTATATAAGGAGCAATCCCAGAATCGTGGCCGTCCAAAAGAAGGCACCTGGCGACATCTGACGACCGTCAGCGCTTCGAATCCTGCACCCAGGGGCAGGAGAAGTTCACCCGGGCAGCATCATAGTGGCTTCCATTCAATGGAATTTTCTCGACTGACGCGCTTATCAAAATCCACACAAGTCACATCGCTCGAACCGAACCGGCTGAATCCGAACGATACGAGCGATGTGGGCGATTGATACGACCATTTGGAGACGGTACAAGAACGAGCAGACCAGGCACACGCTTGAAATTGGAGGCCCACAGAAATAATTCAGCCCAACCGTCGAAGCCCGCACAAGGACCCGGAATCGGGTCGCATGACCGGAACGTGCGCCCCATCGGCCCACATCAGCGGGAGCTAACCGCTCTCCAAAGCACACCCCCTTAATGACCATTAAGGGGCCCCATTAACCAACCTCCACGGTGCATGCTGGCGCCTTGAAGGAGGCGGATCATGGGGGTAGAGAGTGGGGGACATGGAGGGGGAGCGATCGTGGGATGATCCCTTAAGGGACTTGGGAGGCAACCGAGAAAAGGATCTCGCCCGAGAGACCGAGAGGCAGAGGTATTCTATTCAAAGAACTTGTTTTCCATTCTAAATTCCATCCTATAGCTCGGTCCAAGGATTTGAGTATTGGCCTCCCCGTGAGCCATACTGATCCCACCGAGCCTTCCTCAGATCCGTTCTGACTTAGGCATCGGAGGGGACTTGGTCAGAACCAAGGTCCGGCCCCCCATACGAGCTTCTTCATCTGTCCAGGTTAAACAGACCCTGCGGTGCCGAGGCTACCCCTTCGCACCTCATCGACCAAGGCCGATCGCCCTTGTCAAAGAGCCAGCTCGCCCCCAACAAAGCTGCTCACCCCTGACGAGCTCCTTCGTCGGTCCAGGTTAAGCGGACCCCGTGATGCTGAGGCTACGCCTCAGCACCTCATCAACTGAGGCCGAGCACTCCCATCTGTTAGTTCTTGAGTTCAAGACTAACGTTGTTTTGATGATGATCAATACATTATGTTAGTGTGCTAATCAATCTTATGTTTTAGTCTCTGTTTGTCTTAATGATTATATGTTGATGAGACAAAGCATAAGGCTTGGAGGATATTACAAGGGATATCTTAAAGACCTCCAAGAGTGATGGTATGCTCAAGCTTGGATGAAGTCATGAAGATCATCTAATGAAGTCAAAGCTTGGAGCATGATGATGGAAGGACATCTAGAGAAGCATTGTCAAAGCATGGAGCTTGATGAAAGGAAGCACATCAAGGAGTGCCAAAGTTTGGAGATGATGGAGAGCATCAAGGTATAGTGAGCTTGAAGACTTAGAATCTAGGAGCTGTAATTTGTAATCCATGTAATTTATTTTCCTTGCATTTCTCTTTTTGAGTCTAGGATTTTTGTAATGCCTTGATAGATGGTCATACTCTTATGCATATGATTTTAACCATCTTAGTGAGCCTTAGGATTATAATAGAATCCAACCCAATAGGTTCATCTAGCCCAAAGACTCATTTGGAGTCTCTGGCTTTCCTGCAGTCACCTGCTGAATGTTTTACAGTCGACTGGGTGATTTCCAGTCGCCTGTCGAGCCTTCTACAGTCGACTATGATGCACAGCTCAAGTCAACTTTTCTATTGACTCATCTTGATCTTTTCGCATCAGTCGATTGATGTCCAATTTACAGTCACCTGTACTCTTACAGTCGCCTATGAATTGGTCGACAATCGCCTATGCGCTTCTTGCATTTTCTGGGCTTCATCCTAATTTGTAAGACAGTCGCATGTTGCTATTTTTACATTCGCCTGTATATTTACAGTCGCCTGTGAAATGGCCATCAGTCGTCTGAAAGGCGTAAGTGTGAAATATGCATCTCTCTCTGTTTTACTTCCCTCCTCTGCAGCAGTCGATTGATGAAGGATATACAGTCGCCTGTCTATTTTACAGTCGACTGTACTTTGGTCATCAGTAGCATGTATGCATACTGGGAGTAAGGTGCATCTCTCTGTGTCTTGTCCAACCCTGCTGCAGTCGCCTGATGAAGGATATACAGTGGACTGTCTGTTTTACAGTCGAATGTGTAGTCTTCTACAGTCAACTGTCCTGGCTCAGATTATAGCCGTTGGGATATTTTCTAGCTGTTGATCAGTCGACTGTCTAATGATCATCAGTCGACTGTTCTTGCCATAAACTGCCAAAATCTAGTCGTTGCAGATTTCTTCCCTTTGGGGTTTTGGCTGTGTTTATAGGCTCTTCTTGGTTTCCTTTATATAGGGATTGGCTTAGTTCATTTAGAACTCTTAAAAAGGGTTAGGAATTCATAGAAGATCATTTAATCTTTTCTGTAAGCCACTCCTCACACATTCCCTAATTAGAGCTTCATTCTTATGCTATAGCATCTAAGCTCTAGGGAATTTCTCCAAGGGATTTCAATCTCATTTCCTTTCTTGGAGAACATATTTCTTCTCTCAATTTCATACACTCAAGTGAGAAGTGTTAGGATTCATTCCTAGAAGGGATAAAGATCATCAAGTGCAATCAAAGCCTCAACTCAAGCACTTGAGTTTCACTTGCATGCCTTCTTCATCGAATTGGAAAGATCATATCAAGGCACTGGTAAGTGTTATTTCATTTCACCTTTGTGATACCCCTAATTCTCTTTGTGGAAATTAGATTACTCTCTTTGTGGGAGTAACTCTCTTTGTTGGAGTTTGGTGTCCTAGTGTAAGGCTAACCCTAATTCTCTTAGTGTGAGTTAGTAATTCTCTAGGTGGGAGTTTGACCCCCCGTGTAGGGTTGGTTGGGTCCTTGTGTAGGGCAAAATCCTCTTGGTGAGGTCTCTCTCTTTGTGGGAGTGTATCCCTTTGTGGGATTTGTATTCACTTCTCTTTGTGGGATTATAGTGAATACTGATGTGGTTGGACGTACCCAAGTTTTGGGGAACCAGGGTAAAATCCTTGTGTTTGCGATTGTTGTTGTTGAGCACTCTGTTTATTTTCCGCTGCTTATTGTGCTTTAATTTTAGTAACTTTTAATTAAGCACTTTGCTTGCTATTACACTATTCACCCCCATCTAGTGTGTGTGTGTAGCCCCGCAGGGTCCCTTACACCGTCAACGAGCCTGCTCGCCCTCGACCCGTTGAGGCTACCCTTTAGAGGGCCGACTTAGGATCGAAGCTATCTCCGTCGGGCAAATCATACACCTGACGGAACCAAGGGGTCCCACCTATCCCCTTGACCACGTTAACCCATCACCAAGCGGTCAATGATTCAGCGGTGAGAAAACACCCGTAAACAGTTATGAAAACTTAAATTGCATTAGCGAAACAACATTTTTTGGGGGGTAGTTCATGGCACGCTTATGTACTACGAGGGGCAGTTCATGGCATGCTGATGTACTATGAGGGGAAGTTCATGGCATGCGTATGTACTATGGGGGCAGTTTGACGCCCCCCGCTTATGCACGTTTTTTATGTGTACAATGATATGATTGGGGGCGTGATATTTAAATATTTGTAACCGCAAGCGCACGGTGTTGTAGTGTGGCTTGGGGGTCGAACTCAGGGAGGCGTGGATGTGCTTGTGTCAAGAAGGATCAAATTCACCCCATGGGCGAGCTAGCCCGAATCGGATGATAGGTTGTCACAGTAAATGGAATGCGAGGGATAACCAATATAAAGGAAAAACCCGAGACTTTGGTTTCCACCCTATCGTGCGATTCTCGCCGATACGGCCTACGGGTAGGATAACGATCGGAATCAGGGTCTAATGGTGAGACGTTGCCTCTGAAAGTTGTACCAGCGTCCCATGGGCCCGATATTCCAGTCGGTGCCCAGGATGATACGCCGGACTTCCCGGGTTCGGTCAGTGGGCACTCCCGTGTCCATTAACACTGACCGACTCTGGGAGCACTAAGTTCACAACGATAACTCCCAACGTCTCATCCTGTCGCTCCCACGCGCTAGGATTCGACGTCTACGCTAAGGGCGTGAGCTATGGCTAGGGAGTCAACCGCAAAGTTTATTCCCCCTTGGCCCAACGGTCAAAGGTGGTCTTTTCCCCGCCGATGACAATAAAACACCCTGCGTAACCATTAGATTCCTAATCCCTATCGATTTCCTAGTCCTATGGACGCATCGGGAAGAACCCACGAAGGGGTTTCCACCAAAATCCCAGATTTGGGAACTACTCACACATATTTAGTAAAAAGCAATCTAAATAGAAATCGACCGTTAGAAACATGATCGGGCGATTGAAAAGCAGTAAGAGCAATGCTAATAACACTATATTAAAGTTTGACAAAGATCGGAAAACTTACAAATATCTGAAAAATTACAGCCGTCAAAGAGAGAGAAAAAACAGCAAAAAATAACAACTCCCGTTTCTGGAAAACCTAGGGGTTATATTTATAGAATACGAAATCACCCGATCGGGTGAAAAGTCACCCGATCGGGTGACCTGCTTCGTTTCTTCGACAGCGTAGAATAGGACCCCACTCGGTCACCACGTCACGGTCGGTTGAGGCATGAGCTGATCGGTTGGATCTTCGTGCCGTCGGGTGAACCGGTCGGTTGATATCTCCGTGTCGTGGCTTCAGAGAATCGGCTACAGGTGAACCGATCGGGTGAAAGTCACCCGATTGGTTGGCATTCAGCGTCAGAATTCCAGAGAGTTGGGGCGTTTGAACCGGTCACTGAACCGACCGGGTGACTTCTTGGCCGCTCTAACTTGTGTCCGGGTGGTGCACGCGTGCATCACCCGATCGGTTGGAAATGACCAACCGGTCGGGTGAGGGGCTGAAAGATGCGATCTTCGTCTTTTGACCCCCTGGATCACGCGTGACTCATCCCGTTGCTCCGGGGATTCATGATATCGTCGTTTTATGTCCCCTATGCCAGTAAAATCCTGCAAAATACGAAAAACACGGAAAAGTGAAAGAAAACAAGAAAACACGAAAAAACGAATATAAGACGGTGGTAAATAACAAAAAACACGGAAGAAAACGTGCGCAAATATATGAAATATAAACGCACATCAAAATCCCCTAAGCTGAACTCTTCCTCGTCCTCGAGGAAGACGAGTGAGAGTAGGAGCTCGGAGAGAGAAAATAGAGAGAAAGAGAGAAAAAGAAAACTCTATATCCTAGATCGCCCGTCAGGGCCAACAAAATCAAAAACGACACACCAAGCAAGCAAATGCTAAATCACATCACTAAACCAAGGAATTCGAGTCCAGACAAGTGCCGTGGGCCCACGTGATGAAGCGCGAGTAAGTGTGGTCGTGTGCTAGCAGACAGTGTCACTATCTACGTTGTGCGATAAAGCTCGATATACACAAATCCAGGAAATGACCCAAATATCGATTCGAATTGAACAAAGCGGTGAATATAAGTAGTTCAATCATGCATGAGAATATAGAGAGAATCGAAACATATCATGCGTCGGGGACTCCACAACTAGGGTTAAGGAAATCACCACACTATAGCCTAGATAATAGCTAAAAAGTTCCTAAGCCAAGTGTTTTCGAAACCGATGGTGGTTGAGATGATGTGGAGTAGAACACTCGGTGCAAATTCTCGCCTTCCCTTTATTCTCGGCAAGTAGGAAAATATTCACACGTGAATTTTTTTTTGGGTTTTGGGTATTTGTATATTTTTTGGCTTTTTGGCTATACAATTTTCTTTTCTTTTCTTTTCTTTTTGGGTTTTTCTTTTCTTTTCTCTTTTTTTTGGATTTTTGGGTTTTTGGCTATACACATGTGTACTCTCCCAAGTGGGAGAACGGTACACGACGAGGGAATTTGCACCAAGTAAAACAAAAAAGTAATCAGAATCTAAACACTTGGGCAAAGGAAACTATTCTCGCTAGTTATAGCATGGGCTAAATGTGTTATCCTAGTCCTTAATTGTGGAATCCCGACACATGCAAAATGAAGTACATGATATTGATCACTCCATATTTTACACCTTTTTTCCGCATGTTTGCATGCCATTTAGATCGCTCAAATCACGTTTTTCACGATTTATCGACAATATTGCGATACTTTTCACGATTTGTTGTTTTTGTCGTATTTCAGGAGATTTGGAGCGATATGGAGTGATTCCAAGATACACCTACTCCGGAGTGTCACCGAAGACTTCCCTGATGGGTATTTTGAGATTGGAGAGGAGCGGAAGAAGAAAGAACGTTGTAGGAGCGACGAGGAGGCAAAAACACACAGAATGGGCATTTTCAGTGTCTCACTCGGCCGAGTGAAGGAGTCCCTCGGCCGACCAGCGAGACCCCTCTCGACCGGCCAGATCGGACACGCTCCAAGTGTGCACTCGGCCGAGCATCAGAAGCCGCCTCGACCGAGTGACGTATCCCGTCCACCCGAGCGGCACTCAGACGACGCCCCTCAAAAATAGCCAACTTACTGTTTTTCGTCAGTTTGAGCAGTAGAAGCCCGACTCGGCTGAGTGGCAATTGCCGACCGCCCGAGTGAAGATAAGCCCATCAGCCGAGTGACGACAACTCACTCGGCTGAGTGACGCCTGAAGTGAAGACCCCCAAGACCCCGGACTTACTGTAAATTCTCAGGGTCTCTCACTCGGCCGAGCGACTTCTGTCACTCGGCCGAGTGAGCAGCGCTACCTGTAGCGGAAATCACAATTTTTGTAGCTACGCAGGGGCAGTTTGGTCACGAATTTTTGGGCAGTTTTGGGGGGTATTTAACCCCAGATTCTAACCTAGTTTAGAGAGCTTTTTCATTGCTTTTGGCAGCCTTTTTAGATTAGACTTTTTAGAGTTTATTTCTTGTGATTGGAGAGGAGAGAAAAGTGTTATTTTGTTGGATTCTTGGAAAGCTACATTGGTTTGTCTTCCTCTCCATTAAAAATCCTATTTTTATTGTTATTTTGAATAATGCCATGAATTTCATTGCTATTTCTATTGATTATCCTTTCATTAGCAATATGATTTGTGAGTAGTCTTAACGTCTTAGGGTGTGGGGATGAACCCTACGAGCCCAATTTCCGATTTGTGGTGATTTGGTAGAACTATTGCTAGATTTGCTATTAGGGTTAGTTTGGGATCGATATATTACGGATGGCTAGGAGTTCATATCGATTGGGATTTGCAAGAGATTGGATCCCAATTCGATAGGAAACCCTAGAAATCCGAATTGGGTTGAAATCGAGTTTCCGTAGTATCGGTTTGCAAGAGATTGGACCGATACTAGGGTTCTCGGTTGCAATTCTATACCGATACCCGTTTGCAAGAGATTGGACGGGTAGGAACTATCCCAACCTAGGTCGTAGCCCGAGTTTGCACGAAAGTGGGCTCGGGACACGATTGAACAATGATGTTGATCCTAATGCTAGCTTGCCTAGGCTAGGGTTTGCAAGAGATTGGACCCGAACCTAGGTTTGCTATAGACAGACAAAAGCGTGAGAGCGTGAGCCAGATTTCACATTCAGTTCCAACTAGTTTACCTGAAATTCTACCCTAGCAATTGTGATACCAATGAATCACATTGACGAGATGCGGTGAGTAGCGACGATTCCCCATTCCCTAGGCGTCTTTATTTGATTTTATATCTCTATACTTTTTTTGACAATTGTGACAACATCGCCGAAAGGCACTTTCCTACTCTTCTGTCCCTATAGCCAGGTTGTTCGGAGAAGGCACTGTCATACGTCCTCCATGTGTTCGATACCCGCTCGCCGCTACACCGTGCGCTTGCAATAAAACTACACGGTCGCTCTTTAGGGTGTACGCCCCGGGCGCGATCAAGTTTTGACGCCGTTGCCGGGGAGGCGATTGTGTTTGATCCTACCACCCTAGCTATTTCTTTCTTTTTGTTTTATTTCTTTATTTTTATCTAACCCTTCCATTGTGCTAATCACTTCTTTGAAACTTTGTTTTCCCGTGCATGTACACGAGATCCACAACGGACCCCATCGATATATTGTTTGATCCTGAGATCGAGCGTACACTGCGGAGAATCAGAGCGGAGAGGAGACCCGATACGGAAGGGAGGTTTATGAACGTTCGGGAAACGCCTGAAGAGTTAGCGGCAAGAATGGCGAGGATTATTTCCATTCGAGATAGGCTCCGGCCTAAGACTTCCTCCACGACCTCGTCCATAGCCATGCCGGAGTTGGCGGCCGACAAGAATTTTGAGTTGAAGACTGGGCTTGTGGTTCTGATGCAACAGGATCCATTTCATGGGAACGCCCATGAAAATCCACACTACCACATCCAGCTCTTCCTATCAAAGTGCGCCACCTTCCAGATGCCGGGCGTTACCCTAGATGCCATCAGACTGCGCCTCTTCCCCTTCACATTAAAGGATAAAGCTCTTTATTGGTTGAGGACGCAAGCTGAAGGAGTCTTTACCACATGGGATGAGTTGGCGAGCGCGTTTATTGACAAGTTCTATCCGCCCTCTAAGACGGTAAAGATTAGGAGTGCTCTCATGTCCTTCAAGCAAGGACCTCAAGAGACACTCTACGAGGCTTGGGAGCGCTTCAAAGACCTACAGCATCAGTGCCCCCACCATAGAATTGAAGATTAGGAGCTAGTCCATAGCTTCTATAATGGTCTCCAACCGGGGACCAAGCAGATTATTGATGCCGCGGCAAATGGGGCCATCCTATCGAAGACTCCCGACGTAGCTACGGCCTTAATTGAGGAGATGGCCTCGAACAATCAATAATGGGGTGACGAGCGAGGACACTCTTCGTCCTCCTTGAAGCCAACTAGCATCTATAAGGCCAAGGCCGTAGCGGAGCTGACAAACAAGTTCGATTCTCTCTACAAGGTAGTGGAGAGACTGGAGAAGTATATTACGGAGCCCCAAGGAACCCCTTCCACATCCACACCAACAAATCAAATGTGTGATTGGCAAGACCAATCCCAAGCTATGTATTTGGGAGGAGAACAATGAGAGGGATCTTTGGAGCAAGTTCAATACGTCGCGGGGAACTAAGGATATTGGGCCAATCCGGCCACTAGAAACCATCCCGGTTTCTCCTATGCCAACAATGAAGGAGTGTTGAACCCCCCGCAATAACTACCTCATCAAGCTCAACCACCACCACAACAACAACAACATTATCCACCAAGGGGGCCTCCGCAACAAAATTTCCCACCAAAGCAACAAGTTGGACCCTATAGGCCGCCCGGATACAATCAATGGTGGAGAATCCAAACCCTCCACAAGCTCAACAACGTTCCGATTTCGAAGCTAGAGTGGAGGAGTTTATGGCCGAGTAGAAGAAGACTAATGCTTCCTTTAAGGCGAGCCAAGATTCCCTTGCAACCGTTGTAGGCCAAATCTCGGAGCAACTTGCGTTGCTCAATCGAAATAGTCAACAGTTGCCGGTTCAACCCGAGCAAAATCCACGGGGCACCACCGGACATATCAATGCCGTGGTTGCAGTTACTACGAGAGGTGGGAAGGATACCACCCCCGTCATGATCCCAACCGAGGAGCCCGTGGTGGAGAGAGTAGAGCCAAGTGAGCCGGTCATTAAAGTTGAGAGGGAGAAAGAGCTGCAAGGGGAAGAAAAGTCTAGAGTGGAGCAACTGATTGAAGAGAGGCATTTTATGCCACCGATCCCATTCCCTCAGAGGCTTGCTAGAGCAAAGATGGAGAAACGGCTAGCCAAGTTCCTCGAATATTTGAGAGGGGTAAGCCTCAACATTCCTTTCCTCGACGCTATCGTGGAGATCCCGACATACGCCAAGTTCTTAAAGGATTTGATAACGGGAAGAAAGAGGAAGGAGAAAATAATGCTCGCTGAGGAGGGGACTTGGTTCACCAAGAGAGAGAAGGAGCTGGCTAAATTCAAAGACCCGGGGAGTTTCTGAATTCCTTGCACCTTAGGCGGCGTCCCTCTACAAAAGGCGTTAGTGGACTTAGGGGCTAGTGTTAGCCTCATGCCTCTCTCTATGTTCCGAAGACTAAACACTGGCACAGAATTGAAGCCTACCGACATGCGGATACAACTAGCAGATGGTCGGATCACAAGGCCGGTGGAGATCGCAGAGGACATCCCGTTACAAGTCCCGGGGGGGCATATGTTTACCATGTGACTTCGTGATCATGGATGTCAAGGAGGAGGGAGATACGTCGCTAATACTTGGACGCCTGTTCCTCGCCACCCGCCGGTGTCATTGTCGATGTACGAGAAGGGACTCTAACATTAAACGTCGGCAACATCGAGGTGGAGCTTCATAAACCCAAGGCAATGAAACACATGCCTTATCATGAGGAGCTGGACTATATAGACCTCCTTGACGAGGTTATTGAGGAGGCGATCCCACATTCCATCGGCGCTCTATTCAAGGATGATTTTGAGGAAGGGCCGGACTTGGCCAAGAAGAAAAGATGGAGTGTTTCCCCGACCTCTCCATAGAAATTGATGAAGGCGACGCTGATGTCGTGAGAATACGAGAGCTCTGCAAGCTCTCAAAGATGAAGACTCCAAAGAAAGCCCCACCGATACGAAAATCGGTGTCACCGGTGAAGCCGAGGCCCGGAGCAAGCACTAGCTTGGGGGAGCCACCCCCCCAACAATACCCGAGGTGAAGGAGCACTGAGGAAGAACACGCCACCGAAACATCCAAATTTAAGCGTTCTTCTAAATAAATTCGACGGGTGCATCTCATATGCACCCAATATCCCGCATTAAATTGAAAATCAAAGGGGGTCGAGCTCAAGACCTTAAACGAGCGCTTGTCAGGAGGCAACCCGACGGTTATCGCTTTATTTTTATTTTTTATTTTTTTTCTTTATTTTTGTTTTAGAAATTATTAGTGTTTTGAGTCGTTTGCCTAAAAATTTCGTGATAACTGGTCCTATTTTTCTTTGACAGGAGAGGATGACGGGATGCCTATCATTAGGAGGATGAACAAGGCGACGAGGAGCGCTCCAGGAATGCGCTCGATGCTTAGGAGGAGGATGAAATCGACTGGAGGAAGAAAAACAGAGATTAGAACCCAAACGGAGCCAAACAGCAGAAAACAGGGTTCACTTGGCCGAGTATACTAGTCACTCGGCCGAGCACTTAAGCTCGTCCGCCCGAGCGGCACACGAACGAGGGAAGTCTGCTGTACCCAACTCTCTGTTTCTTTTCTTGATTTCAGTATAATTGTCACTCGGCCGAGTATAAATCTTCACTCGGCCGAGTGAAACTGATACGCTCCTAGGGCGAGTATTACTGAGTAGCTTGAGCCACTCGGCCGAATGGACTTTCTCCACTCGGCCGAGGGTGGCAAGGCCACTCGGCCGAGTCATAAGCGGGGAGGAATTTTCAAAAAAAATTTCCGTTACGTTCACTCGGCCGAGCGACTTAGTCACTCGGCCGAGTCGTAACTTTTTCTTATATAAGTCGCAGCGGGCTCGGCGTGGAATTCAAAGCGTTATTATCGATTTCTCGCCCGAGCCCACGCCCGATCTCTCCTACGACCGCTGCGACCCCCCCCCCCCCCCCACTCGCCCGACCGCCTCGCCGTCGGTGGCGCTCGGCCGACCACCGCCGGCCGACGCCCCCCTCCGCACCACCCGAGTCGCCGGCAAATTCCTTGCCGTCGGCCGAGCTCCGGTATGCCATATTTCGCCTGTTTCTCTATTTTTCTCCTATTTTTTGACGATCCATGTGCTAATCGAGCCCCTAGCCCAAATTAACTTCATTATCTAACCATTATACCCCTAACCCCCCATACATTTTGAATATTACTCGCTGATATCTTCGTTTGATGTGCAGGGTATATTGGGGAGCTTAGGGGAGCCTAGGGGAGCTTCCGGGGAGCGTTTTTGGCTTCGTGGAGGTGGCGTCTTCGCATGCATCCACCATTTTGCTTTTGCGGCATGTTACGGTATATTCGCTCCACTCATTTTCGCACGCCGCGTTTATTTCGTTTTTGGTGAGCACCTGGGGCCACATGCCGCCCCGGACATGGCCACGCACCAGGAGAGGTTCCGCCAAGCGGAAGCGGCTGGATGAGCCCGGCCCCTCCCACGAGATGGAGGACTCTCCTCCGCCTACACCACCTCACCCCGCACAGCCACAGCCTACAGTCCCCGTTCACCCCGCACAGCCACAACCTGCAGTCCCCGCTCACCCCTCACAGCCACTCCCTGCCGACCCACTGCCACCACCGGCTCCACTTGTCGGGCCGCTGGGGATTACGTTCCGGGACGACACACACCGCGTCGTTTTTGAGCGCATTTCCCAACGCTCGATTATACCCTCCAGGTTCGCACACCTTGCAGACCTAGGACGCCTGGGGGTATTTGAGGGGATGCTCACGTTGTATGACAACGTGGGTTGGCGAGATTTTTTCCAAGTGTCGGCGGACACCTTCGTCCGTCCGACACTTGAGGTTCTGAGTTCTATAGCCCGGATCGATGAGGGATGCTCGTTTAGGTTTATGGACCGAGAGTGCCAGGTCACTCTTGGTATGATGAGAGCATTCTTTTCGTGGCCCGATGTCCCTGGGCCAACCGTGGTTACGCCCCCACTCACATTTCCCCACCTTCCTTCGATTCCCACTCTTTCTGGGCCCGGATCATGGGTTTACCAGCTGCCTTTGACCCTAGTAGGGCCAAGGCCTCGGCCATCGTCCACCCCTGCCTCCGCATAGCTCAGCGCCTTATGGCGACTACCTTTTTGGCGAGGTATGAGCCTGGGACGATGTCCACGCCAGAGCTTTATATGCTCTATGCGATGACGCGACCCAGAGCTCTAGCTAGGGAGAGTGACGAGTTGGTCCCCGCCGTCATGATTGATATCGCGAGCGGGTTTTTGGACCGCATCATCGTATCGGTGGGCGCTCGCTCACCGATATGTTGCAGCGGTCTGATCACCCTGCTCGCCCTGATGACCGGCGAGGATCTTCCGGCTGACCTGCGACGAGCCCCGGGCCCCACTTCACTGTCCATAGACGTCATGGCCCGGATGAAGATGCTTCGTCCGCACGGTCAGTGGCACTGCGTTTGGTTGCACGGTCCCTACGGTGCTGATTACATGATCCTTCCGAGCCCAGCTCAGACATAGATAGCACCAGTACAGGTGGACTGGCTTCCGACGATGGATCTCCTGATCCTTGCCGCCTACGTGCTTGAGGCCGAGGATGCCGAACAGGCTGAGCAGGCCCACGCTACGCACGCTGCACCCGTTGACCCCGTGGCCCCTCAGCCTATCCCTGATATTTCTGCTGCTCCCCCCGCCACCACTGTCCACACTTCTGATGGTGTCAGGAGTACACTTGCTGAGACCGCCTCCACTACCACCGCTCCCTCCACAGCTGGCCCTCTGTCCGTTGAGCCCCTTTGCTCCGCACTACCCGAGCGCCCACCTTCTTTTGTTGAGAGCGGATAGCCTTCTTTTGCTGCGGTTGTGGAGACCATGGCCAGTATGATCTCCGCTGGGATTTCACCTTTTGGACCCCACACTGCCTCCCCAGCAGTTGTCACCTCTGTCTCCACCACAGCCGTACTATCTGAGAGTGTCATGACGACTGTTCCCACGTCTGTGTCACTGACCTCTCTTGCCGCCTCGTCGCCACTTTTATACTCCACTTCCGTTGCTGCTGCTTCCACCTCACACCAGCCTGTGCCCCAGCCTCGCACTGAGGCTAGGCCCCCACTTGTGAGCACATCACCCTTCCTCCACATGCCTGCTGAGCCCATCCACTACACCACCCGAGTCCGCCAGCCCCATCCTGCATAGCACAGACCCGTGCGCCCCTCTGCACCACCTCCCCCCGAAACTGTACTTCAGAGCATTCGTGCTCTTGAAAGGGGCGGTGAGTGGCCTCAGAGGTGACCTCAGGACCATGTCTGCCATCGTCACAGCTATGGCCAGCCGCTTCGACCTACTTCCGGGCATTCACTATTGCCTCACCCAGATTCTCGATCAGCTTCCTCGCGCACACACACCCACCCAGCAGGTACCCACCCCCACTACTACACACACCCAGTCTGCTTCCACACCTACACCCACCCAGCAGACTGTTCCCCAGCCACCGCCACCACCACCTCCGCCTCAGGACGGAGACGGCGTAGCCCCACCCTCTTAGGCACCCTCGATGCCATTGATCTTTTTTTGCCGTCATGCTGCCCGTCTCTGCTTGGTCCTGATGATTTTTGCCCCCCTCCCCTCACTGTTTTTGGGTCCACATTTTGATCATATCTTTCTATATCATTTTTGGGAGAGAGGGAGAGATTTTTGGTGTCACACTCTTATATCTGATTCACTCCTATATCTGCATGCATCATGTCCGCATCATATTTTTCATTTTGTTATTTTTATTTCTTTTTCATCATGCATGCATCCTCACCTACCCCTCACATTACACGTCTCTCGGTGTGCCACACTTCGCACATTGAGGACACAGTGCACTTTATCTTGGGGGAGTGAGTTCTCTCGCTTTTCGATATACCACCTTTATTTCTAGTTTTTTTTCATGCCATTTTCCGCTTTTGCACTCACTTTCATCACTTTTTCCTTTTTTTTACCAAGCATCACGTTTTTCTTATTTTCTTCGTGTGCCGCATTGTAAATAGTTTTATTTTCCCTCTTTATCTTTATTTCTTTTCATCTCATGCTAGAGATGATTTTTCTGTGATGATGATGACGTGGAGTTAGCTTTCTCTATATGCATGCTATATTTGTCGTGTCTTAGCTTTTATTTCTGATATCATATGCTGTGATCTACCTTGCATTTAGAGATAGTAACCCACACTTTTCCATATGAAAATGGATGAAATTTTATTATTAGCTGAGTCTGAATATTCATATGTATGCTATCGCAGAAAACACACCAAGATTCACGCATTGAATGCTTATATCGGGAGTACCGTTTTCTTTTCCTATATCACTTCTATTTGAATGCCTTGTACACTTCACTTCAGGATGATTGAATGATGTTAGCTATGATAAATCTGGATTAGTTAGCTTTTTTGTGATCGAAACCGAGTAGATTAGATTACCCTGCTGAAGTTGTCGTGCACGTCGTATAGAGTGAACTGAGAGACATATTTATTTCTTTCTCCACATATCTTGAACATTAATTCTCTATTTTAAAATCATTGGTGAATCTCCCCTTAGCGATTCTAGTATTTGGCATTTCCCCCGTTATTAAAATCCTAGCTCAAAATTTCCCAAAACCAAAAAAGAAAAAAGAAAAATTCTTGTATATCCTTCTTTCTCTTTGATTTGGGATCATTGTGTATATATGCTATTGAGAAAAAAAGAAAAAAAGAGAAAAAGAAAAGAAAAAGAAAAGAAAAGAGAAAAGAATCTCAATAAACGATCCCATCTCATAGCTTTCTCTCTTTCTTCCCCCTCTTTTTGTTTTTATTTTTATTACTTTTGGAGCTTCATAAAAATGGGGATGTAAATATTGTTTTTATGCCACCACGCTTATAGATAAGCTTGGGGAAGAGAATCCAATGATGTGTGAGGGAGTGACTACTTGACGGTGCATGACAACCTAGGCTAAGTAATATTCTATACTCGGTGAGATTGTTTTAGCTTCACGAAATCCAGAAATCTACGCCTAGCATTCATTTCATGACATCCACGCTTTTCTATTCTTTCTATTCTATTACGTGATATTCTTATACTCCTCATAGAAAGCATTCAATTGAAAAGTGCGTGATCTGCGATATTGTATACCGCTTTAGATGATTCAGACAATGTTAATATTAGAATTATTCCATTTTTCATGCTATATCAATATTCTTGGGTTTTCTATCTCTATTTGCACCATTATACTATGATATCGAAATAAAAGTCTTTGACATGTGTTTTACGTTCGGTGCACGCTATATGAGTAAGCAAAACCCACGTCCTGAGAAAAATGATCTAGCAGCTTCCCGCTTCGCTTTCTTCTTTCTTCTTCGTTTTTCGTTTTTCGCTTTTCCATCGTTTTCATTTTCTAAAGTCACCGGGTTCGCCTTTTACTTATCTTCCTCGAGGACAAGTAAGAGGTAAGCTTGGGGGATTTCGATCACTCCATATTTTACACCTTTTTTCCGCATGTTTGCATGCCATTTAGATCGCTCAAATCACGTTTTTCACGATTTATCGACAATATTGCGATACTTTTCACGATTTGTTATTTTTGTCGTATTTCAGGAGATTTGGAGCGATTTGGAGTGATTCCGAGATACACCTACTCCAGAGTGTCACCGAAGACTTCCCTGAGGGGTATTTTTAGATTGGAGAGGAGCGGAAGAAGAAAGAACGTCATAGAAGCGACGAGGAGGCAAAAACACTCAGAATGGGCATTTTCAGTGTCTCACTCGGCCGAGTGAAGGAGTCACTCGGCCGACCAGCGAGACCCCGCTCGACCGGCCAGATCGGACACGCTCCAAGTGTGCACTCGGCCGAGCATCAGAAGCCGCCTCGACCGAGTGACTTATCCCGTCCGCCCGAGCGGCACTCAGACGACGCCCCTCAAAAAGAGCCAACTTACTGTTTTTCGTCAGTCTGAGCAGTAGAAGCCCGACTCGGCCGAGTGGCAATTGCCGACCGCCCGAGTGAAGATAAGCCCATCGGCCGAGTGACGATAACTCACTCGGTCGAGTGACGCCCGAAGTGAAGACCCCCCAAGACCCAGGACTTACTGTAAATTCTCAGGGTCTCTCACTTGGCCGAGCGACTTCTGTCACTCGGCCGAGTGAGCAGCACTGCTTGTAGCGGAAATCACGATTTTGGAGCTACGCATGGGCAGTTTGGTCACGAATTTTTGGGCAGTTTTGGGAGGGTATTTGATCACTCCATATTTTACACCTTTTTTCCACATGTTTTCACGCCATTTCGATTGCTCATATTGCGGTTTTCAAGATTATTCGACAATATTGCGATGCTTTTCGCTATTTCTTGTTTTTGTCAGATTTCAGGAAATATGAAGCGATCGGGAGGAAAAATGAGCTTAAAGGATTTGCACCCACTCCGGAGTGTCAACCATGGCCCTTTTGAGGGTTATTTTGCAATGGAAGATGAGTGGAAGAAGAAAGAACGTCGTAGGAGCGACGAGGAAGCGAAAAGATGGAGATTGGGCATTTTCAACATGCCACTCAGCCGAGTGAAGGAGTCACTCGGCCGAGCATTGAGACCCCGCTCGGCCGGCCAAATCGGACACGCAACAGAGATGTATCAGCGTGCACTCGGCCGAGCATCGCACGCCCACTCGGCCGAGTGCAAAGACTCCGTCCGCCCGAGTGGCACCCAGACGACGGCAAGCCAAAATGTCCAACTCTCTGTAATCTGTCAGTCGACTACGAGCTCCGACTCGGTCGAGTTCCAAAATCCCCTCGGCCGAGTGACATTTGCCACTCGGCCGAGTGATGCCGAGGACACGAAGCGCCCAGATTTTCAGACATCCTCCCATTCTTTTGAAATCTACTATCATTCCAGTGGGTAAAGTATTTTTATCATATTTTGTATGGATAGTAGGCTTCATGAAGATTCCAACGCCTCCAAGAACGCGTCAATCGGAGGTCGGATGAAATCTAGGGAATTTCTACAAGTCGATGCTGCAGTGCTGGAATTTGCATGTCAGTGTCACTCGGCCGAGTGACATTTCCACTCGGCCGAGTGACCAGTTTTTGACAGTTTTTGACAGTTTTGACAGAGTGCTGTTTTCTGGAGTTTCTGCAGGAAAGCTCACTCGACCGAGTGAGCTTTCCACTCGACCGAGTGAGCTGTCCACTCGACCGAGTGTGATTTCCACTCGACCGAGTGAGATTTCCACTCGGCCGAGTGAGATTTCCACTCGGCCGAGTCGTAACTGGCACAGATTTCTGGGCACGCGTAGTTTCAGTTTTGGGCCCGATTTTCAGGGGCTTTTTAGGCAGTTTTGCTAGGGTTTTTGGGAGAGTATTTAAGGGGTTTGTAGCCACCATTAGAGAGGATCCCATGATATTTTCTTAGTCCCCAATATGTTTTTCTTATGATTATTTTAGAGGTTAGGCCATGCCCTAGGCCCCCTCTTAGATCTAAAAGCTTGTATTTTGGATTGAAGATCTTCATCAAGGTAAGTATTTTCTTCTTTTTATTTGAATCTTTGTTTTTCTATCTTTTTGTATGCAAGCAATGATTTCTATTGATTCTCATATACTTATTGCTATGCTAGAGTAGATTTGTTGTTCTAGGGTTTGAGGATGAACCCTATGGATCTAATTTCATATTTGTGAAGAATGAATTCTAAATTGCTAGAATTGCTAGGAGGTTAAGTTGTGATTGATTTCCTACGGATAGCTAGGGATTTCCAACGATTTGAGATTTGCAAGAGATTGGAGCCTAGATATTCGATTTAGGTTTACAATTGGGTTTCTCTAGATTTGGTTTGCAAGAGATTGGACCAAAGCTAGGATTTTTAATTGTAAATCTATACACATATTCATTTGCAAGAGATTGGACGAATACGAACTATCACAACCTAGATCGTAACTCGAGTTTGCACGAGAGTGGGCTCGAGGGGCGATTGAACGATGATGTCGATCGTCATGCTAGTGGCTTAGGTTAGGGTTTCCAAGAGATTGGGCCCTAACCTAGGTTTGCTATGGACCGGCAATAGCGCGAGAGCGTGAGCTTGGTTCTACATTAAGTTGTGATTAGTTCACCTCAACGCAAGTCTAGTAATATTGAGATTCACTATTAACAATGATGCATGACGGTCCGTAGTGGGGATTCCCTAGCCCTAGACGTCTTTATTTGATTTTATATCCCCATACTTTGCCCGACGATTGTGACAGGATCGCCGCAAGGCAAATTCCCTCTTTTATTATATTGTATTTGAATCGATATTTGACCAATTTCTTTATCATCGACACCGACATCCACCACCATTTCCATTATATCATACCATAGCCATCTCCACCAATAAAACCATCGTAGTCGAGCCAACCTAGGATAGATTGGAACCAACACCACCTCCTCGTGTTCGATACCCGCTCGCCACTTTGCCGTGCGCTTGCGGTAAAACTACAATCGCCGATCCGGGACGTGTTTCCGGGGCGCGATCAAGTTTTTGGCGCCGTTGCCAGGGAGGTGTTTCCCGTTGGGTGCCAATTTGTCACAATTAGGTTGATTAGATTACATTGAAAAAAAATCAAAAAGAAAAAAATCAAAAAAAAAACATTGAGAGAGATTTTTTCCCACCACCTGCTATTATTATCTTTATCTCTCTTTGTACCACTGACGTCTTTTCCAGGTTGTTTACTTTGATTGATCAGGTACAGTTGTTGCAGTGATGGTGCTTCCAAAGAAAATGCGAGCGGGCTCTATACAACCCTACATATATCTCGCTGCATTCTATCAGGCTGATGGAGAATCCTTCGGGGAAGCCTTGTCTAGGTTTGAAGGAATGTTAGAAATGTTCCAGACGGAGTCAGACCATGAGTGGAATGACTCCACGCTATTTGATATCTTCACTAGAAGGCTAAAGGGACCCTCACGTGAGTTTTTGAAGAGGATGCAAGTGGGGAAGTTCAGTGATCTACAGTTGGCAGCAGCCTTGGAGCAAATGATAGATGATGCTCGATCTACCGGTTCACTAACTGTTACGGTAAGTAAACCATACGACCAAGTATTCATCGATTTTGTTATGGCTAATGTCTCTAGTGCAGGTACCATCATAGATGGAGTGTATGCTTCACTTGAAGGTGATCATATCCACCTTTATACCATCAACACTCCACAAATAGTGACATCTGAGTTGACAAAGGAGGACACGTACACGGACCTATTGAGAAACATTGTCGACATAGTTCGAATTTCCGGTCCATTGACAATAACGGCAGGTGATCCTTTTGAGCTTGAATTTCAAAACTTTATTACTCATTGTATCTCTTCCACAGGCACAATTGATGATGGAGTCTACGCTCTAATTGAGGGGCACAAGACCCACTTTTATACCACGGTCAAGATACATGAGCCCATAGAGCCACCTGCACCTACTATTGAGGAGGCCAAGCCATGCAATCGGGTGACTCGAGATCCAGGAAAGAAACAAAGAAGGAGGCATGAAAAGGAGATGATGACGTTTACATTGCCTTCTATACCTGAGGAGCCTGAGGAGGATGTCCACGTTCAGCTTGGGGGAGAGTCAGATTGTGCCATCGTCGTTCCCCCTTGTCACCCACATGAGCCAGAGCTTGCTGTTGAGGAGGCCTTACATGCGGAGCCAGAGCTTGTCACCGGGGAGGCCGTGCATTGGGACGAGGACACATCCATTCATGAGGATCCTGAGCATTACCCTCCTCCTTTCAAGCTACCGCAGCCACCTCTACTTTCTATAGAGGCTGAGAATCCCTCAGAGGACCACCCTTCCACTGACGTCGAGGACAATCCCACAGAGCTTATGGCTCCCCATCAGGGGGATCTCTTTACTCACTCGCCCTTTATATTTGATTCCCCTCCCGTATATGATGCTTGCTATGATTCAGATTTTGATGACTCATTGCACCTTTTGCAGGATTCATGTACATACGATCAAGAGGTACGATGGGACGTATACGTGGAGGAGAGCGAGGAGTTAGCACCCATGGACGCTATTGAATATGATCAGGAGGTGCGATGGGATAAGTCTGATGATGAGGAGGAGCTGCCTGATGAGACATACACTTATATGCCCGAGCTACCTGAACAACCTGAGGCGAACAATGTGGAGTTGATCGACGTGGTACACGAGAGTAGAGATTTATTTCCAGGGAAGTGTTGTCAATCGTTTTTAATTTTAAATACTTATGTTGATGACCCTCTTTGGAATACATTTATTTTGGGGAAGAATTATCCACATCAGATTGATGCGGCTTATCTCTTACAGGGTACAGGTGGAGTCCTGGGAGAGATGCTGGGAGCCGCATTGCTGGAGTCTGATGGAGTCCGTGGACACACGCATCTGGCGGAGCCACGGAAGGAGCAGTTGGAGCAGTTGCCTGCACCGGCAAAGATACTGGATCCGCCTTTTGCTATAGGTGATATCAATCCAGTAGTGTAGAAATTTTTATTCTTTGAATAAACACGAATTCTCTTGACAGCGAGAGGACCGTATAGATTTGCTTGAATAAATATCACCTCATATGATGGCAACAAAAATCTTTTACACCCCAAACCCATTATAGATATTAATTCCCCTCTTCATATTTTGATGTGTCACATCCTTTTGCTCACCACCATCGAGCATTTCGTTCAAGTGAAACCTCACTTTCTTATTTGTTTGACTTGATATCGCTTAGTGAAGCCGTGACATTTTTGGTCAAGTCATTTGAATAGGATTGTTTGGTATAAGGTTGGGGAAGGCGCTCTCATGCATCATTGTATGTGCATGTAGTTGCATTAGGATTTCATGTCATTCATAGCATCATTTTTCATTCACCCCCTTATTATTATCGTTGTTCCTCATATTCTTTCATTATGATCACATTGAGGACAATGTGAAGTTTAAGCTTGGGGGAGTGCATTTCCATGCCATTTAGATGCATTAGTTGCATTTTTACTTTATTTTAGGATTTTTAAAATTTTTCAAAATTTTTGCATCACCTTTTTGATTTTTCCATCTTATTTTCCTTTTATGTGTGTTCATGCATCATATTTTGTGCTTGATTTTCTTTTCTTTCCTCTCTTTTATTTTTTCTTATTTCTTTATTTTCTTTTCTCTTCTTTTGCTAGATGCGTTCCTTATGATGATATCTCTTATTGCTTTAGCAACCATCACGATGCTTATTATTCCTTGCCATGCTATTTAGAGTATTTTATAGTCTTGCTATTCACATATGCTTGCAAATCTATTTCTTTTGATGATTCCTCTACATGAATGCATGATCTTAATTGAAACTGAATGTATGGATTAGTGTTTAGTATGCTTTTGTTGGAAGTGCACCAAGATTCACGCATCATTAGTATATCTGAAGTATCAGTTTTATTGTCTTATTCACCTTCTGTTGCATGCTTGATATGAAAGTACTCTTTACCGCTTGACTTCGCTTTTTATTGAGATGATTGAGAATATCCCTGCTTACATATGAGTTTTAGTTGAAGTATTATTTTATTGAACCGTTCGTGCACATCTTAGAGTGAACCGAGTGCTACATTATTTCTTTCTCCACATATATCTTTTTATTCTCTACATGTCACTTGAGTTCACCCCCTAAAGATACTTATATCGCATCTATTTCCCAAAAATCCCCACAAAAGAAAAAGTTAGCTCCAAAGAGTCCAAAAAGCCAAAAAGGAGCCAAAATCCAAAAATACAAATCAAATAGCTCCTACAAAAATCCAAAAAGAAAAATGAGAAACAAAGTCCAAAAGAAAAAGAAAAATATTTCTCTATCTCATTATTGGAGCCACAAAATACTTGGGAAAACCAAGGCAAAAATTCCATTTTCCACTATTATATTCCTTTGGATGTGATGCCTCAAGCTAAGCTTGGGAGGGTGAATTCATTTGACCATATGAGCGAGTACGACATTAGAGTGGAGAGGTGCACGAATGGGAAAGTTTGATAATGCTGAAACTTAGCAAAATATATTAGATATGGAGATTTTTCATGATTTGAAATAAATATGTGAATGCCATGACTCTTATTCTATTCTCTATTGCATGCTTGGTGTGCATCTTATATGCTTCATTTATAACTTTAGATTGAAAAGTGCATCACCAACATTTCTATATTAAATTCTATGAAATGTGTGAAGTGGATATGAATTGATTGTATGAATTTAGAGAATCCCTTTTGTTGTTCTTAAAATCTTGTAAGTGCCATGTTTAAGTAAGATATGAAATCTTTATAGCATGTGATTCGTATTTCCCAAGTTATCGTGACGTGTAACTTATGGCTTGAGATCTGAGAGAATAATCTAGAGACCCCTTCCACTTCGTATTCTTTTTCATTCTTTTTCCTTATTTTTACCCTTCGGGTTCGCCTTCTACTTGTCTTCCTCGAGGACGAGTAAGAGGTAAACATAGGGATTTTGATCACTCCATATTTTACACCTTTTTTCCACATGTTTTCACGCCATTTCGATTGCTCATATTTCGGTTTTCAAGATTATTCGACAATATTGCGATGCTTTTCACTATTTCTTGTTTTTGTCGGATTTCAGGAAATATGGAGCGATCGGGAGCAAAAATGAGCTTAAAGGATTTGCACCCACTCCGGAGTGTCAACCATGGCCCTTTTGAGGGTTATTTTGCAATGGAAGACGAGTGGAAGAAGAAAGAACGTCGTAGGAGCGACGAGGAAGCGAAAAGATGGAGATTGGGCATTTTCAGCATGCCACTCGGCCGAGTGAAGGAGTCACTCGGCCGAGCATTGAGACCCCGCTCGGCCGGCCAAATCAGACACGCAACAGAGATGTATCAGCGTGCACTCGGCCGAGCATCGCACGCCCACTCGGCCGAGTGCGTAGACTCCGTCCGCCCGAGTGGCACCCAGACGACGGTAAGCCAAAATGTCCAACTCTCTGTAATCCGTCAGTCGACTACGAGCTCCGACTCGGTCGAGTTCCAAAAGCCCCTCGGCCGAGTGACATTTGCCACTCGGCCGAGTGATGCCGAGGACACGAAGCGCCCAGATTTTCAGACATCCTCCCATTCTTTTGAAATCTACTATCATTCCAATGGGTAAAGTATTTTTCGCATATTTTTTATGAATAGTAGGCTTCATGACGATTCCAACACCACCAAGAACACGTCAATCGGAGATTGGATGAAATCTGGGGAATTTCTGCAAGTCGATGCTGCAGTGCTGGAATTTGCATGTCAGTGTCACTCGGCCGAGTGACATTTCCACTCGGCCGAGTGACCAGTTTTTGACAGTTTTGACAGAGTGCTGTTTTCTGGAGTTTCTGCAGGAAAGCTCACTCGACCGAGTGAGCTTTCCACTCGACCGAGTGAGCTGTCCACTCGACCGAGTGTGATTTCCACTCGACCGAGTGAGATTTCCACTCGGCCGAGTGAGATTTCCACTCGGCCGAGTCGTAACTGGCGCAGATTTCTGGGCACGCGCAGATTCAGTTTTGGGCCCGATTTTCAGGGGCTTTTTAAGCAGTTTTGCTAGGGTTTTTGGGAGAGTATTTAAGGGGTTTGTAGCCACCATTAGAGAGGATCCCATGATGTTTTCTTAGTCCCCAATATGTTTTTCTTTGGATTATTTTAGAGGTTAGGCCATGCCCTAGGCCCCCTCTTGGATCTAAAAGCTTGTATTTTGGATTGAAGATCTTCATCAAGGTAAGTATTTTCTTCTTTTTATTTGAATCTTTGTTTTTCTATCTTTTTGTATGCAAGCAATGATTTCTATTGATTCTCATATCCTTATTGCTATGCTAGAGTAGATTTGTTGTTCTAGGGTTTGGGGATGAACCCTATGGATCTAATTTCATATTTGTGAAGAATGAATTCTAAATTGCTAGAATTGCTAGGAGGTTAGGTTGTGATTGATTTCCTACGGATAGCTAGGGATTTCCAACGATTTGGGATTTGCAAGAGATTGGATTCTAATCGATGGGAAGGCCTAGATATTCGATTTAGGTTTACAATTGGGTTTCTCTAGATTTGGTTTGAAAGAGATTGGACCAAAGCTAGGATTTTTAATTGTAAATCTATACACATATTCGTTTGCAAGAGATTGGACGAATACGAACTATCACAACCTAGATCGTAACTCGAGTTTGCACGAGAGTGAGCTCGAGGGGCGATTGAACGATGATGTCGATCCTCATGCTAGTGGCTTAGGTTAGGGTTTGCAATAGACTGGGCCCTAACCTAGGTTTGCTATAGACCGGCAATAGCGCGAGAGCGTGAGCTTGGTTCTACATTAAGTTGCGATTAGTTCACCTCAACGCAAGTCTAGTAATATTGAGATTCACTATTAACAATGATGCATGACGGTCCGTAGTGGGGATTCCCTAGCCCTAGACGTCTTTATTTGATTTTATATCCCCATACTTTGCCCGACGATTGGGACAGGATCACCGCAAGGCAAATTCCCTCTTTTATTATATTGTATTTGAATCGATATTTGACCGATTTCTTTATCATCGACACCGACATCCACCACCATTTCCATTATATCATACCATATCCATCTCCACCAATAAAACCATCGTAGTCGAGCCAACCTAGGATAGATTGAAACCAACACCACCTCCTCGTGTTCGATACCCGCTCGCCACTTTGTTGTGCGCTTGCGGTAAAACTACAATCGACGCTCCGGGACGTGTATCCGGGGCACAATCAGTATTTAACCCCAGATTCTAACCTAGTTTAAAGATCTTTTTCATTGCTTTTGGCAGCCTTTTTAGATTAGACTTTTTAGAGTTTATTTCTTGTGATTGGAGAGGAGAGAAAAGTGTTATTTTGTTGGATTCTTGGAAAGCTACATTGGTTTGTCTTCCTCTCCATTAAAAATCCCATTTTTATTGTTATTTTGAATATTGCCATGAATTTCATTGCTATTTCTATTGATTATTCTTTCATTAGCAATATGATTTGTGAGTAGTCTTAATGTCTTAGGGCGCGGGGATGAACCCTACGAGCCCAATTTCTGATTTGTGATGATTTGGTAGAACTATTGCTAGAATTGCTATTAGGGTTAGTTTGGGATCGATATATTACGGACGGCTAGGAGTTCATATCGATTGGGATTTGCAAGAGATTGGATCCCAATTCGATAGGAAACCCTATAAATCCGAATTGGGTTGAAATCGAGTTTCCGTAGTATCGGTTTGCAAGAGATTGGACCGATACTAGGGTTCTCGGTTGCAATTCTATACTGATACCCGTTTGCAAGAGATTGGACGGGTAGGAACTATCCCAACCTAGGTCGTAGCCTGAGTTTGCACGAGAGTGGGCTCGGGACGCGATTGAACAATGATGTTGATCCTAATGCTAGCTTGCCTAGGCTAGGGTTTGCAAGAGATTGGACCCAAACCTAGGTTTGCTATAGACCGACAAAAGCGTGAGAGCGTGAGCCAGGTTTCACATTCAGTTGCAACTAGTTCACCTGAAATTCTACCCTAGCAATTGTGATACCAATGAATCACATTGACGAGATGCGGTGAGTAGCGGAGATTCCCCATTCCCTAGGCGTTTTTATTTGATTTTATATCTCCATACTTTGTTTGACAATTGTGACAACATCGCCGAAAGGCACTTTCCTACTCTTCTATCCCAATAGCCAGGTTGTTCGGAGAAGGCACTGTCATACGTCCTCCCTGTGTTCGATACCCGCTCGCCGCTACACCGTGCGCTTGCGGTAAAACTACACGGTCGCTCTTTAGGGTGTACGCCCCGTGCGCGATCAGATATATATAAAGCATGCAGAAGCAGACAGGAGAAATAAATACCGCATATTCAAATCGAAGCATGATAATCTAGGGGTCATTCCTGGACAGGTATATAAAGTAAAATCACAAAGTAGAAGTACACCACACAGCTAGGCACGACGCACGACTCACAAAAAGCTAAGTGGATCCACGATGCATGAAATGTAAGAGGACTCGATATCCTAGGGCTAGTGAGTGTGATGATCGATGCCATGCTAGGTGTGTGTGATTTTGTGGCAATTCATCATAGGGTTCATCCCTAGGAGAAAGAGATAAAAAGAAGAAAAGAAAAAGAAAAAGAAAAAGATGGAGAAAAACGACTCAAATAACGAAGAAAAAGAAACAAATGACGCACAAAGTGCGACTCACCCAAGCTGAAACTTGCATTGCCCTCAATGCAATAGAACTATGTACGGGAGGGCAATGAATGTGGGGGGGAATACGCACAGACACAAAAAGACACGAAAAAACTAGAAAGTCACACAAACGAGACTGAAAATACAAATAAAAAATAAAAAGCACACCACATGACATATAAAATAGAAAATAAAATAAAATAAAAAGGGAAAATTACACGACATGACAAAATAAGCAAACACACAAAAAAAAACACAACAGCATACAGAAAAAAGTTGACTTCCCCCAAGCTAGACATGACAATGCTAGCAAGATGATGTGATCGTGAACATGCAGAGATATGCAAGGGGGAGGTCAGAAAACAAAATGAAATCAAAAAGCAAGAGATGGGGAGTCATCGCCCTCCTCGGAAGAGGGTGCGGATGGGTGGTCGGGGGAGGCAGGGGGTGTGCAGAGAAGTGGGGAATGAGGTGGAGGAATATGTGCAGTGGGGGTGTGAATGATGGGTGAAGTGTCGGTGGAGGTGGGTGGTGGTGGGAGTACGACGATCAAGGACATGGTAAAAGGGATAGAAATGGGGGGAGAAGGTGTGATGGTGACGGTAGTGGGTGGCGGTGGAGAGATCTGGAGCGCACCTGTAATTTCTTGCGGCGCACATAGGAAGTGACGGAGGAGGAGGGAGGAGGTGGTGTGGGGGCGACAGAACTGGTCGTGAGAGGAGTCATGGAAATGGGGATGGGAATAGACGTGGGAGGGGGGATGATCGCCTAGGTGGGGGTGGAGGAGGTGGGGATGGGTGGGATGGTGGAGGAGAAGAATGTGACGGGGGAGGTGATGATCGTCGAGGTGGCGAAGGTGGTGGGGAGGGATGTGTTATAGGTGGTGGTGGTCCGTGTAGGTGAGTGAGAAGTCGGAGGATGGCGGCCACGTTCCTCTCAAGTGCGAGGAAACGTGGGTGAGTGAGAAAGGAGGATGGTGATGGGTCCGAGGGGACAGAGGACCTGGCAAGAATACGGAGAGCATCGACCTCGGCCTCGAGAGCAAGGCGAGCTGAGGCCTGGCGGCGACCAAAAGAAGTGGACTGTTGTGAAGCAGTAGTGGTGTCGAGAAGTGATGTGGAAGTAGTGCCTGCGGCAGTGGTCATGCCGGCACTGGACACAAGGCCGGAGATGTCCGCAGAAAGATCCTCAGCAGTGATAGGTCCACGAGTACGGGTGGTGTGACTCGGGCCAGCCCCGATTTCTCCCCGAGACGCAGGAATTTCCTGCTCGCCTAAGTGGGCGGCATGAGAAGGTGGTCTGCCTGTGTCCGGGGGAAGGAAAGGAAGGTGCAACCCCGCTAGAAACTCGGGATCGGGCGGAAAATTCGAATCCGCTACTATAGCAACAGTCATGCGAGCGGGGTTGGGAAGAATGGTGTAGGAGCGAGGGGGGTGGCCGTAGTTGAATTCGAAACGGCGATCAGGAAGGGGCTTAATCATAAGAATATGCCGCAGGACATCAAGATCTAGACGTGAGGGTCCTCCGGCGACGGGAAGATCATGGGGGAAGTTGATATTAAATTGGGGATAAGAGGCAATTACAGTGATAATTCCCCCGCAACAAATCTTGCCCTTGCCGGCCCGACTAATCTCTAGGAGCTTATAAATAAGCCAGTCACCGGCATGGACGGGGATAGTAGGGGCCCTAAAGCTAATCCCATCATCATCACGAACGAAGGGGAAAGTCATGGCCCATGGAATGAAAAGATCAGGGATGGTCACGGTGCCTGACTCATCCCTGGGGAAAAATGCTGAGGATATGATCCGATGGGCCAGAAGGAATATAGGATGGATGATGGAGGGGCCTTGGCCTTACCTCAGGGATAGTGAGGGAGTATGGTGAGGCGGAACCAAAAGTTATCGGCGTCAAATTCTGGCGGGTATCCGTAGTGTCGGATAGCGTCGTTCCCAAGAATAGGGAAACCAAATATATCATTGATCGTGTTCAGGTTGGTGCAGATGGTTTGGTTACGCACCCGAAAAGTGACGATCGACCCCGACTCACAAACGAGGGAGGAAAGAAATCCCAGTGTGAGGGACGGGTAGGACACCGCGGTGGTGTTCAGGAAGGCTAACCAACCTAGGTTCGCGAAAAGAGTCTCGACCTCGGTGAAGATACCGAGATCGATAAGCGATTGGGTATGTGCAAACTTGGTTGATAGATGCCCTTGAGCATCAAGTCTATGGTAGAAGTCTTTTTGCTCTTGGTTCCGAAATTGATATCCATGCGGGCCCAACATTGGGTCCGGAGGGGGGATAACAGGTGGGGGAGGGGCCAGTGAAAGTGCACGTGGTGTATTGAGAGGAGGACGTGTTTGTTTACGTCTCTTTCAGGACGGTTCCTCCTCCCGCATGATACCCTTTCCCTTATCACGATTCCGGGCCATAGTGAGTGTGTGAGAGTGATGCAAATGAGTGTAGAACACGAAAAAATTCACGCACACACAAACAATCAAGCGGTTAGAAATTTTAGGGTAAAAAGTAAACTTGAGCAATGGAGCAAAGTTACCCAGCATAGGTAGTAGTTCCTTGCTTGAAATTGACCCCCAATACCATGCAATCGGACGGAGTGTGGAGCCGCGGCACTTATCTTCAGCGAAAAATCCGAAAATGGGGGATTAGGGTTTGAGAAATCGAAATGGGGGAAAGAGAGGGAGTGAGAACGATGGAGAGATGGAAGGGGTATGTGGAGAGAGAGGCTAGAGGGGCAGTGGAGGTTGTGGGAGGAGTTTTCCGACCGTTGGGAAGTCAGAGGAGACGAAACAACGGTGAAAACGGCGAGATCGGGCGAGAGAAACGAACGGGTGGGGGGATATTTATAGGGTTTAAGTCGAACCGATCGGGTGAGTTGTCACCCGATCGGTTGACTTTTAGGTCTAGATTTTCAGCTGAAGAAATGCTACAGGCGAACCGGTCGGTTGATAACTCACCTAATCGGTTGGCCGCTCCACAAATTTTTCCGAAAGTTTGGTACAGCTCACCCGGTCTGTCACCTAATCGCTCTGCGTATCAATCGATCGGTTGATCATTTCCCAAAAATTCCCAAGGCTTCTGCCCAGTTTACCCGGTCCATCACCCGGTCTCGGCTGGCTTCACCCGATAGGTTCGTTGAGTGACTGATCCGGCCATCAGCTGATACATCCCAACCCGATCGGTTCGTTGAGTGACGGAAGTTCTTGCGGCTGGATTTATTTATTAAAAATAGACAAAACGAAGTTAAAAATAATTCTAAAAATGGAAACAAAGGGTTTAGAGCATGAGTTGCCTCCCATGAAGCGCTTTTGTTTAACGTCGTTAGCTTGACACACGTTGATGATGTTCAAGGTGGGCGATACGGGTGATGCCCAAAGTTTGGCATCGTTTTAGCCTTTCCCTTTGTTGCAGTCGATGGCGACAAGAGAACTTGCTCGACTACTCTCCCTTGATCGACGGGGTCCGGAGGCTTCTCCTTCATATTGGCGTCCTCCGCCACTCATTTGAGGATACGGACCTCATCCCTGGCGAGCCCCATGGGCTCTTTGCCTTTTCTCCTCGTAGGAGGAGCTTTTGAGAATCCGGGAGGGATCACATGTCAGGTGACCACCTCATCAGCAACTTCTTTCTTTGGGGAGCCAACTTGCTCTCCAAGGTCTCCTAAGTGGTCGGAGGAATTTCTCGAGAGAATTTCCCAAGAGCTTGCCTCTACAGCTCTCTCTTCTTCCAGCTCCAGCGCATTGATACTAGGATCATCCGGAGGATCGGGGTGCTTCATCGACAACCCCAAGTCAAATTCGACTCTTTCTTGGCCGACGTTGAGGGAAAGCTTCCCATTCTTAACGTCTATCAAAACTCCGACGGTTGCCATAAAGGGTCATCCAAGGATAATAGGGGTGTGATTATCTTCCGGCATGTCCATCACCACAAAATCAACCGGTACTGGTAGTCCTCTCACATCAATGGGGAGGTCGTCTACTACTCCCACCGGGTATTTCACCGAACGGTCAGCAAGTTGTAATGTCATGCCGGTGGGCTCCAAGTCTCCCATCCCTATTCTCTTGTATAGCGATAGGGGCATTAAGCTGACGCTCGCTCCTAGATCGATGAGCGCCCTCTGGATTTGCACTTCTCCAATAGAGCAAGGTATGGAGAAACTTCCTGGGTCTTTGAGCTTGGGCGGGTTTGCGCGTTGAATGAGGGCGCTGCACTCCGCCGTTAATACGACCTTCTCTTTTCTGGATCCTCGTGTCACCAAGTCCTTTAGAAATTTGGCATATGAGGGAATTGTCTCGATCGCCTCGAGGAAGGGGATCTGTAAGCTCAGATCTTTCACCATGGCAAAGAATTTACCATACTTCTCAGCAATCTTAGCTTTGGTAAGCCGTTGTGGAAAAGGCACAACAGGCTTGAATACTCTGAGGTTCCCTTCCTCATCCTTTTTCTTCTCCTCTCTATGAGCTCCCTCCGGAGTAGTTGGCTTTGGCGACGAAGCACCGTCGTCATTTAATTTCTCAATTGGTCGTTCCATGACCAACGGTGCTTCCGGTCCTTTGGGGGGCACTCTCGTGGGTATTTGCGTTCCGCTCCTCAAGACGATGGCGGACACGTTCTCATGCTTATGCGTGAGCGCCAAGGTCCGATTTACCCCCCTCAGGTTCACCTCAGGCTGTGGCGGTAATAGATTCTGCGGTCTCTGAAGGTTCGCCACTTGTAACCCCAGTTGGGTCACCTGATCAGTGAGGACTCTCTGTCCCATCTCCATCTTCAGATTTATTGTCTCCTGGTTGGCGACATATTGATCAAGAGGGACTCAACCGGAGAGATGGCCCTCTGCTGGCCATATTGTTGCTGGATGGGCTGCTGATTCCTTGGAGTGTACTGTTGGTACTATTGTGGAGGTTGTTGCTGCTGAAATTGCTGCTGCTGAAACTGCTGCTGAGGCCTAGCCGGCTGATATATCTGTTGTTGTTGCTGAGTCGGCTGCTGATAAGGCGCCCGGTAGCTAAGGTTTGGATGATTCCGGTTGTTTGGAGAGTAGGCCGGGTTGGAGTTGGTTCGTGGTGGAAAAGGAGCATTCCCTGTAGGATTGTAAAATAATGTGCTCGCCTGATCCAATGGTGGTGAGATGTCACCACCGTCGAATTCTCCAAAAACTTCAGATTCCACTGCAGCAATCTGTTGTGTACCGACGCCACCGGTGCCTAACATCAATGTGGAGATATGGGTCGACAGCAAGAAAAACTTACTGGATAATTTGTCGACGTCCTTGACTCTGTGTATGCCCCCAGATCTAGGTGTGGCTCTCTCGGCACACCACCGCTCATTGTTAGATGCCATATTTTCCAGAATCTGTCCGGCATCTTCTTAACTTCTTGACATAAAGGACCCTCCAGCCGCGGCATCCATGTAAGATTTCAAATTGTCCCTCAACCCATTATAGAACAGATTTATGATCTGCCACTTGGGGAGCTCATGGTGGGGACATCATCGCTGCATCTCCTTGTATCTCGTCCAAGCTTCATGCAAGGACTCGTGGCTGGCCTGGGAGAAGGAGGAGATCTCACTCCTCAGCTTCATGGTCTTCCCTGAAGGAAAGAACTTTGTCAGGAAAGCATTTGAGAGCTTCTCCCAGGTGTTGAATGTATTCGGGTCCTTCCCCCCTAAGCCACAGCTTGGCCTTGTCTCGCAAAGAGAAGGGGAACAGCTTAAATCGGATCGCCTCAGTTGTGACACCGTTTATCCGGAAGGTGTCACATTTCTCCAAGAAGGAGTCCAAATGTTCAATGGGGCTCTCCATGGGTGCACCCGAAAATTGATCCTGCTGGATCCACGTCACCAAAGACGGCTTAAGCTCGAAGCTTTGTGCCGTAAAAGCCGGAGGACGGATGGCGGAGGTGGACTCGATGGATGGCATTGAGTACTCCAACAGGTACTTGTGAGGCGGGGTGTTCTCTCCCATGGCCTTAGGATCCTCTCTTCTTCGCTTCTCGACAGCCAAACGCCTTAGGGTGGCGTTTATCCCTGGATCAACGGGAATCAAGTCGTCGAGACTTCTTGAACTCCTGCGCATGAAAAACAACAAACACCCTTGAAGCGAAAAGTGGGAAAGAAAGAGATAAGATAAAAAAATAAAAATAAAAATAAGAAAATAAAAAGGAAAAATAAGAATGCGAAAATTATCACGAGGTAGGGATGAGAGCTAGACACAAGGGTTCATGAAATCCTAAAATAACAAGCACGTTGCCTCCCCGGCAACGGCGCCATAAAGCTTGACGCCCCCCCCCCCCGCTTATGCGCGTTTTTGATGTGTGCAATGATATGATTGGGGGCGTGAGATTTAAATATTTGTAACCGCAATCGCACAGTGTTGTAGTGTGGCTTGGGGGTCGAACTCAGGGAGGCGTGGATGTGCTTGTGTCAAGAAGGATCAAATTCACCCCATGGGCGAGCTAGCCCGAATCGGATGATGGGTTGTCACAGTAAATGGAATACGAGGGATAAACAATATAAAGGAAAAACCCGGGACTTTGGTTTCCACCCTATCGTGCGATTCTCGCCGATACGGCCTACGGGTAGGATACTGATCGGAATCAGGGTCTAATGGTGAGACGTTGCCTCTGAAAGTGGTACCAGCATCCCATGGGCCCGATATTCAGGTCGGTGCCCAGGATGATACGCCGGACTTCCCGGGTTCGGTCAGTTGGCACTCCCGCGTCCATTAACACTGACCGACTCCTGGAGCACTAAGTTCACAACGATAACTCCCAACGTCTCATCATGCCGCTCCCGCGCACTAGGATTCGACGTCTACCCTAAGGGCGTGAGCTATGGCTAGGGAGTCAACCGCCAAGTTTATTCCCCCTTTGCCCAACAGTCAATGACTTTCTTTTTCCCATCGACGACAATAAAACACCCCGCGTAACCGTTAGATTCCTAATCCCTATCGATTTCCTAGTCCTACGGACGCATCGGGAAGAGCCCACGAAGGGGTTTCTACCAAAATCCCAGATTTGGGAACTACTCACACATATTTAGTAAAAAGCAATCTAAATAGAAATCTACCATTAGAAACATGATCGGGCGATTGAAAAGCAGTAAGAGCAATGCTAATAACACTATATTAAAGTTTGACAAAGATCAGAAAACTTACAAACATCTGAAAAATTACAGCCGTCAAGAGAGAGAAAAACATCAAAAAATGACAACTCCCGTTTCTGGAAACCCTAGGGGTTCTATTTATAGAATACGAAATCACCCGATCGGGTGAAAAGTCACCCGATCGGGTGACCTGCTTCGTTTCTTCGGCAGCACAGAATAGGACCCCACCCGGTCACCACGGCACGGTCGGTTGAGGCATGAGCTGATCGGTTGGATCTTCGTGCCGTCGGGTGAACCGATCGGTTGATCTATCCGTGTCGTGGCTTCAGAGGATCGGCTACAGGTGAACCGATCAGGTGAAAGTCACCCGATCGGTTGGCATTCAGCGTCAGAATTCTAGAGAGTTGGGGCGTTTGAACCGGTCACTGAACCGACCGGGTGACTTCTTGGCCGCTCCAACTTGTGTCCGGGTGGTGCACGCGTGCATCACCCGATCGGTTGGAAATGGCCAACCGGTCGGGTGAGGGGATGAAAGATGCGATCTTCGTCGTTTGACCACCTGGATCACGCGTGACTCCTCCCATTGCTCCGGGGACTCATGATATCGTCGTTTTATGTCCCCTATGCCAGTAAAATCCTGCTAAATACGAAAAACACGGAAAAGTGAAAGAAAACAAGAAAACATGAGAAAACGAATATAATACGGCGGTAAATAACGGAAAAACACGGAAGAAAACGTGCGCAAATATACGAAATATAAACGCACGTCACAGTTCATGGCATGCTTATGTACTGGGGGCCGTTAATAATGGGTCTAATGGCATGCTACTGTACTGGGGGCAGTTCATAGCATGATACTGTATTGGGGGTAGGTAATAATGGGTCTATGGCATTCTAATGTACTTTGGGGGGCAGGTTGTTTTCAACATAGAAAACTTGTCTAAACAATTAGTAGATTTAGGTTACACAAACATGGTAGTCAACAGATAGTGTTCTTCAAGTCCATATGTAGAGTTAGGTTACACAATTAATTATTATCTTCATCATATAAAATTTGTTGAAACAATAGGAGAAGAGGAACTAAATTTGTTTAAAATTTTGGGTGGAACTAAATATGGGAAGGGGCTAAAATTTTTGCATGGAACTAAATAAACAATGAGGGGAACAATATTTTCTCGGAGAAACTAAATTTTGAGGGGAACTAAAATTTTTAATTATTTGATTGAACGAAATTCTCTGAGGAGAACTAAATTTTGTGGTAATTAAGATTTTGAGGGGGACCTAATAATTGTTGCATTTTAATTATTGTTGTTCATTTAAAATTAGGGGGTCTAAGATTTCGCGGGGGAAAATCTTAAGTGAATTATGCATGCGGGCATGTGTTATGACTAGTACACACACACACACATGTATATATATATATATATATATATATATATATATATATATATATATATATATATATATATATATATATATATATATTGAAAAGTTAGTGATCCATCTTTATTAAAAATGACAAAATAATGGTACAATAATTACATGGGTAATTATAAGTGAATGGTGAAGACCGGAAAGGGGATAGGGCACAAGCGCCGTCACCCTTTACCATCGTACCAATCATTCATAGTTACCCAAAATGACAAAGAATGCGGTATCATCCCTCATCTCGAAACTCCCATCTAGACATTGCAACCCTTGTATCATGAGAATCTGGCTCTAAGTCTCTCAGGATTGTTCTGACATCCTCCGCAATAGCCTCGAACAGAGTTGTTTTCGGACGCTTTGTTGCTTCAAAAATCCTTTTTTTCCTTTCCTTCCAAATATGCCATACCAAAGCAGATAGCACTGTTTTTGCTAACATACTTAGAGGATCATTATGTGCAAAATGTCTTAAGTAATAATCTCCCACATCAGATAAACTAGGGTCAACGTTAGCATCAACCCCCAATTTTAGAAGACACCTTTTAAGCAAATAGCTGGAGTATCCACAACCGAAATACAGGTGAGTAATGTCCTCCTCAATTCCGGCTTCACAGAGGCAACATTCAGATTCAATGCGTGGGTTCCACCTAGCAAGTTCAGCCTTAGTTTGAAGCTTCCCTAGAAAGGCCCGAAGAGTTGATAGAGCCATTTTAGGAACGACATTTTTAAACCAAACAATTTTTGCATACAGGAATTTCGGTTGCCTGTGCCTGACACCCTCCCAAGCCACAGCATAGGAGAAGTTCCTTCCCCATAGGAATTCCCAGTAATCCACCCCATTTTGTAACTTAATTTGCTGCAAGAGTGGCCGAATGAAATCTATGCTAGGATCCTGGCTACAGTTTGATCTGTCCCAGTATGCAGATACCGTTTTTTCTTCCGCATTAATAGGAACTTCTTGTAAATCACATATAGGCCCAACGGGTAACCAATTATCTTTCCAGAAAAGCATTGAGTTGCTATCCATGACTCGTCTCCTAATCAAATGTATTGAGTAACGCCTGCAAAATAACATGAACTTCCAGGTGCCCGACTGAGTAGTCTTCCCTTTGGCTGCAAAGAATTGCGCCGAGTCCTTGTAAGTTTGCCTCATATACTTAGCCCAGAGCCCCTAACCTGTTAACAAGCGCCAAGTTAATCGAACCCCAGCCGCATTGCTTAAATCAGGGAGTAAACGTAATCCCACTCCTCCCTCTTCCTTCGGGGTACATATGTCCTTCCAAGCCCATATGTGAGAAGACCCCCAAATAAACTTCCTACAAGCTGAAGTGATAGTACGGATTACTGATTTGGGGATACGATAAACCTGAAGCCAAAAAGAAAGCATTCCATAGATAACTGATCTGACAAGTTCAATACGGCCAGAGATAGATAGGATCGTAGAAGTCCAACCCATTAACCTCTTCTTACATTTATCTATGAGCCTGCCGTACATAGAAGGCTTTGGGTACCTTGAGGATAGAGGCAAACCCAGATAAGTATTGAATGAAGTGGCAAGTTTAATTCCCAAGAGGCTAGCTAACTCAGATGGATTCTTAGTTCCTTTACTGAAGATGGCAGTACTTTTCTCCCAATTTATGTCCAGACCTGTCAAGTTGGTGAAATCTTCAATTAAGTCAACCAGACCCTGAAAGGAGAGCTTGTTTGCCCGACAAAAAAGAAGTAGGTCATCTGCAAATAAGAGATGAGATATAGATCCAACTCGCCTCATGGCCTGAATACTGCCCCCAGAGATGGCCTGATCAATCAACAGAGAGAAAGCTTCCATAGCAATTACAAAAAGGTAAGGGGATAGAGGGTCACCTTGTCTAATTCCCCTATTACCTTCAAAGTATCCAGCTGGAGAGCCATTTATCATAACAGAGAAAGTGGGAGTGGATACACATTCCTGAATCCAAGAAATAAATCTCCTGCCCAAACCCAATCTGTGCAGAATATAGTATATAAATTCCTGATTTACACTATCAAAAGCCTTCCGTAAATCCAGTTTTAAACAACATCTGCTCCCCATTGGATTGCTAAAGACTCTTATTTTCTCATGCGCAATAAGAGCACTGTCAGAAAGGAGCCTCCCTTTTAAAAAAGCGGACTGATTTTCAGATATAAGATCATGAATCACATGTTTCAGCCTGTTACAGATTCTTTTACTGATGACCTTGTATATCACATTACAGCAGGCAATAGGTCTATAGTCAACAAGATTAGTGGCATTGGAGTTTTTAGGAACCAGCGTCAGATTTGTATGGTTTATAGGATGCATAATCTTCCCAGAACGAAAAAAAGAATGTATTGCAGTAGTAAGGTCTTTACCTACTATATTCCACCCATGTTGGAAGAAAAGGCCATTGTAGCCGTCCGGGCCAGGGGATTTATCCACCCCTATTTGGAACATAGCTTCCTTAATCTCCTCATTTGAAATATGGCGCTCAAGCCAAACAACCGCCTCAGGGGTAACAATACGCTTAGTAACAATTTTTGGGAAAACATTCCAGTAGCTATGCTGAGTGTATAAATTTTTAAAATAGCTAGGAGCATCCTCTCTGATGTCTTCAGTAGATCTACATTTTCCTTCTGCATCTATCAGGTGGCTCAGGTTGTTATGACTTTGCCTAGCTTTTATAGCCGTGTAGAAGAAATTTGAATTCCTGTCTCCCAAAGCTAGCCAATTTTGTCTGCTCTTTTGTCTCAACATATCCGCTTCCATTTCAATCATAGCAATTAATTTATTTGATAAATCTCGCTCATGCCGCTGAAGACTCAAACTATAGTGGAGAGTTAGGTTGCTTCGTACCTCATGCAGTGCTGAAGTGCATTCGGCAATCATTGACTTCGAGTGTCGCTGTTTAGCCCAAGAGCGCATAGCCATTTTCAGATTCCTTAGCTTAGTAACTAGAATGTGCATAGGTGATCCAATTACCTAATAATCCCATGAGTTTTCCAATAATTCTTGATAGCCCTGCAGCTTGGTCCACGCATTGAAAAATCTGAAAGGCTTGGGGTAAGAGGCCATCTTTGAGTGGAGTTTGATCACCATCGGGGCATGATCACTAGTGTTAGACTCCAAATATTCAAGATAAGATTCCGAAAGTAATTGGAGCCATTGGGTGTTACACAGAACCCGGTCTAATCGTGACGCAATACGCCCCGCACCTAACCTCTGATTGCACCAACTAAGAGGATTGCCAATGCTTTTAATATCAGATAAAGAGCAGCTATTGATACAGTCATTGAAGCCATTCAAAACATCAGGAATACATCGCCTTCCACCCAGCTTCTCATTTGTAAACCGAATGCAATTGAAATCCCCGCCCACGATCCAAGCTTCCCCAGTAAACAATAAGCTATCCCCTGCAAGATAAGTCCAGAGCTTGCTTCTTTCACTGTGAACATAGGACCCGTATACACCAGTGATCCCAATAGAAAGGTCCCCTTCATTCTTGCATCTAAGGGTAATGTGCTGGGCTGATATAGAAAGAATCACCGCATGCCACAATTTATCCACTCCTATAAGTATTCTTCCCCCGGATTGAAGAGAAAAATTGTCAAAAAGAGTCCAGTCAGTTGGAAAACAATTCCTCCATGTGCCAACACCCAATTTCAACTTAGTCTCAATTAACACCACCACCGTAGGCTTAATGAGCTTCAATCTATCGCGGAGGTCCTTTCTTCTGATCGCATTGTTTAGACCTCGCGTGTTCCATATAAAAATACTCATTTAATAATGGGTTTAGAGGGGGGCTTACACGTAGCACCTTCCATTATTCTCACACTTCTCCTAGAACTGCGAACATTTGTCTCCTGCGGCGCATGCCTATTTGAAAGCACTTTATGCAACCCATTCACACCACCAGTCCCCACCTTAGCCGAGTCCCACTCAAGGTTAATCATAACCAAGCTGTCAGGGGCAGGGGTGTCATGGGGAGCTTGGGGGGAAAGTAAACAGCTCCCATGTGCCGTAGGTGCATCCGACACAGGGAGAGAAATAGTCTCCGAGTAGGTGTTTTTATCATTTGCAGCACACCCCGGTTCATATGCAGCACACACCGGATCATTTGCTGAGGTTTGGTGTTCCGTAAGAATGGCCTGGGGAGAGCATTCAGATGAAATTCGTATTTCGTTTGACCCATGAGAATTTAGTGCATTACCATCAGCATCACCCAAGCTGATACCTCCAGCTCCTGAATCATTCTCCAACCCGCTAGGATCCTGCGATCCCCCTCCATTTAGTGCAAGGGGGGAGATGTAATTATATTATCTTGCTGCAAAGATTCCGAGCTCTTACCAGCATTGTTTGTATTGAGTCCCTGATGAGAGATCTCATTGACTTCCACGGCCACCTGTATTGTTTCATCCATTTTCCGACTACATGATCCAATATCACCATCCAGCATATTCAGTATATGATCTGTGGCCACTTCTACTATTTTCTCTTTACCTTTAGGTTCTGCAACAACTTTTGCAACATGAACTTTTTGGATTGAAGGGAGCGTCTCCAAATCCGGACATTGAATATCAGAGTGCCTAAAGCAGATGCACTTTGAACATCTTGGGGGCTCCCCCTCAATCTTAACCCCAATAGTTAGATTTGAGCCATCCTCTAGCATTACATCAACAGAAGTTGGAATCGGTTTTTTGGCATCGATTTCAACTAAACATCATGCATACGATATCCTCTCTAGCCTGGCTGTTAACCGATCCAGGCATAGAGGAACTCCAATCACAGAACTTATGGCATTGAAAATTTCACGTGTCCACATGCTCAACGGGACACCGTGAAGCTGCGCCCACACCGGGACCGCAGTTAGTATGTCCCTTTCATGTCGAAGATAGGGGTTCCAACGTTGCAATACCACTAGCCTTCCGTCAAACAGCCAAGGTCCCCCATGAAGTATTCTTTCACATTCAGTTTCGTCCCCAAACTTGAAGTAGAAATATCCATTTTCTTTACTAAAAATTTTAAGCCCCCTCTTGATGTACCATAGCCTGTCCACCCAAGCACAGATTTGTCCGTAATATGGAACATCGCCTAACACATACCCAACCAGCGTGTTTTTCCACTGAGCTGCTCCTTTCTCCAATAGGTTGTTCGGTACCAACGCAACTTCGACACCCGCGTCATTCACCACTGGTTTGACAAACTCCATAGTTAGATCTGAGGCATACTGCCTCCTGTTGGCACATTTATCCGCCCATGATTGCTTTTCCAACTTAGTATCAATGGATATGTTAACTTTTGGTCTCTTTGGAATTTTATCAAACACGTTGCGGGTGTCATCCCTAACCACATGAGAAGAAAAGCCATGGTGCCTACCAGGGGGACCTCGTGATGAAGCTCCCTTCTCCCACCTTTGCTGATTCCCGATGCCACCCTCCCTATGTGACGCCTTACGCCTTAACACCAGTTGCCAACCGCCGGTATTGCCTTCATCTCTCGAACCGGTAGTAGGTCGCTGCAAACCAATGGTACGATGCCCCAAGCCCGCCTGTCCATCTCCAAAATTTCCTTTAAGCGCATCCCCGCTGGTAGATGAACACCGATTGCCCCCTCCGGGATCTTCAATCTCTTGGGCAGATCGCCTCTCCGGAATTTCCGCTCGTGTAGCCTCCATCCACTTTTATGTATGTATGTATGTATGTATGTATATATATATATATATATATATATATATATATATATATATATAATAGAGTAATGCTATTATGAGATGGTGAGCTCAAATCGTTAGCGTGAGCTAGCACAATCGGCAACACCAATTAACGATCGGCACCGTTCATCTTCAAGAGCATGTCGATAGATCTATACCATAAAAAATTAGAGATTATAAACCCCAAAATCCTATGGATCAACCCGTTCCAATTTTGTTACATTTACAGGCAGCTTGTAAACCGTTCATCTTCCAAACACTTGATGGATCTGATAGAAATGTCCAAATGACAAAAAATTATACATAAAGATCACTTGATAGATAGAAGAAGATGGACGGTTCCGATTGATGATTTGGCATATAGTTTTGGCTAGTTCGAGATATGAATATCTCATCTCACCATCTCACCATCTCATATTATCATCTTTATATATATATATATATACTAGTCATTACCCGTGCCCATAGGGCACGGTTTATTTAATGGCTGAGTTCCCCCCCACCACAAATTACAAGTTCACCCAAATATCAAGTTTTCCCACAAAATTTCAAGTTTCCCCCGAAATTTAAGTTTCCCCCCAAAATTTAAGTCCCTCCAAAATTGTCATTGCCACCTAGGACAAACTTGTCACGTATGACAAAGCTTTATCCTAGTAGGATAAGATTCAAAATCTTCACAGGACTGGAAAAAAATGGTCAGAAGGGGGGAGAATAAAAAGTGTTGGTGGGTGTGTGTGGAGGGTCCAGGGGCAAAAATGCAAAAACCGGGGTTGTATGTGCAAAATTTCCCACCTCCTCTCTTATCCCTCAAATCCTCATCTCATATATTTTCTCTTATCCAATTTTCCACTTTTATATAATAGATATCCAAATTCTCTTATACAATTTCTTATGTCCATATTCTCATATCAAATATCTCTTGATAACATCCCTCTTTTATATAATAGATATCCAAATTCTCTTATCCAATTTCTCATGTCCAAATTCTCTTATCCAATTTCTCTTGATAACATCCCTCTTTTATATAATAGATATCCAAACTCTCTTATCAAATTTCTCATGTCCAATTCTCTTATCCAATTTCTCTGGATAACATCCCTCTTTTATATAATAGATATCCAAATTCTCTTATCCAATTTCTAATGTCCAATTCTCTTATCCAATTTCTCTTGATAACATCCCTCTTTTATATAATAGATATCCAACTCTTATCCAATTTCTTTTGTCCAAATTCTCTTATCCAATTTCTCTTGATAACATCCCTCTTTTATATAATAGATTCTCTTATCCAACTTCTCTTGTCCAATTTCTCTTATCCAATTTATCTTGATAACATCCCTCTTTTATATTATATATATATATATATATATATATATATATATATATATATATATATATATATGTCTCTTACTGTCAACATTAAATATGAGGGCGAACCACCACTATGCAGCTCTTGCTCCTGCTTTGGGCACACTACTGCTCAATGTTCCATTAAGAAGGCAGACTCAGAACTCCCTTCAATCCAACGCACAGAGGTCCTGGTCGTTGGGGATGGAACTACTAGGGGGGGTGTAGATCTAGTTGGTAATGGCAAGATAGGAGATGAACCTGAATTAAACGAAGATAGAGAAATAATTGGTGATGCAATCTGTGAGACAGCAGTTATGTTGGGGCCTGTTCTTAACAACACTATTGAAGCTTTGCCACAGGAGGTAGGGGTATCAAGTAATGTTACTACAAGGGATGCAGTTTCTACTCCTACTAGAGGCTCGGCTCATTTGGTGGGGCTTGACACAATCAATGGTAATGCTTTAAGTTCAAGGCATCCCGGGGCGAGTGTGTGTGTTGGTCAACGCCCGGACACAGTGTCAACTATGAGTGAGCATTTGGTGGCTAACATTGGTCATAGCCTAGGCACAGTATCTGCTGTGCAGGAGATAGGTGAATGCAGTAGGGCCTCCACGGCTTGTAATGCCACTGGCTATGCTGATAAAGAGGGGATCTCGCAATCTGGAGATGGCCTCAGTTATGAGAATACTGCTTCTTATGACTCTTATGGTGGAATTACCATGCCAAGCCTTGTCCAGCAACCCGAGGATTTTGATGCTCCCGATGAATGGACTTGTCCTAATACGGAATGTGATGCAGAACAAGTTCATCTTAAGGGCCTGAGGTCGCAGCGCAAGGTAAATCCTAAACCCTCCCCTACTTCAACCAGGTGTAGTATTCGGCTCGCGGGAGGACTGAATAACCACCAATGATCTTAATGAGCATCTACTTCTGGAATACTAGGGGCCTCAATAATTCTGTGAGACGGGCTGAGCTAAAGCTTAGAATCCGCAAGTTCAATCCATCCATTGTGTGTTTGCCTGAAACAAAAATTGAAGCCTGTAAGGTCGCCAGGATTATCAATTGCTTTGGGAAAGATTGGGACTTTATAGATAACATGGTTCACAGCAAAGGGGGAAGGATTTTGCTCTTCTTTAATAAACTTTCATGGAGTTGTTCCCTTGTTAGTTCTTCGGCTCAATATCTCTCTGGAAGCCAAGCAAATGTGGGGGGTTTTGTTATGGCCGTTACTGTAGTTTACGGATTCAACACAGCAGCCGCACGTCTACCGCTTTGGGAGGTATTATCTGCTGATTCAAAATTGTTTTATTCCAAACCTTGGATTATTGGGGGGATTTCAACTGTGTTCATAGTTCCAAGGAGAAGATGGGGGGAGATTGATTGACCTTAATGCCACTGACGCGTTCAATTCTGCTATAGGCATATGCAATCTTATTGAACTTAAGAGTGTTGGTAACAGCCTAAGTTGGAACAATAGCCGGATTGGAGCTTCACGTATTTCTGCTCGTTTAGACCGCTCGCTGTGCAACGTCGAATGGATCCGCTTGCTGCCAAATTCATACTGTGAATACAAGGGAGCTAGAACAAGCGATCACTCGGCGATGGAAGTCTATCTTCATCCCAAGAATTCGGCTCTCCCCAAGCCCTTTAGATTTTACAAATCCTGGGAATTGTATCCAGGTTACAAAGACCTGGTCCAAAAAGCTTGGGTATTTAATTCAGATGGGTCTGCCATGAAGAGATTAGTAGAAAAGCTAAAGCATCTGAAGTTTGAACTCAAAACTTGGTCTGCAACCTACAAAGACAAGCTAGATGTAAATTCTTACCGGAGGACACTTGACATATTGCAGAATAACCCCCGCATTACTTTAGATGAGGCCCTACAAACAGAAGAGAGAATGGCTTTGCACAATCTTGCCAAAGCTCTAGATGTGGAAGAATCTGACCTTAAACAAAAAAGTCGTCAGAACTGGCTAACACTTGGAGACATGAATTCAAGGTTTTTCTATACAGCTATGAAGGCTCGTCATTGTCATAATAATCTAACCCATTTTATTCATCCTAACAGGAACAGAGACTCTAGCTCAGACTCCCTCAGGGTTTAGGCCCCACTATTTTTCATGAATCTCTATAAGCAAAATGATTATGTGAAGGATTTCCCAATTCTTATTCCAAAGAGTAAACTTACTTTAGAAGCTGCTTCATGGATGGACCGTTGTGTTTCAGCCGCTGAAATTAAATCTGCTTTATTCCAAACAGGGAAGGATAAAGCCCCGGGCCCAGATGGTTTTAATGCCAGGTTTTTCAAACATGAATGGGGTACTATTGGGAATGATGTCACGGCTGCTATTTCCAGTTTTTTCACATCAGGGAGATTGCTTCGCCAGATTAACCATACTTTTTTACCCTTGTTCCTAAGAGTTCAACAGCAACGAGCTTGGCAGATTACAGGCATATAGCATGTCGCAATGTTATCTTCAAAATCATCAGTAAAGTCCTTTGCAACAGGTTGAAGATGGCCATTAGTGAGTTGATATCCCCTAACCAGGCTGCATTTTTAAAAGACCGATTACTTGCGGATTGCACCCTTATTGCACATGAGCAGATCGGAGATTTTAGCAACCCGATGGGTGCCAGAGCTTGTATTAAGCTTGATATCCGCAAAGCTTTTGATAGCGTGAACAGAGATTTCATCCTCTATATGTTACGTCAGATGGGTTTTGGTGGTAGATTTATTCACTGGATAGCTGAGTGCATTACCTCTCCATCTTTCTCGGTCTTAATTAATCGGTTCCCTGAAGGGTATTTTATGTCTAATAGAGGGCTCCACCAGGGAGACCCCCTCTCCCCATAACTTTTTGTTATTGTTATGGAACGGTTCTCTCTCCTCATGGCTAGATCTGAAGCTTCCCACGCTATTCACCCCATGAAAAGAGCGGGCTCAATTTCACACCTCTTATTTGCTGATGATCTTTTAGTGTGCTACAGAGCTAATTCCGTGTCCATTAAGTCCATCAAGGATCTCCTCCTCTCTTTCAACCTGTACTCGGGGCTACATATCAATTGGGATAAAAGCTCAGCCATATTCAGCAACGGCACCCGGAATCCCAGGGATTTAGCGGATTACCTTGGTATCAAAGTGGTCTCCTCTCTCACAACTTATCTTGGACTCCCACTTGCTTGCAAGTATCCTAAGGCCCCGATGTATGCTCGACTTATTGATAAATGCAAAAGAGACTACTTGGTTGGTCCTCTTCCATTCTTTCCATCTCTGGTAGAATTGAGCTGGTTCGAACAGTGATATTTGGGATTGTCACCTTCTGGATGCAAGCTTATGGCCTTCCGTACTCAGTAATCAGCACCATTACGAGGGCATGTCGCAAATTCATTTGGGGAAATGTATACACTTGGTCTTGGAAAGACCTATCTCGGCCTAAGAAAGAAGGTGGCGTGGGTTTAAGAATGCTTCATGATCTTAATGTGGCCTCTAGTGTTCATCTGACATGGAGGTTCCTTGCTAAAATGGGCTATGGGCTCGGTATATGAGAAGCCGATATGGGGAAGCATCTTCTGGATTCTATACTGCAAAATCATCTCCCACACAATCGGGCACTTGGAAATTCCTTTTGAAACATCGGGCCACTTCTCAGAGGCTTATCAAACGAGTCGTCAAAGATGGGACCTCAACTTCATTTTGGTACGACAATTGGCATCCTAGTGGCCCGCTCCCTCATCTACAAACCCCTCCTGCTGGAACTGAGGGGAACCTTGTGAGCGACTATTGGGCAAATGGCTGGATAAATGCGCCAGAAATTAGCAACTTGCAGCCGCTTCTACAACATATTACCCTTACTCACGGGACTGATGCTTGGCATTGGAATTCTGGGAACCATTTCACCCTACGCGCGGCCTGGGAGAGTGCGAGAACAATTTGTCCCCCTTTCCCCTATTACAAGATAGTCTGGCACCGATACATAGCTCCTAAAATGAGCCTTGCCCTTCTCAAGGCATTTCATAGCAAATTGCCAACTATGGACAATCTCTCTAAATGGATGGGCATTCCGAATGCATCTTGCGTCCTGTGTGATTCTATTACTCCAGAGAGTCCTTCCCATTTATTCTTTGAATGTGAGTACACCAGGTACATTCTGACCAGGGGTCTCCTTAAACTTGGGTATACTGGATTAGTCCCATCATCTCTTACAGGAGTCGGTGATCTGATTCTTAGCCGCTATAATAATACAGACTGTGTAGGAATCCTTGCTAAATCGGCATTATCCACCATGGTATGACACATTTGGATGCAGCGCAATAAGATGATCTTTGAGGGTAAAGCAGTTTGGAGAACCGTATTATTTGAAGATATAGTATCAGACATCCGTGTTTTGCTTCAGGATATTGATAGGGACCACCCAGATGCTGTCACCCCCTACTCAAATTGGGGTTTTATGGATACTGGTTAAAGAACATTATTGTAATTTGCTAGCCCTGTTCTATAGTGTAGATAGATGGTAGAGGGTGACGGCGCTTATGCCCTCTCCCCCCTCCTTCTGCTTACTCTATGGATAGGACTAGCTTGTAAATTTGTGCTGGTTTTAATAAAGATTAACACTTACCTGTCAAATATATATATATATACACACACACACTAGTTATAACCCGTGCCCATAGGCACGGTTCATTTACGATTTTTCCCTGCAAAATCTTTGTTCCCAAAAAATTATTTCCACAGCCAAAATTACGCGGAACAACAAATCAGGGTAAAAATATTTAGCGGCACGGGCGCCTTCAGTGCGGAACAACAAATTCGACGCGGATGCCTTTGACACGAAACAACAAATTAGCGTAAAAAAATCGGCTCGGGCACCTTCGACGCGGAATAATAAATTAGCGTTAAAAAATTTAGCATGCGCCGAAGCAGCAAATTATTCTCATCTTTGCCCCCATGGGTCGACGAAACGGTGGACCCCGCGTTGAGGGTAAGATCATTCGATCTGTAGCAGCAATCGATCTGAAGCATTAAGTGCAAGTTAATGTTGTTTTTCCAAATGCATTAATTGCGTGCATTCTGCTATTCACAAGAAACTTTAATTCCCCAAAAAGTTTCATTTCCCCAGAAACTTTCATTTCCCTAAAAATGTTTTGCCCTCCAAAACTTTCCATAAAATCTCATCTCAACCATTCATTCCTCAAGATTAAATCCAAGCCATCTTTCTATCAACGTGTTTGTCCTAGTCAGCTTGTCCTAATCAGCCCTATACTTCAAAAAAGGTTGTAAAATGTATAATAGATATACATATATATATACACACACACACACACATACATACATATGTGTACGTATATACGTGTGTATATACACACGTATATACGTATATATACACACGTATATACGTATATATACACACGTATATACGTACATATACACGTATATACTTACATATACACGTATATACGTACATATACACGTATATACGTACATATATATATATACATATATATATATATATATATATATACATATATATATATATATATATAGTAATGCTAGTATGAGATGGTGAGCTCACAACCTTATTGTGAGCTGGGCACTATTGATCGTTGGATTAAATCTTACGGCTGATCAGATCGGAGCTCACGTCCTTGTCTCACGTGCGCCTCTGGCCATTTGCGCTCTGAGGAAAAAAACTTCCACGCAAAAAAAACTCGAAGCTGCGGCTCTCCCACCCCAAGCCCTAGAAATGCTCGGAGATCCCCTCCCCCCGCTCTGAACCTCCTCCCCGTAGGTCACGGCTGCCTCCTCTCGCGATCACCGCTCTCCCTCTCCAACCTCAACCTCGCGATCCCTGCTCCCTCCCCATACCCTAGAACGCCAGCATCCACCCATCACGGCCACGAGCTCCCCAAGAGAGCCCTAGATCGCCGTATGTGAGCATCCCCCATCGCGTCCGCTCCCTCCCCATGCCCTAGGACGCCAGCATCCACCCATAGCGGCCGCGATCTCCCCAAGCCCTCCATCGACGGTGCCCTCCATCAGTCGTGATCTCGCGATCGCCCATGATAGCAAACCCTCAACCCCGGTTGCATCAAGCTGCTTCAAGTGGGAGCTTCAATTGGTCCAAACCCTAGATCAACTTCTCCATCATCAAGGTATATTTTTTGTATGATTTTTTAAATTAATTTGTGGATTTAATTTTGTGATATTGATCTATTATGTGAAGAGGCATAAATTTTACGCACTATTTTTAAATTCTTTGATAAAATCATGGTAATGCAATGCTGATTAAATTTTACTCGCTGCTATGATGGTAGCATGTGGTGAGTGCCTCACTGTTCAAGTAACAGATGTGAATTCTTTCTGTTGATTGACAAACTGATACGAGTAATAACCTTTGAAGCATGTGGTGAGTGCCTCACTGGTCAAATAATGGATGTGAATTCTTTCTGTTGATTGGCAACTGATATTTCGAGTAATAACCTTGGATTATTTTGGGTATTTTTTGCATCACTCTTGTTTTTCTTCTTTCTCTACAGGTCATGAAAGTGTCACTAGCTGTATGAAAAAAGGTTTATGTTAAGTTCTTAATGTTTATTAGGATTAAAATGACCTGTCAGTAAATTCTTAATGTTTCCTAAGCAACTTACAATTGCATGAATTCATTTATCTTTTGGTGTGAGAAATTCTACATCAAGTTCAAAGAAATGTGTATACTTGTCACTCACATGCTCTATGTAACACGAACACTCCAATCGTGAATTCTTGTACTGTTGGATATGCATTGGGCACATGCGTTATATGTAACACTGAGATGCTTGGTACAAAGAGAAGGTGAATGGTGTAATCTCCAGCTTTAAAATTACAAACACCTAGTTTATCATTAAATATTTGGGTTAGTCTCTTTTTAAATGCAAAAGCAAAACCCAATACACCCACACCATATGCCTTAGCTGCTGCTACCAGTTCAATTTTTTTAATGAGGATATAGAGGCCATGATGTTGTTTAGTTCATTAATGCATATGCTTGCCTAAATTTTGGTTGCTTACGCATAAGCAGATCATACACATCTCATAAATTAGTTGTTATTGAGATCAATTAATATTTTTCATATTTTGCATAAAATGTATTATTTAGTTTACTTTTGCATATTAAGGAGATCAACATTAATTATGTATTTGAATTTGTAGGTGATCATGGCAAAAAAATATTATGTTGTGATAATTGGACGGTAATGCGGGTTGTATGAAACTTGGGAAGAATGTCAGGCCCAAGTTCATGGATTTCCCAATGCACGGTTTAAGGGTTTCACAACATATGAAGCTGCTATGTAGTATTGGCATGGTCAACGCACTCCAGTTCGTCCATTGGTGCACCGTCAAAGACCCGTGAGCGATATGGTCCAGGTGGCAGAGAATTCACGTCGTGATTGGATCAGAACTGATGTCATTGCGGGCAAAGTCGAACAGAAAAGTGTAGGACATGCACCATGGTTCAACGACTCTTTCATATATGGATGTTTTTCATGTCTTGTTGTTATCAATGTTGTGATATGTATTATAGGCTATTTAATAGTCAAGGGTTAACAATGTTATGTTTGTACTGGTATAAATTTTGTCAAAATCTGAATTTCATTGTGGATGTTATTTCATTGCAGAGAAACATCCTGCAGGTGCCGTGAATTTTAACTCATGTATTCTTGCTTAAAATTGTTTTGCCCCAATAAAATTGTACAAGATTTATTGTTGTCTTAGGAATTGCAAATGTACAATATTTATTGTTGTCTTAGGAATTGCAAATGTACAAGATTTATTGTAGAGCAGTTTCTTCTTTTGTTGGAGGGGAGGTGTATGCCCCAATGTTATGTTTCTTCTTTTATTGCAAATGTTCTGCCCCAATGTCTCAGGTATGCCCCAAGATTTGTTGTAGAGCAGTTTACTATGTTCTGCCCCAGTTTCTTCTTTGTTTCTCCTGGAGATTACAAGATTTATACAGATGTATGCCGTCATTCAGTGGTTTGGTCTGTATGCAATCTGGGGTCTTAAAAATGTTATGTTACATATGCAAAGGATTTATAAACTGGATTAACAAATAATAGCAGATAACAACCAAATAATAGCAGATTCATAAACTGCAAGAAAAAAGCTGGGTTTGTTCGTATACATTTCTAACCCAATCAGGATAACAACCCAATAACATGACATGAAATGCAACAAATATTCAGCATGACAGTTGCATTTCCAATATCAAAGAAGTTGCATTCTCATCTCATAATAGTTGGATTCATAAATTACAACTAGGAACCTTCTATTTAGAAAATTTTACAACAAAACAAGATGGTGCATGAAAACAAATTAAGAAGAAAATCCATTGAGTTCAGCAACAATGGATGCCGTCGATATTATGATGGTCTTCTACTTCTTTTAATGAGCTCTTCGCTGAAATCCCAGAGCTTTCTGCCTAAAGCTTCGTCTCTTGCCTTGCGAGATGGTGTCGCCTCATTGCAGTTGACAAAATACTTTCCGATCACACCTGTTGCGTTGGGGTGCAGCGCGACATAGCAATTTGTTGCAGCACCCTGCAAACATGTAATGCACTTTAGTTGCTATGTGCATTGTAGACAGTTCATGTTTCAGTTTACCATCATAACTGTATACATGCAGTTCAGTTTACCAACATACATGCCATATTTGGACTTTCTGCAATTCAGTTTACCTAGTGTATCAGCTCAGCTAGTGTATCAGCTAGTTATTACATCCCCAGTTTGAATTTACCTAGTGTATTAAAAAAAGTGCAGATATAGTAAAGTGCAGCTAGTAAAGTGCAGATATAGTAAAGTGTAGATATATTGTATCATCTAGTTATTACATCCCCAGCTTAGCCAGTGTATCAGCTAATTATTACATCCCCAGGTTAAAAAAACGTGCAGGTTCAATATAGAGTCAGAGAAGTTCTGCATGAACACTAAATGCACATTTCTGCATGAACTGAACATGAATTCATTAGCAAATAGTAAAGTACCCAGTTTACTACATGAACCCAGTTTACTGCATGAACACTAAATTTTTATGTATTAAAGTGCAGATATACTTCTAACAGAATAGTTATAACATTTGATTGTCTTTCCACTTTCTGCACTTCAACATCAAACTCAAATCACAAAATCAAGTTCAGTTTACCATCATACCTGCCTGCAATTTGGGTATCCAGTTCGGGTTTACAAAATCAAGTTCAGTTTTACCATTATCCAGAAGAATTCCCAGGATTTTACCCTTATACCTGCAGTTTGGGTACAAAAAAAGTTAAGAATATTGACCCTGCAGTTTACCATCATTCCCAGAATTTACAATCATCCATGCAGTTTGGGCAACTAAATCAAGTATTTACAAGATTGGACAAAGATCGTGTCATACCGGAGGCTTGTGTCATACCGGAGGCATATTGATGGACGATTGTGTTGCAGTGAAATCACTCACAAGTTCTTCGGTTGAAACACTAAAAATATAGAAAATAAAATTAAGAAACATAATGAATAAAATGAATCATCAGTTTAATATGAAAACAGTATCTTTCTTTACCATTCTTTCATTGGACAATTACGACTATCGTGATGCACTAGCTTGTTACAACATCGACATAACCGCAGAGGTTTCGATGCTATTTCTCTTGCCTTTTCCCCTCCTCCTTTAATCCGTTTTCCGCTACCTTTAGTCTTTGCAATGGATGGCGGATGAATATCAATTGCTTCCGGCAATGCTTTCCTTTTCTCTGTTTGTAAAGGTTCTGGATTTTCAAGAGTAAGTTGTTGAACTGCTTCTATGGCCTTATCAATCAAACTGTCACCCAGATCAAGCCGTTCATTTGAAGGGCGAACCATTTTCAGAAAATTGTGAACTTTATTTGACAACCGGGTGAACTTTAAATCTTGCTCTTTGCCGTAGCTTCCTTGAATCTCAACATCATTACTATCAAGAACCATGTCTTTTGTGACCAATGATGTCCATCTTTTTAAGATATAACATTGAGGTAAAATATCAACAAATTCATTGCGCAATACAACAAGAATATGCCTGCATGGTATACCATCAGTTTCAAGCTTCTTACAACTGCATATTGCGGCTTCTTCTGGACATTTATATACAACTTCTCTGACTCTATCTTGATTCTTCATTTTCCCCATTCTTTTCACTCAATATTGGCGCACATTTCCTTCGTTGCCTCTCATCTGAGATGCATAGCTCAAGCTTTGAACAGCTTCTACCTGGAAAACATAAAAATTTTCTTTACTATAGATCTCTGCCATTTGCCCCTCCATTTCTAAATCTGTAAGCAATTGAGGTCTTGTATGAAGAGTCGCATAATCCGCCGCCAACTCATTTTGCAGTTTATTCCGTATTGCCCTTTCAAATCTAATAGCAAACTGAGTTAGAGTATTCATGTTACTCACATACTTATCAATAAAAGCATTCATGCTATCTAATCTCTGTGTTGTACGAATTCCAGCCGTGAATATATCTTTTGAATATGCCGGTATCCATTTTTCACGAATAGAGAAGAGATCTGCGAGCCATTCATGATTATTCAAAGCATTACTGCTGTTACGCCTATTTAACCGAGACCCAAAAGACACGAGCCCACGAGCCCAATTGCTGGCCGGGAGCCCATCAACGTATACCGGCCCGTTTCACAAGACCCACTAAGGGACCCCCCTGCTATCGATCCGACCCGGCCCCGGTACCCGCTGGTCACTCGCCCACTCCTGCGATAACCGCTCCCCCGGTTCCGCGACCACTAAATGACGGTAATGGGGAGGTGCGGGCATGGCGCAAGGGGCGGCGACGGGGGGCGGATTGAGGGGGCACGATTGAGGGCGGGCGAGGGAAGTGGGCCAGAGGCAATCACGCTGGGAGCTCTTTAAAAGGGCTAGGAGGGCGACGAAGCAAGGGACCGCATCTCAGGTATCTAAAGCCTAAGGTACTCCATCAACGACCTAGTTCCTCCTTTCCATCTCCTTCCTCCCCCGCTCGCACCGTGAGACGCCGTTCCGATCTCCTCACGAGTCGAACCGTCTCCGCCGGGCCTCCTCTTTCAGATCTCTGTCTGACTTAGGCATCGGAGGGGATTTGGCCGGAACCAAGGTCCGGCCCCCTGACGAGCGTTCTCGTCTACGAAGGAGGACATCTGATCAACGGGCCGAGGCTCCCCCTCGCCCCTCGCCGACCGCGCACCCAGCTGGACGAGTGAGGCTTCCCCTCATCGTCCGACCGCCGAGGCCGGGCACATCCCACCGAGGCCGAGCGTCTCGCCCAGGGCCGAGGCTTCCCCTCACCCTTCGCCGACCACGCATCTAGCTGGACGACTGAGGCTACCCCTCGTCGTCCTACCTCCGAGTCCGTGCGCGACCGTCCGAGGCCGAGCGTCTCAACCAGGGCCGAGGCTCCCCCTCGCCCCATCTGCACCGACTCGAAGCCCCCGAGGGACCCAAGCGGGCCCCTTGACCACGTTGACCGGGTTGTCCACGGTCAACGCTTTGTAGTGAGAAAACACTCTGAAACATCTGGCGCCGTCTGTGGGAACCGAAAACCGTCCCACGAAGTAGAAAACCACACCTACAATGGCACGAGCCAGCAATGGAAGGAAGCGCATGACCCCCATCCCGGAGGAGGGGAATGGCGCATCAAACGGCAACCCCGAGGACACGCACGTCGAAGGCCACCCCGCCCACTCAACCGAAGAGACCGGCGGCTCAGAACTAGCCACACAGGGACAGCTCCGCGCCCTGGCTCAGGAGACCAATGCGAGCCTCCAGACGTTGGTCGCGATGGTACAGTAGCTCGTCGGCCCCGCGCCGTCCAACGGAGGCACGTTGAACGATAGCCATCGATGGGCGGGGGGTCCCCCGCACTTGCGGTCCGCCGTGGTCGACGACCACGGGACCCGGAAACCGAACACAGAGCGTCGGTTCACGTGGTCCGGCTCCCGTCAGGCGAGGTCACGCGCCTCCTCCCCTTATCGTGAAAGGAGCCGACGGGAAACCGAAGGGACGGAGGGAGAATCGATGACGGCATCATCTCGTCGGTCACGGTCGTCCCGCCACAGGAGAAGCAAACGACACCACTCAAGAGACCGATCACGGCGGAGCAGGAGCTCCCGCGGGAGGAGTCGGGAGCGCCGGGTCAGCCCGACCCCCAGCGTGGTGAGGGCCGTGGAGCCAGCCCCACCGGCGCCTGTACTCCCTCCACCCCCGAATGAACCAGAGGCAGGCCACTGCCGCATCCCCGGGGGCATCCACGGAGACCGGTGCCCCTTATCCCGGAGAATTACTGACGCACGGGTCCCCTCTCGGTTCAGGATCCCGGTGCTGGGAAAGTACGACGGGATAGGGGACCCGGGGCACCACGTGACGGACTATGAGGGGGACATGTCCTTCCAGGGAGCTGACGATGACCTACTCTGCCGGGGCTTTTATTCTACTCTCAGGGGAGCGGCGAGGACCTGGTACCACAGCCTGCCCGGCCGCTCCATCGACAGCTTCGAGGAACTCGCCCAGTTGTTCTGCAAGCAGTTCATGGCGGGGAGGCAGATCAAGCCTGGTGCTGAACATCTGTTCAACATAGTGCAAGGCCCGTCCGAGCTGCTCCGACAGTTCATGCGCCGCTTCAATGCGGAAAGGCTGAACGTGAACAGCCCTCCTGACCTGGTGGTCCAGACGGCCCTTAAGAAAGGGCTTCGCCACAGAGGCCTCAAGAAGTCCCTACACAACGATCCCACTAAGGACCTCCCCGGGATCATGGCGAGGGCCGAACGCTTCATGCTAACCGAGGAGGCCTTGGCCGAGGATGCAGGAAAAGCCACTCGAGGGACCAAGCGCGGTGATGGCGGACGAGGCAATCCCGAAGGGTACCGGACCGAGAAGAGGCCGAGGAACAGACAGCGGGGAGAAAACACGAGGGACACCACCCCAGACGCCATCCTCGCCCAAGTACAGAAGGAAGAGCGAGCTGATCGCCCCCCACCGAAGGCTAAAAGAGGTGGGAAGAACAGGGAGAAGTACTGCAAGTACCATAAGGACGATGGCCATGACACTGAAGACTGCTGGCATTTGAAGAAGGATATCGAGAAGCTGATGAGCCGAGGGCACGCCAGGAACCAGGCCGACGAGCCGGCCCATGGGGAAGGGACCTCCACACAGCCAGCCAAGGGGAAGAAGGTCAACACCGTCCAAGGTCCCCTCCGCATCATAGAGTAAGCGGGCGATGTCTCTCCCCCCGGTTGCAGCCTAGTAAGAGGGAGTTATCTAGGTTTACATCCCTCTATCTAGCTTCATTTCCTTTTTTCCTTTTCCTCCAAATGTACCAGTCCGGCAGGACTCTTGAGAGTACAAATGCATTCCCTTGTTGTCTTTTCTTAAATCCCTGACAGAATTGACGTGTCACCGATAGCGCAAAAGAATGGGGACCGCCGCCTCACTAGAGGAGGAAGAAGAGCTTTGCCCTCGTCGACCGAATCCTGCGCTCATAAGTCTGGGGCAGTCCCCCCAGCAGGCACGGACGCCGACCGGTCCTAAGCCGAGGAGCTTTGCCCTCGCCGACCGACTCCCGCGCTCCGGTCCTAAGCTGAGGAGCTTTGCCCTCGCCGATCGACTCCTGCGCTCTTAAGTCTGGGGGCAGTTCCCCCAGCAGGCACGGACGCCAACCGGTCCTAAGCCGAGGAGCTTTGCCCTCACCGACCGACTCCCGCGCTCCAGTCCTAAGCCGAGGAAATTTGCCCTCGCCGACCGACTCCAGCGCTCATAAAGTCTGGGGGCAGTTCCCCCAGCAGGCACGGACGCCGACCGGTCCTAAGCCGAGGAGCTTAGCCCTCGCCGACCGACTCCTGCGCTTGCAAGTCTGGGGGCAGTTCTTCCAACAGACACGGACGCCGACCGGTCCTAAGCCGAGGAGCCTTGCCCTCGCCGACCGACTCCTGCGCCCATAAGTCTGGGGGCAACTCCCCCAAGGCACGGACGCCGACAGGTCCTAAGCCGAGGAACTTTTTCCCTCGCCGACCGACTCCTGCACTCATAGGTCTGGGGAGAATCCCCCCCAGCCAGCGCCAACGTCATCCAGTCCTAAGCCAAGAACAAGGCAGCAACGCAAAGCACACGGGGAGCCCGAGTAAGTTAATTTTGTTTATAACAGTTAACCAGGGTACAAAAATGTGTCTTATTTACAGGGAATCAAGGCGAAGAGACCTCTCTACAGATAATCCACTCACGACGAATGACAAAGTTCGTCACCAACAGAACAAAATTGGTTGACAAAAGACCCAAAGTAGTTAACCCAAGTTGGTAGCCATGCAACCAGCAATTATTGGCCCCAGAACCGGTGGCGAAGCCGAAGGAGATAGCGGGGTCCATTTCAAGTAGACTGGCCCAAAGCGAAGCGGATGCTTAAAAATTTGAGGATAAGGCCAGGAGGGACGGCTTAGAGGGCCCGGGCTCGGGAGGACACATCCTCGGGCACTTCGCCCTGCTCGGAGCGAGGAGGATCGACTGGCGGAGGGGCTTCCCGAACGTGATCCACACATTCCCGGAAGGAAGACTGGACGACGTCGACGATCCGAGGGGCGATAAGGTCTTCATACTTACCGAAGGCCTCCCTAAGAACCTCGAGGATTCTCTTCCCCAAGGTCTCAACGACGCCCCTCTCCACCTCCTCCGCGAGCCGCGCCACCTGGCGCCGATCAGACAACTCCCTCTGAAGCTCCTCCCTCTCCAGGCGGAACGACTCCGCCGCTTCCTCAGCCGACTGCAGGGCGTCCTCCAACTTTCCCTGGAGATCACCCACTCGTCCCTCCAGCTCGGACACACAGAGCTGGAGATACCGGGATTCCATCTGGGCCTTCACCATTGCTACCTCCGCCGCCCCGGCTCGTTCTTGGGCCCTCATGGAGGACTCCTCCAGCTTCCTCAAGAGGATGGCTCGCCGCTGTAGCTCCACGGCAAGCGTCGACCCCTGGAAAACGGGACATGAGCTAAGAAGGGAGTGAAGGGAAAGAAAGGTCTGCGAGAGGGCCGAACCTGTTGAAAGGCCCAAACCAAAGAATCCGACACCTTGTCGGCGGGAATCTTCTCGAGGGTGCTGCGGTCCCGGGGGAAGACGGAGCTCTCGGCCACCTGCTGGGCCAGGGCTCGGTCGACGAACACCGAACTCCCGGGGGCAACATCGAGGGAAGCCATATGGCTCGCCAATAGCGCTCCGATTCCCGGGGACGGAAGCGGGGACGCTGCGATGGGGGTGGTTGTCAGAGTCACCTGAAGATCCCCGGTGGTGCCTGCAGGAGGCACAGAACTGGCCGGGCTGGAGGGCTCCGCATCCTCCTTCCTCTTCTTCCCTCCGTGAGGCTCCACGAGCGCCGAAGGAGAGCGCTTCCGCCTTGCCCCATCTCCACTCTCGGGGACGGGAGGGGACGCTCCGAGGGCGAGGGGGACTACACCGGACCCGTCATTACCCCCTGCCTCTCGGGCTGGTGGGGCAGGTCTGGCCTTTACTACGCCCCAGGGAGGAGATCGCCAGAAGAAGAGGCAGGAGGCACGGCCGCTACCTTGCCCACGGAGGGCTTGGCTCGGCGCACATCCTCCTCAACTACCATGCCCACGGAGGGCTCGGCTCGGCGCACCTCCTCCTCAACGGTCCGTCGAGGCGCCCTTCTGGAGGTACTGCCTCGACTCCGAGCAGCTCCACGACGGATCAGCTCATCGACGTCACGGACGAACTCGCGACCTGCCATCCCTGCAAAGGAAACCGAAATCAGGATGAGTCACAGGGCAGTCCGAGGAGGAAAAAGCGACCTACCCGGGGACCACAAGACAGCCTTCAGGAGTAGGTCATCCAACAAAGACCAGATGGACTTCGATTCCAAAGGAAGAGCCGACAGCGTCGCGGCGGCTGCCTGATCAACATCAGAAAGGGCTAGCGGCGGGCGAGGTTGGACAGACGCTCCCCAACTTGTCAAAATCTGGGCCTCACCCAAGAAGTCCACGAAGACATAATCCGAGTTCCAATCCCCTGACCAGCGGGGTAACCCGATCAGGCATTCCCTCCTTGAACGGGCTCGGAGTTGCAGCCATGACCCTGGCCTGACCATCTGGACCTGGTAAAAGTGGAAGAGAAGGGGGAGAGACGGCTCCAGACCACGGGTACAGCAGAGCGTTACGAAGCCCGTCAGTACCGCGATCGAACACGGGGTGAACTGACAAAGGGACACCGTGAGATGTTCCATGACCTGGATGAAGAAGGGATGGAGCGGGAAGCGAAGACCCAGGCGGAACATCTCGACGTAGGCGCCGACCTCATTGCTCCTCGGAAGGCAAATCCGCTCGACGACAAATGGAACTCGAACCGCGTATAGGAAGCAGAGATATCTTTCCCGGATCTCCGCGGCCACCGAAGGAGGAGTCCTCGACGGCGTACGGAGGACAACCGGGGGCACATTAAGCCGCACGGCAGCCGATGCCACGTCATCACGGGCGTAGTCTGGAAAAAGTTTCCCCTTCCCCTTATCTTGAAGAGAACGACTCCCGGCGGGGGAACCTGATTCCCCCCGCCGGGGCTCGCCCCGCCTGGACTCCGGAAGATCCCTCGCCCTTTGACCAGAACCGCCTATCCTAAGAGCAGCCATAAGATGAAAGCGAGAGAGGAATTACCTTTTTTGACTAGTTTGGAGAAGGCAAGGAAGCAAAGGCGACGGGAAACTCCGAGTTATGGAAAGCTTTGAATAACGGGAGGAGCAAGAGAGAAGTGGAGATCAACGCGGCTGAGGATCTTATATACCGGGCGCAGGGGTGAATTCGAAGAGGCTGACAAGAACGCGCGGCAGGCTTCGAAGAACTGACGGCGTTTCGAAATCGGCGCCAGGAGAAGTCCAATCGATCCGCCTCATCATGACCTACATTTATGACCACGCCTCGACTAAAGCGCCACTCGGAACCCCAGGAGGCATAGCGGTTATACCAATCTAGCCGAGGCCGATCGATCCCACCGATGGCGGCGCCCGAACACCTCAGCTTCTCAATTGAAGACGGCCCCGCGAACGGTGGGGGTAAGCTTGCAGCCACACGTGGTGGCATCAGAGGACCAACGGCGCTTCGGAGCCCGCGCCTTAAAAATATCGAACGGGCCCACTCATGATGACGACTAATAAATGAGTCAGCATCGACTGGCGAGCTTGTCAAAATCGGCAGAAGTCACATCGGCCGAGCCGAACAGGCCGAAGCCGATCAACCCGACCGATGGGGGCAATTGTTACGCCTATTTGACCGAGACCCAAAAGACACGAGCCTACGAGCCCAATTGCTGGCCGGGAGCCCATCAACGTATACCGGCCCGTTTCACAAGACCCACTAAGGGACCCCCCTGCTATCGATCCGACCCGGCCCCGGTACCTACTGGTCACTCGCCCACTCCTGCGATAACCGCTCCCCCGGTTCCGCGACCACTAAATGACGGTAATGGGGAGGTGCGGGCATGGCGCAAGGGGGTGGCGACGGGGGGCGGATTGAGGGGGCACGATTGAGGGCGGGCGAGGGAAGTGGGCCAGAGGCAATCACGCTGGGAGCTCTTTAAAAGGGCTAGGAGGGCGACGAAGCAAGGGACCGCATCTCAGGTATCTAAAGCCTAAGGTACTCCATCAACGACCTAGTTCCTCCTTTCCATCTCCTTCCTCCCCCGCTCGTGTCGTGAGACGCCGTTCTGATCTCCTCACGAGTCGAACCGTCTCCGCCGGGCCTCCTCTTTCAGATCTCTGTCTGACTTAGGCATCGGAGGGGATTTGGCCGGAACCAAGGTCCGGCCCCCTGACGAGCGTTCTCGTCTACGAAGGAGGACATCTGATCAACGGGCCGAGGCTCCCCCTCGCCCCTCGCCGACCGCGCACCCAGCTGGACGAGTGAGGCTTCCCCTCATCGTCCGACCGCCGAGGCCGGGCACATCCCACCGAGGCCGAGCGTCTCGCCCAGGGCCGAGGCTTCCCCTCGCCCTTCGCCGACCACACATCTAGCTGGACGACTGAGGCTACCCCTCGTCGTCCTACCTCCGAGTCCGTGCGTGACCGTCCGAGGCCGAGCGTCTCAACCAGGGCCGAGGCTCCCCCTCGCCCCATCTGCACCAACTCGAAGCCCTCGAGGGACCCAAGCGGGCCCCTTGACCACGTTGATCGGGTTGTCCACGGTCAACGCTTTGTAGTGAGAAAACACTCTGAAACAACTGCATATAACATCATCCCATTTGCTTTCAAACTCATCAGGAGTCTCAGAATTCCAGACACATTCTTAAAATGGAATACCAAACTCACTCTTAAATGATGTAGCACCAAGTTTATCGGGTAGTTTCTTTAGAACATGCCACATGCAATATTTATGAATGGAAACAGGAAATACCTCTTTAATTGTAGCTCTCATGGCAGCATCTTGATCAGTAATTATCACACCAAGTAAATGACCACCCATGACAGCTTTAAATTTCTCAAACAACCAAATAAAAGATTCGATCATTTCTTTATGCATGAATCCTGCACCGAAATTTACAGTTTGTCCACAGTGATTTACCCCGGTAAATGGTGCAAAGATAAGACGGTATCGATTTGTGTCATAAGTTGTGTCAAATATTAACACATCTCCAAAATGTTGGTATGCCTTTATAGTAAGACCATCTGCCCAAAATACATGTGTCAATTTATTTTCATCATCTACTTTATAAGCATAATAAAAAGACTGATTCATCTCTTTCTCCTCTTCCAAATGCTCCAACAATAATTGAGCATCATAAGCTTTCTTTGCATCCCTTTCCTTTTGCAAGGCATTTCGAATGTCTTTTTCCGTGCATCCTATATCCTCATAACCACCGCTTTCAATTGCCAAGTAAGAAATACATTCAGATGTCTTTATGTTTGCCTCTTTTAGTGTGTTTATGAGACTTTTTTGTGCTTCACATTTCTATTGCTTCTAAAAAATTGTTGTTTTCTTGGAGTGACGCACATATGACTGAGAGATTCCGTAAACCGTCGAATAGACCACTTTCCATCAAGATCTTTTTTGTGCATGTTTGATTTTCTAAATAACCATGACATGTTCAATGATTAGAATAATTCGATTTCTACACCTACACTTTCACTTCCATAAGTATTAAATGTTGTTGTACATTTGGAGATATCTTTTATGAAATATTGGAAAGTGAATGTAGGATGAAAAATAACTGAAAATCTAAGGGATATGATGTGTCTTGCCTTGGATAAAAAATAGAGCTCAAAAGAATTGAATTGGAAAAAAGATATATGCTTAAATGAAAAATAAAGAAAAGTGCTCCGTATGAAAAATGGATACGATCTATAGCAACGACACTACTCACGAGTATCCAACATAAGCTTTAAGTGTAAACTTTAGCGTTGATGTTATACTCGTCAAGCAATGCAACCCCACATCTAAGAGCCCTCATAGGCTATGTTTTGGGTGTGGTAACTTGAACTCATTTTTAATGAGATGAGGAAAATCAATCCTAGATGATATCATGTTATATAGAAAGGTGGAATGGTTTTGGTTGAATTTCTTGAAAGTTCTCCTTATGTGCTTCAATTTTTAATCATCACACTTACACGATGGTGCATAAGTCTATGTTATAACTTTCATTGAATTTGAAGTGCTTATTCTACGAATGTCTACATTCAAGTGTTTGTTGTAATTTATAATACTCTCCTTTTGCATGTGGTATGTAATTGACTTCGTAAGTACACTTTTGATGAAAACAAAAGGGGGAGAATATTTGGGAAATATTTGGTGTTATGTGGGAAAGATTTGGTGTTATATGCTTAATGAATGCTAATGAATAATGTGATATGTGAATATTGTCCATCAATGAATACATGTTCAAGAGGGAGCATGAATATAGGGAGAGCATGCATACATGTTTGAATGCTTGAACATCATTGTTAAATCGTTGCATAATTTCTCAATCATCACACTTCACACACACACATGTCACGATAATATTATTTGGATCGTAATTGCTCAAAACTTATATTGGTTTGTCATTATCAAAAGGGGGAGATTGTTGGATACAACGTGAAGTTGAATACAGCGATCGATGACTTCGTGTTTGATGATAACAAACGTGTGTGAACGATTTGATGTGTGTGTTAAGTGTTTTCAGGAGTGACAAGCTCGTAAATACTCAAAGGATGACTTAGTCAAAGTGATGGAGAAATGTGCAAAGAAGACTTAGTCAAAGAGACGGAGAAATTGGAATTCATTTGCCATTTGGACTTGGTCAAAGATGGAGAGATATGGAGAGGTCTCATTTATTCCAAAGTTCTTGAACCAAATCTAATGCAAATCAATTTATGAGTAAATGAGATCCTAAATGAGTTCCTATTCAAATCCTAAATGAGATCATATTCAAGTCCTATAGCAATCCAAAATCAAACTCCAAATCCAATTGTAACTAGAAGAGATCTTCCATGGTGATTCATTCAAATCCTATTCAAGTTAGGATTCCATCCAATCTCCTTCAATTATGGGATTCTATTTGATTCTAATTGATCCCCTTTTCACCTATATAAACCTACATCCAAAGGAGAGAAAAGAGAGAGGCAACCCAAAAGCAAAATTCGGCCAAGACAAAAACCATCATCTTCTCTATTGCCGAACACATAAAGACCCTCTCCTCCTTGCACAACTTGGCAAGTCTCATCCTCTCCTCCTTGCACAACATTGCAAGCAACTTGAAGAAGAAGCTTCATTCATTGCCGCAACTATCTAAGGCCAAGGGTCTCATCCTCCATTGCAAGCAAGCCTCCAGGACCTCCTCTATTGTGCAACAAGCTTCATTGATCCTCTCCACATTGCGCAACGTCCTTGCAAGCAAGCTACATTGTCAAGTTCATCTTCATCCATTGCGCAATGGGGAAGAAACTCAAAGAGCTCCATCTTCAACCTTGCACAAAGCCACAAGCTCCTTCAAGTTCTCCAAGGCCACAACTTGCAAAGCTTCTCCTTCAACCTCTCTCAAAGCCGCAAGTCATCAAGGAGGGTCATCCCCATAGCCGCAACAAAGAAGTGCATCTCCTTCAACATTGTGCAAACAATTCCAAGCCAAAGGAAGACCTCAAAGGCCGCAAGTTTTATCCTTCCTCCTCCAAGTGCGCAAGACTTCAAGAGACTCCATGGTCAAGGTCGCAAGTTTTAGCCCTTCCTCCTAGGCCACAACTTCAAATGGGCTTCATCACATCCAATGTACAAAGCTCAAGCCCTCTTCATTGCGCAGCAACAAAGGAGTCCACCTTCAACATTGCGCAAGTCACTAAGAGGGTTCCATCTCCATAGCTGCAACTTGAGTTGCGAAGATAAAGGGGACTTCAAGTGACGACTACATCATGTCAGACTTGATTTGACCTGAGCTGATTGACAGAGACGACATACCGACACGAACTGAGCTTTTCTACACTTTTATTACTTTATATTCATGTACTTGGTGTATCGATCTTTTTAGGTTACTTTTTCATTCTTTTGGGGTCTTGTCTAGTTGGTACTAGACAAGAGGGACTTGACTAGTTGGGACTAGTCAAGAGAGAGCTTATACTAGGATTAGTATTGTTTAGCACTTTGGGAGTGCGGTACGGGAACCTGGTGAGTGTAGAGTAGGTGCTCTAGCTTCGGTTGTACCAATAACATTATTAATCTAGTATTTGCCTTTGGGGCTGGAGTAGGTCGTTGGGACGACCGAATCAGTGTATATCTATATGTGCACTCTGTGATTGCTTTATATTTACTCTCCATCTGATTATAACTGTCTGTGATATCTTGTGTGTTCACGAGAATTTTTATTAGCATATTCACCCCACTAGGCTTAGATCCAGATCTAACATATGCATCTTCTTGAATATCTAAGAATTGATGAGATAGCTATACACAACTGTAATTATGGGGAATTGATGGATTATCACGACACTGGTGCTATACAGAACATCAAGAAAGATATTCCCATTTTAGAGGGTATGACTGGACCTGAAGTTGAAGAACGATTCAATCTGATTTCCCATTCCTTCTTATTTCCTGGTAGTTCTCTTTGGAATTTACATGGTACCTCCTTTAATGGTAAACACCTGGGATGGATTTCCCATTCCTTTAATGGTAAACATATGGGATGGATTTGATGAACTATCACAACAATCCAAATGTTATTTATTGTTTTTAATTTATTAATGGGTGCACTTTTTGTTTCCTCTTAGGATTCAAATGTTTGTCTACCCTTTGTGAATCCTTCCATGTACTTTTGGCTCAAAGCATTATTTTTTTATCTTGAACTCATAGCTGTTGACAGAAGAACTGTGGTTTTTGCTGCTGGCTTCCTTAACTTTATTAATTTCTTATAATATCCTTCTCTTCCTTGCAGTTGCATACTCTAAGAGCTTTTTTCCCAGTCATAGTCAGCAAGCATAGACAGATATCAATAGGAAGCAAGCACCTTAATATGAATAACTCTGTTTTTGCTTTCTTTTTAAACTCAAAAAAATATGAATGCCTAGATCATGTGATAATCACCAAAATATATGCAAGCGTGTCATGGAGACAATATTTTTTATGCAATTGGTTATAGCGTATAATGTTAATAACCTGCATAGAACATATACATGCAAAATTGAAATTGCTAAAATAATTGACGGAACAAATAGGAATACAAATATAGCAAAGAAATAGAATTGAGACCCCGATCGTTAAGATATGATCGACGACATGATGAGGAAGGGAGAGTGAAGCATGGTTGAAGATGCTCCTCGCCTCTTCTCCAAAGATATCTGGCGTCGTCATTTTTCTATGCAAATTTTGATGATTTTGATTATGATGTTTAACAAAAAGAACTGTATAAGTATTTTTTCATGTATAGGTATTTTTGTAACAAAAATAACTGATTAGGTAATTTTCTATATATTACTTATGTATAGCCAAATTTAAAAAACAATTGCCTTTTTCTGTATATGTATTTCTGTATATGTATTGATGACTACATTGCTTTTTTCCTGCATAGGTATTTTTTATGTACATTTAGTTTTTTACAAAAATACCTATACATAAGTGATACGGGATGTCTAGAAGTAAGTATATCATACTCTCCATATATATTGAGGCCTACATTGCAGAAAATGTCCAGTAACAGAAACAGATACATAATTTCTATGGGATGAGCGCCAGTGTATTGTCCACGATATTGATGACTACATTTATATGAAGGAGGTTATGCTAATATGATTTCTTGATCTAATATGCTTTCAGCTCCATCTCCCATAATTTCAGTTCTTCAAGTAACTTCAAGTAATTTCATGTTCGCAGCATGGTTTCAATTTGTGTATCAATATTGTGGTAGTCCTCAATATCATATGGAATATTTGTTTTGTGTTAGTAACTTCAAGTAGCTTTTGTGTAGTCCTCAATTTCATGTTGATAGCATGATATTGAGGACTACATAACATGTTGTCAAGTTCAGTTCTCCAATATTGATGCCTACATAACATGATTTCATTTTGCATGATTCAAGTAACTTCAAATTGATTTTGTGTTAGTAACTTCATGTAGCCCATATTGACAGCATAATTTCAGTACCATCCAAAAATAACATAAACCCTACTTTATTTGTTCGAGAATATGATATGAGAATAGAAAGCTGATGATATATATGTCTATATTACAATGGATCTTCTGGGTGGGACCCTTCATTGGTGCAGCAATTGCGGCGGGTTATCATCATTACATTTTGAGAACACGGGCTGGAAAGGCACTGGGATCTTTCAGAAGCAATGCTTGAATATTGCCAGTGCAAGTGTGATGGCACAAATAAAGGGGGACCTAATGCATAAATTGTAATTTGTTGGTGTGCTTTGAATCAGTCAAGTGTAGATTTACAGAGGGGGGAGAGAGAGAGAGAGAGAGAGAGAGAGAGAGAGAGAGAGAGAGAGAGAGAGAGAGAGAGAGAGAGAGAGAGAGTGTGTGTGATAAATATTTGACATGGGGGTTTGTTTGCTTTATGCCATTGCCGTACCCTGCTTATATCATGGCCAGATTTCTCTTCTATTAATTCAATGAAGAATGCCATTGAGTGTCTCAAGGCCCCCTCCTCATTCTGCTTTGCTTTTTTTTGCTATTTAAATTGCAAGTATCTATTTCATTTGTGTTGTCTTATTACATTCTGCTGGACATATCCAACACCTTCATCTGACCATTGGCAGCATGTTATCAAATGTGGGATTCATCAGTCAGGCATTCCAGCATAGGCCGCATATTAGCAATGTCCACCAGCAGGAAGTGGTGACAAGTTTCTCTTCAAATGACCATATTTTGCCTTTTATTTGGCATTGTCTCTTTTGCTAACAAAACCATATTTTGCCTTGCACATACTAGAAAGGGAGATGGGGTGAACTGCTCAAAAACAGAAAATGTTGACATGTTCTTTAGCATTCTCAAGGGCCTAGGTCAATTTGGAATCATCACAACAGCAAGAATTGCACTAGAAACGACACAAAAATGGTAATCTGTAACAACTGACGTAGTAATTTGCACATGCACAAATTAGTACTCGTGAGCTCGATAACTGAAGTTGTAACTTTTTCATCATCTTTTTCATAGTGGTCACTTCATTTTGATAATTTCTACATCTTTTGTGTTTAGATCATGTCTTTCTCAAAATTCAATTTTGTCTGCGGCCTACTCCCTGGGCCTATGGGATCTTCAGCACTTCAGGTCGTCAAGCAACAACCCATCGACTCTCAATCCAAGGTATTCTTTCTCTACACTTCATTCAAGTTTTTGATTCAATTTGGTGACATGGTTTACTTTTTTATATTTACAAGCATTTGTCAGGTATTTGATAAAATGTCTAAAAGAACAATATTACCATTGCTTGCTTGATAAGTTGTTTTAAGTGACATTGACTACATCAGGGTATATGATTTTTCCCTGATAAAATAATAATTTTCCATTTTTGTAGAATATTTCACTGTCTATTATCGTCCCTAATGATTTTGTCTCTTTTCGTATTGTTTATGATTTGAGGAACTTGGATTCATTTGGGTGACCATTTACAGTGGAAAAGCATAATGAACAATTTGGGAAGGAAATTTGGCTTTTTAACCAAATTTTTTACCGAACTTTAAACTGTTGTATGCAAACTTACTGGCTTCATTGGTGAATGGAAAAATTCCATCAGGGTATTAGGCATGGCGATTTCCGTCGAAGAAGCCATTGTCGATCTATCGACATTCTCTTTAGAGGTATTTGGATTTGTTTCATATTCAATTTGTTTTCTGGCAAATTTGGGGCTAGAGGAGGCGAGGAATTGATTTATGTTGGAATTTTTGGGGTTTCAGGATGAGCCATCCGATGTTCAGAGACTATCCATTTTGATTTCTGCAGAAAGATGCTCGACTAATAGTCATATTGGTAAGATATTGTTTATTCTGATTTCAATTTTGTCCCTTGTGTGTTTAGTATCAAATTTTCTGTTCAGTGTGTACATTTTGGATTGTCACCTGAAAGTGGTCGTAACTCATCGGCCCAGAATTGTTTTGAGCTGCTTTAAGCGGGGTTTAACTAATTAAATTTGACATGCTTCCAGAAATAAATATTGGTAAAAGTATTGTTTGCATTCACTATGCATCATTAACCATATATATAGGATTTCAATTGTTTGTAGAATTCTTTAGGTGCTTTCTTGCACTGAAAGGTATCAAATTAAGTAACTAGCAAAATAGTTGATTCTTTAGGTGCTATTTTGTGAGTAGCATAATTTTCTACTTACAGAATGTGTAAGTAGCAAAAAGGTGGATTCTGGTATCAAATTATGCAAATTATGTAAGTAGTAAAAAAGGTTTAATTATGTAAGTAGCAAAAAAAGTGGTTTCTGATACCTTTTTTGCTACTAAATGATTGCACCTAAACAAATCATGCTACTTACAGAATGTGTAATTTGCTACTATTTTGATTTCAAATTATGCTACTATTTTGTCAAACATTCTGTTCAGTGTGCAAGTAATCACCCAAAGAATGCACCTAAAGCATCCACTTTCTGTTCAATGTGCACATTCTGGAAATATTTGAGCATTTGTACAATTGTTTGTACAAAAGCAACAATTTTGTACAAATGTATTTGTATCAAATAGTAGAAATGTTCTGTACATGCTCGACAACTGCACACCTATCAACAACTGTTTATTGAGCATTTGATTCAAATAGCAGCAACTGCACACCGACTGAAATTTTGGAACAAATTGTGGAACAAATAGCAGCATAATTTGATACAAATAGCAAGCAGAACAACTGTTTGTACAAAAGCAGCAAAATGCTCAAAGCCTCCGGGATTTTTTAGTTTATCTTTGGAAATAAGTCCATCTTTGGAGAAAGAATTAACAAAATTGCTAAAAAAATAACAAGATTTAGTTTATCTTTGTTAATTGGGGGTACTTTTTGTTACTTAATTTGCTAATGGAGGCTTTTTTTGCCATCTCTATTCAATGAACATGACATATCAAATTAGGACTTTTATGGACGAGTAACAAGACATAATAATACACACCTTGTTCATTCTTTTCTGAAATTCGTTCTCTATTCAATGACCTTGACATACCAAATTTAGGTGTTCTTGCTGATCATCGTGGAATCGTTTGTGATCGCCATATGTTTAGAATACTCAAGCACTAGCCCAGAGCGAAGGAATGCATTATGTTAAAGTTTGGGATGTATGTGTTATGGCCAGAGAATAATAATATGAACACACAGGCGCTCAAATGTAGCTGTACAGTTTGTACATGTGATAATCATCTATCAACCTAATCCTAGGTGTGAAGATCGATGGCACTGTATTGTTTGTTAATGTCATGTATATGTATGTAAATACCTGGAAATTGGAAATGCATAAAAACATGAAGAAAATTTTATATTAGATACATTCTCAAATATGAGTGTAAGTGCAAATTCAGTATTTTGGTTTGGATTGTGAATTTTTTGAGCAAATTCTATATTTTTTGTTTGGATTATGTATTTTTTTTATTGTGCATTTTTTGAGTATATCTTTTCAAATATGAGTGCAACTGCAAATTATGTGCAAAATGAGTGTAACTTCTCTCAGGTTGCATAGTTTTCTATCGCATTTGCATATCAGATTTCTAATATTCATGGCATTAATTGTATCAGCACTTGATAAGTACAAGAGTATTAGGCACTCAGATATCTACTTTTTCGAACAAAATAGTAATTAACCGAGTTTTTAGTTTTATCACATAATTATGGTTGTCTATTAGCAAAAGCCCTTGGAAGCTTAATATCAAGGCACTTAAACATCTGCCAAAAAAAGAATACATTGCTATACATTTCTTACAAAAACTCTGTCAATAGTAAAGGTTTTGCTTTGCCACTTTAATAAAGTCAAAAATGAAATTTATACATTCATATTAAGAAGGAAGCATATTGCATCCAAAAGAACGAAGCAAGGATACAATGTGCATGTATATGCCACACTCTTACTTTCTTCTTTCCTTGACAGTTATTGATATCCCTACAAGTTATGGATCTGCCATCAGCACACCCAATTGCCTGCATGTATATTATTCCTATTTGTATTATGCTCTGAGTGTTACGCAACTCACCATCTCTATGGATTTTGTTATTTTTAGTTCACACTTTTCTCATTTGTAGTTACAGAACTCGCCTTCTCGAAGTATTTTTTTCGATTGTTACATCTAAAATATTTAAATTGTGATGAGTTCTGTTAATTGTGATGAGTTTACCTACAAATAAGCCTATCCCATAATGTTGATAATGATATGGCTTATAAGAGGTAATCAAGTGTCGTATTAAAGGCATGCTAATGTAATGTGGAGGGACAAGTTCATGGCATGCAAATGTACTTTGGGGGTGCAGTTAATAATGGGTCTAATGGTATGCAAATTTACCTGGGGGTGGGCAGTTTATGGCAAGCTGGGGGCAGTTCCTGGCATGCTAATGTACTGGGGAGAGGGGGTAGTTTATGGAATGCTAATGTCATGTGGGGCGCAATTCATGCATTCTAATGTACTGTGGTGGGGGCAGGGGGAGTTCATAGCAATGTAATGTCCTGGGGGCAGTTAATAATGGGTCTAATGGCATGCTACTCTACTTTGATTTAGGTGCAGTTAATGGCATGCTACTGTACGAGGGGTAGTTAATAATGGGTCTAATGGCAGGGTAATATACTTTGGGGGGGGCAGTTTATGGCATGTGGGGGGCAATTCATGGCATTCTAATGTACTGTGGTGGGGGCAGGGGGAGTTCATAGCAATGTAATGTCCTGGGGGCAGTTAATAATGGGTCTAATGGCATGCTACTCTACTTTGATTTAGGTGCAGTTAATGGCATGCTACTGTGCGAGGGGTAGTTAATAATGGGTCTAATGGCAGGGTAATATACTTTGGGGGGCAGTTTAGATATTGAGGGATAAAATTAATTTTGTGAAATCAATTGGTTGATCACCTTTTCTTTGTTTTCATCATGTTCCCCTAGCCTTTGTTTTCTGATATTCAGTTTTTGCAATGAAAAGCTTACATCGCATTAGTGACAACATTTTTTTTGGGGGGGGGCAATTCATGGCATGCTAATGTACTGTTGGGGGCCAGTTCTTGGCATACTAGGGGGCAATTCTTGGCATGCTAGGGGCAATTCTTGGCATGCTAATGTACTCTTGGGGGGGTGTGTGTGTGTGTGTGCAGTTTATAACATGCTAATGTGCTATTTGCGCGGGGGGGGGGGGGGGGGGGGGGGGCGGGGTGTAACGACTGGTTTTCTTGTATCTGGATTTATTATATTATATTATATGTTTTGGTGGATTTTCTCCTTATGTGTGGTTTTCGTCCCCGTAGCTTTCATTTTCGATCGTTTCGTCGTATTTTCCTTAGCTTCTTCCGTGATCGTCGATTTCGGAGTAAGTCATTTGTGACGGGCTTCGTATCAGTCATATCTTATTGTTAGATCAAGCCTAGGAGTCTTAGGAATCGATCCCGGAGCTTCGCACTCCATATCGGAACTTTTGGTGCTTATTAGCCGGTGTAAGAAGGGGCACCGACCGACTAGATGACGATCCAGTCGGTCGGAAAACCTTCTTGAACCGACTAGTTGGCTTTCTAAATTTCTCAGGAGTTACTGTTTCTCGTTAGTCGGTCTAAGAACGTTGGTTGACCGACTTGGTTGCAAACTAGTCGGTCAGTAATGCTTCTTTAACCGACTAACTCATCAACTATTTTTGGTATCAGTTACTGTTCATTCTTAGTCGGTCTAAGTTCATCTTTCGACCGACTAGTTTTTAAACTAGTCGGTTAAGTTTTGTACTCAGACCGACTAATTCTTAAACTAGTCGGTTAAGTTTTGTACTCAGACTGACTAATTCTTAGTTCTTCTGTACAGTCGAGTTACTATTTACTCTTAGTCGGTCTAAGAACGTTCGTCGACCGACTAGATGTCAAACTAGTCGGTCAACAGTTGTTCTTTGACCGACTAACTCTTAGTTCAGGTTTTCGACTGGAGCTATTGTTTACACTTAGTCAGTCTGTGTTGGTCAACCAACCGACTAGTTCTCAAACTAGTCGGTCAACAGTTGTTCTTTGACCGACTAAGCAGTGCAGGAAACCCTAGTTTTGCCCTAGCCGCCACCAAACTCTATAAATACCCCTCCCAAACGTTTTCTTCTTCCTCCTCTCGACCTAAAACCCTAGTTTCTCCCCCATTGAGCCCCCTTCTACCTCAAACCCTTATTCCTTCATCCCAAGCCCTAAATCCATCATCCAAACTCTCCCTCAACACATTCTACCTCTCATCTACCTCAAAATCCCATCAAATCCCCCAAAACCCTATTTCTCCAAACTTCTCCATCCATTCCCAGATCTGAACCATAGGTTCCCCAGAGCGTTTCTTCCGTTGCCGTGGTTGCTCGGCATCATTCTTCTGTTTCCTATACAGTAATACTCGATTCTTTAGTTTTAAGCATAACCCATTTGTGTTCTTATGAAACCCTAATGAAATAAATATTGTTGTTGATTGTTTCTCCATGACAGCGACTTCCCGTAGATTAGCATCCGTGAGACGAGCCTTTGTGATCGTCATCCTCGGTGCTAGGCAAGTGAAACTTGCCACTTTGGGTTTAGGCCATGTTTTAGGCCATTTGCTTGTTGTAGGCGTAAAAGAGACTAGGCGACGAAATGATACTCGCCTAGGCGCAAATTGAGGAACTAGCTTGACAACGAAGCTAGATCCGACATTTATCATGTTGCACAATTTCCATATCATGTTTAATTTCCATTAACGGTACGCAAATTAATTGTCATGTCATTGCATTCTTTAAGTGTTTCCGTGATTGCATAGCTTCGCTACAATGCTTGTGTTTCCTGGCTCGTGTTCCAGAAGCAGGTCATGTGTTGGTTGATAGCCAATGCCCGAACTACTTGTTTCCGGCTAGGTGCACCCCTACGCCAAATGCTTATGAATCGTGAAATAGAGTGCGAGCTCCTGTGCGGGGCAACCCTGGCTAATTTACTGAGCTCGTGTGCGGGGACCCTGGCTCGATTACATGTGGGTATTGGGGGTAAGAGTTAAGCGGCCAATCAACTGGGAGTCTGGCCGATCAGCAACTGCAGTGGTAAGGCGTAAACTCTGGGTTTTGGGGTAGTGTTAAGCGGCCAATCAGCGTGAATGCCAAACCACTCAGCTGTAAGGCGTAAGCATCTACAAATAACTTGAAACGTGACTAGTGAATTGATTGAGATTGTTAGTAGCTTGGCTACTCTTGTCTTGTCCCGATAATTGTTCTCTTGTACTTATTGTTTCACCATGTCCTGCTTGTGCACTCATGTTATAACCGACATGTCATGCATACTATAACTGCTAGGTTGTTAGTTGCCTTACTTTCAGTTTCCTTGCCCAAGTCTTTTAGACTTGCTGACATGTGCCCCTTTACTCTTTTGGGTGACACATGTTAGATCCTGAGCCTGAGTACCTTGTTGAGGACGAGGTGTTTGCTGACGCCGAGCCCGAGCTTGTGTTTGACGGGGAGTACGTGGACACTGGGGACCAGTCCTAGTGACTCCGTTGTGTTTTCCCTTTTGTTTAGACTGCTGTTTTGTTGTCGGTGCGTAGCACCTATACTTTGTTACGTTGTTGCTTTTGTTGGCCTTGTTCTGTGTCTTTAGACTCTTTCTTTTAGCCTGGTGGCTTTTCTGGATGTTGAACTTAATTTTTCATGTTGGACAAATTATGAGATATGAGAATTTTATTTCTGTCTCTCCTTGTGTTATTATTGTTGTTCCGTTTGTGGTTACATGGACCTGCTTATGTTTTATTGACGCTTATCGGGTTTGGGGCTTCACAGCTCCACTCTCGTGCGGACCTTTTCACGTCTCGCCTCCATTTTAGGGAAGCGGGGCGTGACAGGTTTTGTTGGTGGCCCATGCAGGTCCCTCTTCTGTAACTGCAATTATCAGAATAATGATAATAATATTTGAACGTCCAATAAACTAAGTTCGACGTCCGAGTCATAAGCTATGAGTCTAATCTGCTTCGTTTTCTGTGTCATTAGATGGCAGGAAGGCGATTCACCCGTGGTGGAGGTAGTGGTGCGCCCCCTCATGATGAGGAGCCTGAGCGGGAACCCACCAACAGAGAGATGATGCAGATGATGCTCCAGATGATGCAAGTGCAGCAGGGCGTGCTCCTGCAAGTCCAGAATGCTCCACTTGCTCGAGCTGCCCGGGCACTTCCGGATATCCCTCGCTCCGAGCTGGGAGCGAAGCAATTTCGGGAGCTGGGTCCCGCATATTTTGATGGGTCTGAGGGTCCTCTGGCTGCCGATGAGTGGATTCGGAACATTGAGGATAACTTGAAGATGGCCAAGATCACCCCGGCTGGGTGGGTTGATTTGGCGAAGAGGCAACTTAAGGATAATGCTCGGAATTGGTGGGATGCGGAAGAGAAGATGTTGGTGGAGTCGATAGCTTGGACTACCTTTAAGTCCAGGTTTGATGAGGAGTTCTTTCCGAAGGCTGCTAGGAAGGAGATGCTGCAACGCTTTATTGATCTGAAGCAAGGGAGCTTGACAGTGGACCTGTACCACCAAGAGTTCACTAGGCTGAGCCGATTCGCACCGAAGATGGTGCAGGATGCTGATGAGAGGGCTCAGAGGTTCCTGCAGGGGCTTGCTTTGGAGCTCTAGAGTTTTGTGTCTTCCTCCGATCTGGACTCTTATGAGAAGGTTCTGGTCGCTGCCAGGAGGCAGGAGCTGAACCTGAGTCAGAGGAGAGGACATATTTCTGGTGCTGGGAAGAGGCCTATGGAGCAGGCCAGGGCGGTGGTTAGGCCTGGTTTCAAGCCTAATCAGCCAGCTCAGTTCAAGAGGCCAGGAGGGCCTATTCAGAAGACTTGCCATTTCTGCGACAAGCCTGGCCACAACAAGGATCAGTGTAGGAAGTTTCTGGGCCAGTGTTTGGTTTGTGGTGATGCTTCCCATGTCGCGAAGGATTGTTGGCATGTGAATCAGCTGCGGAGGGCACCTGTTGCAGCACATCCGTTGCAGCAGCGAGCGTCTGTTCCTGCTGGATATGGAGCAGCTCTTGTTCAACAGAAGCAGGCTTTTCAGCAGGCTGTTCCGCCGAGGAGGCTGGCTTTTCTGATGACCGCTGTGGAGAGCGAGTCTGTGGATGAGGTTATCGCAGGTAATCCTCAATCTAGCTGTTACTTTCCTAGCTGGTTTTGATTATTAGATTGTGTTGTTTGCTTGAACATGATTGTTTGCTAGACTAGGGTTTGATTGTTAATTGCTTGTTAGGTGTGGTTTTGGTGTGCTCATTTCCTGCACGAGTCCTCTTTGACTCTGGTGCATCGATGTGCATTATTTCTCGGAGCTTCGTGTAGAAGCATTCCTTGTCGACGTCCCCTCTTCCCAAGAGTTGGAATATCGTTACAGGGAATGGCGTGGTCTCGGTGCATCTTGGTAGCAATTCTTGCTCGTTGGTGGTCTGTGGACATGAGCTTTACGCTGATTTCATTGTCCACGACATCATCAACTATGATGCAGTTCTTGGGATGGATTGGCTTGCGAGCTTCTATGCTACGATCGACTGTCGGAGGAAGAAGGTGGTGTTTGAGATTCCCGGACATCCAGTATTTGAGTTCAGCCGTGGTAGCAGTTCGCTTGGTCCTGTCAGATTTCGGGCCAGACCGGTGGAGATTGTGGCTATGCAGATGGAGTTGGAGAGGCCAGCTGTGGTGCGAGATTTTGATGACGTCTTCCCCAAGGAGATGTCTGGTTTGCCACCTTATCGAGCTCTAGAATTTTCTATTGATCTTGTTCCGGGAGCGCAGCCGGTTTCGAAGGCTCCTTATCGTATGGCACCCGCTGAGTTGGAAGAGCTGAGGAAGCAGCTGGATGAGCTTTTGCAGAAGGGTTATATCAACCCTAGTGTGTCCCCGTGGGGAGCACCGGTGCTGCTAGTGAAGAAGAAGGATGGTTCGTGTCACATGTGCGTGGACTATCAGGAGTTGAATGCGGTGACCATCAAGAATAAATACCCGTTGCCTCACATCGATGATATTTTTGATCAGCTTGGAGGTTCGAGGGTGTTTTCTAAATTGGATTTGAGGAGTGGTTACCATCAGTTGTAGGTGAAGAAGGGAGATGTTCCGAAGACAGCGTTCAGAACGAAGTATGGACACTACGAGTTTGTGGTTATGCCTTTCGGTGTAACCAATGCACCCGTAGTTTTCATGAATCTAATGAACCTGATTTTCTACGACTTTTTGGATAAGTTTGTTGATATCTTTATTGACGACATTCTGATCTATTCGAAGTCGGAGGAGGAGCATGCATCACACTTGAGGACGGTATTGGAGATTTTGAGGAAGCATCGTTTATATGCTAAGTTTTCGAAGTGCGAGTTTTGGCTGGACAGAGTTGCTTTCCTCGGGCATGTGGTGACTGGAGTTGGTATTTCAGTGGATCCCGAGAAGATTAGGGCCATCAGAGAGTGGCATGTTCCGTCGTATGCGTCTGAGATTCGGAGTTTCCTTGGACTTGCTGGTTACTATCGGCGTTTCATTAAGGACTTTTCTCGTATTACTGAGCCGATGTCCAGTTTGATGCGGAAGGATGTACCTTTTGTTTGGTCGGGTGATTGTGAGAGTGCTTTTGGTGTTCTGATGGAGAGGTTGACGACTGCCCATATTCTTGTTGTGCCTGATCGCAGCGGTGGATTTGAGATCTTTTGCGATGCTTCTGGCAAGGGTCTCGGTTGTGTGTTGCATCAGCACGGGCATGTTGTGGCGTTTGCGTCTCGTCAGCTTAAGGTTCATGAGAAGAATTACCCGACGCATGATTTGGAGTTGGCTGCCGTTATGTTTGCTCTTAAGATTTGGAGGCACTTCTTGCTGAGTGAGAAAGTGAAAATCTTCACCGATCACAAAAGCTTGAAGTTTATTTTTACTCAGAAGGAGCTCAACATGCGACAGTGTCGATGGTTGGAGCTCATGGCAGATTATGAGATTGATTTGCAGTATCACCCTGGCAAGGTGAATGTGGTTCCTGATGATTTGAGTAGGCTTCCAGCGGTGATGATTTTGACCTCGCAGTGGAGATTGCAGCAGGATTTTTGCGAGTCTGGTGTGGAGATTGTTCTTCCTGGGGAGGCTTCTTCGTTGATGTGTATGCAGATACAGTCGACGATTGTGGATCGGATCAAGGCTGGCCAGGCTGAGGATCCGAAGCTGGTGAAGATTCGGGAGCAGGTGGAAGCCGGTCTGCGGACTGACTTTTTGATTCATGAGGATGGCTCGCTGAGGTTTGGAGCCAGGTTGTGTGTGCCAGCTGGGGATATTAGAGAGGAATTGATGGTGGAGGCACACAGTTCGCCGTATTCTGTGCATCCTGGTGGCACCAAGATGTACCAGGATCTTCGTCTAAATTTTTTGTGGCATGGTTGCAGGGTTTTCTTGGACCCTTAGGGCATAAAAAACTCGAGTCCCGTCCTAAGTCGGACGAAACATAGACAGAAATGCAGCGGAAAATTTATTTGTTAATCTAATTAACATGCAACCCTAAGGAACCAGACCATATTAGCCAGGAACTCTGCCAATTTGGGGTGGATCTGACCACCCCAACAGGGATCTAACTACTGCGAATAATTAAATAAAAACTTAAACACATACCCGGAATCTCAGCCCTGGGGCAGGCGAGATGTTCCGCGCCGTCTTCCGAGCTGCTCCCGTCTCACGCCGAGCCGCTCCTTGAACCGCTCCCCGCACCGCTCCTCGAACCGCTCCGCATCCTGAGGCGATCAATCCCCGTGTCGCCGAGCCACCCACCACCGAAGAAAGTTTCACGCGAGTGAAATCTCCGCCTAGATTTCGGATCTGAATCCGAACTCCTTTGCGGCTTTGATAGAGCCCTCAGGAGCAAGGCAGAAATTTATAGGGAGAGGAGAATATTAATTTAGCTTAGATCTGAGCGTGCTCCAACATTTACGAGAGCCGCTCAGATCTAGAGCTTGGGACGAGTTTTGAGGAGGAGAGCAGACCCCTATTTATATAGGCGGCTGACTACTCCCCTTTCTCAAAATCCGATGTGGGACTATTAATTTGAGTTAATCAAAATCAAGTTAGTTTGCACTTCACAAAGTGCAAACTTCCGTGAATTTTAACTCACTCACCGTTGAGCTTCATGATTGATACAACCTATCAATTCGAAGGGTGTTCAACGGTGAACGCGTAGGAAAAAACGGCTCATCAATCCGAGTCCGTTTGTCCCTTCAAACAATTGTCCAAAGTTAGCCAAAAGTCATGCTTCTCTTAGAAATGTAGCCGTCAATAAAATCCCAGGTTTCAAAAAACCCTAACCAGAAAATTCGGGCTTGGTGGGCCTCCATTTTCGCTGGTTTCAGCCCAACAGTTTGGGCTGACTTGTTTTGGCTATAACTTGTGCATTTGGACTCCGTTTTTGACGCGGTTTGAACCTGCGTTTAGAGCGGGACGATCCCGTCATCTAGGTAACCTTTTCAATGCATTTATTTAATTAAATATAGTCTTAAAAAATTTAAGACACATTTAATCTCTTTTGCATCATATGCAAATTAGTCCCTATCTAGGCTTAAATTATCATTTGCATCAAATACAAATGATCCGAGGGCATATTCCTCTACATATCCCACTTGCACTCAGGATCATTTATCCCGAATGCAGGAGATGATTACAAACATCTTTTGCAATATTTTATCCCTTGCATCAAATGCAAATTATTCTCCCTAACTAATTTCTACCTATTACTAGACGAAGATCGCACTCTGTGTGAGACCCTACAGCCTGACCCTTACAACAGGTTGGGCTCGAAGCCCTATAAGGTAGTGACCACGAGCAGTGGTTGCCGTCCCTGCTTCAGAAATCATCATTATGTGGTTGACTCATTGACATGAGTATTGTCGGGACCACCCTGACTGTTTCCGTGATGAATTCTGCAGTTATAGTCTCTTCGTCTAAACTATGTCGTATAGATCAAGTCTAGGGTACGGTCAAATTGTCAACCCCAATAACTTGACTTTGGTTAGTTTCTATCGATCTTTTAGTCAAAAATGTTGGACTTCTTCCAACATACTCTGGCTAGAGTTTTTACTAAAGACCGAACTAACCCTACGACACTAACTCCCATTGACCGGGAGAGACGAATCCTCTCTTGGTCATTACTCTCCTCATACGCTTCAAGTGTCACCCAATCAAAGACCTTTCGACAGGCCTTGCCTCGAAGCTAGGTCATTTGATCTAAGTGGCATCGTTCACGCACATGTTCGTCAAAATGACCTCAAGTCAAAAGACCAACTAGCCTATCTTCACTCAGAGTCATCATTGACAGATTAGTCAATATAACCATATGATAACTCTTGTGGATCTTTCAGTGAACTCATTCTCTAATGAGCACCTATGTCTCGTCTACGACTTCGCCAAGTCAAGCGATCATGAGATCATCGCCACCACTAAACGGTGAAGACTAAGACACGATGGTCTATCCGATGTTTCGATATCCTTGTCTCGAAACATCTACGACCACGAACCCTTTTAGACCTATGCTACAGACGGTCAAACATTTCTCCATGATCGAGATACTCATCTCGATACCTATTTGACCTCGCATAAAGTCTCAGGACTTTACCAAAGTTAATATCTAATGTTAACTACATTATAACATAACTTAGATAAATTATTACCAAACAGCTTACTGTTATTTCGAACAAGATGTTTGTGCTATTCACGCATGAGATAGATAGCCTTGAGGGTATTATCTCTCAACATCTCCCACTTGCACTCAGGCCCATTTATCTCGGTATATCATACCGTTTTTACACATAAGTTTTCCCGACTTCATGTGGTAGAGCCTTCATGAGTGGATCTGCTAAAACCGTCTACATTATAGACTTAAGGGTTTCTATGTTTAGACCAACCATTTGAATCTCATTCAAATAATTCATTTGGTCTTTCAGAATCCATAATATTTTAATTTACTTGGATCTTATCCAATTCATCGTACCTTACGATAATCATTTAAATTAGTTACTGGTCATTTCAAATGGCTCATATTTATTTCTGATAAAGAATCAAACTCTTTTGATCACTTTGTCAAAATATATGTTACATCCCTTTGATGCCTCACATGTAATTTACACGCTCCCACTGACCTTGAAAATTATCTGGTTAATTCATATAAGTTGGTCCGTCTAAATCATATTTAGAAAAAAAAACGAACTTGTAAGTGAATGCTCCAATTTTCATGGTCAACTTAAGCGTTTACATCGAGTTTGGTCCGAGTAGTTCTGTACACATCTGCTGGTGGAAAACGGTTTCATTATAATCCGTTTTATAGGAATTAGTATGGAAAAACCGTTCTCGACCAACATGATTGCACTTCCCTATTTTCCTTTTCTGCACCAATCTTTCAACTTAAAGATTTACTTGCAGTAAGTGAGGAAACATTTTCCTTGGGCACGTAAACTAAATTCCAAAATTTATTTACGCACACGGACATATTCTGGTTGCATCAAGTTTTTAAATCGGAGTTACTTCTCCGAATTTCATCCCGAAAGTTGACTAAGTCATCATCAGTTATGATGTCTAACTCGACTCTTCGTCTCACGAGATTCGAGTAATTATACAACTTTCTAATGTTTGATTTAATGAATATCTTATTGATAATGTCCTCATAGAACATTATCAAAACCTAGGCATTACTATCTGGGACTTAACCCAGAGGAAGGACTTAACTCAGAGTCACTTGTTATGGATCGCACCGATTCTAACTAAGTGTGATTCATACCATTTAACACACTGATGTGTTAACAGACTTGACCTGAGAGAAAATCACATTTTCTTTTAATTACACAAGATTTTATGTAGCTAAGTATTTAAACATTCGATCTAATCGAATCAGTTTAAATACTTTTGTCTTTTCGTTCTTTATTTTTTCAGACTTGTGTTTCATCAAGAACACGTGTCTTAACAAAATATACGAATAACTTATTTTGGTTGATCTAGACTCGAGTACATCAGTATGTACTAGACTGAGTTCGACAACTCATTCTCCCACTGTCTCACAGATGGGTTTCAGCCATTTTATCTAAGAGGATAAGACTCACAAGTGTCCGTAGACTTCATAATACGAGAGGTCAGACCCCTCTTTATGTGACTTGTGAAGCTTAGTCTCTCGATACGACCTAGTCTATTTTACCATATAAGTTTGCTACTATCTTGTGTATTTATATATTAACATTTAATATATATATATATATAGTTATTACAAATTACTTAACACAAAACATTGCTTCCGCAGCAAGGTGACGACATTCGTCCAAAAAATGTGTTAGACGTTTTTGTATAACTATTTATTCTGAAATCGTGACATCAAAATATATCACATTTTCATTTCCTCCTACTTATGCCTTTACTAATGATAAATTAAACTAACTTTCTCAATTGACTTTCCGGAGTGCCTTCTTCCTTTTCTAAATCACATTTAGATATTAATTTACCCAACATAAATAGCTATGCAAGCATCTTATGTATCCAAACGCTTGAGCTTTGCAATCTCGAGTTTAGCTCAAGAAGTTGCTTGTCTCAAGATCCGCTTGGGATACATAGTCTTGCAACGCTCATGCACTCGTATTCGACTCAAACGGTTTGATCGAATTCTCGAACTTTGCGGATCGGAATTGTTTGTCCATACAACCTTGAGGGTAGCTCGACAAGTTGTAGGGATAAACATACTTCGAATATCCTATATGTTCAAGCTGCCTCATATAGAGAAGAGTGACATGTAGCTTTAATTTATTTGTTGGAACCAGAACTTAATGAAATCTTATTTCTTAAGTTTGTTCTTTAGAAGGTCATTTAATGTCAACGAGAATATAGTTCAATTCCATCAATTAGAATTTAACTTGATATTCAATTAATCAACTATTTGACCAGTTAGCTTATTCCAATATTATATTTTGATTCCTTCGGTAAACATAGTCTTGCCCTAGTTTTGGCATATGTTCAAAATTAAATATAGGTAGAATGGCTTTCATCTATCTATATCCTCCCACTAATTTTACGATCGTTTTAAAGCTTAATAACGAACGATTTAATCGAATTTAAAAATTAGTGAAAGAGGGATCCAATCATCCCGAACCTCACAACCTTGAGGAGACTCAACAAGTTGATTGGTTCTATGACTGGTAGACTAACTCTTGGTCAATCACATCACATGTGATTCCCTGTCGATTTTTACCCACAGTCACTTATGATCTTGAGGAGACATTAACAACTAATTAATCCTATCAACTAGTTGCATCCTTAAATTCAAAATTTTAGGATTTGTTTAATAACTTTTATTAAGTCCTTATCAACTATAAGGTTCACGTGCTATCCTAATCATTATTAGGATTTTAATAAATTTTATTAACAACGCTAAAAGCGAAGTCCTTTAATGAAAATTAATTATAACAATTAGAATTACAAATTCATTAAAGGGACTACCCTAATCAGGAATTAGGTCTTGAAGTGTTGTTAATGTTTTATTAAAACACAGCATGTCATTAAAATTCAAGTAATAAATTTTAATCATTATTTAATGGCTAACCTAAAGGGTTGTCTTGTGTTATCAAATAAGGGACAAGAACATATCCATTAAAAATTTACACTAATTTTATCGCATAAAAAATGTACAACTATTTAACAATTAAATAGACTAAAGTTTATCGCATAAACAATTTTAGCATGCATACTTAAATTTAACATTTAAATTTAAAAATACGATTTTTAAAACATTTTATTTTATCTCATAAAGTAAAAGCTTATTTAAAAAATCATAACATTTGCATGCTACTTTAAAATATTTATCGCATAAAAATTTTAAACTTTTAAAATCAGTTTTTAAAAATATCTTATAAATTTAAAACATCATTTTAAAAATTCCATGTTTAAAATTTATCACATAAAATTTTAAACAACATTTTAAACTTATCGCATAAAGTTTTAAAGCTTTAAAACAATTTTAAAATTTATCACATAAATTTATAAATTCCATTTTAAAGCTTTCATGTTTAAAATTTATCATATAAAATTTTTAAACAAACAAAAAAAATTTAAATTTATCGCATAAATTTAAAGAAAACAATTTTCTGTAAAAGCATTCAAATAATGAATTCGCAGTCCTAGATCAGCATACAGAGATGGCTCTGATACCAATGAAGGGTTTTCTTGGCCCTTAGGGCACAAAAAAATCTAGTCCCGTCCTAAGTCGGACGAAACATAGACAGAAATGCAGCGGAAAATTTATATGTTAATCTAATTAACATGCAACCCTAAGGAACCAGACCCTATTAGCCAGGAACTCTGCCAACTTGGGGTGGATCTGACCACCCCAAGAGGGATCTAACTACTGCGAATAATTAAATGAAAACTTAAACACATACCCGGAATCTCAGCCCTGGGGCAGGCGAGATGTTCTGCGCCGTCTTCCGAGCTGCTCCCGTCTCACGCCGAGCCGCTCCTTGAACCGCTCCACGCACCGCTCCTCGAACCGCTCCCCGCACCGCTCCTCGAACCGCTCCGCATCCCGAGGCGATCAATCCCCGTGTCGCCGAGCCACCCACCGCCGAAGAAAGTTTCACGCGAGTGAAACCTCCGCATAGATTTCGGATCTGAATCCGAACTCCTTTGCGGCTTTGCTAGAGCCCTCATGAGCAAGGCAGAAATTTATAGGGATAGGAGAATATTAATTTAGCTTAGATCTGAGCGTGCTCCAACATTTACGAGAGCCACCCAGATCTAGAGCTTGGGACGAGTTTTGAGGAGGAGAGCAGACCCCTATTTATATAGGCGGCTGACTACTCCCCTTTCTCAAAATCCGATGTGGGACTATTAATTTGAGTTAATCAAAATCAAGTTAGTTTGCACTTCACAAAGTGCAAACTTCCGTGAATTTTAACTCACTCACCGTTGAGCTTCATGATTGATACAACGTATCAATTCGAAGGGTGTTCAACGGTGAACGCGTAGGAAAAAACGGCTTGTCAATCCGAGTCCGTTTGACCCTTCAAATAATTGTCCAAAGTTATCCAAAAGTCATGCTTGTCTTAGAAATGTAGCCGTCAATAAAATCCCAGGTTTCAAAAACCCCTAACCAGAAAATTCGGGCTTGGTGGGCCTCCATTTTCGCTGGTTTCAGCCCAACAGTTTGGGCTGACTTGTTTTGGCTATAACTTGTGCATTTGGACTCCGTTTTTGACGCGGTTTGAACCTGCGTTTAGAGCGGGACGATCCCGTCATCTAGGTAACCTTTTCAATGCGTTTATTTAATTAAATATAGTCTTAAACAATTTAAGACACATTTAATCTCTTTTGCATCATATGCAAATTAGTCCCTATCTAGGCTTAAATTATCATTTGCATCAAATACAAATGATCCGAGGGCATATTCCTCTACAATGGTATGAAGAGGAGTGTGGCTCGGAGTGTAGCCAAGTGTTTGGTTTGTCAGCAAGTGAAGACGGAGCATCAGCGTATGGCCGGGTTGCTACAACCGCTTCCGATTCCGGAGTGGAAATGGCAACACATCACTATGGATTTCGTGACTGGACTACCTCGGTGTCCGAAGCAGAATGACGCGATTTGGGTGATCGTAGATCGATTGACCAAATCCGCGCACTTTATTCCGTTCCGCTTCGGACACCGAGCAATGGTATGAAGAGGAGTGTGGCTCGGAGTGTAGCCAAGTGTTTGGTTTGTCAGCAAGTGAAGACGGAGCATCAGCGTATGGCCGGGTTGCTACAACCGCAACCCGGCCATATCCGCGCACTTTATTCCGTTCCGCTTCGGGTGATCGTAGATCGATTGACCAAATCTGCGCACTTTATTCCGTTCCGCTTCGGACACCGCGCAATGGTATGAAGAGGAGTGTGGCTCGGAGTGTAGCCAAGTGTTTGGTTTGTCAGCAAGTGAAGACGGAGCATCAGCGTATGGCCGGGTTGCTACAACCGCTTCCGATTCCGGAGTGGAAATGGCAACACATCACTATGGATTTCGTGACTGGACTACCTCGGTGTCCGAAGCAGAATGACGCGATTTGGGTGATCGTAGATCGATTGACCAAATCCGCGCACTTTATTCCGTTCCGAGTGGGACAGTCCACTGAGGTGCTAGCGAGGAGATATATGGAGGTGAATTCTTGTACTCTCCGTTTTTATTTCCTTTTCCTAGTTTGGATAGTGATGTAATGTGAATCGTGCAGGAGGTCGTGCGACTTCACGGAGTCCCCGTGAGTATCGTGTCGGACAGAGACATGAGGTTCACATCTCAGTTCTGGTAGAGTTTACAGAAAAGTTTGGGTACGCGTCTGAGTTTCAGCACGGCGTACCATCCGCAGACGGATGGCCAGTCCGAGAGGACGATTCAGATCTTGGAGGACATGCTGAGGGCGTGCATGTTAGATTTCAAGGGTTCGTGGGAGGACCATCTACATCTGGTGGAGTTTTCCTACAACAACAGCTTCCAGGCGTCTATTGGCATGGCGCCTTTCGCCGCTCTTTATGGGATGAAATGTCGATCGCCATTGAGTTGGGATGACGTTGGTGATCGGGAGTTGTTGGGACCTGAGATGATTGTGGAGGCTGTGGAGGTCGTCAGGAATATTCGAGAGAGGTTGAGAATTGCTCAGGACCGTTTAAGCATTGGGCAGATGCTAAACGTCGTCCTTTGGAGTTTCAGCCGCGCGACCAAGTGTTTCTGAGGATTTCCACGAATCGTGGTGTGATTCGTTTTGGGAAGCGAGGGAAGTTGAGCCCGCGATACATTGGACCGTTCGACATCTTGGAGAGGGTTGGCGAGGTAGCTTACCGCTTAGCCTTGCCGCCTTCTTTGGAGGGAGTTCACAATGTTTTCCATGTGTCGCAGCTTCGTCGATACATTAGCGATCCATCTCATGCTGTGGATTTCTCGGAGATTACCGTTCGCCCCGACATGACGTATGACCAGCATCCAGTGCAGATTCTAGACAGGCGTCAGAAGTCACTTCGGAACAAGGTTGTCAACCTTGTGAGGGTGATGTGGCGACACGGCTCGCCTGGAGAGTCTACTTGGGAGAATGAGGATGAGATGCGAGAGCGTTTCCCACTTTTGTTTCCGGACACGTGAGTGTTGGGAAATTCCGAGGACGGAATTTTTCTTAAGTTGGGGAGGATGTAATGACTGGTTTTCTTATATCTGGATTTATTATATTATATTATATGTTTTGGTGGATTTTCTCCTTATGTGTGGTTTTCGTCCCCGTAGCTTTCATTTTCGATCGTTTCGTCGTATTTTTCTTAGCTTCTTCCGTGATCGTCGATTTTGGAGTAAGTCATTCGTGACGGGCTTCTATCGGTCATATCTTATTGTTAGATCAAGCCTAGGAGTCTTAGGAATCGATCCCGGAGCTCCACGCTCCATATCGGAACTTTTGGTGCTTATTAGCCGGTGTAAGAAGGGGCACCGACCGACTAGATGACGATCCAGTCGGTCGAAAAACCTTCTTGAACCGACTAGTTGGCTTCCAAAATTTCTTAGGAGTTACTGTTTCTCGTTAGTCGGTCTAAGAACGTTGGTTGACCGACTAGGTTGCAAACTAGTCGGTCGGCAATGCTTCTTTAACCGACTAACTCATCAACTATTTTTGGTATCAGTTACTGTTCATTCTTAGTCAGTCTAAGTTCATCTTTCGACCGACTAGTTTTTAAACTAGTTGGTTAAGTTTTGTACTCAGACCGACTAATTCATAGTTCTTCTGTACAGTCGAGTTACTGTTTACTCTTAGTCGGTCTAAGAACGTTCGTCGACCGACTAGATGTCAAACTAGTCGGTCAACAGTTGTTCTTTGACCGACTAACTCTTAGTTCAGGTTTTTGACTGGAGATACTGTTTACACTTAGTCGGTCTGCGTTGGTCAACCGACCGACTAGTTCTCAAACTAGTCGGTCAACAGTTGTTCTTTGACCGACTAAGCAGTGCAGGAAACCCTAGTTTTGCCAAAGCCGCCACCAAACTCTATAAATACCCCTCCCAAACGTTTTCTTCTTCCTCCTCTCGACCTAAAACCCTAGTTTCTCCCCCATTGAGCCCCCTTCTACCTCAAACCCTTATTCCTTCATCCCAAGCCCTAAATCCATCATCCAAACTCTCCCTCAACACATTCTACCTCTCATCTACCTCAAAATCCCATCAAATCCCCCAAAACCCTATTTCTCCAAACTTCTCCATCCATTCCCAGATCTGAACCATAGGTTCCCCAGAGCGTTTCTACCGTTGTCGTGGTTGCTCGGCATCATTCTTCCGTTTCCTATACGGTAATACTCGATTCTTTAGTTTTAAGCATAACCCATTTGTGTTCTTATGAAACCCTAATGAAATGAATATTGTTGTTGATTGTTTCTCCATGACAGCGACTTCCCCGTAGATTAGCATCCGTGAGACGAGCCTTTGTGATCGTCATCCTCGGTGCTAGGCAAGTGAAACTTGCCACTTAAGGTTAGGCCATGTTTTAGGCCATTTGCTTGTTGTAGGCGTAAAAGAGACTAGGCGACGAAATGATACTCGCCTAGGCGTAAATTGAGGAACTAGCTTGACAACGAAGCTAGATCTGACATTTATCATGTTGCATAATTTCCATGTCATGTTTAATTTCCATTAACGGTACGCAAATTAATTGTGATGTCATTGCATTCTTTAAGTGTTTCTGTGATTGTGTAGCTTCGCTACAATGCTTGTGTTTCCTGACTCGTGTTCTAGAAGCGGGCCATGTGTTGGTTGATAGCCAATGCCCGAACTACTTGTTTCCGGCTAGGTGCACCCCTACGCCAAATGCTTATGAATCGTGAAATAGAGTGCGAGCTCCTGTGCGGGCAACCCTGGCTCATTTACTGAGCTCGTGTGCGGGGACTATGGCTCGATTACATGTGGGTATTGGGGGTAAGAGTTAAGTGGCCAATCAACTGGGAGTCTGCCCGATCAGCAACTGCAGTGGTAAGGCGTAAACTCTGGGTTTTGGGGTAGTGTTAAGCGGCCAATCAGCGTGAATGCCAAACCACTCAGCTGTAAGGCATAAGCATCTACAAACAACTTGAAACGTGACTAGTGAATTGATTGAGATTGTTAGTAGCTTGGCTACTCTTGTCTTGTCCCGATAATTGTTCTCTTGTACTTATTGTTTCACCATGTCCTGCTTGTGCACTCATGTTATAACCGCCATGTCATGCATACTATAACTTCTAGGTTGTTAGTTGCCTTACTTTCAGTTTCCTTGCCCAAGTCTTTTAGACTTGCTAACATGTGCCCCTTTACTCTTTTGGGTGACACATGTTAGATCCTGAGCCCGAGTACCTTGTTGAGGACGAGGTGTTTGCTGACGCCGAGCCCGAGCTTGTGTTTGACGGGGAGTACGTGGACACTGGGGACCAGTCCTAGTGTCTCCGTTGTGTTTTCCCTTTTGTTTAGACTTCTTTTTTGTTGTCGGTGCGTAGCACCTATACTTTGTTACGTTGTTGCTTTTGTTGGCCTTGTTCTGGGCCTTTGGACTCTTTCTTTTAGCCTGGTGGCTTTTCTGGATGTTGAACTTAATTTTTCATGTTGGAAAAATTATGAGATATAAGAATTTTATTTCTGTCTCTCCCTGTGTTATTATTGTTGTTCCGTTTGTGGTTACAGGGACCTGCTTATGTTTTATTGACGCTTATCGGGTTTGGGGCTTCACAGCTCCACTCTCGTGCGGACCTTTTCACGTCTCGCCTCCATTTTAGGGAAGCGGGGTGTGACAGTGGGGCAGTTAGTAATGGGTCTAATGGCATGCTAATGTACTTTGGGGGTAGGTAGGGGCAGTTCATGGCATGCTAATGTACTTGGGAGGCAATTCAGATATTGGGGCGATAAAATTAATTCACTGGAATCACTTGATTGATCACATTTCCTTTGTTTTCATCATGTTTCCCTAGCCTTTGTTTTTTGATATTCAATTTTTGTTATTGATACGACCATTTGGAGACGGCCCAAGAACGAGCAGACCAGGTCCACGCTTGAAGCTGTAGGCCCACAGAAGGAATTCGGCCCGACCGTCGAAGCCTGCACTAGGACCCGGAATCGGGTCGACCAGACCGAAATGTGTGCCCCATCGGCCCACATCAGCGGGAGCTAACCGCTCCCCAAAGCACGCCCCCTTAATGACCATTAAGGGGCCCCATTAACCCACCTCCATGGCACATGCTGGCAACTTAAAGGAGGCGGATCATAGGGGCATAGAGTGGGGGACGTGGAGGGGGAGCAATCGTGGGATGATCCCTATGAAGGGACTCAGGAGGCAACCGAGAAAAGGATCTCGCCCGAGAGACCGAGAGGCAGAGGTATTCTATTCAAAGACCTTGTTTTCCATTCCAAATTCCCTTCTATAGCTCGGTCTGAGGATTTGCGTATTGGCCTCCCCGTGAGCCATACCGATCCCTTCGAGCCTTCCTCAGATCCATTCTGACTTGGACATTGGAGGAGACTTGGCTGGAACCAAGGTCCGGCCCCCTGACGAGATTCTTCATCCGTCCAGGTTAAACAGACCCCGCGATGCCGAGGCTACCCCTCTGCACCTCATCGACCGAGGCCGAGCACCCCTGTTAGAGAGCCAGCTTGCCCCCAACGAGGCCGCTCGCCCCTGACGAGCTCCTTCGTCAGTCCAGGTTAAGCGGACCCCATGGTGCCGAGGCTACCCCTCAGTACCTCATCAACCGAGGTTGAGCGCTCCCGTCAACGTGCTTGCTCGCCCGCGACGTGCCAAGGCAGCCCTTTGGAGGGCCGACGTAGGATCTGAGCTACCTCTGTAGGGCAAATCATACACCTGACGGAACCAAGGGGTCCCACCAGTCCCCTTGACCATGTTGACCCATCACCCAGCGGTCAACGATTTAGCAGTGAGAAACACCCGTAAACATCTGGCGCCGTCTGTGGGAACCGAACCAATACCCACGTCAAACCACCACTTTACCGAAATGGAACCAGATTGCAATGGCACGGGGCGCATGTCCCCCATCCACGAGGAAGGCGACTACGTCCTGCCCGAGAACCAGTACAGCCACAGTACTGGAGGGACCAGTGCCACGTGGTCGGTGACCCAAGAGCAGTTCCGCCTCTTCGCTCAGGAGACCAACGCCCACTAACGTGCGTTTATATTTCATATATTCACGCACGTTTTCTTTTGTGTTTCCCCGTGTTTTTCGCCGTCTTTTATTCGTTTTCTCGTATTTTCTCATTTTCTTTCACTTTTCTTTGTTTATCCATGTCTGCAGGAGGTTGGCCACGTAGGGGACGTTTAACGATGATATCTCTAGTCCCCGGAGCAACGGGAGGAGTCACGCGTGATCCAGGAGGTCAAACGCCAAAGAATACATCTTTCAGCCCCTCACCCAGTCGGTTGGTCATCTCCAACCGATCGGGTGATGCACGCGTGCACCACCAGTTCTCAGCCGGAGCTCACATGGAAGTCACCCGACCGGTTCACAGACCGGTTCAGCGGGGCCTGTTCTCTGTTTTTTCGAGCAAAATGCCAACCGATCGGGTGACTCTCACCCGATTGGTTCATTTGTAGCTGAAGATGAGGAGCTGAAGACACGGGCACCAAACCGATCGCTTCACCCGATGGTTCCAAGATCCAACCGGTCACTCAAGAACTCACCCGACCGGTTCATGTGATCGGGTGAAAGCTCGCCGTTTTCTGTTATTATTTTGTAACGGATCAACCGATCGGTTGACTTGTCAACCGATCGGTTGATGCGAGAGTCTATAAATAGAACCCCTAGGGTTCCAGAAACGGGGAGCTGCGAGTTTTTTACTGTTTTCTCACATTGTGACGGCTGTAATTTCTGTTCTTTTGTAAGTTTTCTGATCTTTCTCAAATTTTAGTATTGTCTTAACTACTCTATTACTTCCGCATTACAATCGTCTGATTATGATTCCAACGGTTAATTTTTATTTAGATCGCTTTTTCATGGATTTTTGTGAGTAGTTCCCAAATCTGGGATTTTGGTGGAAACCCCTTCGGGGGCTCTTCCCGATGCGTCCATAGGGTTAGGAAATCGATAGGGATTAGGAATCTAACGGTTACGCGGGGTGTTTTATTGTCATCGGCGGGAAAAAGACCGCCTTTGACCGTTGGGCCAAGGGGGAATAAACTTGGCGGTTGACCCCCTAGCCATAGCTCACACCCATAGCATAGATGTCGAATCCTAGCACGCGGGAGCGGCAGGATGAGACGTTGGGAGTTATCGTTGCGGGCTTAGTGCTCCCGGGATCGATCAGTGTTAATGGACACGGGAGTGCCCACTGATCGAATTCGGGTAGTCCGGTGTATCATCCTGGGCACCGACCGGAATATCGGGCCCATGGGATGCCGGTACCACTTTCAGAGGCAACGTCTCACCATTAGACCCTAATTCCGATCGCTATCTATACCCGTAGGCCGTATCGGAGAGAGTATCTCGTCGGGTTGGAAACCAAAGTCCCGGATTTTCTTTCTTGTTGTTCATACCCTTCATTTCTTTCCGTGACAACCATTCTCCGATTCGGGCTAGCTCGCCCCCCGGGGTGATTTAGGTCCTACCTGACTCAAGCACAACCTCGCCTCCCTGAGTTCGATAAACCCGCACCCTACAATAACCGTGCACTTGCGGTAAAACGACACCGCGCCCATACCGTAAACGGGGCGCCGGTCAAGTTTATGGCGCCGTTGCCGGGGAGGCAACATGTTTGTTATTTTAGGATCTCTTGAGCCCTCATGTCTAGCTCTTATCCCTACCTCGCGATAATTTTCGCACTCTACACTTTTAGATTTCACTTGGACATATTGTGGATAGTAATTGTATAGTGCTAATTGACTGAATCGCCGTGCTACCATCGCAACTTGCGGTTCCCGTTTATGCAACCTGTGCTTTTGACGTGTTTTCCACTTGTGCAGTTCTCTCTCTCTCCTTTCGTATAATATCCCGGCCCCCACGGCAAGGATGTTGCATGCAGTTTCAGGAGACATCTGGGATCACTCTCACCATATCCGCTGTTTGGCGCAGAGCTTAGAAGAATCACTGAATACTTCGAATATACTATCCCTCCTGTCTGCCGCCGTGGAAGGCCAGAGATATCGAGATGCGCAGGAGCACTTTGCCATGGCAACTCCCTTTCCTCACGGTGAAGTGGCGTATATCGACAACCATGGTCTCGAATGTAGTGAAGAAGAGTTATCCGCAGAGTTTTGTAAGGAGAGCCACCCGTCCAGGTTTGTAGGCTACGCTGGACAGGAATCAATCTATCCCTTGCAGACTTTTATTGAGAGTCCCTGGTCTTTGGACAATGGGGAAGCTAGAAACAGTTGTGGAGAATCATCGATGATTGAAACCTGTTTTCACCTACAAGCCTTCTTCCCGGATAATTATGATGAGCTTGGAAGAGACCCGGTGTCTCCCTCGATCGTTCCCACTATACGTTGCGAAATTTCGCCGTGCGGAGCCACGGCCGAGGGTGAGATTCCGGATGCTGGCTTCCAAGAAATCCACGAAGAACTCCTTTCCCTTGAGGATGCTCAGCTTGAGAAGTATGCGTCAGGGCCCCAAGAAATTGAGATGAAAGAATTACCGACGGGGCTTAAATATGAATATTTGGGAGCTGGCTCGACCCTCCCGGTCATAGTCAACTCTTCACTGCCTGAAGACCAAATGACCAAACTTCTTGGTGTTATAAAAGGTTTAAAGGAGTTTTCGGATATGCAATTGAGGATTTAAAAGGGGTTAGCTTAGGCCTCTGCTCATACAGAATTCTGCTTGAAGATGAGCAAGCCTCCTCGATTGAGCCACAGCGGAGGTTGAATCCCATAATGATGGAAGTTGTAAAGAAAGAGATTGTTAGGCTTCTACATGCCGGTATTATATACCCTATCTCCGATAGTCGTTGGGTTAGCCCGGTGCACGTTGTACCCAAGAAAGGAGGAATGACGGTGGTTCGCAATGAAAAGAACGAGCTAATACCAACGAGGACCGTCACGGGGTACAGGATGTGCATTGACTATAGAAAGCTGAACAAAGCTACAAGGAAGGATCATTACCCCCTCCCCTTTATTGACCAGATGCTCGAGAGGCTGGCGAAGCATAATTATTTCTGTTTCATGGATGGGTATTCAGGATTTCTTCAGATCCATATTCATAACGATGACCAGGAGAAGACGACTTTCACTTGCCCATTCGGGACGTATGCCTATAGAAGAATGCCGTTCGGACTTTGTAACGCCCCTACTACATTCCAAAGACTCATGTCCGCTATCTTCTCTGACTCTCCCAAGACATCATGGAGGTTTTCATGGACGACTTCTCCGTCTACGGAACTAAATTTGACTCGTGCCTCAGTAATCTCACTAAGGTCATGGAGAGATGTCAGGAAAAGGGACTAGTCCTAAACTGGGAGAAGTGCCACTTCATGGTCCAAGAGGGAGTTGTGCTGAGACACATCATCTCTTCGAGGGGAATCGAGGTTGATAAGGCTAAAGTTGAAGTGATTGAAAAGCTTCCACCACCGCACAATCTTCGAGGAGTCCGTGGTTTCTTAGGACACGCGGGATTTTATCGCCGCTTAATAAAAGACTTCTCGAAGATTTCCAAGCCTCTGACCCAACTCCTCGTGAAGGACGTACCTTTCGTCTTCAGCGAGGAGTGTATGGAGGCCTTCCGCACTTTGAAGCAAGCATTGATTTCCGCACCCATAATACAGCCACCAAACTGGAAACTGCCCTTTGAGCTAATGTGTGAAGCTAGTGATTATGCGGTTGGTGCCGTCCTGGGGCAGAGGAAGGATAAAAATCTTCATGTCATATATTATACGAGCAAAACCCTTGATGCCGCCCAAAGAAATTATACTACCACGGAGAAAGAATTACGTGCGGTGATCTACGCCATGGATAAGTTCCGACAATATCTCGTTGGCGCCAAGGCGATCATACACACGGATCACGCGGCTCTTAAATACCTATTGAACAAGAAAGAAGCCAAGCCACGACTGATTAGATGGATTCTCCTCCTCCAGGAGTTTGACCTGGAAATCAGAGACAAGAAGGGGGCGGAGAATGTTGTTGCCGATCACCTGTCCAGGATGCCCACTCTGGATTTAAACGCTACACCGATCGATGATTCACTCCCTGACGAGCATCTCTTCTCTGTCTCTTCCTCCTGGACCCCCTGGTACGCCGACATCGCAAATTATCTGGCTTGTGCCTGATCGCTCCGGGATGTGACCCAAAGAACGGTTGTAGTTTTACCGCAAGCGCACGGTATAGCGGCAAGCGGGATATCGAACACAGGGAGAACGAATGATTGCGCTTGTTCAAATCAACCTGGCTATTTAAGAGAGAAATTTTCCTTTGGCGATCCTGTCACAATCGTCAGACAAAAATGCGGAAATATCAAATCAAATAAAGAACGTCTAGGGAATGGGGAATCCCCGCTACTCACCGTATTTCATAAATGTGGTTTATCGGTATCAAAATTGCTTGAATGAGAATTTGGATGAACTAGTTGCAACTGAATGTAGAACCAAGCTCACGCTCTCGTGCTGTTGCCGGTCTATAGCTATCCTAGGTTTGGGTCCAATCTCTTGCAAACCCTAGCCTAGGGAAACTAGCATTAGGATCAACATCATCGTCCAATCGCGCACCGATCCCAATCTCTTGCAAACTCGGTCCACGACCTAGATTAGGATAGTTCCTACCCGTCCAATCTCTTGCAAACGAGTATCGGCATGGAATTGCAACCGGAAATCCTAGTATCGGTCCAATCTCTTGCAAACCGATACTTCGAAAATCCGATTCCAACCCAATTCGGATTTCTAGGGTTTCCTATCAAATTGGGATCCAATCTCTTGCAAATCCCAATTGATATGAATACCTAGCCATCCGTAGTAAATTGATCCCAATCTAATCCCTAATAACAATTCTAGCACAATTTCTACCAATTCATCACAAATATGAAAATGGGCTTGTAGGGTTCATCCCCACGCCCCAAGACGTGGAGACTACTCACAATTCATAGCAAGATCACAAAAATAATCGTTGAAATAAGCAATGAAATTCATCACAATATTGAGATAAGCAATAAAAATAGAATTTTTAAGGAAAAGAGATGCAAACCAATGGAGTTCTTCAATTAATCCAACGAAATTCCAATCTTTGACTCCTCTCCAATCACAAGAATAAAGCTAAAAACTAATCTAAAAAGCTGCAAAAAATCTAAGAGAGAGGCTCCCTAAACTAGGGTAAAAACAGGGCTTAAATAGCCCTCAAAATCGTCCAAAAACTGTGACCAAAATACCCCTGCACAGCCAGTTTTCCGCAGTTTTCGCTACAGGCAGCGCATCGCACTCGGCCGAGTGACAAAAGTCGCTCGGCCGAGTGAAAACCCTGCAATTTTCCAGTAAGTCGGGGCTTTCAGGGGTCTCCATTTCGGGGGCGGCTCGGCCGAGTGAGTTGTCGTCACTCGGCCGATGGCTTCATAGTACTCGGGCGGACGGGATTAACCACTCGGCCGAGTGGGTCTTCTGAAGTTCAGGCAGCCGAAAAACAGTAACTTGGATGTTTTGGAAGGGCTTCGTTTGGGCGCCACTTGGGCGGACGTGATGTCTTCACTCGGCCGATGTGGTCTTCGGTGCTCAGCCGAGTGCACAGGTAAATCGTGTCTGATCTGGTCGGCCGAGCAGTGTCTCGCTGGTCGGCCGAGTGGCTCCTCCACTCGGCCGAGTGGCTCCTCCACTCGGCCGAGTGGGACACAAAAAATGCCCAATCTGCTTATTTTGGCCTCCTCGTCTCTCCTGTGACGTCCGTTCTTCTTCCGCTCCTCTCCAACAGCAAAATACCCCTCGGGGAGGTCGTTGGTGACCGTCTAGAGTAAGCGCATCTCGAGATCACTCCAAATCGCGCCAAATCACCAGAAATGCGACAAAAACAACAAATCGTGAAAAGCATCGCAATATCGTCGATATATCGTAAAAAACATGATTTGGGCGATCTAAATGGCATGCAAACATGCGGAAAAAAGGTGTAAAATAAGGAGTGATCAAAATCCCCCAAGCTTGCCTCTTACTCGTCCTCGAGGAAGATAAGTAAAAGGCGAACCCGGTGGATTCGGAAAACGAAAACGGCGAAAAACGAAAAATGAAAAACGGAGAAGAATGAAATCGAAATAAAATAAAGAAGAAAGAAAGAAGCGAAGAGGTAGTCTACTAGATCATTTTCTCCGGACGTGGGTTTCACTTACTCGTATAGCATGCACTGAATGAAAAATACATGTCAAAGGATTTTATTTTGATATCATAGTATAATAGTGCAAATAGAAATGGAAAACCCACGAACAACGATATAATCATGAAAAACGGAATAATCCTAAAATTAACATCGTCTGAATCATTTAAAGCGGTATACGAATCACAGATCACACACTTTTCAATTGAATGCTTTCTATCAGGAGTATAAGAGTATCACACTATAGAATAGAGAGAATAGAAAAGTATGGATTTCATGAAATAAACGCTAGGCTTAGATCTCTGGATTTCGTAAAGCTAAAAATAATCTCACCGAGTATAGAATATTACTTAGCCTAGGTTGTCGTGCAACGTCAAGTAGTCACTCTCTCTCACATCAATGGATCCCTTCCCCCAAGCTTATCTATAAGCGTGGTGGCATAAAAAATATTTACATCCCCGTTTTTTATAGCTCCAAATGTAATAAGAAGAAAGAAGAAAGGAAGAGAGTGAGATGGGATCTTTTATTGAGGATTTTTCCTCTTTTCTCTTTTTTTCTTTTTTTTCTTTTTTTGTTTTTTTTTGATATAGCATATATACACAACGATCCCAACTCAAAGAGAGAGATAATGATATACAGGAATGTTTTCTCTTTTTCTCTCTTTTTTTATAGAATAAGAGATTTGGAGCTAGGAATTAGTAGCGGGGGAAATGCCATATAATAGAATCACTAAGGGGAGATTCACCAATGATTTTAAAAATAGAGAAATGATGTTCAAGATTTGTGGAGAAAGAAATAGATATAACTCTCAGTTCACTCTATAAGACATGCACGACAACTTCAGCAGGGTAATCTAATCTACTCAGTTTCGATCACAAAAAAGCTAACTAATCCAGATTTATCATGGCTAACATCATTCAATCATCCTGAAGTGAAGTGTACAATTCATGCATATAGAAGTGATATAGGAAAAGAAATCAGTACTCCAGATATAGGCATTCGATGCGTGAATCTTGGTGTGTTTTCTGTGATAGCATACATATGAATATTCAGACTCAGCTAATAGTAAAATTTCATCCATTTTCATGTGGCAAAAGTGTGGGTTACTATCTCTAAATGCAAATCAAGTCATAGCATGTGATATCAGGAATAAAGTCTAAGACATGACAAATATAGCATGCATATAGAATAAGCTAACTCCACGTAGTCATCATCACAGAAAAGTCATCTCTAGCATGAGATGAAGAAATAAAAAGAAATAAGGATAAAAGGAAAATAGAACTATTTTCAATGCGGCACACAGAAAAAATAAGAAAAACGTGATGCATGGTAAAATAAAAGAAAAATGATGAAAAATAAGTGCAAATGCGAAAAATGATGTGAAAAACTAAAAATAAAGGTGGCAAGTCGAAAAAGAACGTGAGAACTCACTCCCCCAAGCTAAACGGCACAGTGTCCTCAATGTGCAAAGTGTGGCACACCGAGAGACAAGAAAAGTGAGGGGATGGTGAGGATGCATGCATGGAAAAATGAAGATAAAAAGAAAAATAAAGAAATGAAAATATGATGCGGACATGATGCATGCACAGATAGGAGTGAAACAGATATATAAGTGGCACCAAAAACTCTCCCTCTCACCCAAAAAAGATATAAAAAGATATGATCAAAAAGAGAATCCCAAAATAAGTGAGGGGAGGGGGGGTGGACAAAACGGCATCAGGACCTAGCAGAGACGGGCAGCACAACGGCAAAAGGAATCGATGGCATCAAGGGTGCCTAGGAAGGTGGTGATGCACCGTCTCCGTCCTGAGGCGGAGGTCGTGTGGGTGGTGCTGGCTGGACAGGCTGCTGAGCGAGTGTGGGTGTGGAAGTGGTAGCAGGTCGGGTGTGTGTGGAAGTGTGGGTGGGAACCTGCTGGGTGGGTGGGGGTACGCGCGGGAGACGCTCCAGAACCTGGGTAAGACAGTAGTGGATATGCGGTAGCAGGTCGAAGCGGCCAGCCATCGCAGAGACGGTGGAGGACAGGGTCCTAAGGTCCCCTCTGAGGCCACTCACCGCCCCCTCTAGAGCACGAATGCTCTGAAGTACAGTATCGGGGGGCGGTGGTGCAGAGGGACGCACCGGGCGGGGCTGTGCAGGGCGTGGCTGGCGAACTCGGGTCGCGTATGTGACGGGCTCAGCGGGGAAGGGAACAAAAGGGGCTGCGCCTGTGAATGCGGGCCTGGCCTCAAAGTGAGGCCGAGGCACCGGCTGGTGAGAAGTGGAGGCTGCAGCAGCGAAAAAAGAGTGCAAAAGTGGCTGCGAGGCGGCCAGAGAGGTCAGTAGCACAGAAGTGTGGACAGACGCCACGACTTTCTCAGAAAATACAGCAGGGGTGGAGACAGAGGTGACTACCGCTGGGGTGGAAGTGTGTGGACCAAAAGGTGCAACCCCAGTGGAGATCATGCTAGCCATGGTCTCCACGACCGCGGCAAACGAGGGCTCTCCACTCTCAACAAAGGTCGGTGGGCGCTCAGGGAGTGCGGAGCAAAGAGGCTCGACGGACAGAGGGCCAGTGGTGGTGGTGGGAGTGGTGGTGACAGCCTCGGAAGTGGTGGAGGTGGTGGAAGTGGGCTCAGCTGAGGTACTCCCGACACCGACAGAGGTGTCAGGAGCAGAGGAAACGTCAGGTATGGGCTGAGGGGACACAGGGTCAACAGGCTCGGCAGCAGGCTCGGCAGGGTGTGCAACAGGGTCTACAGGGGCAGCGTGGGGCCTGCTCGGCCTCCTCGGCCTCGAGCACGTAAGCAGCGGGGATGAGAACATCCATCGCAGGGAGCCAGTCAACGTGGGCTGGTGCAATCAGAGTCCGAGCAGGGCTCGGGAGAATCATGTAATCGGCACCGAAAGGGCCGTGCAACCAGACCCAGTGACGCTCGCCATGCGGACGAAGCATCTTCATCCGGGCCATAACATCGATCGACAGAGAAGTGGGGCCCGGGACGCGTCGCAAGTCGTCGGGGAAGTCCTCGCCGGTCATAAGAGCAAGCAAGGTGATCAGGCCGCCGCAGCATATCGGTGAGCGAGCGCCCACCGATACAATGATGCGGTCTAAAAACCAAGCCGCGATATTGATCACGACGGCGGGGACAAGCTCATCGCCATCCCTAGATAGAGCTCTGGGACGTGTCATCGCATAGAGCATGTAGAGCTCTGGTGTAGACATCGTGCCCGGCTCATATCTGGCCAAAAAGGTCGTCGCCATAAGGCGCTGAGCAATGCGGAGGCAGGGATGGACAATGGCCGAGGCCTAGGCCCTACTAGGGTCAAAGGCAGTGTGAAGACCCGTGATCCGGGCCCAGAAGGCACCGGAGTCAAAGGAAGGTGGGGGGATATGGGTGGGGCCGTAACCGCGATCGGCACCGGGGACAGCGGGCCGCGAGAAAAACGCTCTCATCATAACGAGAGTGACCTGGCACTCTCGATCCATGAACCGAAACGAGCATCCCTCGTCGGTCCGGGCGATCGAACTCAGAACCTCAAGTGTCGGGCGGGTAAACGTATCCGCCGACACCTGAATGAAATCTCGACAGCCCACGTTGTCGTACAACGTGAGCATCCCCTCTAGTACCCCCATGCGTCCTAGGTCAGCGAGGTGTGCAAACCTGGAGGGTACGATCGAGCGCTGGGAGATACGGTCGAAGACGGCGCGGTGTGCGTCGTCTCGGAACGTAATCCCGAGCGGCCCGACCAGTGGAGCCGGAGGTGGTGGCTGTACTGCGGCAGGGAGAGGCTGTGCGGGCTGTGGGTGCACTGCAGGCTGTGTGGGGTGTGCGGGGCCTGCAGGCTGTACTGGGTGGACGGCGTGTGTGGGAGAAGGAGGAGGAGAGCCTTCCTCCTCGTGGGACGGGCCGGCATCATCCGACCGCTTCCGCTTGGCGGAAGGTCTCCTCGTCCGCGGCCGTGTCTGGGGCGGCATATCGGCCCCGAGCGCGCCGAAAAGTGCAAAAAGTGCGGTGTGCGTAAAAGAGTGGAAGGAGTATACCCAGACACACCGCGAGTGCTCAGTAATGGAAGCGTGCGAAGTCCGCGCCTCCACGAAGCTCAAATCAGTCCCGAGAAGCTCCCCTGGGCTCCCCTAAGCTCCAAAAAGCAACCTGCGCATGAAATGGTGGTATCAATGAGTAATAATCAAAACGTATGGAGTATTAGGGGTATCATAGATAGATATAGGAATTGATTTGGGTTTGGGGGTCGTTTAACACATGGATCCTCAAAATATACTCAAAAAGAGGAGAAAAAGGCGATAAAGGCGATACCGGAGGTGGTAAGGGCGGCTGCCGCCGGCGGCGACTCGGGCGAGGCGCCGGAGGTGGTCGGCCGGCGGCGGACCGAGCGGGTGGGGGGCGCGAGCGAGGGGAATCGGGCGAGGGGAGCTGAAGAGTCGGGGCGCGATCGGTTTCAGCGTTTCGAAAATCGCGCCCCCCCTCAGCCCTTATATAATAAAAGTTACGACTCGGCCGAGTGACTTGGTCACTCGGCTGAGCGAGACCAATGAAAATTTCCTCCCCGCTATCGCTTCGGCCGAGTGGCTTTGCCAGCCTCGGCCGAGTGGAGTAAGTCCATTCGGCCGAGTGACTCAAGCTACTCGGCATGACTCGCCCTAGGAGGGTATCCGTTTTACTCAGCCGAGTGAATATATGTACTCGGCCGAGTAGCAGTTATATTGAAATCAGGAAAATAAACAGAGAGTTGGGTATAGCAGACTTCCCTCGTTCGTGAGCGGCTCGGCCGGACGAACTTGTGTACTCGGCCGAGTGACTAGTATGCTCGGCCGAGTGAGCCTTGTGTTCTGCTGTTTGTCTTCGTTTGGGCTCTAAACTCCGTCTTTCTTCCTCCAGTCGATTCCATCTTCCTCCTAAGCATCGAGCGCCTTCTTGGGGCGCTCCTCGTCGACCCGTTCATCCTCCTCATGATGGATCTACCTATCTCCTCTCCTGTCATGAAAAATAGGACCCGTTATCACAAAATTTTTTGGGCGAACGACTCAAAACACTAAAAATTTCTAAAACGAAAATAAAGAAAAAGTAAAAATAAAGCAAAAACCGTCGGGTTGCCTCCCGACAAGCGCTCGTTTAAGGTCGTGAGCTCGACCCCCTATAATTTTTAATCAATGCGGGATGTTGGGCGCATATGAGATGCACCCATCAAACTTTCCGGGGAGAACGCTTGGATTGGGAAGTTGCGGCGTCGTGTTCTCCCGCGGTGGTCTCCCATCTCGAATAGTGTTGGGGGGAGGCTCCACCAAGCTAGCATTTGCTCCGGTCGACGGCTTACCCGGTGACGCCGATCTCCGTACCGGTGGAGCTTTCTTTGGAGACTTTAATTTCGAGAGCTTGCAGAGCTCTCGAATCCTTGCGACATCAGCGTCGCCTTCATCATTTTCAGCGGAGAGGTCGGGGGAATCATCTTTCTTCTCATCTTGGCCTAAATCCGGGCCTTCCTCGAAATCTTCGTCAAAAAGAGCGCCAATTGAGTGGGGGATCGCCTCCTCTATCACCTCATCGAGGAGGTCCATGTAATCAAGCTCCTCGTGGTAGGGCATGTGCTTCATAGCCTTAGGAATGTGAAGCTACACCTCGATGTTGCCGACATTTAAAGTTAGGGTTCCTTCGCGCACGTCGACAATCACTTCGGCGGTGGCGAGGAACGGGCGTCCAAGTATCAATGACGTATCTCCCTCCTCCTTAACGTCCATGATCACGAAGTCACATGGCAAGCATATTCCACCCGGGACTTGTAGCGGGATGTCTTCGGCGATCCCTACCGGCCTTGTTATTCGCCCATCGACCAATTGAATGCGCATGTCGGTAGGTTTCAACTTTGTCCCGGTGTTTAGCCTTAAGAACATGGAGAGAGGCATGAGGCTTACACTAGCCCCTAGATCAACCAACGCCTTTTGAAGAGGAACGCCGCCCAAGGTGCAAGGAATCCGAAAACTCCCCGGATCTTTGAATTTGGTCGGCTCTTTTTCTCTCTTAGTAAACCAAGAGCCCTCCTCGGCTAGCATAATCTTCTCCTTCCTCTTTCTCCCCGAAATCAAATCCTTTAAGAATTTAGCATATGTGGGGATTTCCACGATGGCGTCAAGGAAGGGAATGTTAAGGCTAACTCCTCTAAGATACTCGAGAAACTTCGCTAGCCTTTTCTCCATTTTCGCTCTAGCAAGCCTTTAGGGAAATGGGACCGGCGGCATGAAGCGCCTCTCCTCGATCAATTGCTCCGCTCTAGATTTCTCCTTTTCTTGTGGCTCCTTCTCCTTATCATCTTCAACTACCGGCTCAATTGGATCCAAGCTTTCCTCCACGGGCTCCTCGGTAGGAATCATGGCGGGGGTGGTATCCTTTCCGCCTCTAGTGGTAACGGCAACTACGGCATTGATGTGGCCGGTGTTGCTCTGTGGGTTTTGCTCGGGTTGCGCCGGTAATCGTTGAGTGTTCCGATTTAGCAACGCTAGTTGCTCCGATATTTGAGCCACAACGGTATTAAGAGAGTCTTGCCCCGCCTTCAAGCTAGCATTTACCTTATTTTGCTCGACCATGAACGCCTCCACTCTAGCTTCGTAGTCGGATCGTTGTTGAGCTTGAGGAGGGTTTTGATTTTGATTCCTCCACCCTTGATTGTATCCGGGCGGCCTATATGGTGGAACTTGTTGCTTCGGTTGAAAATTTTGTTGAGTAGGCCCCCTCGGTGGATAGTTTTGTTGTTGGGGTGGTGGTGGTGGTCGGGCTTGTTGAGGCGGCGGTTGTGGCGGGTTCAAAGCTCCTTCATTGTTGGCGTAAGAGAATCCGGGATGATTTCTTGCGGCCGGATTGGCCCATTATTGTCACGCCCCGCTTCCCAAAAACATGGAGGCGAAGCGTGAGAAGGTCTGCACGGACTTGAAGCTGCAAAGCCGCAAGTCCGATAAGCGTCAATAAAACGAAGTAGCAGGTCCCTGTAATGTGACTCAGAACAACAATAATAATAATAGCAAAATAGGCGAATAATATAGCATTCATTCAACTCATAGTCCAACAAAAGTCCACAACCAGAAATGCCACCAGGCAACAAAAGAGTCAAAAGTACAAGGCCCAGCATGGCCAAAAGAAACTAACAAAACGGTGCTACTCACCGACAACCACAGCTAACAAAGAAAAGTACGGAAGATCTCTAGGATTGATCACCGGTATCTTCGTACTCCACGTCACCAACAGGTTCGGGCACGAACTCCACGAACTCGTCACCCTCCGCAACTGTCTCTGGCTCAGCAACTAATATGCGTCACCCAAAGAGAAGGGGCACATGTCAGCAAGTCTAAAAAAGACTTGTGCAAGGAGACTATAAAAGTAAAGAAACCTAGCAGTTCTAAAGTAAAGTATGACATGGATATAAAATGACAAATGACATGGCATGGCAAGTAAACAAGTAAAAGACAAGTACTGGAATTGTAATCACGTCGTGCACAGAGATTCCGCCCTTTGGCTAGAGTGGCTGTACGGGCCAACTCTTACGCTCAAGTGACCGTTTATCCCTACCCCTCCACGTGTGTCGAGCCAGGGCCTTACCCCTGAACACGGAATGCTCGCTTCTGGATCATGAGCCAGGAAGTGTTTTTAACACGGATGGCGTAGGGTTATGCCCGCATAACGGGTGCTTAGCCGGTAACACGGAAACATGGATTTTGTACATGTAGTGTAGAGTGTGCTACGATGCAAGTTTAACTAGGATGACATGTAAGATGCAATGCATGGCAGTTAACAATTCAAGTGCGTACAGCTTAAGGAATTTAAACATGGCAATTATCAATGCATGAATGATATGTCAATGTGTCGGATCTAGCTTCGTTGTCAAGCTAGGTCTCAAAGTTGCGCCTAGATCGCTATCATTTCACGATCTAGTCTCTTTCACGCTAGTACAAAGAATTGGCCCAAAACATGGCCCTAAGAGGTGTTGGCAAGTTTCACTTGCCTGATACCGGATTGTTGATCGTCGTGAGTAACGAGAACGATGTCCTACGGTAGATGAATTCGCTGTTTATGGTAAAAATAAGGATTAGACGGAAATTCTAAATCTTTTGCATTTGAAATCCTATATCTAATAATCCATTTTTAATTAGGGTTTCTAGTTTACGGTGTGGGTTAATAGAGATTACAAGAATAAGATTACTAACCGTAGAGCAGCAGATGGAAGACACCAAAACGAATCTAGATTTGGTGATGAAGAACGATCCCGGGAAACTATGGCCGAAAACGGGATCTCGGTGACCTAGATCGGTGTCCGGCGCAAGATACGGTGAGAAATAACCTCCGAGGGTGAAAGAAATGTTTTGGGGAAGATTAGGGATGATTTGTGAATGATCTTAGCTCAGAAAGAAATGAATGAAAAATGAAGGAACGACGGATTAAATAGAAATAAGAACGGCGGCTAAAAACAGATCTAGGGTTTCGAGGTCAACTAGTCGGTCAAAGAAGAGTGGTTGACCGACTAGTTTAAGAACTAGTCGGTCGGTCACCTAACGTAGACCGACTAAATGTCAGACCGAGAATAGGGTCTGGTACAGGTCGACTACTTTAGTCAGTCAGAGCTCAACTGGTGACCGACTAGTTTAAGAACTAGTCGGTCGGTCGACCAACGTTGACCGACTAAAAGGCAACCAAAAGCTAAAAGATAAGAATTAGAACTAGTCGGTTGAAGAGCAACTCTTAACCGACTAAAATTTTACAGTAACTACTGTAGAAAGGACTGTACAAGAACTAGTCGGTTGAAGAACAACAGCTGACCGACTAGTTTGCAACCTAGTCGGTCGGAAATTGTTCTTAGACCGACTAACGACAAACAGTAACTCTACTATTCAGTGAAACTCAGAATTAGTCGGTCTGAGTACAATGCTTGACCGACTAGTTTGAGAACTAGTCGGTCGAAGGTTGAACTTAGACCGACTAACGACAAACAGTAACTCAGCTATTTTTAATATGTTGAACTAGTCGGTCCATGAAGGATTGCCGACCGACTAGATCTCATTCTAGTCGGTTGGTTCTCCTTCGTGAATCAGCTAAGATGCACCAGAAGTGCCGAAACGAAGCGCGAAACTTCGGGAAAGATTCTATGGCTTCTAGGATCGTCCAAACCCTATAATTACGGCGTTATTAAGCTAAAATATGAGGATTTAATCGAGAAAAACATACAAGGAGGAGAAATTCAACATTAATCAGATAAAGTATATTCATTACAAACACCGGTCGTTACATCCTCCCCACCTTTTGAATGATTCCGTCCTCGGAATCAACATCAGCCACTACTCGAAAACAAGTGCGGGAAGCGCTCTCTCATATCATCCTCACGCTCCCAGGTGGACTCACCAGGTGAACCATGCCGCCACTGCACTCGAACCAAGTCGACGGTCTTATTCCTCAGTTGCTTCTGCCGTCGATCCAAAATATCAACTGGCTGCTGGTCATAGGTAAGATCCGGATGAACCGTGATCTCCGAGAAATCCACAGCATGGGACGGATCACTGACGTATCGACGTAGCTGAGATACGTGGAATACGTCGTGAACTCCCTCCAGTGACGGTGGCAACGCCAAGCGATAAGCCACCTCACCAACTCTCTCCAGGATGTCAAACGGCCCAATGTACCTCGGACTCAGCTTGCCTCTCTTTCCAAATCGGATAACTCCGCGGTTCGGGGAAATCTTCAGAAAGACATGGTCTTCAGGCCGAAACTCCAAAGGCCTCCGTTTAGCATCTGCCCAATGCTTGAAACGGTCCTGCGCGATCCTCAGCTTCTCACGAATGTTCCTCACAACATCCACAGCTTCCACGATCATCTCAGGCCCCAACAGCTCCCGATCTCCAATGTCATCCCAGCTCAGTGGCAAATGACATTTCTTCCCGTATAGCGCGGCAAATGGTGCCATGCCAATACTCGCCTGGTAGCTGTTATTGTAGGCAAACTCTACAAGGTGGAGATGATCCTCCCAAGAACCCTTGAAGTCCAACATACACGCCCTCAGCATGTCCTCCAAGATCTGAATCGTCCTCTCTGATTGGCCGTCCGTCTGTGGGTGGTACGCCGTACTGAAACTCAGACTCATACCTAAGCTCTTCTGCAGACTCTGCCAAAACTGAGATGTGAATCTCGTGTCTCTGTCCGACACGATACTCACAGGGACTCCATGCAGTCGAACGATCTCCTGCACGAACACGTTACATCACTAACTATTCTAGGAAAAGGAAATAGAAAAGGAAAGTAAAAGGATTTACCTCCATATATCTCCTTGCCAGTACCTCAGTGGACTGTCCTACTCGGAAGGGAATAAAGTGCGCGGATTTGGTCAATCGGTCTACGATCACCCAAATCGCGTCATTCTGCTTCGGACTCTGAGGTAGTCCAGTCACGAAGTCCATAGTGATGTGTTGCCACTTCCACTCCGGAATCGGAAGCGGTTGTAGCAACCCTGCCGTACGCTGATGTTCCGCCTTAACCTGCTGACAGACCAAACACTTGGCAACGCTCCATGCCACACTTCGCTTCATGCCATGCCACCAATAGTTCAGACGAAGATCCTGATACATCTTGGTGCCACCAGGATGCACAGAATACGGTGAGCTATGTGCCTCAACTAATAACTCCTCTCTGATATCTCCAGCTGGCACACAAACTCTGGCTCCATACCTCAGCGAGCCATCCTCATGAATCCGAAAGTCAGTCCGCAGACCGGCTTCTACCTGCTCACGGATCCTCTTCAGCTTCGAATCTCCAGCCTGACCTGCCTTGATCCGATCCACGATCGTCGACTGTATCTGCATACACATCAACGACGAAGCCTCTCCAGGAAGTACAATCTCAATACCAGACTCACAGAAATCCTGCTGCAACCTCCACTGTGCAGTCAACATCATCACCGCAGGAAGCCTACTCAACGCATCAGGAACCACATTCACTTTTCCCGGGTGATACTGCAAATCAATCTCATAGTCTGTCATGAGCTCTAACCATCGACGCTGTCGCATGTTGAGCTCCTTCTGTGTAAAAATGTACTTCAAGCTTTTGTGATCGGTGAAGATTTTCACCTTCTCACTCAGCAGGAAGTGCATCCAAATCTTGAGTGCAAACACGACTGCTGCTAACTCCAGGTCGTGCGTCGGGTAATTCTTCTCATGAGTCTTGAGCTGACGAGAAGCATACGCAACCACATGCCCATACTGGTGCAACACACAACCGAGACCCTTGCCAGAAGCATCACAAAAGATCTCGAATCCTCCACTACGATCAGGCACTGCTAGAACCGGTGCAGTCGTCAATCTCTCCTTCAAAACAGAGAAAGCATCTATACAAGCATCGGACCAAACATACGGTATATCCTTCCTCGTCAGTTTAGTCATCGGTTCGGCAATCCGGGAGAAATCCATAATGAAACGCCGATAATATCCTGCAAGCCCAAGAAAACTCCTGATCTCAGTCGCTGACTGTGGAACCGGCCACTCTCTGATGGCCTTGATCTTCTCGAGATCCACTGAAATCCCTCACCAGTCACCACATGCCCCAGAAAAGCCACTCTATCCAGCCAGAACTCGCACTTCGAATACTTGGCATACAACCGATGCCTCCTCAGAATTTCCAATACCGTCCTCAAGTGCGACGCATGCTCCTCCTCCGACTTAGAATAGATCAGAATGTCGTCAATGAAAATAACGACAAACTTATCTAAATAGTCGTAGAAGATCAAATTCATCAGGTTCATAAATACTGCGGGCGCGTTGGTCACACCAAAAGGCATAACCACGAACTCGTAGTGACCATACTTCGTCCTGAACGCCGTCTTCGGAATGTCCTCCTTCCTCACCTTCAGCTGGTGATATCCACTCCTCAGGTCCAATTTGGAGAATACCCTCGATCCTCCGAGCTGATCAAAAATATCATCAATCCGCGGCAATGGGTACTTATTCTTTACAGTCACCGCATTCAGCCCTCGGTAATCCACGCACATGCGACACGAACCGTCCTTCTTCTTCACCAACAGGACCGGTGCTCCCCACGGAGACACACTGGGATTTATGTAACCCTTCTGCAAAAGCTCGTCCAGTTGCTTCCGTAACTCCTCCAATTCCACTGGAGCCATACGATAAGGTGCCTTCAAAATGGGCTGCGCTCCCGGAATCAGGTCAATCGAAAACTCTAGAGCTCGATCGGGCGGCAGACCAGACATCTCCTCGGGGAAGACGTCATCAAATTCACGCACCACAGCAGGCCTATCCTGCTCCATCAGCATGGCCACAGCCTCCACCGGCTTGGCCCGAAACCTGACCGGACCAAGCGAACTGCTACCACGGCTGAACTCAAACACTGGATGTCCGGGAATCTCGAACACCACCTTCTTCCTCCGACAGTCGATCGTAGCGTAGAAGCTTGCAAGCCAATCCATCCCAAGCACAGCATCATAGTTGATGATGTCGTGGACAATAAAGTCAGCATACAGCTCGTGTCCACAAACCACCAACGGGCAGGAATTGCACCCAAAATGCACCGAGATCACGCCATTCCCTGTGACGATGTTCCAACTCTGGGGAAGAGAGGAAGTCGACAAGGAATGCCTCTCCACGAAGCTCCGAGAAATGATGCACATGGATGCACCAGAGTCAAAGAGAACTCATGCAGGAAAATCGCAGACCAAGATCACACCTAACGGACAGTCTAACAATCAAATTCTATTTTATCAAACAAACATATGCAGACAACTAGTCATATCTAACAACCAAACTAACTAAGAAAGGAACAGCTAGTTAGAAAGTTACCTGCGATAACCTCATCCAGCGTCTCGGTCTCAGCAGCAGTCATCAGAAACGCCTGTCGTCTCGGCTGGACAGCCTGCTGAAACGCCTGCCTCTACGGAATGAGAGGCGCTCCATGACCAACAGGAACAGGTGCCCTCTGCTGCAACGGCTGAGCTGCAACAGGTGCCCTCCACGGCTGCTTCGACCTCGGGCAATCCTTCATGGTGTGCGCAGGATCACCACAAACTAAACACTGCCCCAGCATCTTCCGGTACTGATCCTTGATATGCCCCGTCTTGCCACAGAAATTGCAAGTCTTCAAAGTAGAAGGTCCTCCAGGCCTCTTGAACTGCACAGGCTGGTTGGGCCCGTGCCCCGGTCTCACCACTGCTCTGGCCTGCTCCATAGGCCTCTTCCCAGTGCCAGAAATCTGTCCCCTCTTCTGATTCACAATCCTCTCCTGCCTCTTCGCCGCAATCAGAACCTTCTGTTAAGTCTCCGCATCAGAAGAAGTGACATAGCTCTGCAGATCCAATGAAAGACCCTGCAGAAACCTCTGGGCTCTCTCCTCAGCATCCTGCACCATCTTCGGTGCAAAACGACTCAGCCTCGTGAATTCCTGGTGGTACTGATCCACCGTCAAATTTCCCTGCTTCAAGTCAATGAAGCGCTGAGCCATCTCTCTCCTTGCGGCCTTAGGAAAATATTCCTCATCAAACCTGGACTTGAAGGTAGTCCAAGAAATCGGCTCCTCCAGCAACTCCTCCTCGGCGTCCCACCAGTTCCGCGCGTTATACTTCAGCTGCCACTTTGCCAGATCAACCCATCCAGTCGGGTCGACCTTCGACATCTTCAGATTATCTTCCATGTTCCTGGTCCACTCATCTGCAGCCAGGGGTCCCTCAGTCCCATCAAAGTAAGCGGGACCCAGCTCCCGAAATTGCTTCGCTCCGGGCTCGAAGCGAGGAGAAGCCTGGACAGTCGGCGC